>OY728142.1:986750401-987950401 GCA_963277665.1 Viscum album
TTTTCATGTAAATTCTTTAATGTTACTTTTTGTTATTTTGGGGTATGATCTCTATATCTATCATACTGGACTCTTATGTTCATATGATGAGAGACCCCATTTTATCTCTTCAATTTAGTATTTTGAAGTTTTAAGTGGCGCCGTTAGGCTGCTGAATTTTTTAGGGGATTCTTTCACCCTTCTCATTCTTTTAAAAGTTCTACTTTCATGTCAAGTATTTCAAGTTCCTTTTTAATTATGTTGGGGAATTATCTCTACATATATCATACTGAACTCTTATGTTCACATGATGAGAGACCCTATTTTATCTTTTCAAATCATTTTTTTGTTGAAGTTTAAGTAACGTCGTTAGGCTGCCGAACTTTCATAAGAGAAATCTAATTTTTGTCTTCCTTCCATGTTTTTCATTTCAAATGGTATGTCCTTGAAATTTCATTACCATGATCATGTATCCTTCTTATTCTGTCCATATACTGTTTTATGGGTCATTTATGAATGTTTGACCCATTTTCCCTCTCTTTTTAATGTCTTCTAAAACCTCATAACATAGCCGTTATGCTGCAGAATTTCCGTCTCAAAATGTCTCTCTCTTTTTCTAACGTTATTTTATATTATTAAGTGAATACTCAAAGCTCTTTCTTTTAAAGGGGTATTCACATATATACCAAAATGTTCTATTTTAAATTCTGGGATTTACATACATGAGACCCACCTTCCTTTTCTGTGGGTTTTAAAGTGACGTAAATATCATGTCTTCAAAGATGTTTTTAAAACGTTGTGATTATGAAATGAAACCCATTTATTTTATTCTATATGGGTTATTTATGAAATGTTTGATGATGATATATTTGGCTCATATGATAATAAAGGCAAATTTAAGGGTGCGCCCTGATAGCGCTCCAATGCATTGGATAATGATTTAACCACTAGAGATTACAATTTTCATGATACCTTGGTGAATATCCTTGGTAATTTTCAAATGACACCTTGGGGATGGACCTTGGTGATATGTTCATGATTATCTATGTTAAATGATGTAGCCACATTTTCAAGTTATGAAAAATGTTATTTTTATTATGATATGCCTCCTTATTTCATTCTCATGCCTTAAAGTTCTTTTTCATGACCTTATTGAAGTATCTTAAGTTCACATGTAAAATGTTTCTCTTGTTTCCCTTACTGGGATTTTTACTCACCCTTTCTTTTGATGTATGATCCCAGGTTATGTGATGCAGTAATGAACCTAGGATGAACATGAGGAGAATCCTTTCAAGTGTTTTAGAAGAATGTTTTATGTTTTCATGCTTAAAGTTCCTGGTTTCCAAGACACTAAACCTTAAAGATCCTCGGTTTTGTAAAATGTAATGAAAGTTTATGTGATAAAGAGGCGGGATGCTATATTATTTATGTCTCATAACACAACGTTAATGATTTAATGGCACAAAACCAATATTTCAACCAGTAAAAGCTTGATTCATCCATCTGATGATGATTCATGCTAACATTTTGATCGTCTGCATCCGTCTTTTTCATTAGAAGCCCAAAACGTGGGATTGGATCTTTCTACTGATAGTTTTTGTCTGTTTGGTTCTTATGGTAGTTAGTATTCATGTTTGCATATCTTTTTAAATTTGTACTATCTTCCTTCTTGGATGTTGATGAAGGAACCTTATATCCTTTGGTCCTTATTAATCTTAGGACATCTGAAAAAGAATATTGATGTTTATTTGAAACCATTGATTGATGAGTAAAATGCATTGTGGAGTAATGGTGTTTGTACTAATGATGTTGCTGCGAAACAAAATTTCAAATTAAAAGCTGCATTGATGTGGGAAATTAGTGACTTTCCAACATATTTCATTTTAATAATAATAAAAAAAAATATTTTATGTTTTTTTATTTTTTTTAATATTGAGAATTGTAATATTTTTTTAACAATATAAAAATTAATTTTTTAATAATAATAATTTTATTAAATTTATTTTTTAATAAAATTATTTATTATTTTTGACAGGATTTGTTTTGACGGGATCCCGTCGCAAATAGCCAAAATTATTTTTTTTTAAAGTATGCGCGATGGGATTACGGGCCCGTCGCAAATACATTTTGTGATGGGCCCGTCACAAATAGTCTAAATAAATATTTTCACAAAAGTATTTGTGATGGACCCATCACAAAGAAGTTTATATATATAAAGTATATCATCAGAGACTTTTTTTTGATGGTGAAGTTACCATTCGCAAATAATATTTTTTGCGACACTGTTTTCTGCAATGGGCTATTTACGACGAGACTGCATCACTAATGCTTATTTGCAATGGGATCCCGTCACAAATAACCCGTCGCAAATACCTAAAATTCTAGTCGTATCCCAGTAGGGAGGATTGAAACGTCACATGTCAATGACACGAATGGATTTTCAACAGATTAAAAGAAAATCCTCATACATCTCCAATGAGATATAGAATGACTTGTAGTCCATAGACGATACTTGATCCGAAGAGGCCAACCATAAGGAAATGATGAATCCATTGAAAACATGCAATGAAGGATTGTCAGCTCCAAAGTGTGCTACCAAATTCCATCTAAGAAGTTACAAATCTTATATGAAGTCTGACACTAGAATTTGAAGCAGAAGAGAATTTCCATCTGAAGAACAATCTAGGATCTCAGTAGAAAATTCATCTGGAAAAGTTGTTGAGAGTTGATGATATATAAGAAGAGCGTATTTGTAGGAAACTCAAGAATGATGATCTGTAGCTGAAAACCAGACATCCCCATGATAATTATAAGGATGTTCTTTAGGAGGAGGGATATGAGACACGAGCACAATCTGATGTGCCTCTGGGATTAGAGAGGATTTAGAAGAACAAATGGTTCAGAAAAATTTAAATTCAAGCAGTGCATAATGCATGTTCTCCCAAGCGCACAGAACAGTAGACATCCCTACTACATATCTATTTTTACCATTGAAATAAATAATATTAGTTTGACATTTGTGTTTTTCATCAATAATACATTGTTTGTGACCCAATAATTCATATTTTTTATTGTAAATTATCATATTTTACTATTCACTGGAATTTCATATTCTTTAAAAAACTTCAAAAAGTTCACCACAACAATTATCTAGTGTGTAAAAGAACTCCATTTTATGATTCTACTTTTATAAATATGAGATATTTAATTTTTAAATAAAATCCCCATTTACGCAAAAAATACTGATATTAATATTAAACTAATTTTATGACACTTTCAAAAAGTGGGTAAGGTCTCAAAAAATTATATTATAATTAGAACACATCAATGTAATAATTTATGAATAAAATCTATAGAAAAAAAAATTATTCTAAATCATTTATTTAATTATAAAATTATAATTAAATATTAATGATATACCAAAATACCAACACTTAATTTACATATCATGTCTAAAATAATTATTTACTTATACCAAGAGATAAATATATGATATTTTCATTTATAAGATACCCAAATTTTATGTATTATTTCACAGCTAATTTTATCATTCTATTGGATATTTTATGATTCCCAATGGTCACGTTACTATTCAAAAGGTCATGTTATAATTATATTAGTTTAGTTACCTTAATATCTTTAAATACCACATATTTCTTTAATTATTTTTTAGGAAAATGATATTATATACTGATATCTATTAAATTTATGTGTTTTATACCTTATAAAATAATTATAATAAGGGGGATTCTATTTTTTAATGTTAGTTTTGTTACAGCACATGTGCATCGTATTCTAAAATTGAATTTTTTTTAGAATTTTGTACCTTTCTAATGAAAAAGATGATTGCATCATTTATGCGGAAGATGTTTACTATAGAACTCAAATTTCAGTCATTTATGTGCATGATATAATTTTATATAGGTATGAAAAAAAATTCAAAGAATTTTATGAGGAAAGGATGAATAGTTTTAAAAATTTAATGTTGGGGGAAATAACTTTTTTCCTTGGAATAAATTTCAAAAAAAGAAAAGTTCATTTTCTTATCTCATTAAATGTATGTCCAATAATTGTTAAAGATGTTTGGTGTGACAAAATCTGAATATTTACCGAATATTTTTTCAGTGTGCACAAAGTTAAGAAATGATGAATCCAAAAAATGTATGAATCAAAAAGACCTTCAGAAACTAATAGGAAGTATTCATTAGCTTACAGCCTCAAGGATAAATATTTTATATTTTGTAACTTTGTGGTCTAGATATTGAAGCATTCCAAAATTATCACATATGTTGGAAGAAATTAGGATTATGAATTATGTAAAAGGAACAACATCATATTGGTTTATATATATAATAAATTTTGAGATGAATTTTCAGGTTTATACTGATGCTAATTGGGCTACAGATCGTAATGATAGAAAATCAAGCTTTGGAAGAACGTCTTTTATTGGTAACTGTTGTGTGAGTTGGCAGAGTAAGAAATAATGTTCCATAACATAGAGAATAGTATAATTTAAAAGGTTACATCTACACAAGCTTGTACTCAAATCCTATGGATGAATGTTCAGTTGTAATAGGTGAAAGAAAATGGTTCTCAATCATTAAAGATACATTGTGATAATTAAGATGCAATTTATATTTTTAAAAAACATTTCCAATATTCAAGATCAATACATATTAATAACAAGTCTCACTTCATAAAATAAAATGTTTTTTCTTGAGATGTTTTGCAAAAATACATCAAAAAAAGTATCAAATTTTCATTGTTTTTATAAAAACCATACTGAAAGAACAATTTGTTGAATTGAGGATACAACTTCTTGTTCAAAATCCTCCCATGACTTCCTAAACATTATAATGAAGTACCCCCCCACCCCCCACTGTGCACTGGATTATATCGAAATAGGGGGAGTGAAAGTAACAACATTTTATTAAAGTAGTTTTTATTTATCTTTCATTTATGAATCTAATGTTTTGGTTATCATAAAATTGGGGAGACAAAACGAAATGTGAGAAATGAGAGGAAAAAATTGGATAAATTTTATCATTACATAAATTCATAATTTTTATGTCACCATGGTATTATAATCCTTCAAAAACATTACCTTATCCAGTAGTGTGGTGTTAGGACACACTCTATTCAGAAAGGTTCTATTTTGTTGAAATTCCAAAAACATGACATTCTTACAAAACCTGAGTTCGGAAATTTTTAAGAGAGTTGAAAAGTTTGTTAAGATGTCTTGTGAACAAATCCAAAGAGGTAGAGAGAAAAATAAATTGTCATTTTTTTTAAAAAAAAAATTCTGAATTTGTGGAAAACTAAACTTTTTTTAAAAGAATTTTTATTTTATTCAAGATCGGACCCAGTTCATCATAATAATATTTTAAAGAAAGTTTAAATTTGGTGAATGTTTGGACCCAAAAAAATAGGGATACAATTTTTTCTTTTTTGAATGTTTTTTTCAACATAGAGGATCAAACTGACATGTACCAAATGCACAGTATGGGATCAAGAAGCCCTAGATGCAATGGTGGTCAGAATGACAAGGTTATTGATCAAATGCAGCATTGACTTCATGTCCATCAGTTTCAATTTCATGATCCCTAAAAATCATCATATTATAGAATTATAAAATTTTGTGGGTGATTAATTCATATTGTTTCTAATGAGATTGGAAAAAATATAATATAGTTTTTAGTTATAAAGTTTAAATACTTTATAAATTAAATCAGAAGATTGTCGGTTGATCACCAAGTTCTCAAAAATAATGAAAACCATCGCAATGAATGATTTTGAAGAAATGGATGTATCATAATGATTATATTGGTTACAGAAATCTAGAAATATATCAGTTCCAAATGTATCAGACTCATTAGTTTTTTGAAGTCATTATGTGTAAATCTGATGATGTTTGGCGAATTTCAAGGTTGTAGAGTAGATAATTCCATCATATTGAGATTTAAATCATAATGATAATTCCATCACAATTATAATTTCATTAGAACGAATCTTATAATGAAAGGAAGAACATAATGAAATGGAAACGAATGAAATATCATAATGATATGATAACAAAAGAAATATCATATTGAGTTGAGAAGGAAATGAAGATCGTAATGATTTCAGAAAAAAGGTACATCTTAATGAGTTAAGAAAGATGAAGTTGAGGAGGATCCATCATATTAAAGCTAAGTAAGATACATCAGAATAATGAAATGTTAGAAATCATGAGAAGGATTATTATACAGAAGACTCAAAAAGAAGATTCTAAAAGTGTTGTGAATATTCTATGAGGAAAATCCTGGAATTAATATTTTTGAAAATCATGGAGAAATACAAAAAAATTGAAGAAGTCAAAATTGACGTTTAAATATGAGTGTTTTATTGAGTTTTTAAATTTGAGGAAGCATATAATGTTTTCATGTTTCATGCACTTTCCTTTCTAAGTCACCGATAAATAGTTTCTCATATAATTTTATCATTGTAACTTTTCACAAAAGTAGAAAATGAGGAGCAATGATGAATTTGGGTGATAGTTCTCTATAAACTGAGAACTCAAATGAATATCAGACACATGAATGTTTTGTTTACCAAAAATGAGAATCATATTGAGAAGCATCATATTGAAAAGACTATATTGAGTTGATCCAATTGATAACGATTAGAATGAGTTTCCATGTGCAGTTAGAAAAGTGAAAATTTATTAAGGGAGGATCATATTGAGTCTACCAGACTATGAAATCAGACTCAACTATATTACACTGAGGATTTAGGTGTTATTTTTATAGATAAAATTAAAAAAGTCTTTATTATTTAATTGGATCAATTAGTTTTGTATGAAACATTGTAAATTGATGGCAATTTGTGTAATCATTACTATTGGGATATAGAAGGTGTTTAATGGGAGTTGGTAAAATTTGTATTGATTTACTCATAATAGTGAAATTTTATAAACCCATGTGAGTGGCTATGGAAATGATGTAGGTTCTCACACTGAGGCTGAACCTTATTAATATTATTTTGCATACCTTCTTTCCTACTTTTTCATGCATGACTACTTACTAAATGTTTATAATGAAATATATATTTACAGGTTGTGTGGTTTGTGTTTATAAATGTTTTAAATCTCATAAAATGTGAAAAACTGATTCAACCCCCTCTCCCCTTCTCAGTTGTTATTCGATCCATTGGAACATCAGTGCCACTAATATAGTCTCTTCCACCATAGATCCACTGGCCTTCCCCAACAGGGATGTCATTTCATCCCACTCCATTGGGATATAGACTCTTCATCCCCTTTTAATGGAACCTTTGTGGTTGGACCAACCAATGTGGTATCCCCAGCCTTATCCACTAGGGGAATAATACCCTTTTTCACCGCCGCTTCCTCTAGTTCCTCCATCTCTGGAATAAATGTTAGTAGCTAAGCCCCAAACAACATTGTAGATGTTATTTCAACATAAATCAAACAAACACATAATGTAAAAGTAGAATAACTAATGTTTTATAGTAATAAGTGTCTTATATTATTGATATAACCCAATGAGGAGTTATTGGAGGTTCACAAGTAGCTCCCTAAGAAGGCCCCCCACTTTTCCCTCAATCATAGGTGATACTTTAACTGATGATTGGCTACCCATGACCTTGATGTTAAGAAGGGACCCCATTATCTGATCTTTAAGGTTTCAATTTCTCTCACCCCTAATTGAGGCTCCTCACAAACCTATCCCTCTTCTGTTCTCATCAATTCATACATAACTGAAAATTAGGTTTATGTGATAATATTAAAGATCTAGTGATGTCAAAAAAGAATTCATAAACTTCATTTTATTTACCTTTTCAATAGTAGTATATCAATACTCAGATATGTCCCGATTGGAATTACACCCCCAATAATCTATAATTTCTTCTCCCTTGGTTGTTCTAGTAGTCGAGTGACCCATAGGAACATTCGAAGGTGAAGACATTCATAGAAGCACCCTTACACGGTCGTTCAAGGAATGTGTCATACCATAGGATAAGATTATTATCCTCTAGTTACGCCATGTGATGCATCACCTCAGTGTGGAAGACAGAAAAACTATCATCTACATGACATATCCTAGTGAGGTATATCCCATTAGGTATGAGGTATTTTCACACCATCAAAGAGGTAGTAAGCTTATTTTAGTGTCCCTAGACCCCCAACACATTCATAATATGAAATCAATGGAAACTTCAAGTTGACATAACTACATCCCAGGCCTAGAAAAAAGACCTTGGGACTACACTGAAGGTTACAAATTCCTCATGTGAGTGATTTCCGAAGGGATCCAAACCAGATGCTACTTCTCCTCTCCCTACCACCTCTGCCTATGTAGGCTAGAGATTGAGAACCCCACTAATACATCCTAGCCCCCTGAGCCTGATCTTCCTCCATAGTGAACTCTAACCACCACTCTTCCATAACCCCACAGTTGTGGTCCCTCTCCTTCATTGACCCAGGTGGTCTAAATCCTCATGATCTCCCTAGGATATGCGCACTCACAGCTTAGTGCATATTAATTGATGATACCATATGCAGCATAAGGTGGTGGAAGTTCATTCCGCATTTCTCAATCCTCACATGTGAACATGTGCTAAATCATACATAGAACCTATGGTTGAATCTCATGGTGATCCTTTGGATATAAATTTGATATCAACTAATTTATAAATTTGAATTTCCTTGAAAACATTGATGGATTGTATAGTTTACAGATCATCTTGCAGTCAAACTTCAACACTAGTACCTCACCTTGGAGGAATATGTGGTTCAATTGCTACCTGAGGGACCTCGTACAATCATCATTCACAAACCCAATTGGCATGGGGAATGGGTAAAACATAAATCACTCTCCCAATATATCATTTTCCAACAATTCCACCAATCCTTTCTTGATATTTTAACTCCCAACAAAGTTTAGGATCGATGGTTGAGAGTTCATGATGGGTGGAGCGATGAGGTTCATTTACTCATATATCCCCATGTGTTAGGCCACCTAGATGTAAAATAAATGGAGGGGACCACACACATGGAGGGGAGTATTCCATTCACCTGTGTAGTGAAGCACCATGTATAGTTTTTTTAGAACAATGACATCTAAATGGACGCACTGCACCATCACTATCATCACCTCCATAATGAAGGTTCTCGACAACACCCCCATGTGTGAATACCTCATAGGGAGAATCTAGCCACATATGAGCATGGTAATGAATACCTTAATCCTAACCATGGGCTATTCAAGTTTAATGTTTTTCCCCATATATTCAACTATCTTGCCTCCATTATCCTTCAGTAGGAGTACTCCATACATTGATTTTATTCCAAAGGGCATGTGTGTAGCCTTTTAGGTACCTCCTTTGTTGGAACACCCCTCCAGTACTCCTCTACTAGTCTAGGTACATTTAAGAAATATCTAAACCATTCCTTGATGGGGGAGTCCCTCTTCATCAACTTATCTTCTCTAGTTCCTTGTACCAGATCAGTCAGCACCTTCGATAGAGTTTGCAGCTGCTCTAGGACCCCCACACATTCCACAGCAGAAGAAACTCATCAAAAATAACCTATATTTAGGGATATTGGTTATTTGATTAAGATCCCATAGGCTCGGACCAACCTCCTGATGACACAGATGCAATTTGTTATTCATTTGTGACCATTTTCTCAGCAACTTATTAATGATTTCTTGGTGGTGGTAGACAAGAAACTATATGGCCCATGTTTCCTTGTAAATTCCCACTCACTAAATCTTAGACTTGAACATAAATCTTGAGTTACATTTCCAATAGGATAAATACCATTCATCGGTGATGTGCCATCCTTGGAATAGATCATAGTTGTTGTTCCATCCCTTGAGAAGATCCCCAAAATCCTCTTTGATGATCATCTCATGCTATGGTGGGGGGGGATGCATCAATATCTAGCTTCTACCCATAAATATTGATGACCTGGTTCCAAAGAGTTGTTTATGTGATCCATCCATTAACCTTCATGATGATTCATCTTGGGGCCCTATGCCATTGGTTCTTCCCAAATATGCATTTAAACTAGCATGTTTTCTCATATTTTCTCACTATAGATATTAAAACATTTTCTCTCAACCTGAATCCACAGAGTGTTATCCTCTTACGTAGTGGTTAATCCTTTTGAGCCTATTATTTAATCATAGAATGAGAGTCATGGTATGAGGTTCTCCAAATGATCTCACCAATAATTATATTCCTAGACATATCTTCTATATGAGAAGCACTAGAATTAGCTCATTGAGTGTCAATTTGGTTCATGAGTTGGAAAAAATTTTATTTTGGTTTGCGAAGGCTTCTTGTGAAGTTCATTCTCAAAGATTTAGTTTCCTTTGATTGATTTATATGAGAATGTCTATGAATAACTGATCATGAAGAAGGTAATCTTTGATAATGTTAAGGATTGGAATCAAAAAGTTCTCATGAAGGGTGGGAGATTCACAAAAGAAGAGAACAATACTTTATATTCATGAATGTCTAGTGATATTTTCTAATGGAAACTTACATTATTTTTAGGCATACATCTATCCCCACATCCTTGATGGTCTTCAAGAAGTTGGAATAATGAAAATGCTTCCTGAGTAATATTCATTAATGGGAGATGATGACCATTTTTTAGTGATTATCTATCAGAATCAAGACCTCCTTTTCTTGAAATCTCCCATTGTGAGAGGTTGGATTTGCTTGTGCTGAAATATACAAACTATGGGGGATGTTGAGGAAGAAATGGTTGGCATGACTGGGTTGGGTCGAATCTGAGCCAAAATGGATCAAAAAATAACTCTAAGGATCTATTTTGCGAATCTCAACTTATTCAATAATGACCATTGATCATAAAGCTCTCAGGCTAGGCGACCCTTCATGTGTGTGTGAATTCATGATGTTAATATTTCTGTAGCAACATTTTGAGTCGTAAAAAAACATCAAAAATTAATGATGGGTTGATAGTAATCTACACGAACAATACATTCGAAAATACAGAGCATGTCCATTCATGAAGTTCATAATGCTTCATGAAGGCCATACATATACATGAAACCCACATCTCTATAAATAACCCCTATTTTATGATATTTAATGGTTCATTGATATTTCTTCTCCCTAAGATCACTCTTTTTTCATGACCCCTATGAGAATCATGAACAAAATAATGGATCACCCATGGTATCCAAACATTGTGAAACTACCTCCCTTGTGTTCCTGAGAGCCTCCAACCAATGTGAAGATTCCTTTCACGAAGGCATATTACCTTTTAAAGGGGATGAATGAACCCATTGGAACTTGAGTTTTCATTAAGCATTCATCATTAATGAATCACTCCCCTCTGAATCAAAACATCACTCTAAGGAAGGGTCACCCTGCTTCGTGAAGAAAACTCTTTTGCAAATCCTGTGACCTCCACAATGTCCCGAAGAATATTATGACCATCCTAAGAAAACCTATTATCTTCGAAAATAACATTGCATGGGTCTCCCTATAGTGCCTATCTTATAAAGGTACCCCTTTATGAATTTTGAGTTCCTAGGGTTCCTCTAGCTATCCAGTATGGGTCCAATTATGCCCCGAGTCCCTATGTGACCAGTGCCAACCACACCTATGTCCTCTTAAATCTCACCAAGTGTGGCTAGAGCCTCCAATATGCCTATTGCTTCTATTATTAGGTATTCTATCCAATTTTTCTTCTATGTATTGGTAGTCTAAAATGGACCACATTATTTAAAACTCCTACATGGTAGTACCAACACCATTTCCTGCCAAATGGTTCATGAACATTGGTTACATAAGACTTATTAGTTAAGAGTAAGTCCCCGCACATTTGAACTATCAGATGAGAAATATCTTATCTCCACATCCTATTCATATGAAATTAATCTACATGAATAAAACCTCAGCACATTACGTCAACTATAGTCATACCCTATGTTAATAACATAATATTCCCCTTGTACGGTCATCATGGTATGCCAACTTCTCCCATTGTGGACACATATCTTCACACATGTGCCCTAGATCTTCAATTTGGGGAACCCTTCAAGCATAATTCCTACACATATGAGCCATAGAGATTAACTCTATGTAGCTTCTATATTTAATCCCCACACCATTCCCACTAGAGAAATCATCTTTCGAATGTAAGATTCTATGTGTAATCCCCACACATTCCCTCATTGACTCTATTTTCATGACATGATAATCCTTACCACATTATTATAAACTACAGGGATTGGTCCTGTCACATGACCTTGCACTATTTCATCAAACTAAATGGTTATTGATCCATATCTTCTAAATGTGGTCAATATGATACCTACATTAGGTTCAACACCAACTCTGGTAAACTATCAAAGTGTTAAATCTTTCCTCCTAGGGATAAACCTCCTTGATCCACCTTCACATGGTGTTCTGATCAACCACCCATCTCCAAAATATGTTAAAATCATTCCCAATATCCACCTCCATGGGGTGTTCTAATAAATTGGTAATATATCTATGTGTCACATCTTTCCTTATGGGGACACACCTCCTTGGTCCATCTCCATGTGGTGTTTCAATCAACCACCAATCTCCACAAGATGTTACACTTGTGCCCAAATCTGTCACAACCAGACATATGGATCAATCAACAAAGGACATAGAACTTGTGACCCAACCAATAACACCTACCCCATGGTAATCATGGAGTTAATGTGGTAAATTTAATTTGATGACTTATTACAAATGAATTAATTACCTTGTGATTAACACGGGATCACTTGGTTTTGGTTCCTAGCATGCATCATAAGAGATTCCCACCCAAGAGGAATTTTCATGACTGAAAAATGTGCCCAATGTCTTGAAATTACCTGAGATTCCCAACATAAATACTATCATAACCAAATGTTGTTTCTATGTTATGATAAAGTCAGTGAAATTAAACTGCATCCACAAAGAGATGGAACTAGGAATGAGTTCAATGAACACAACATAGTATATGGGGAAGACCTAGACTAGGAAGCCACCTCCAAGGAGAAATACATGGAAAGAGGAACCTACACCCCATAATCCCATATCAATCAAGGTGTAGACATTGAAATTGAATGTGGTGAAATTAACCCATCATTGGAATGTTGTAATGTCTTGAAATAAAAATCCAAGACGTGTATTTATTGACGTGTAGGAGCGACCCTAGAGAAAGAATAAAAAAGCATCAGAAATAATGAATTGATTTCAGAAAATGAATTTTGGTAAATTATTTAATTTTTTATAATATTATAGATGTTTTCATATAGATATTATAAATATTAAATTTATTAGTTGAAATGAATGAGATATTTTAATGATGTTATAATATTGATCTATGTGGATTGATTAAAATTTTATGTGTTGTAAATGGTGAAATTATAATATTAATCAAAGTGAAATTTTTTCTGGGATTGTTTTTAATATTTTGATTACATATATCTAAATCACTGAACATGCATGTAATGGGAAATAAATATGGGGAAATGAATGAGTTATTATGGTTTAAAGAGTGTTATTAGCGAGATGTGAAGAACACTCCACCCATTAAAGTAACTATTGAGGTTCTGTTAAATATCCAAATCCCATTAAGACTTCCTCATTTGATACATAATTTTGAAAACGGAATGAAAAATGGTGAAGATAAATGTTTTAGTAAAACTATTGAAGGCTTTTTGGAATATCTTTTATCTATATTCAGAGTCCATGTGGGTTCTTAGGGAAATGTGGAGTGGTTTTATGGGATTTTTATGATCTTAAAGATAATAAATGTTCTAAAAATCATGAAATTTAATCTATTATGGTATATACTAGTGGGTAATGTTTTTAGAGAATGGCATATCCTTGAACAGATGATAAGAGCATATGATATGAGTTGGGAGGAATTACAGATGTTATTCTTTAATACGTTTTATCAAAATACTCGTTGTATTGATAATATGATGGTGTTTATAGATTTGAAGTAAAAATACATCAATATTCTGGATAATTTTTCCAAATTTACAAATATTTTTTTTCCTAGCATGGGTAGTGATGAGGCATTAATGGATTTATTTTGTGTGGTGAGTTTACAGTAAAAAAGTAATTCACTAATGAGAATTTTTTATCCATTGTATATAGAGTTTGTAAACATATATTTGGTAATATAGTAGGATTAGGGATTTTGGAAGTGGAGAGTAATTAGTGGTGATTGACCAGTTGGGAAAAAGACGAGTAATTTGAAGGATTTTTAAAATTGTAGTGGTTGGTCAAGGTTCTAAGTAATGGATTTTTCAAATCATTCTACTCTAGAGAGTTTTATATTATATTGTTAACAAAATTTATGGGTAAGAAATAGTGAATATATTTTTCCAAGGGATACAAAGAAATAAAGATATTTTTAGTGTTAGAACATCTTCAATGGTTTTAAGGGAAGAGTGGCTACAAGAATAGATGATGTGGTTATAAGACAATTCATTTATATTTTTTAATGACCGAGGGAGATCATCAAAAAAATAATTGAATGTTATTTAAGAAATCTGGTTATGTTAAGACTAAGGTTTATAAATTCATCCATAGTAGGGTGGAATGGATTAGGGTACCCAGTGACTCATGAAAGTGATAGTGGTACAGGTTCGGGATAGTTGATCATGTTCTCATGGATCATTGTCCATGATCTCTCATAATCCGAAGTATTATGTTATTCAACACTACTTTGGTTAATGAGTTATTTAATATTATTTAATCTCTCCATTTTATTATTCCTTATCAATTATATGATTTAAATTTTTTATATATTATATATCTTTGATAATGATAGATGATGATCTACTAAGGATGAAGGCTAAATGGATTAAGAGATTTTCTACATTTATAATCATTATAAGTGGGTTTAAATATATTTGGGATTTATATACATTGGAGATGTAAAACTTTGATAGGATTCTATAAATTCATTATTTAATTTGTTTGTGGGATCAAATTTATTATTACTATATATTGGTAATGTTATATATTTATGATAGTGTTTCTTATACTTTTGTTTGTTAATTGGATATTCAAACTTTTCAAACTAGTTTATGGATTAAGATTCAAATGAAGATAAGGATATTAAAGGATGACCATTGGAAGTGGAAGAATTCATAGCTTCCACGTTTTTCAGAAATGGATAAGTTTATGCTAGTCATAGAGAGTCTAGAGGTCTCACTGAAAGAGAACATGGATGAAAATAATTTTAGCGAACTATCTTTTAAAAAGAATATACTGATGGAAGTGGTTCTCAGTCATGAAAGAATGGTCAATGAGAAATTTCAGATCATATGGACTATAAGGGTGCCAGTAACTCATCTTATTTATACGACTGTATCAAATATTGAAAAGAAATATAAAACGCCCAATATCAGGATTCTGAATAGATAATACAAAGAAAACCCAGAGATAGATGAAGCCTTGTCTTTCTCACACTTTAGTGAGTCTGGTCTCAATACTCGAATTCCCATTGGTTTCTTCGGTGGGGTTGAAGAGTTTCTTGATGTTGTACATGAGGTTGTTTCTAGTAAGGATAATGCAATGCTTGAATCTCATCCAAATGAGAAATAAATTGACGAGGTGATGAAAAAAATCATCCCAAAAAAGTGTGCATCGACCGTATGGGTTACCATAGTCATTTTTCATGATGTCTTGGAGTTTAATTGGCCTTGATCATGTAGAGGCATTGTAAAAATTCTTTCATGATGGAAATATTTCCCGTTTTGTTTGTGAAACCACTTTGGTGTTATTACTAAAGGTTAAGGACCAATGTCCACTATCCAGTACAGACCGGTGACCCTATGTAATTTCACATACAAGGTTCTGGAAAGTATCATTAATAATATACTCTCGTCTTATATTCATTGCTGGATTTATAAGGAATAGTATAGTTTCATATGGTTTTGGTTGATACAAGGGGAAATTGCCTTGGAAAAATATTTTATTAGTGGAATTAATTTAATGTTTTTGGCTCTAATATGGTGATCAAAATGGACATGGATAAATCATATGATAGAATCAGATTTAATTTAATAATAATAGTCATAGAAAACATGGGATTATCCTCCTAGATGGTATATATCATTTTCAGATGTTTTAGTTCTTTGTGGCTGTTAGTAATTTTCATTTGGAAGAGCCATGGTTTCTTCAGGTGTGTGTGTGGCCTTCAGCAAGAGGATCAATTGTCCCAAACTATTTGTATACGTTCTCAAGAGGTCCTCGTCTGTCATATCTATCAGATCATATTCCAAGGAATATTGTTTCTTTATAGAGGTAGAAATAACTATAATAGATTATCCCATATCATGTATGTATATGATTGTATAATTTGGATGAATGTGACTAAGACATCATGCATATGTATCATTGGTATCCTTACTAAACATTACAAGTAGAGCTAGCATGTGATTAATTATGGGAAGAGTAATGTTTTTATCTCCATCAGGTGATCAGAAGCTCGTGCACGTGTTATTTCTTTTCAATTGAATATGAAGTGTGGAATATTATTGATAGACAATCTTGGTGCCCATGTCTCCCCATGGAGGCTTCAAATTCATCATTATGATCAACTTCTAGGCAGGATATCAAGAATAATTCTCAATTGGAAAAATAGGTATCTCTCTTTTGATGGTTGAATTAATATCATTAATAGTGTCTTGTACTCCATATCAGTGCATTCTTCCTCTATTGTTAGGGTACCTAAGAAGGAAATCCTTATCATTGAGAGAATCTTGGCCTCATTTATTTGGGATGGTGAATATAAAGGTAAGAATCATCAGGATTCCTAGTAAGGGATGGCTAAACCGATTCAATAGGGAGGGATTAGCGTGAGAAATATGGAGGACACCTTGAACTACATGCATGTAAAAATTTCATGGAAATTCTTAAGAGAAGAGAATTTTTAGGTGATTCATATGAAGAACAATAACGGTGAAGAGATGAGTGATAAAAGGGTAAATCATCCACTATTAGTCATGTGGTCTTCCCACAAGTTCAGGTGATTGAAGATAATAAAGGCTGGTTTCTGAGCCCTGGTGACTTGTTCTTCATGTTTCATAATTGGGATGGTTATGTCATGTGTTTACATGCATTACCCACTCTATATTTATATTTTTGAGAGTCCAGTAAACATTATAACTATATCGACACTATTCATACCTCAGACCAGTGCCACCTATATAACAAAATTGAGATCAACTCAAACTAGGACTGATGTATCTTCACAAATTCCTCTTTAGGATCCTTTCCTATGAGGTACTACTGCAAAGTGTCTCTCCCATGTGAAATTATGGATGAGTGGGGGGAAACACTATGGAAGAAGGAGCTACCAGTAATGTTCTATTTCCTATTGTAGATAACCAAGAAATAGACCTTAACTACCAATGAGAATATTAAATTCATGGGAATCCCCTTGGCTTCTAGATGTTTATATTAAAAAACCAACAAGACGGAGTCTCTTAAACATCTATTTTTTGAATGTGAGTGGGTGTGTGCAATCTAGAGGTACATTATAGACTTTACAATTTTCTCTTCTGTAGAGCTCATGGATCTCACTTTTTTCAACCTTTAGTTTCATGGATCTAGTTATACCAGTCCAGAAAGGAAGGTGACTACTGTTATACTGATAGTAGGATATTGGCATACCTAGAGGGAAAAAAATTCTAACAATTTCAAGAAAGACCATTCTTTGGAAGAATATATGGTTATCCACTCCAAATTTATACTAATTGACATGGTGATGATTATGAAGAGCTGGGAGGAAACTACCATTGTCAGTCCTCTTCATGTTGGTTTCCCTCTCTCCCACCTCAGTAACTATGGTAGAAATGGCACATGGGTTGACTGGTACCCCCACCATTTGGGGGTTAAACGAAATATTGATGACTCTTTAATCTCAGGGATGGCCCATAGAGGCACTGAGGTATGATACCCAATTTTCTCCCTCATTTTGGAGTCCAGTTATTCTTTAGGATATGGTCACTCCCACAAAATGAAAGCCTCATCACTCCACAATAGCCTTCATATGAACCACTAGAAGAACACTAGCTTGGAAATGGTGGAAGTGGAATTAATCATCTACATTTAATCCTTGACAGATTATGGGATGATCCCATGGTTTATTTCTTATAAAATTAAAATATATAAGCGGTTTATTAATATACATATGAATGTGCTCCACACCCAGAAGAAGGAAACAAGGATGTAGATTTCCTTGCCTCTTGTATGCTTCACTCTACAAAAATAACTATTTTCTATAACATGAATTTCCTTCCTCCAGAGGGTGAGAACACCATTTGGGGGACACACTCTTTTTACACTATATTAGGCCTCTCTAATTGATTATACTTGTTTTTTGGGTTTCATTGTGTTTTTTAACTTCCATAATAAAAACTATATTTACTTTGGATCTTAACATATATAACATATTTAGGTTTATCATCTCTTTAATATTATATTTTCCATGATTATCACTATTCCATTAGATCAAATTTTTAGATCATTAAAACCATTCAACAAATTATTTTAAATCCTTAGCAGAAAACATAAATTGAACAATCCATCTATAATTCACCATTCATAATTGTTGAAAACTAATTGATAAATACTTAAATCCTTCAACATTAATGATTGGAATGGAATAGTTCATTCCTTGGTATAGAAGTAAATTCAAAGAGAAGGGTATAGATTTTGTTAATTCCCATGTTATCCACAGATAATACGTTAAACTTCAGGATAATTCATCACTATATGACCCTTTTTCCCACACAGATTACATCTTCCCCTCCATTTGAGGTATTCTATATGGTTATTCTTCCCTAATTATTAACATGTATGAATCTGAATCTTTTTTACATTATACTTCTTAGCATGTAAACATTTATAAAATCGCATCATCCTTTTATTTTATGTGTAAATAATATCACCAATTTTTACATTGTCAATCGTATATCATGATAGTAGATTCTTCATTATCACAATATCTTTCTATCCAACCATTAACAAGTATTTTTCATAATCACCAAATTATACATCAGATTTATTGTTAATCCACTTATATCTAGTTCCCTCCGTTAACTAAAATTAGAAATCAAGGTGTAAAAAACATCTATCCTATCTGAAATTGACATAATCCTCAAAAACTACTTATATTATGACTATTTCATGGCACAAAATTTCAAATCTAGTAATCCAAAGGATAATCCTTGGAAAAACCCTAGAAATATCCTTACAAATATCCATAAGGATATCACTAATGATTTCTTATCCTAGTTTCCAAAGTATGATTAAATCAATCCATTGATAGCAAATATTTCAAACCGTGCTAATCATAGATGGATATTAAATCAGTTTAAATGAATATTCATCAAATTACCAAAATATAGGTTGAGGACTATAATAGTTTAGTGTCCTTGGAATCTTGGAAAAAATATTCTATCTTTTTGAAATAACATCAATGTTTTTGAAAAATATTTTCCCCTTTAATACGTCTACTTAAAAAGTTTCTTCATAACCTGGGAAAGGAATCATTAGAAAAGGGGTGATCCCAAATGCTCACTAAGGGAATATCAAAGAGATACAAAATAATGACATGTGAATAAGGGTTTAAGAACATGGGCATAATATTTGATGATCATACCCTTCATATTAAAGATCATATTAATGAGTCTTGGAAAAAATATTGGCAGTTCATAAGTCATGAATCATAAGAAAAGAAAGATTATAAGCCAAGAAATCATAACATAGTGTTAAGACATTGAATTTTTTTCAAACACAGAATAATATAAAATGATTTCCGTAGTCATCAAAGTGTCAATTCAAATGCCATCATATTTATATGGTTTCACTCCGAATACCATCTTGGTAGTCATATTTCACTCCCATGACTATATTTGTAGTCAAGGATCACTCCAAATACCATATTAATGGAAACAGTCTTACTAAACTGAGTTCACCCTTCACTCCATTGATGTATATATCATGATATATAAATCTATATACAATTCATTGGAGGTTGATATAGTTCCCACCCATCTCATAATGAAATCATTAATAATTTAAACAAAATATCATAAAACTTTAGCATATCATAACCGATGAAGTGAAAAAGATGTCGTAAACATTTAATCATAACATAACCTATAGAAAATTGAAAATCATTATAATAATTTCATCAATGAATAAACCATTAAAAAATTTGGGTTTCATAATCATATAACCAATGAAAGTGAAATGACATTCATTAACAAATAACACGTGAAATAGAATTCGGATTTATAAAAATATAACCTATGAAAGAGAAATGGGGTTCAAAAACATCATGAAATAAAAATATAATCCATTTAAAAAAGAATATTTATGGAAACACCAGAATATTTCCCTAAAAAATATTGAGTGACTCCAAAGGATTCCATCTTAGATGAAAAATAATTTTTATATATCTTTTAAAAAACATTTATTGAGGAAAATTAATTTTCTTCTTCAAAAAATAATTTTTATAACATAAAAGCTTTTTCAACCCATTTTCTTTTAAAATAAACATGAAAACATATTATAGAGCCCGGAAAAAAATTTCAAAAACTTTTTCCTTGAAAACTTATTAGATAATATTGATAACATTTTGAAAACCATAACCTCAAAAACATATAAATGATTATTGGAAACTTTTTTCAAAACTTTTTCTTGGAAAATAGATTTGAAAACATATAAATAAAGATTGAAAATGTTTTAAAAACCCTTTATTTAAAAATAACATTAAAAACTTATAATGAAATCTGGAAAACATTTTGAAAACCATTTCATTGAAAATACATTTGGAAACCTATAAAGAAATATTGCAATTATTTGGAAAACTATTTCATTAAAAATGTAATTAAAAAATTATAAAAAATTCTTGAATGAATTTCGAAAACCATTTATTCAAAAATAAATTTGATAACATATTAATAAATGAATTTTTTTTCAATACCCTTCCTTTTAAAATAACTTTGAAAACCTATAACGAAATATTGAAAATGTTTTAAACCCATTTATTTGAAAATAACATTAAAAACAAATAAAGAAATACAGAAGATTTTTTGAAAACCTTTTTCTTTGAAAATTATTTTAAATATTATAAAAAATTCATGAAAACTTATTAAAGTCCTTTTATCCATAAAACATTTTTTAAAACATATTTAGAAAACATGGTTTTAAATAACACGGATTTCCGATCGAAGAGAAACATAAAGTATGATTTTTATTAAAACACATTATAAAATATCTTTGTTGGGACGGAGAGTGATGGCAAGAGGGGGGGGGGGGTGGTGAATTGCCTTTTCAAAAAAGTTTAACAATTTAAGAGAAAGTTAAAGCGCAGCGGAAATAAAATAGGCAAGACACAAAATTGATAACGGAGTTCGGCCTAAATCCCAAGCCTACGTCTCCGCTCCCAACTCAACCGTTGAGATATTTATACGACAGCTTGCTTTTTAATGGTTGTAGCAAGAAATCCACTAGACTTTAAGGCAGCCTAGAAACCTATTACAGCTTTCTTTTTATTTGTTGTAGCAAGAAACCCACTAGCCTTCTTACAGGTGAAGGCTAGCTCACCTTTGACTCAAGTCTTTTACAGGGAAGACTTGACTAACCACTTCACACCTTGAAGGTGGTGTGAAAACCCAAACAAAGGAAGGATGAGAGAAAGAAGGGTTTGTATGCACAAACTCAAAATAAAGCTCAAAATGATAAAACAATAAAAACCGTAAAGAGGAGAAGTCTTGGGCGCCAATGGATTGATTGGTGATGATGAAGAGCGCTCCCAAGCTTCTATGGTGGTGCTACTTGGTTGTGGAAGTGATTTGGAGCAAGTGGGGATCCTTGAAGGAATGCGCCGGAGGTTCGCCAAATGATCGAAAAATGTTCCTGTGGGCTACTATATGTTTCCGGGGCTTCCTAGTCCTCTATTTATAGGAGAGGAACACCCAAATGGCCGTTGGGGGTCTTTGGAGCCATTGGAGAGGCCTTCGGAGCCGTTGGGAGTCAAAAGTACAAGTCTGGTCAAAGCCCAACGGCTAGTTTGACTGGGCACACCGGCTGGCCGGTGGTGTCTCACCAGCTGGCCGGTGGTCCACCGGCTGGCCGGTCCTGAGCCACCGGCTGGCCGGTGCTCCAGACAGAGAGCAAGCTCTCTGACCAGGTTCTACCGGCTGGCCGGTGGTCAGCCACCGGCTGGCTGGTGACAATACCGGCTGGCCGGGGAGCTCACACCGGCTGACCGGTGGCTCTGGACAGAAACCATTGCTACTGCCAGAGACCACCGGCTGGCCGGTGGGAATTCACCGGTTGGCTGGTAGGCTCAGAGAGTCTACTTTTAGTCCTTCTTGGCCCAACTCCTTGGCAACCTTTTGCCTATCAACAAAAACACTTGAAAACAAGTTAGAACAAAATAAGAGTGATTGTGATCATTGAAATCCAAGAGAGAGGGGTACAACAATCTCCCCCTATTTTGATGATCACAATCACCAAAACAAGCAATGTAAAAGACTGAATTGAAAGGCATGCTTTAAAGGATAAATTGAAAAGTAAAGAAAAGCATGAGAGAAAAATTTCTCCCCCAATCAACCAAGGAAATCTCCCCCTTTGTGATTATCAAAATAGCACAGGGCATAATATTTGTTTGAAGGAAAGGATTGAAAAAACAAGATAGAGATTTTAAACCAATTGAAATTTTTGAAATTTGAATTAAAAGTTTTGAATTGAAAGTTTTGAATTGAAATTTTGAAAGAAAAACGGAAAAAGGTTTAAACGATCCTAACTCCCCCTAAATAAAAATAGAAAATCACCGGGGAGAGGATTTTAGAACCGAGAAAAATTTTGGTCCAGAGAGACTCGCTAAAAGGGATTTTTCAATCCAAACTTGTCTTGTGGCGGGTCTTCTCCTATGAAATTCATCGTTAAAGGAAATGGTTTTTGGCCTTCCATACCGGGCATTTTTGCAGTCGCACTTGTAAATTAAGTTCCCGATCTTTTTTCAATAGTTGCAAAATTTATATTGGGAGCTCCCCCTTACAAAAATAGTAGGAGCATGGGAAGAGGAAGATTGCTTGGAATAGCCAAGCCCTTGGGTGGTTCTAGATATGCATTGGGAACCAAGGAGCTTCGAAAGGTTATGTTCACCTTCGGTGAACTTAGCTAGGGATTCCCTTAAATCCTTGATTGTTGATTCCATAGAATCAACATTGGGAAGGTTTTGGATCTTGAGGGACAAGTCTTCCTTCTCTTTGAGAAGTTGATCCTTTCTGGAAGAAAGAATTTTGAATTTCTTTTTTAAAGCAATAAATTTGGAAGAAAGTTCGTGAAAACCTTCCTCCAATTGATCTCTCGCATGTTGGAGATCCTCGTAAGATAAATTATTGAAAGAATTGGAAGAACTAGAAGAGGAGGAGTCGGAAGAGGTTACCTCATGAAATTCCATTATACATTTTTTACCGTTGTCTTTTGAAGAGGAGGAGGATGAGGAGCTATCACTCCAAGTGGCCTTGAATGCCTTTTTCTTTTCCTTTTGCTTGGCCCTTGTCTTGTGGAGTGGGCAATCGGGCTTATAATGGCCTTTCTTGCCGCACCGATAGCATATTACCTCGGGCTCGGATTTTTTGTCGAGTTCTTCCTTTCGAGCCTTGCGAGATTTCTTCTTTTTGTTCTTCTTCATGAATTTTTGCATCTTGCGGGCAAGGTTCTCGATTTCTGAATCGCCGCTTGAAGAGGAAGAAGATGAGGAGGAGAAGCTTTATTCTTTTTGAACTTTGAAGGCGATGTTCTTTGGAGTTTTGATGAGTTTGTGTTCCTTTTCAGCTTGCCTCCTCATGGTGATCTCGTAGGTCATGAGGGATCTGATGAGCTCTTCGACCGGCATTTTCTTGACAACTTTTGCTTCTTGAATTCCGGTCACCTTTGGTTCCCATGAGCTTGGTAAGATCTAAAGGATCTTCTTGACCATCATCTCTGCAGAAACATCATCTCCAAGAGACTTTCTTCCATTGCAAACGTCAGTAAAACGAGTAATCATTTCAGTAATTGATTCGTGTGGGTGCATGGTGAAACTTTAAAAATCTTGGCGATACATGTCCAATCGAGTATCCTTAACTTTGTTGGTCCCCTCATGGGTAACCTCCAAAAGTTTCCAGATTTCATGAGATGAAGTGCATGTGGAAACTCGATTGAATTCATTACGATCAAGGCCGCAATGAAGAGAATTCATGGCTTTGTCATCAAGCTCAAAATTTTTAATATCGGCTTGAGTCCATTTGGATTCATCGGGAGAAGAGAGAGAGTAACCATGCATGAGAATTCTATAAATAGGATAACCTATACTTCTAAGAAAAGTAGACATGCGGGTTTTCCAATAGGTATAGTCGGTTCCATCAAAAAAAGGAGCACGACCCAATGAATAACCTTCGGGGGCGAAAGAAGATGAAGCCATCACAATGGATCTTGAATTTGAAACCGGTTAAGGTATTACACAAACACTCCCTTTGATACCAATTGTTGGGACGGAGAGTGATGGCAAGAGGGGGGGTGAATTGCCTTTTCAAAAAAGTTTAACAATTTAAGAGAAAGTTAAAGTGCAGTGGAAATAAAAGAGGCAAGACACAAAATTGATAACGGAGTTCGGCCTAAATCCCAAGCCTACGTCTCCGCTCCCAACTCAACCGTTGAGAGATTTATACGACAGCTTTCTTTTTAATGGTTGTAGTAAGAAACCCACTAGACTTTAAGGCAGCCTAGAAACCTATTACAGCTTGCTTTTTATTGGTTGTAGCAAGAAACCCACTACCCTTCTTATAGGTGAAGGCTATCTCACCTTTGACTCAAGTCTTTTACAGGGAAGACTTGACTAACCTCTTCACACCTTGAAGGTGGTGTGAAAACCCAAACAAAGGAAGGATGAGAGAAAGAAGGGTTTGTATGCACAAACTAAAAATAAAGCTCAAAATGATAAAACAATAAAAACCGTAAAGTGGAGAAGTCTTGGGCGCCAATGGATTGATTGGTGATGATGAAGAGCTCTCCCAAGCTTCTATGGTGGTGCTCCTTGGTTGTGGAAGTGAGTTGGAGCAAGTGGGGATCCTTGAAGGAATGCGCCGGAGGTTCGCCAAATGATCGAAAAATGTTCCTGTGGGCTACTATATGTTTTCGGGGCTTCCTAGTCCTCTATTTATAGGAGAGGAACACCCAAATGGCCGTTGGGGGTCTTTGGAGCCGTTGGAGAGGCCTTCGGAGCCGTTGGGAGTCAAAAGTACAAGTCTGGTCAAAGCCCAACGGCTAGTTTGACTGGGCACACCGGCTGGCCGGTGGTGTCTCACCAGCTGGCCGGTGGTCCACCGGCTGGCCGGTCCTGAGCCACCGGCTGGCCGGTGCTCCAGACAGAGAGCAAGATCTCTGCCCAGGTTCTACCGGCTGGCCGGTGGCAGCCACCGGCTGGCTGGTGACAATACCGGCTGGCCGGGGAGCTCACACCGGCTGACCGGTGGCTCTGGACAGAAACCATTGCTACTGCCAGAGACCACCGGCTGGCAGGTTGGAATTCACCGGTTGGCCGGTAGACTCAGAGAGTCTACTTTCAGTCCTTCTTGGCCCAACTCCTTGGCAACCTTTTGCCTATCAACAAAAACACTTGAAAACATGTTAGAACAAAATAATAGTGATTGTGATCATTGAAATCCAAGAGAGAGGGGTACAACAATCTTATGTACTAAATAGAGGAAAAATAGAACCAATGCTTTTATACATCATGAATAACTATATGAGAATACAATTCATTAGATTTTTTGAGAGATTGACCAATAGATTCCATCAACAAAATCATAATCATAAACATTCCCGATAAACGATTAAATTGTGGCAATGAAGTATTACCACTTTGGTAACATTGAATAAAAATAAAAATAACTGAATAAAATTACATGAAGATTAAAATATCATTAAATTATATATTCATGATATAAAATTAAAATGGCAATTATATTCACCCTAGAGAAAAATATAGTTCCATACCTTCGAATATATCTCAATGAAGGACAATTGAGACTAAAATTACTTTACTCATTTGGTAACTTTTCAAACATAAACCCCATGAAATAAATATCATAAATAGATATGTAAATACCCATAAATTAAATTATAAGAATAATTTAATACATCCCTGAGTATTATACATATCCCATATAAGAAGATATGAGGTGAACAAGGTTGTGTCTCACAAAAAATAAAAGTGAGATGAGAAAACCCTTACCTTATGTATTTAATATCAATGTACTAGAAAAAACATCTTGTAAAAAAATATAGATTTATTATAAATCTGACACATTAAAATATTATTATATATAATACCATATATCGTTTGTTTATGAATTTATATTACTCATTTAATAACAATTCCATGTTAATGTTACGTTTTAGGTAATATTTTCTTTGTTTTTCATATATGTTTTGGCATGTTGTTATTGATCCACCTTGTTAGATCATAATTTACATATTTAGAGAATGAAAAACATGATATAAATTTAGATATTTTTATTATATATGTATTTATAATAATATATAAAATATAAAAAAAATCTAATACCCCATTCATAGAGATGGTTGGTTGTACGTACGCATGAACATTGGTTTCATTTTATTATTATTTTTAAATAAAAAATGTTAATGACACACACACACACAAATATATATATATATATATTAAAATTAACATAGTTTTATTATTCCATATTTATAATATAATATTAAATAAACTCATCCTTAATACCTTCCTTCTAATGTGAGATCAAATCACAACGGTTTGAGGAGGCGATTGTCCACATGTCCACAAATGAAGTTATCGTATCTACACAAAATGAAAGTCATGAAGGTATGATTTAATGATTAATTGAAAAAGAATAAATAAATCATATATATCAAATAAAAATAGAAAATCCACCATAAATCACACCCATGAGAGGTGGTAAAGTAAAAACAAACAACATAATTTTGAGAGACAGTCATCCACCATACACATGAATGGTAAGTTTATTACCCATTAGATGGAAGTCTGTATAAGTTTTGTTTGAAACCTCATAAAAGAAACCGTTAAATTTTGTATGTGGACCTTATTTTATAATCATGTAATGTTAAAATTGATTTTGGTGGATAATGTAAATAAAAAAAAGGAGCTTGAGGAAGGATGTTACCACTTATTTGGACAACTCCTCTTGGGTTTCACCAAAGGGCTTCTTTCATATTCATTCTTCCAAAAGGGAGTATTATAATAAACATTATTGGATTTTTTTTTGGATATTTGGGAAGTTTTTTTCCAATATAATGTGTCTTTATAGGTATGAGGAAGTTAGTGGGGTGAGTTCCCTTTTATAGAGGAGGAGGAATTACATTCTTATAAATATAAAAAGGTAAATACTATTGAGAGGTATCCCATACATCATTTGCTTCCAATAATTGTTAAAAATAGATAAAGAATGGTAATTGGTATAAATATGTTCATCCATTGACATTTGGACATGTATATAGGTCATTTTTTCTCTTAAGATTAATTTTTAACCATTAGGTAATCTTGTTTTTACCTTATTCACTGTAATTAATTTCAATTACATTCACTAATAATTTTGGTCCAAAATTACATTGACCATATTATAAATTATTAATTATATTAATTCCAAATATGGAATCCATTTTCAATAAATTAAAATCACATTATAAGAAAAAAAATTAAATTTAATCCAGCATAAGGGTCGACAAAGTAGGTTTTTAAAGTAAAAATTTTCAAGAGATTTCTAAGTTTTTATATATAAATTTAATGTGAATATTTTTTACAATAACAAAAATTTATTTAAAATATATAAAATTGATCTAAATATACATAAAAAACTATTTAAGAATTATTTTAATATATAAAAAAATTTATGAAAAAGATGTTTCGAATTAAAATTCATTGTTCTTTCATTATTTATCAAAAAATGAAACTTCTAAGAAAAAAACAAAAATTTACCTAAAGTAAATTTTGATATTTATTTTTCATAATTTATTTTCATTATGACAATTAAAAATATAAAACTACCAAAAATTATATTTAAAATGGGCTTAACATTTAATGGTGGTAAAATTACCTTTTAAAAAAATAAAACTTTTCAATTATTAAATTGGACATATTATTATACTATTCCTATAAAATTAATTTGATGAGCATAAAAAATATTGATTTAATATTTAATATATAAATTTTATTAAAAACATTAATCAATATGTACTTTTTAAATTTATTGAGATAATATTGTGTTTATACATAGAAAAATATTTTCCATATAAAAGTAATTTTGTTATTTTAAAATAGTTTTTTCATTCACATATGGTATGTGATGACAAAATAATTAATTTTATAATCATTTTTAAAACATATTTTCATATATTAATTAATCTTATTCACAATTTCCCTTCCAACTACTCAGTGGTAGTGTAATGTTTTATTCCTTCTCGATCCATTACATTTCTATTTTTAGTTGTTGGAGGTGTTCGGGTGAGGTTCTAAGAGTTTTCAATAAAATATAGAGGTGTAGTAGAACTTATTTAAGAAATTAACATCTTATAAATGTATTACATTACGTGGAAGTTGGTTTTATATGTTTTACAGGGATGGTTCACAATGTTTAGACTTTTGGAGATAAAAAATTAAAAGGCGGTGTTTTTTCATATAACATGGATTCATGGGATTAAAATATGTGAAAGGGGATTACACCTCATGTAATTCAATGATGATGTATAGTTTTAAATGTTTTAGTAAATAGAGTTTTCTCAAACCATACTCTCACTCTCTTTCTAGATGGAAAGAGTCTACCCTTTCAATATATTTTAGTTTCCTTTCAATGGGGATTGATTCATAGCACGTCGTATTAAATCCATAGTGATTACTTTTCTCGTTCTCATCAATTTTCTTCTATTATTCTCTTGAGGATTCCAAATTATGGTCTTTCTTTGGTTTGGGTTCATTTCGGTTGCAATCGTGACCACCCATCGGTGCGGTGTATGTTTATCTTCATGTTACTTGTGAAAAGGTGGTTTATGGGTAGTTTCATCTTCTCTCTATGGTGCACAGTGAGATGAAAAGATTCATTGATGTAGGAATTTTCTTATTTCTCTTTATCTGTGCATCATGTGGGTAAAGTTTTCTTTTTTTCACCTATGTATTATGGAAATGATTCCATAACCAAAGATAAAGAAATTTGTTAAATTGAAATTGAAGGGTAAAGGGGTGTTCATTGTATTTCTTTATAACCATGATATGTTGGTGATATTTTAAATTGTTCATGATTAATAACCTATTAAGCATTGTGTCTATAGGGTTTATTTGTATTTTATATGTATTCTAAATATTATTCTATTGTGATTGTTGTGATATAACCCTAAATATAAATTGGTTAATTACTTATACTTCGATAAATAAATGGTTTCCCCAAGATTATAGATTGTGTGATAACACTAGTAAAATAGAGTGGAATGTGATAAAATCACCTTTTTAAATTTGTAAATAATGATTTTTATGTGTTATAATTTATGGCCATGTATTTGGGGCATTAAGGCATGGATGGGGCATGTGGGGATGATGGTTTAGGTGTTATACTTTTGGGTTCTGTGAGGTGATAGAATGATGACCTCTTTGTGAAATTTTGTGGTGTTATGCTAGATTCTTGAGTAGTGATGGAATATATGATTGTCTAATAAGGTTTGAAATAAAATGGGTTGGTTTGGATAATTGGATGGAAATTTATTTAATAGAAAATTAAATGATGGGTTTTTTGATTAAATGTGTTTGATGGTAAATAATAAAATTAATGGGTGTTAAACTTGGGGGAAATTTGAAGCTGCATATGATTAATGGGTCTCTTTACCTTCTGAAATGATTATTGTAGATAATAATAAATACATTTTGAGGTGGAAATAAAGGTGGAAATTTTGTGAGTGTGTTTTTTATTGGAGATCCCATAGGTTGTTCTTGAATGTTTGATACTATATATATACTTATATTTTCCTTGTGATTTATATACACACCCCACCCATGATAAGAACCATGTCCCAAACACCCACATAGTCATGTGGGGGTGTCTTTCCAAACATCCTGGTGGGAGGATGGATGGCTGGCCACTCACTATTCCCTACTTCATGTTCCAGAAGAAGACAACTGATGATTCTTCGGGAAGGTTGTGGTGACCTGTAGTATACCATGTTTTTTCGAGATCAGATGTGATGGGGTCTCCCAGGTGTCTTCTGAATTAATTGTGATCTACTATCACAAGAGTCTTCAGGATGAGTTGTGATGTGCTTTCAGATGTTTCTTCAGGGATATATATGATGTGTTCTGAGTCCATGGTGTGTGTAGGTAGTATGTTTTGTGATACCTAGGTGTGTGTGGGTGGGATGTGTTGTGTGTCCCTATTGTATAAGGGCGGGATGTGATGTAGTATATTAGGAAGAGGTGGGAGTTCTAGGACATCTGTCATTGGGGTTTGAGAGTGTCTAATCAGTGTAAAATTGGTGTGGGTACCCTATCATCGTTGTGATTAACTTTATATTATATTATTTAGTTTGTGATATTTAGTGAGGGTGCCTTAGTGAGGTTGGGATGGTTAGTATTCCTATTTAGGTGCTATTTGGTTCACCTTTTTCCTCATGGTAGGATTAGTATTCTTCCCTGATATGTGCATGAGAGAATTTGGTTTTCCTACTGAGTATACTTGTATACTCACCCCACATATATAAAAATGTTTTCATGTTCCTATGGGGGTTTTTCCTTTCATTCTAGACCTTACTATCATGGATCCTTGATTGTTTCAATGTCACTAATTTTTATTTAATTTTGGGTATTTACATTGGAGATATTATTGTTTCTATTTCAGTTTTATTTGATAAATACATGGGGGATGGATTGAGTTTCTCTATTATATTTTGTCTTGTAGTTTTTTTTGTTGATGATTCATTCTATCTCTATATATTTTTTCTTATAAATGGTAATGCATTCCATATTGTGAAAATTTTACACCCAGGGTTCTATTCTCCACCCAAGGCCTACTAGAGGTAGGATGTAGGGTTAATTATATCTCTCCCCTCATTATGAATTCTTTTGAGGGATGTGGTTGTGAAATATTGTTATTATAGGTTGATGTTTGGGAGATATAATGGATTATAGAGTTAGGAATAGTTTCATACGTTGGTATGGAAGTAGTCTTAGTTGACCATGGTGTATGAAATAGGCCAAGGAGACCAGCTAGGACACTGAATTTAAGGGTCCCTATGGTCAAGTGCATGGACTCTGATCTTATTGAATGACCATGTGATATAGACATTCCTGCAGGTTAGAGACCTTGGAGTGGTATGCGGATCTTATTGAGTTGTGTTATTGTCTAAATTGGGTTTTTTTCAAAAAGAATAAATGAAGAAAAAATATAATTCAATGAGTTAAAATGAACCAAAATGAAAGTCCATTTTACTCTGGATTAAGAAATATATGTTTTTTCTTTCATATATGGTTCATGTTCATAATTACCAAGTGGCTCAAGAAGTTGAGGTTCATTAGGCAGATCTGTTTGATTATCATAGGGTTGATATGTTTGTGGTGGATGATCTGTGGTAGAGGATGTTGTGTGCATTCTTGTGGTAGAATTTGGGAATGTATGGGGGTACTGTCTCATATGTGATGACAAAGAGATGGATGGAGGATCTCAAGATCACATTCTTTTTTATCCAGACCCTAATAGTGTATAGGGTCCATTTGGTAATCATTCAGATGTGGGGAGTTGTGTGTCAATGGTGGATGTTGTATCTATGAGAGCTAAAGTAGGCCAATGTTTTGTTGATCAACTTCCATAATTAGTTCTGGAAAGATTTCATTTCATCGACCATGAAGGCAGTATAGAGGTTGGGGGCTTATTTGCCTTTAGTATTGGAGTGTGACAGCATGGGAGCCGAGGATCATATTAAATGTCCTTCTATGTTTTTCCCAAGATATTCTCCCAAATGAGGAGTCTCGTCTGAGACATTTTGAGGAGGCACTCTTTCCTTCTATCCACTATGCAGTTACTCCTTTTATGTTGCTGGTGTATCTAGATGTTCAAAAGAAGGAATAGGTTATTAGGTGAATTCACTCACTGGGAGGATTTCCATGGGAAGGTAACAAGTAGGGTTCCTTGAGGGATAGAGTTATTATTGGAAGTTCTTGGGCACTGGGACCTTTAAGAATTTGACTGAAACATCTTCCTTTCTACACTTCAGAGGACAGTTGTTTTTTGTTCATTTTCTATGGGGTTGGGGCCAACGTATTTATTTTATATGGTTTATGGTCATCTTAAAACTAGTTCCTAGTGGATAATCGTTCTAAATTTGGTAGTAGTTGATATGCTTAGCTTCATCCTCAACAGTATTTTTCAGTGAGTCCATTTCAGTTTTTGGGGCATCAGGTTTATGCTCTGCCAAGGGGATATGGGGAAAGTAGATTCCGACTCGACGATCATCTCCTAGCTCAGGGAACTCAACCTGAGTGTGTTCATGGATGTGGTCTTCATTAGAGAGGTATAAGATTTGGGTGTGTCCATTTTAACATAGTAGGCATATCTATTCAAGAGGGGCCAAATATTTCCAGTGGTATGATCATTTTGTTTAGCACCCTTGTTTTTTCCTTGTTTGATTCAGATGATTTTCACTCCTTTGTTGCACCAACTCTATCCATGATCTCGGAAGAGATTTGGAGCAGCTTCCCATGATCCTAGTGTTAACTACGCCAGTAGGAGGGTAGACCAACTTGTTTTAAGTGTACCGAAAGTGTATACTGATGATGGGCTACATTAGTTATGTGGGTATCTTTTCTTGATAAAGATGCAGTCATATGATGTCATACTTGGAATAAATTCATTGTATCTCATATGTGCTGTAATAAAATGCTTATATAGGATATTCTTGTTTTAAGATGTGGATTTCAAACATGTGGTTTTCATTGCTAACCGGGTTTATCAGGTGGTAAGTCAACGTGTCGAGACCCTTATTTCCCTACTGGATGATTTTTCGATAGAATCAATGGACACCGAGATGGTAGATGCTTCTAGGGTCTTTGTGGAATTCTTGGATGTTATTCTTAAGGAGGGTGTGATACTATCCCGTCGATGTGATGTTGAGTTTGGGATGTTCTTTCATCCCGGTTCTTCTCCAATTTCTATGGGTCCTTATTGGATGGAACCCTCTATGTTGTTGGAGTTGAGGATAAAATTTTATGATCTAATGCGGATGGGTTTTATCGTGACCAGTGTTTCACTGTGGGGTGATCCAGTATTGTTTACAATGAAGGTAGATGTTGGTATGAAGCTATCATAGAATACTAGATGTTACATCTAGTGTAAATCAAGAACCATTACCCACTTCTAAGGATATATGATCATTTTGAGCAGCTGAGAGGGGCATGTTTTTTTTTCTAAGATCAATCTGCAGTCTGTATAGCACTAGTTGAGGTTGAATGCTGGTGATGTCACCAAGAGTTCCTTCAGATGCAGGTATGGGCACATCAAGTTTTTTTTCATTCCATTTGATGTTAAAACCCACCATCCATGTTCATGGGGCTTATGAAATCTATGTTTTGTGAGTTTTTTGATCAGTTCGTCATTGTATTCATCGATGATATCCTAATCTACTCGAAGTCAGAGGAGGATCACGTTGAGAATTCTAGAACCGTCTGGCATGTTCTTTGACACCACCAGCTCTATGGAATGATTTCAAAGTGTATGTTTTGTACACAATAGTTTTATTTCCTCAGGCATGTGGTGTCTCAGTTGGGTTTGGTAGTAGACATGTCAAATGTTGAAGCAATTGTTTCATGGGAACCACCCAAGAATGTGGTAGAGGTTCGTAGCATTCTTGGTGTCACATTATATTATAATAGGTTCGTACCATATTTATCTCAATTTGTTTCCATTATGATAGCTTTGACTGGGAAGGACCAAGATTATTTTTGGAGATATCACTATCGGGCGACATTTAGTTTCCAAAAGGATATGTTGGTTAGTGCTACTGTGCTCTAATTACCAAAGGAAGTGGTGTTTTTTGAGGTATTTTGGGACACATCCCATCTAGGATTAGGATGTGTGTTGATGTCGTAGATGGAGGTGATATCTTATGGGTCAAGGAAGTTATGTACCCATTAATGTAGCTATTCCACTCATGGTCTTGATCTTACAGTAGTTGTTTTTGTACTAAATATTTGGTGGAATTACTTTATTGGGGAGTTCTTTGTGATCTTCACGGATCACAAGAGTTGGAGGTATATTTTTTCATAGCTATACCTGAATCTATGAAAGTGGAGATAGATGGAGTTCCTTTAGACTATGAATTTAGATCTCCAACACCTCAGGAAAGGGTAGTGTCATGGATGATGCTCTAAGTTGAAATTCATAGAAGGATTTTGTTTGGGAATCTATGGATGCCTATAGAGACATGGAGGAGTTAAGAGCCATGCACTTATATGGATTGGTGGATGTTTGTAGAAGATGTTTTGTAGTTTAAGGTATAATATTTTCTTATGTATTATGTGGTGGAGTCTTAGTGGGAGACTTATAGGTATATGTGATGTGTGATCGTGTTGTCCATGGTGATACTCTTGAGGGATGGTCCTTGGATGGTCGGAACCATATGTTGTTTCATCAACGGTTGCTTTTTCTCGTTGAAATGAAAAATTATTTTCTTTAAAAGTTACATATCTCAAATTTAGAGGTAATCCCATGAATTTATAAAACTTATCATAAAATGAGCCTTTAGTTTTGGTGACCCGTGATGAAGTAGGTAGGGGAAGAGTTTGTAGAAAGGTTCTTTATTTTTCAGTAGGTGAAAGAAAAGAATCATGTTCGAGGAGGATTATAGTAGTAATTGAATTTTATTTAGATTTAATGGGATGAAATATCAATGGATTTAATCACCAGGTTACATAAAACTAATGGTTTCTTGATTCTATTTCAGTGGTTGTAGATCGATTGACAAAATCAGATCACTTCATAGCGATCTAGGAGTTGAACATACTAGATGCATTGGATAAATAGTTTGTGGATAAGTTGGGGTGTTTTAATGGAGTTAAGAGGTCCATTATCTCGGATTAGGACACACATTTTACTTCACATGTCTAGAGAGGGTTGTATCATTATTTTGGAACTCAGTTACACCTCAGTACTGCTTTCCACCTTTAGATAGATGGGAAGACAGAATGAGCTATCTAAAAAATGGAGGATATGTTGTGAGTGTGCATCTTCAACTTGATGGATCATGGGTATTAAACCTAACCATGGTATAGTTTTATTATAATAATAGCTCTCACTCTTCCATTTTCATGACCACATTTGAGGATTTTTATGGGAGACAGTGTTATTCTCCATTGTGGTAAAAAAATGGTGGGGAGACAATTGTTCGTAGTCTTGATGTGGTGAAAATCATGAAAAATAAATTCCAAATTTTTCATGAGAGAATGAATGTGAAGTATGGTTGGAAGAAGTCTTATGATTATTTCAGAAGGAGGCCCTTGGAGTTTCAGGTTGGGGCCAACATGTTCTTGAAGGTTTCCCCCCAACATGGGTAGTTGAGGTTTGGAAGAGGGAGTAATATTTCTCCAAATTTTTCTAGGGACTTCATGGTGTTCGGGTAAGTTTTAATGGTATCTTACTAGTTTCAACTTCTTCCTAGATTGGAACAATTCAATTATGTCTTCCATGCCTCTCATATTCCTCATTATCTTCAATATTTCCCTTATTTCATTGACTGGGGAGAGTTGGATATTGAGTTTGTTGAAACATTCATGGAGCATCCAGTGGAGATCCAAGACTATCAAGAAAAATTGTTTCAAAGATAAACCATTACCTTGGTTCTAATTATGTGGTTGCATGGTGTCTATACATGGGAACATGATATGTATATGTGGGCCCATTACTTAGAGTTATTTTTAATTTTTTCTTTTCATTGTTTTTATTTGTAAGGTAATTGTTTAAACCTTGTCTTTGAGATGACCTATTTTTCTTGATTTATGATGTTTGTGGTGTAATGTGTGCTAATGTTTGGATATTCAGTGCCACATATAGTGGATAATATCTTGATATACAAGATGAAATTACCTGATTTTTTTATTTGGGATGTTGTGGTTTGTTCATTGTAGAGTTTGTTGGATGGGTTTCATGTAAGTGGAGATAGATGTGAAGTGGTTTTGTCGTAGTGTAATTGTGTTAGAGGCGGAGGAGTGTGGTTTTGTAGTGTGTTTAGTGGTCATTTAGGATGGCATGTCTTGTTGGTAATAGTGTTTTTGGAATGACAAGATCCTTGGGAGACATCTCGTGTGGTGGTTGTTCGGACCACTTTCCTTATGGTATTGGTTTTTGATTCTTGAGGGAGAATATAATTTGAGATGTATATGATGTAATGGTTTATTCCATCTCCATCTTTTACCTTGTATGTTTTAGTTTGGTGGTGAGTGGGGGAGGTTCTGGGAGTTTTCGGTGGAAGATGGTGTTGTAGCAAAACTACTGCATGAAAAACACATCATATAACTGTATCACATGATTTGAAATTTGGTTTCACAGCTTTTCGATTTATGGTTCATGATGTGTATACTTTTAGGGTAAAATAATAAAATGGAGACACATTTTTTGGTGGAATCTAGAATCCCAGGATTACAAGATGTGAAAGAGGATTACAGGTTGTGTAATAACATTATGTTTTACATGTTTAAAGGTTTCAGCTACTCATGTTTTCTAACACCCTATTCACTCTCTCATTCAAGATGTCCATAGGCTCCCCTTTTAAGAATTTTGAGATTCTATTCAATTGGGATTGATTCATGGCTTCCAATATTTGATCCGTGGTGAGTTCGCCTCTCATTCTCAATGGATTTCCTTCCTTATTACCTTTTGGATTTGCTACGGTGGTGTTAAATGGATTGTGGTGCTTTTGGGTTGTTTTTTTTTGAACACCCATTGGCCCGGTGTAGATTGATATACAATTTTCATGTGAAATGATGGTTTTCTGGAAGTTTCTTTTTTCCATGCTGTGCGTTGCGAGTTGAAAATCTACATTGAGGTTGGTCATAATTTCCATTTATCTGTGCATCATGTCGGAGGGGTTTTCTTTTTTTTACCTATGGATTATGGTTTGGATGGCTGAATCAAAGATAAATAAATTTGATAAATTGAAATTAATTTGTAAAGGGGTATGATTCACATATTTTTACATCGTTTATATGTTAGTGATGTTGTAAATTGTTCGGAATTAAATCCCTATAGAAAATTATGGTCGTTGGGGTATTTTTTTATGTGGGATATGTATTGTGACTCTTATACTATTGTTATTGTTGTAAAAGCACCCTAATTGGAAATTAGTTAGTTACATATAATAGGATAATAAAATGGTTACCCAAAGATTATGGCTTCTCTGATAATTCCCGTAAAACAAAGTGGAATGTGACAAAGGAAACTATGTAAATCTATAAAGATTTATCTTGATGTGTTGTGATGCGATATCATGAATGTGGGAAAACGAGGTTTAGCTGGGGAATGTGAGGATGATGGTTTATGTGTTGTGATTTTGGGGTCGATGATGTGAAGTAATGATGAATTGTTTCTAAAATGTGGTTATGTTGTTCTTTATTCCTAAGTTATCATGGAATAAATAAATGTTTAATAATTATTTAAATGACATGGGTTTGTTTGGCTAATGGGATTTAATTTTTTTAATAGAAAATTAAATTATGTGTTGTACGATTAAATGTGGTTCATGCTGAATAATAAAATTAATCGCTGTTAAATGTGGGGGAAATGAAAATCCACAATAGATTATTGGGGTTCTTCAACTTCTAAAATCACTATTATAGATACTAATAAATACATTTTGAGGTGGAAGAAATTGTGATAGTTTGGTGAGTTGTTTTCTTGTCCGAGGAACCAAGGGTTGTCTTGAGTGTCTAATACTATATATATTTGTATTTGTATTTTCCTTTTGATTTATATACACACCTCACCCATGTTGATGACCATGTTCTGAACAACTGCATAGTCATGCATGGGGTGTCTTTTCAAACAACCCAATGGGAGGATGGATTGTTGGCTAGTTTCTCTTCCATGCTCCCTCATATTGATGATAATGGCACAAGCTTCTTCGAGAAGGATGTGATGAGATGTCGTATCCAATGTATCTTTAGGATAAGTTGTGATGTTGTTTCTCATGTATGTTTGGAATGAGTTGTGATATGGTGTCTCATGTGTCACTACTATAAAAATGGATTTTAATAGCGCTGGTATTTATTAGCGATGCAAAAAATCGTTGAAATATGGCATCTTTATCAATGCTAAAGAAAGAATTGATAAATTGAATACCTTATCACCATTTTTAAGCAATGATAAATGTCCCACTTACCAGCGATTTTTTTTATCACTGATAAAGGTTACCCATTTTCAGCGCTTTTTTTTAGCTATGATAAAGGTTACCCTTAATTATTGCTATATTTTTAACGCTCATAAAGGATTCCTTTATCTGTACTTTTTTAGTGATGATAAAGGTCTGAATAAATAAAATGATATAAATAAATAAATAAAAATAAAAAAATAGTTTATTATAAAATATTAATATTTATTAATGAAATAATTAATGAAAAAAGGAAAAAATTTATTGTACTATATATAAATTATAAATACTAATAAATCGTATGTATTAAATATATCAATATGGAATATGAAAATTATACAGTTTAAATTTAAAAATATGTAAATTGAGAAAAATATTAAGTATTTTATTAGTTTTATGATTATTTATAATATAAATAAATAATATATATTAAATATTTAGATATATTAATGTATATAAATATGATTTACGTATTACAAAATATTTATGCACTATATTTAGTGAGTAAATATTTATAATTGCAAATTAATATGAATTTAAAATACTGAGTAATTGAATATATTAATTGACTTATAATTAAATTTGGTTTCATTTCTCAATTTAACATATATCAGATGTGTGTTATATTGAATCCACATATACATAATTAACAAATTTTTATGTACATTTTACACAAATAAAACCTATCAATTTTTTCATTATTATCAGTGTACTTATTTTTAATTTATTCTATTTCACTCATTTTTAACAAACATGCAATTAAATTAGATATCCATTAATAATGTTAAAATAATATCTCTAATAATATATTTACAAAAAATATGGGTAAATAGTTGTATTTAAAAATGTACGTACTCTATTGATAAAATTATATTTTTATAATTATAAATATATAAATAAAATTAAAATTATTTATGTAATTATATATATATATATATTTAAATAATTATTAAATTTATAATAAATTTAATTAAATAATAAAAATATTTACAATATAAATAAATAATAAATATATATATATAAAGATATAAATATTATTTTCTAAAAACATTTATATAATTTATAATAAATTATTATATATAAATAATTATATATTAAAATAATTTTAAAATTATAATAAATATATTTTAATAAGTAATATATTTATTATATTTATATTTATATATAACTATTAAGTATATAATTATTTAAAAAAAAAATTTATATATAATTATAATTAATAATATTTTATCATTACCTAAGTAATAAGATAATATAAAAGAAATATTTATCAGTGATTTTTGGTGCCGATAAAGATGAGGCTTTATCAGTGCTAAAAAAAGTGACGATAAAAGTAATACTTATCAGTGCTAAAACATTAGTGCTGATAAATATGAATTGTATTAGTGTGTTTTTAGTGCTGATAAAGACCTACCTTTATCAATGCTAAAAATGTGCTGATAAAGATTCCCTTTATCAGTGCTTAAATAATAATCATTGAAAAAAGGACTCTTTACCAGCACTATTTTAAAAGAGATGATAAAAGTGTCCTGATCTAATTAAAGAATCCTAACCTATTGAAAACCCATCGAGGGAACTTCTTGTTAATTCTTTCCTTTCCCCAACACTGTTTTTATCCCATATTTCCTTTAATCACTTCACATTAAGGTGCCAGATCATTACAACGGTGTTATGAATCTTTTGATCTCGACCTCAGTGTATAACATGACATCGACTCTTCTTAATATCCCCTTGATTGTGAGGTTTAAGCAGTGTCTCCCTTTGGTGGGCACCTTCAACAGGTTAATATTTGAGCCTCATTGGTTGTAAGATCGATAATGGTAAGTCTGATGGAAAAAAAGGAAAATCATGATTCGATTTTCATTGGAGGAAGATCTAGTTAGGGTTTGATCCAGTGCCCCTATATTTGCAAGGACTTCCAATTCCATCTCTTCAGGTATTCATATGAAATCTATATGAATCATGAAATTAGAAAAAACTACAATTTGGGTTAGATTCCCCAATCCCCCTTTACCTTTTCAGAATCCATCAATTATACACATGCTAGGGAATCACATGGGTAGATATTTATATTCTAATATTAGAACCCGATCATTTTCCCACCTTATTTTTCCTAACATCTGCATGGATGTTAATGTCTCGATAGTGCCTACGTATTATATTTGGATTATAGTTGGGGAAGAAATTTGATGCAAGTAGGTTGTGTAGTTTGAATTGTTGGACAATTTATGAAGTTCCTATAAGAAATTGGGGAATTCTATATTTTCATATAGGAGAGGAACCAAGAACCGCGAACAAAAGAAGGTTGAGGTTTCTCGAGATAATGGAAAGGGAATTAAGCCTCGTGTCGGTAATGGGATGATGCAGCAGAGTCAATTTCACATTTCTACTAACCTATGAAATTCAATGGTTGTTCAATGCGAGTTACATGGGGAGCATCCCCTCGGGGAGTGGAAGTTATCAATTTCTATATATTAGAATTTTTTTTAGGTATTCATCATTTTATGTCTATATATACTTTTAAGGCCTATATATGCATTTAATTATAATAAAATAATTTATACTCAAATAACCAATAAACTCTTGTAAACTCATGCTACATTCAAAATAATAAAATTAGGTAACTATATATACATTTTTTAAAATAATTAAAAATTAAAAAATTAAATATTAATATTTGATACACAATTACCCAAAATAATAATGAATTATAATTAATATAATTGAAAAATTATCATTAATCATATTTTCATAGTTTCAACAGAAAAAATGGTATTATATATATTTATATCATATAATATAGTATATATTTAAATAAATTTACATATGATAAATAATATATATATATATATAATTATATTCACATTAATTCCCTAATATAATACATATATATATATATATATAATATTTTGGTAGATTCACATTATTTATCTATTTATCGAATAATGAGTGACCTCTTTTTTATATATTTTTATGGTGGAAGGTGAGAACCCCATTCATGTTTATTGCCTATCAAACTAAGTGTGAACAAAGTACACACCTCCATCAAACAATTTATCCAATCATAAAAATCCTATCATATTTTTATTAAAATAATACCTATTGAAAATCCATGTATTATCAAAAAAATATTAAAAATGTTATCAATCAATTATTATATTAAAATATTATTCATATCAATGTGCATAATTATTTATTATAAAAATGAATGTAATTATTCATTAACTCAGTTTCCAGGTCCAATAAAATAAATTAATTTTGCTAACATACACTTTTCATATGATATTATACTGTAGGAACCTAAGACCCCTGGGATGCATAATAATATAGTTGCGTATTCCAAATCTTCAGTCCCCACCCTCTCCATTTCTTTCCCTCTCATCACTCTATCATTTCTATAGTTATGTAGACATTTTATCTGGAAGGAGTTAGTGGAAATGGAGGAGTTATGTTATTTAATAGTTTCTATGTTGTAATTATCATAAATGGGAGGCATTACCCCTTTTGGAGAACAAGAAGAAATACAATTGTCGTACTAATCAGTTTCATCTCCCAAATAGTCATTATTACATTTTATTTCCTTGAGATTCATCACCCATCTCTTTGATATTTCTTTTACTACTCTAATAATTTTCAAACCCATTGATGACTATATCTTAGATTATTTCAAGACACATAGTTTCATTTCCACAAGAGATGGAGAATGTGTGTCAAACAACAAAATGAAGCAATACCTACTTGGGAGATGATCTGATGAGGATAAAAATTGTACTTCATTTTGTTCTCTAAAAGGGGAACTGCCTCCCATTTCTGATAATTATGCCATTGGCACAATTTATTAACTAGATGTCTCTATTTACACTAAATACATCAAGAGAAATGCTCCACACAACTAGAGAAATGGTAGAGTGAAGGGTGGGAAAAATATCGAGGGTGGAAACTGAAGAATCAGAATTCCCAACTGTAGTGCTACACAACCCAAGGTTATTGGTTTGATATAGTGTAATTTTAGCTCATGAGTAAATGTTAGTAAAATTAATATATTTTATTTTATGTATAGATAGAGGTAATGATGAATTAATTTCATTTTAATATTCAAAAATATCATCAAGGATCTGAATAAGACATCAATAAAATAATTATTTGAATATTGTTTTAACGTATTTTCGATAAAACTTGTCTTTTTTAATATGATTTATTTTATTAAAAATTTATATGGTTTTATATGACTGGAAAAAGAGGTTGATGGAGGTTTGTACTTCATTGAAACATACCTTGATAGGGAATAAACCTGAATAGGGTTCACACCTTCCAACATCATAATATACTAAATGAAGGTCACAACTCATTATATACATAGGTAAATAAAGTGAATCAACATAATGATTATATATATATATATATTAGTAAATTTAGTTGAGTAAAATTATATATATATATATTATTTATAATATAAAAATTTATTTAAATATACAGTATATTATCAGATAGATATATAATACTATTTTTTCTAATGATACTAAAAAACACTAATAATAATAATTTTTTAATTATATTAATTATAAATGATTTTTATTCTGGGTAATTGTGTCCATTGTCACTATAAAAATTATAGTTTTGTTCAAAGAATGTCACTAATAGAAAACATAGAAAACATGATCAGATTGTATTTATAATTTTGGGAATCAATTCATATGTCTTCTATGACTTGTAGGAATCATTCTCATGTCAAACAGATACATGATATGATCAGTATAGGTTAAAGTTCATGTTTCTAGTTTAAAATGGTATTTTAGAAGAAAAAAAAGGAAAACTCACATATTTAAAACCTAGAAAATGAATTCATATTGTTTTGAAACTTTATAAAAATCATCCATAAGTCATTTGAGATTTGTATTAATATATCTTACCTCAATAAAATGCACGATGTGACTAGTTTGACTCATGGTGCTTTTTTATTAAAAAACGACGTCAATATTTAAAAAAAAGGAGAGCTGACATACTGAAAACTGATCTAAATCATTCAATATTTTTTTGATAATTTTGGGAAATAATCCATAAGTCATTAGTGAATTTTAGGAATTAAATTCAGCTTAATCTGATGCGTGGTGTTCCCAGTATGACTCAATGTGTCTGTTATGAGTTTAAAATCCGAACATTAGTTCAAAAAATTTCACTCACTGAAAACCAAGAAAACACGATTATATTTTCATGATTTTTAGTATATTCATTCATAAGTCGTTTGTTACATGTAGGATTCAGTCTCATTCCAAACTGATACATGATGCGATCAGTATGAGTGAAAGTGCATGTTTCACATATAAAATGGCTTTTTTTGTAAAAAAGACATTTGACGTACTCAAAATTGATTAAATGCATTCATATTTTTTTAATAATTTACGAAAAGGATTCATATTCCCTTTGGGTAATGTTAGAATTACACACACGTCAATCTGTCATGCGATGCGACCGATATGACTGAAAGTTCCCTTTTTATTTAAAATTGACATCGATTTTAGTAAAAAGGACAACTCACCTACTCAAACCCAAAAAACATGTGTTTGGATTGTCTTGATACTTCTCTAAAAATCTCAAGAATTCATAGGTGATATGTTGTAATCAGTTGTAACTCAATCGGATGCTCGGTGTGACAGGTGTGACTCTAAGTACGTCTGTTTATTTAAAAATGACATCAATTTTTATATAAAAGACAATTTTCCTACAAACAAATTTATAAAACACATTCATATTATTTTGATATTTTATGGAAATGATCTCTAAGATATTTTGGATGTGTATGAATTAGTTTCACCTCAATATGATGCTCGGTGTGCTCGGTATGGCTTGATGTGTCAATTATTAGTATAAAATTGATTTTTTTGTTTAAAAAACTAAAAATCACAGAAATCCAAAAAAACGCACTCATATTTTATTGATAATTTAGTAAATTGATTCATCTGTTAGTTGTGACATTTAAAAATTATCCTTTTTCAAACTGATACATGATGTGATCAGTATGAGTCAAAGTGTGTGTTTCTAGTTTAAAATGACATTTTATTTAAAATATATATGTGATGTACTCAAAACTAAGTAAACACATTCAGATTGTTTTGGTACATTATGACAATGACCTATAATCAATTTTATACATTTAATAATTATCCCCAACTCAATAAGATGCATGTTATGACTGATATGACTCAAATGACTTCTTTTTATTTAAAATGGACATCAATTTCTATAAAAATGACAACTCACCTACAAAAAACTGTGTGAATGTATTCAAACTATTTTTATACATTAGGAAAAATGATCCATATATAATTTTTGATTTTTATGAATCATCTACACCTCAATCCAGTACATGATGTTTCATGTATGACTTAATATGTCGGTTTTCAGTTTAAAATTATCATTTTAGTTCAACAAGTTTCACTATTTGAGAACTGAGCAAGCACAATGAATTTGAATTCATAATTTAGGAAAATATTCAAAATTAATTTGTGATGTTTAATAATTAGTGTCATGTCAAACTCACACATGATATGACTGGTATGAGTCAAAGTGCGTGTTTCCAATTTAAAATTACATTTTAATAAAAAAGAAAATCAACATTCTCAAATTTGGAAAAAAATTATAATTGATTTAATATATTTTTAAAGTGATCCATAAGTAATCAAAGATATGCATAAATTAGCCACATCTCAGTCAGATGCACGGTGTGACCAGTATGTCTCCAAGTGCGTTTTTTCAAAATATAAGTATCATTTTAGTTTAAAACCTGGATCATTTCACCAAAACTGAGAAAACAAGACAAGATGGTTTTATCATCATTTAAATTATGCATTCATACTTTATTTTGTTGTTTTTGTGGTTTTTTGGTGATATGGTGTGTTGTTACCTCACACTGCACTGGTGGGGTAGTGTGTTGTAACAACACACTCTAGTATGCTCCTTTATCAGCGCTTATAAAGGAATCATTTATCAGTGGTTTTATAAATTATGATAAATATATCATTTATTAGCAATTATAAAAGTTTGGATAAAAAATTAATTTATTAGAAATTTTTTAGCGCTGATAAAAGACTCTAGATCATTTCTCTAGTAGTCCGTACTTCTTAAGCACTGATAAAGGCCATTTTAGCATTGTTAAAGGCATATTTTGTAGTAGTGTGTCTTAGGGATGAGATATCATGTTCTTTCCAAGGAGTCTTTGAGATGAAATGTGATGGTTTGTGTGGCCCAGGTGTGTGTGGGTCAGATATATTGTGAGGAACATGTGTGTTTGGGTGGGATGTGTTGTGAGGCCCACATGTGTGTGGGAGGGATGTGATGTGCTATATTCAGAAGAGTTAGGAGAATAGGATGTCAACAATTGGGATGCGAGAGATTCTAATTAGTGGTAATATGTTGCAGGGTACCCATCATTGATATGATTTACTATATACTATATTACATGGGATATGTTATTTTTTGAGCATGCCTTGGCAAGGTTGAGATGGAAAGTATACTTGTTTAGGTGTTGTTTGGTTATATGGTTTTGTCACAAAATCATTTGTATTATTCTTTCACATATGCACAATTGTGTTTGGTTTCTAATTGAGTATACTTGTATTCTCACCCTACATCTATATAAATTTTTTTCGGTTTCTAGGAGGATTTTACAGGCTATGATGGACCCTAGTAGCTCAGATCCTTGACGCTTGTTGTGTTGCTGCTTTAGCATTACATTTGGGTATTTGCTTTGGAGAGAATATTATATCTGTATCAGTTTTGTTTTATATATTCATGTGGTTTTTTTGAGTTTCTCATTTATATTATGTATTCTTTTTTTGGATGATTCATTCTATCTCCCTATATTGTTTATAATAAAGGGTAATGCCTCCCATATTGTGAGATTATTACACCCTTGGTGTTAGTCTCCATCCTAGGGCCTACTGGAGGTGGGACTTGAGGATCATTATCCCTCTACCCTCATTGGGGCATCATTGGATGGAGAGAGTCATGATATGTAGCTATAATAGTATTTTAATGATATTAGTAAAAATGCATTGTAGATTGGAAAACACTCGACATCGCATGTAATGAAATCTATTGAAGGGACTCAGTATTTCATATTATACTAGTGAAATATTGTTCTTCATGTACTCCATGTTAATATAAGTGTTGTCTATAGCGAAATATTATCTTGGAATTGTGTTGTCCAAACATATTACTTCTATATAAATATCTATATTCAATGTTGCATGAAATCAAAAAAAATAAATATTAAATTTATTTAAAAATTTATATTTAATAAAAATATTCGGGTGTTAGAAAATGGCACCTCTTACTACCCTAACACAATATTAAAATATAAAAATCAAAAACTCCATAAACGAAAAATCATATATAGAAAAATCACCAAATAATAATATCAAAAACAAAGAAAAAAATATCATCCCAAGTAACCGAGACATTACCAATATATAAGTTAGCTACTCCCACTCATAAGGTTCATACTAAGCCTTTAAATAACCCTATATTATTTCTCCCATATCCTAAATAGTAATCAAAATTAAAAACATGTCTTTAATAAAACAGGGTTCTCCTCTACCATGACCTAACATGGTTCTACATAAATAATACATTCTTGCAAGGACACTAGATATTATTTACCAATAACAAGGTTCTTCGTATAAATTTGAAATAATATACACTCTCTTATACAAATTTCTATAGATGACATATTTGAAGTAATATAAAAATAGTCAAATGTTATAAAAACTTAAAATTGTGAACATCATATGTATGTTTGACATATATTTGAAAACACCATCTTATAGAAAAATATCCAATATTGATATCAGACCATCATACAATAATAAAAAATACTTATTGAGGTTCAGCTATATAATAAATGTGTAATAATTAGCAAAACATTGGTCAACCCATTGAACTAGTCTCGAGTATATGCCTGATCCCATCCCATATCTCTAACCACACTGCACCAAGAAAATGTCACTAAAATTAAACTTTTTACACAACCTGTGTGACAAACCATAAAATCTACTCATTTATCAAGGTGCTTTACTAGGTTTTGAGTACTATTTTTTTATGTGTTCCCTCAAAGGGATGGTTGATCACTGAAAGGGAGGTGAATCAGTGATCTTATTCTATTAATTATCCAAATGTAACCACTTGAGATTTTTAAGGTTCTCAATCCACCTAATAATTTCTCACAACCTCACCTAATATTTAAAAATAATAAGAACGAGAAAAATGACTAATATTTATAAGGTTCATCTAGAATAGTCTACTCTATTCCATGATTTTTTATCTCCCCAAACATGGATTCTTCTAATATATTCAACAATATTCTATATCCAAGGACTAATGAGTGTTTTCTCCATAAATGACAATATTATTTGGCGTCTAATATCAACTATAAAAATGCATAACTCCTCAAAAAATGATGATCCAAAAAATAAAGACATTTTCTTTCTATTGGTGTACTTTTCACCTCATGATGATGATCCTCCTACCTGAGGAGATAGATAATCAAATTTTCATGTACACACATCTTCATGTTTTATAAACCAAGAACTTCTTTAAGGAAGGTATATCTGAATTCCCTAGTACTCTACTTTTTCTCATGAACTTGTTCACCTCAGTTCTTGAAATACTTATTCCTATAAGGTGCATTCTACTCCAATAACTCTCAACTTCAAACACTACCTCTCCCTTTAAAAAAATGCTGTATCAAGGATCTTTGTTCATTACAAATTTCCCAAAAAGATATTTTACATCTTATATTTTCTAAATCACTATACATATGGGACTACAGAATGTGATATCCATAAAAATTATGCATATTATTTAGTCTTCATGATTTATTTTTAAACTCCTTAAACCATGAAATCACTAAATATTCTCATTCTAACTGGAGATATTTTATTGTTTCAATTTTTCATAGAACCACAATCTATTTTTATCATTTGAATTCTTCAAATACATGGTCTTATTTCCTTATATTAAATCTTAATGAATTAAAGTCTTTATTTTATGTTTCAATCCCTTTGTTCAATGTATCATGTGACCATTTCACATAAATCATTCCATTTGGCGTGTATAACTCACCTCTGCACCCATCATCCTTACATTGCTAGTCCTCATTCAGTCCTTGGGTTTTTTCATTTTCCAGTGATCAATAATAATTTTATGAATCCATTATGATCATCCCCGAAATCAACTAGTTTAATTTCAACTAATTTGGAATATTTATTCCAAATATTCCTCTTATTTCTCATTAAATATCATCATTACATAGTTTTCATAATCTTGATGTTTTTTTAGAATTTTTCTAAGTACATGATGCTTATAAAGTCAATAATTAAAATAATATGGTTTCACAACTCATGCTTATGTAGATGATATCTATAGATACATAGAGATTATGTTTATTCTAAATTATGTGTAGCTAGATAAATCTTATGATTCTTGTAAAAATGATTCTAATACATGATATTTGATACTTAACTAACAAATAGTAATGCTAACCAAAAATAGGATATATCTATTTTTAGTACATGTTTGATCTCAATCATCCATACTCAGATGATGAATGATATTTACATAACTATGTAGTTTTCCTTTCAAACATCAATCCTTAAACTCCATAAATTCTTCCAAACTCATCTTAAATCGCCTCAACACATGAATATATCATGAATAATTTAGTATAATAGTGCATCATTCAATATAAAAAGACTTTGACATTGATGTTAATCTCACCAATAATCATTACAATCATAATTTTTCATTTTTCATATATCTACCTAAGGGATGTATTCAAGCTACAACCACAAATATTCATGTATAATTTTGGTTAACATATCAGCCTTGACCTCCAATTCCAACTCACCCTTATAATACCCAAAATTATAATTCCATAAAAATCCTCCAATAATTATTAATTTCTACATATTGACTATTCCCCCCAAAATCTAGTCATCCTTATTAACAAAAAATATAATTTAATCATTGGAACATTAATCACCCCATTTGAATTTGTTTTAAATACCATAAAATGTCTTGACTAATATGTATGATTTGTATCCCACTTATTGTCAAAAAAATATATGTACAATGTAGTGATAATATCATTTGAACATTACCCTCATAACTGTTATTTTATCTTATTTTTATCCTTTAATTTTCAATTTCATTTAGAGTAACATGTGAGAGAATGATGTCACCAGAAGATCATCATAGATAGTTTCTTTTAGATAGTATAATCTAAGTCTATATTGGAAAACTATTTTTAGAAAACAATATTGAATAATTAAGGGTTATAATATAGTCTATAAATAATAATAAATGTGATACCATTCTCATGAACTCTATTTTGGGGGCTTCTCCATAATAAGGTTATTAAGAAGACTCTGTAGTGTTCTCATATCCTAGAAAACTTATCAATATGTGCATGTGTATAACATAAAACAACATATTTTTCTCATCCTTTCCTAAAATAAAAAACCCTTTATAAAATTTTTTAACAAAAAAAATCAAATATTAAGTTGTGATTGAACTTATTCATTCTCAAAATTTCATGGGGTTGTCAAATAATTATAGACATACCATATTCAAAAAGACTATGGAAACACTTGTTAAATTATGATAGGTCTACCCCATGTTTTCTCCCGGTCAAGTGATTCAAACTTTATCTCTACTTTATTGTAGTTGGAACACTCCATGACCACAATATTAATTATTATAGAATTATGATAGATTTTCTCTAATCCATCAATTCTTTAAAGGTAGATAAGAAATATAATAAAGAATAAGAAGGGGCCACATAGATTTCATGGTAGTAAAAACTAGTTTAAGTGTTTCCTCTCATCTCAGGATTATTTATTGTTTCTAAACTCATCATGAAAATAGGTATTTGGTATCATTTTTTATTTTATACTTTAAAAGGTTGTTTATATATTTCTTCCCCTGAACTTATTTTATGTGTGGAGTATTTTTCTCCACCTCAGTTACCTTTTTTTTCCTCATTTGATGCTTGGATCATTCACCTCAAGAATTATTCTTTGGACAGTAATATTTTCATATAATATGTTGTTCTATATCCAGTATTTCTATACATTCCTAATACATTTCATTGAATATTTAAATCCAAATAGTAAATAGATTATAATTATCTTGAATCTATTCTTGGGTTACCACTTGGTTTCATTTTTTAATAGAATTTATTTTGGTATTTTTATCTTTTTTAGATAATTACATCATATCTAGATACACTTTATTATAATATGTCTTTACTTGTTTTACTTTATTATCATACTCAACTTTTCATGACATTTCCATTATCCTACATTGAATTTGATTATATTTTACACCATATAGAAATTATTTTGATAAAATAGTCTTCCACTCGTCATCATTGTGACCTTCATGATCACATGTTCTAGATTTTTCATCAAGATATCTATTTTTTGGCAGATAAGTTATATGTATCTCTAAAACCATCATGTTTAGTCTATTAATATATCTTAAGTTTATAACTAGATATCCACCTTTGAAAATAATTTTCTTAAAAATGAAATGTTAAACCAACAAGAAGAGCCTTTGTATCCATACCTCCCACAATACTTGTTAAATCCTATGAACAATTATCTTTCATTATTATAAGGAATTTATTCATTATTTGGGGGGAGTTATTCATTAAAAAGTAGCCTTTTTTCCTAGGGGTAGTAGTTTTTTTCAGTTGATTCTCTCCCAATTATATATAACAGAGGGTCTCATTTATATTATTAGAAAAAATAGTTTCATCCTTGATTTTTTCCCATGCACTATGAGAAAAAAATATATTCAATCATATTCAGTGTCGTCTTTACTTCTCAAATGGAACACATTATTCCACAAACTGAAGAAGATTTTAATTTTTCTTATGAACCAATTTAGAAGTATCATATGACCATTATCAACAAATTTTCAGAAAAAATAAAAATGTATTTTATCTCATCAATCTATTTTTCCTTTCCAGTAAACTGGTCTAAAATATCATTCACTATATTCTCTTTATCAGAATTTCATATCCTTTGTTTTTTATTATATCATATTGGGTTATTCCCATTATTTATAGCTCAAAATTTTCTTTACCAATATTGTTTTTATCTTTCAGTAGATTCATATTTTATTTCTTAAGTTGTGTACTCTTCTCAAGATAATATTCTAATTTACCATTCTTCTCACACTCAAGTTCTATTCTTTTTTTCCCATAATCATCACTTCTTGATTAGTCCAAAAATTATCAATATGAGAAAGGAAATTGATTTAATTGTCTGATTAACTTATTAAGTTATCTAATTCATTATTACTCATGAATTTTATTTTCTTAAGGATATAATGCTTCTTTTTTCTCTTAAACATTCTCTATGTTTTGTCCTCTCATCCCCCACATCTGATTTTGATTCATAAAACAACTTATTTGGAAAATAAAATTAATATATGACCAATATCAATATAATTAATTCATGTTATTAATTGTTATATACCTTTATACTTTCCCTTATTGATCCTTTTTAATTAATATTAATAATCATGATGAAATATTCACCATATTGGGCATATAAACTTCTTGTGTCAATAAAACCTTTTTATTTAACATTTCATTTTATCATTTATTCAAAGGATAAATTATATATTAATTTATTTCTGAAATTTGGTAGCTTATAATGTCATATGTAATGACTACATTATGTAAATCATCTAATTTCAAGTCTTATATATATTTTAGTGTTAATAATTTTGGATCAAAATGATATGGAAAATTATTTATTAATTTTATAATAATAGTTGAATCATCTACCTTCTCACAAAACCCCCAGTTTTCACTCACAATATTGGAATCATCTATATTTATACCTTGAAAACTTTTTCGGTGGATTTTATGTCTGGTTCCTTTAACAACGATAATTCCTACATAAAAAATATTAAATTTATCAAAGATTTATTTTGAAGATATAACAAATATAAACATTCTGTATAGCCTCCCTGATTTAGACCTGAAAATTTAATAATGTTCACTTGAATCATTTTTTAAATTTATATTACCTATGAAATTCATAGGGAATCCATTAATAAAATATGGAAAATAAATATGTCCATCCTCTCTTACCTTAAATATAAGTTAAAGTACATAGAGTGGAATTATATTGCATTATATATGGTAAAAATTTCCTTCGAAAATAGGGACATGACAGTTATTAAAAGAATTTTTTTTCTTTGTTCCCAATAAATTCCTTAGATCATTATAAGGAACCTTGACCTTCTTTCTTATACAACTTTTGATTCCCCAAGGATGAACGGATAACTGAAAGTAGTTGGGGTGATTAAATGGTATTCATTTATGATTTTTTTTAATTTAACCTATAAAACATGTTTAAGTTCTAGATACACTCAATAGATTCTTACATTATCACCTCACATACAATAATAATATTAAATAGAGTGGAACCACATTTTTAGAAGGTTCAACTGAAATATCTATGTACTTTCAACGATTGGTTATCCTCCCAATCATTAGTTTCTAAACTATCTTAAAAAAATCATCTAAAACTAAGTATCATCCAGTCCTATAAAAATATATTCACCTATGATTTATCAGTTAGTATCCACTTGAGGAAAATAAAACCCCTCAATAAAATATGATCCATCAAAGACATACCTTTAACTCCTCATGGTTTACTATAACCATTTTTTTGATGGCTCTCATCCATGACTAGATATATTAGAATATATACACAAGATTAATTCTCAAATCCTTATATGAAAATTCCTTCATCAAGGCATGGGAATACATCTTTATCAGCAATATTTTTTATCTTAAACTAGATATACTTATTTCTTCACATACTCTAGCACTCAAACCTACTTCTTCTCTAAAAACATTTAGCTTCCCAGACTTCTTTTCTCCATGACACAATAAAGTATCAAGGATCATAGTTATTTATACCCTTCTACAAAAATTATTTTGAGTTGTATCTTCTCCAAAACACATGAATGTGGTTCTTAAACATTTTTATAACAACATAAAATCATTAATATTATTTATTTGCAATAATTTATTTGAAAACTCCATAAACCTCAAGAACCTTAAAACTAATAATTAAAACTGGATATATTTTCTATTTTGATTTATTTTCGTAATCATAGTAACAAATTTTCATTTTAATTTTTAAAAATATCATGATTCGTTCCACATATTATATTTCCTTGAAATCAACTCTTTATTTTCTATTTGAATCTACATGTTCATGGAATCATGCACCTTTTATATGTGGAACTCACCTCAGCACCCAACATCCTTCAACAACTAGTCTTCATTCATTCCTTTAGTTAATCAAGTTCACATGTTTAATAATGATGTTTTCAATCCATGAATATCATCCCAATAATAAGTTTATTTAATATACACTTATTCTGAATATTCATTCAAAAAAGTTCATGTTTTTCACAGAATTTCATCCCTAAGATGTTTTCTTCAGTCAAAAATTTCTCAAAATTTGACTAATTATATAATTCTTATATATAACATTTTTACCGAGATAATGGTTATGCATATCGTGATTTAGGATATTATTATAATGAAGAATGACTCATGTGGAGATAATTATTATGAAACCTCTTGAATGATGCCAACATAGACTCAGAGATGATGTTTATATAGACCAATGTGTAGGTAGATGGTTCTCATGAAGCACCTAAAGTGAATATTACACATAATTAATGATTCTTACACAAAAAATATTTTTGTTTATGCAACACAGGACAAAATCATTTTCTCACTTTTCTAATATAAATAATCCATAATCACATTTTGGATTATTTTTATGTATCTGTGATCATTTTTAATTATCATACCTTAGTATGCTCGAAGTTAGATTCTACAACCATTACATTAGCATAATTACAAGGAATTAGATATCAAATAACTGATTATTTTCATAGTTTTGTAAAACCATATTACATACATAATGGAAAAATTAAATTAGGAAATAGAATATAAAACATGATACATAATTAATTGGTATGAACTTCATCCTTGAAATGTCATTCAAAAATTTATTCTTCATATCATGGGGAAAGGAAACAAAAATAATGGTGAGATAAAATGATTTGTAATAGTAAGTAATATTAAAGTAGTAATGAATAAATGAAAATTATCATCATGAAAAGGTAAATAAATAAGAACACAATCCATATAAATATATTGATAAGGCAAAGTCAATATGGATAGTAGAAAAATGAAACAGAAGACATTTCATCAATAAACTAATAATGAAATGAATTCCTATATATGTTAAATAAAAAATCTCATGGATAATAATAATGAATAACTTCTAAATAATGGAAAAATCTTAATTATTTGATTTCATGTTTCCCAGGGACATGATTCCTTTTCCATGAAGATTTATTCTCAATATAGTTTAAACTGCTCTGATTTGGCCAACTGATTCATCTAATGAGACAACAGATGCATCATGGTTATTACATTAACTGGCCCCCATACTATAGGTATTGAATTAAATGGTACAAAACCAATGTATTTAATTTAAAAATCATTTATCATATATCAAATAATTTATTTAAATTCATAAACAAAGGGACTTATTAAGTATCTTTGTTGAATAAAAGGTATAGAATTATCAACAATTACCTAGTTAATAAAAATAACTATTGAAGTGTAAATTTTATGTAATAATTTTATACATTTTAAGAAATAATAATATCAATTTAATTATAATATTTATAATTAAGATAAAATTAATGATCAATAGAAATTATCAAAAAGATTTGATTTTTTAGGAGAATGTTAACAACTACAAAAAAAGTAATATTGCAAAGATAACTTTACCACATGGTAGTTTTCAAGTCAAAACCCCTTTTATGAGATGACTAAAAGTAAAACAATAAAAATTTAATATATAATGATTAAGGAATCAATATATCAAAAGGGAATGCAGATACACCAACAAAATAAGTATGTGGTGAATATGGCATTTATCTCACAGATTTAAATAGTTAGATGAAAATCCCTTACCTTGAATTCCCTTTTGTGTAAACATCCTTTAAAATAATTTAAAATGGTTTTAAGAATGTTATTAACTTATAAAAGATCCATTAATATATTTATAATGACATTTCTTACCTTATTATTATATATTATTACTTTTTTTGTTAACAATCATTTGTTATTTTCGTTGTTTTCGGTGTTAATTTCCTTGTTTTTCAAGTATGTTTTGACTTGTTACTTATTTTTTCTATTACATAGATTATTATTCAAACATATATATAATTTAAAGCATGATTTAATCATTGCATATATTTAGTATATATGTATTTATAATAATTCATAATATTTTACGATAGGATATGAACTGTACTGTTCATGGAGAAAGAATGTCATATATATGCATGAACACTACTTCCATTTCATTATCACATTTAAAAAGTAATTGATATATATATATATGTTTGTTTGTATGTGTTTTAATATTATCATTACAGTATCATATATTTATTATATATTTCAAATGATTTTAATAAAACAATTCTCTAATACATTCCATGAATACTGTGAACGAATCACATCGCTTTGAGGAGGCAGTAGTCCACACATCCACAAATGATGATATTATATCCCCACAAAATAGAACACAAGAAGATATATGTTATATAAAAATTAAAGATTTTTTATGAAATTATAAATGTAATATATAACATAAAAAATTATTTCCATTATCGTGACCATAATTAATGGTCGTAAAGGAAGAATGAACAATCATCATTTCATGAGGTGGTTGTCCGCCATACAGACGAATGGTAAGTTCATTACCTAGTAGATTTATATGTGTGTATGTGTAGTTATAATACATACAATGAAAAAATATTATTAAATTTAGGATACTTTAGTTATTATATAAGAATTAAATATGAATATCTGATGTGGTGGAGAAGGAAATAAAATTAAAGTGATTGTTGAAGAATGTTACCTTGTTTTCAGGTAACGCCTTTTGGTGTATACAAAAAGACAACCATGGTTGTCTTTATTCATAATGTGAGTCTTCTAGGTTGTGTTGAGTAATATTGGGAGAATATTTGAGTAGATTTTGGGCGATTCAAATGGCTTGTGAGGTGTGGATAAATGGGAGGGGAGAGTGACCTTTTATAGTGGAAGAGTGGCATTTTTGTTAATGCTTTTAAAAACGAAAACCACCCCCATTTATCCCATATAATATTGATTTAATAATGGTAAAAATTATATAAAAGGGAATATAATGTAGTAATATTAACATCAATTTTTCTTCAAGTGTCTAGGTCATTTTGGTCCTTAAGTTTAGGGTCTAGTCATTTATTAAGCTAAATTTCTTCATAATCGTTGTAATTAATTTTAGTCACTTTCGCAAATATTCTTGATAAAATTATAAGTAGTTTTATCAGATTTTATAATTTATTATTATCCCTGATAATGAATCCAATTTTTCAATTTTTAATCATTGACACGGCATAAATATATTTAAATGTAATCCAACAGATGGAAAAATAATATGGGTATTTAATGTAAAGTCGTTCAAAAGAATACTAAAATTTTATATCCAATAAAAATGAATTTGATTTAAAAAAATAAATTGGATTAATATATGTAAAATTTAATTAATTAGTATTTATAGCCAACCAAAAATTTAATTTATCCTTATAAATAAATTAGACTAAAATTTATTTTTAATTTAAAATTAAGTATTTTTCATTATTCATAAAAAATTGAAACTTCACAAAAAAATACCAAAAATTCATCGAATTATTTTTAAATTTACATTTATAAAATTATGATTATTTATTCATTTTTAATTTATAAAATATTCATTAAAATTATTTTAAATTGGGTTTCTATTAAAAGGCGGTGAACCTACTTTTTTAAAAATATAGGTTACTATGCGTAATATTTGGTTTGTTCTTATCTTATTCATATTAAATCAAATGGATGAATATTAAAATTAACTGATATAATATATATATATATAATATATATATATATATATTTCATTAATATAAATCAATAATTGTAATTAATTTAATTTACTATGAATAAAATTCTCTCTGGGAATAAAAATGTTTTTTTATAAAGGCAATCCTTTTATAATGAATTGGTTATTATATTCAATTATAATTAAGATGTACCAGATTAATTAAAAAATATATTTTCCTAATTTATTAAATCATATTCATAACCATTAACTTAACATCTCGATTTTATCTTAATATATTGAATAATAGTATCTTAATAATATATTGTTGTTTGGTAAAACTCGGTCTTGCTTGTAACACAGGATAACTCAGTAATGCGTGTTGTAAAGTTATTGAATTCATTTTTTTCAAATATTAAATATATATTAAAGTGTCATATTTTCATATTCCTTTATATTATTTGTGTGGTGGGTCATAGACGGTACTAAATACAATTTTCTTACATTGGAATTACAGGGTGTTACATTCTCCCCACATTAATTAAATTGCGTCCTCACAATTTAAAATTGATTTCAGAAATCAAGATATTGATAATTTAAAGTGAATTGTTTTATAAATTACCACATCATAAATAGGGTGAATATAAAAATATTCCATATAAGATGGATAATTAAATGAAAAGGTGACCACGAAACTAGGATTTCGAATAGACGAATATTAGATAAACGTGGATATGGAAGAGAAATCTAACCATAATGTTTAAATGGAGAGTGACAGAAAAAAATTTCATCAGAAAGATGTATACCAAAAATCCATAAACCATAGGTGCGAATAGAGGTCATTGATATCATAAAAATAGATGAAAATTGGAATCATTTTTTTTCAAGACCATTTTCCCTATATTTGAAGCATTATTTTATTCGATAAGAATACAAGTAAATAAAAATTCTTGATACATTCCTATAAGCACAATCATATCCTTTGTTTGTGCCTTTTACTATTTATACATCATCTCTTATCATAGTTTGCATCATATGGTGAAGTAATACATTAACCTCTAAAACCACATTCAATGTTCATCATAAACCATTTCACAAGTGGTTAACTATTCCGAAAGATCACATCATTCTTCAACATCATTATCTCAACATTAAGAACATGTTATGGGTTATCATTCCCTCAACCATGTATATTTAAAAAAATAAATATTTACTATTTCACTTTTATTTTTACCGTTCTACATGAGATATAAAATCCTTAATGAAAATTTATTTTAATATAATATTTCTTTCTTACAGAAATTATATGTTGAGAACACTTGTATAACATATTTATTCAATAAAAATATAGTATAAAATTAATCATTTAACTTCATCTATTTCAATATCATAATCATGGACATCTCTCATTGTATCTTCTATGGTATATTCCTTTGACACACAGGTAATCTATCTGTATAGTACACAATTTATGTATAGTTGCAACACAAAATAACAGCATTTTCCTTCTTTGAACTTCATTTTTATCCTGTTTATCATTTTCTACACAATTATAAAAAACTACCAATCCTTTCAATAATTTCCTAGGGATATTTTTTCAACAGTAATCACATGTTGTAAAATTGTTGTTTTCCTTATTCTACACTAACTCATTCCCCTTTTAATGGGGTTTAAAATACCTCTTCTTCTCCTGGATTCCATTAAATATGTAGGATATTTAGAATTCCTTATATATTTTAATTTCAAAAAAAACAATTCTACGTATGATAAAAAATACTAAGAACACAACTCCCTTCATAGAATAGAATTAATACCTTCGGGTATGTGTTCAACCATGCACTCCGTGTTGTGTATGTAATCTATTGAAAACATGGATAAAATTGTAAAGGTAGATTCATGATCTGAAACACATTATTTTTCCTTTGTATTTAAACTAAATCACTTTCTATTAATCTCAATTTCAATATGAGGGAAATATTTGTCAAAAAAATTGTCCTTAAAATATTTCTAATCCATGAGTTTTATTTTCTCTTCCTCCCTAGTATTCTAGATCAATGGAAACTATTGATTATATTCTACCTTGAGATAATACACTACAAGTGTAATATTTTCCTTTTCACCACATCCCAATTGTAACGACCTAGAGTTTCATTAATGGAAATCCCTATTGATCTAGTTAAATGTCTCTTTATGTAAAACGTTTATATAAAATGTCAACATCTTTGGTTTCATGTTATGAATTGTGACTGTTACTTTTATAGTCGTTGAACAGTGATCACATGATTAATATAAATATAGTTCTTTAACAAATCCAATTTACTTAGATAATAGAAGAGATGGGCTCATCTAATAGAATTGCTCCATACGAAGCCCATTTGTCAGAGCTCGTAAAATAGGTGGCGTCTTTGGGCTTCGCTCTTGACCAATTCCAAGCTGAGCTTCATTATTCAATCTCGAATGAGACCATCTATAGGAAAATTATAAGTTGATAGAGATTAATACATGAGAAATGTTATCTGTGCCACCCCAAGAGTCTGTCACCATCGTACACCGTACCCTTAGGTCTTATGTGGCTGTTTTAAGGGGTTATGTAACAAATCGCTAGTAATATGTTCATGTATATTATTAATTTTGTATATAATAATGAATATACCTTCTTGTCATTATTGATACATTGTAAATAGTTTTTTTAAAGTACAAATAGTGTTTTTAGTTATAAATTAATTAACAAATATATTTTATTAAATTATGGGATTTTTTATTTAAATAATATTTTAATAAAATATTATTATCATTATTAAATTAATTTTATTATATATAAATTATCATATAATTTTATAAATGCAATTATAATTTTTATTAAGGTTTGAAAGCCATTTTTGTCAAAACCCGTGAATTTTTGATAAATGTCCATTTTTATTTTAAAAGTAAAAATTAACATATTTAAAAAATTATTTAGATTAGATAAATGATATTTCTATAATCAGGATGTCGAAATTATCCAACGGTGATTTTTTCATAATTTTCCGAGATAGTCAATTTTTTTGGGTAAAAATTATATACCATTTAAATATATAATGTGTTTTATGACATCATAATGACCCAATAGTGATGTAATAAAATACAATAAGCTTTATTTTCGGCCAATATATGTTTGACCATTAAAATAATGTGATTTTTGGGTTTGTTTGACTTAATTTTCAAATCATTAATGGACCCCTCAAGACTTATTAAACATCTTGTATTTTTAAATTATTTTCCATGGGAGTATGACTCACCTCCATATAAGAAAACCCATTATTTTAAAAAGTTCTCACATTGGCTTTATAAAATATTGTTTTCTTCTTCCCTTTTCCAAAAACCATGGGAAAAAACAATGATCTGATTTGTGGTTTGGATTAGTTTAATGTAAGGGGTCCCCAACCTAAATAATAAAGAATTCACTCACCTTTCCTATATAAACCCACCCAATCTCCCACTTCCTCCTCACTCAAATCCATTTGAGTTCATCCAACCTCTGCCCAACTCTCTGTATAATCCTCCCAAGTTTCTCCAAGATCCCAAGAAGCCTCTCTCAAGCATCTCTCAGTCCTATGGAACCACACTTCCAAGTAAGGGTTTTTTCTTCCTTTCTCATTTTGACCAATTTTATTTAAGTTGTTTTCCCCATTTAATTTCAATTATGAATGTTGGGGTATGGTTTAGAACCTACCTAATACTTCCCTTTTTATGTTTTAATGATGGGAGACACAATTCTCTCTCAATAAATGCCTCCCATGTACACCTGTTACTATGCCGAAATTCTGAAAGGAAATTCTCTCTCCTCATTTACATTCAAGCAATAGTTTTGTATCATAAATGGAAATTCCATTACAATTGTTGGTACGTGTATCTATATGACCTAATTACATTAAATTACATGTAAATATGATTAGGAACCCCCTTCTCTCTCATCAACCATTTTTATAAATTTTTATGTCACGCCGTTATGTTGCTGAAATCGCACCGATTTTCTAAGCCAATGCCATTGTCTGGTGAATACCATGCCCATTTCTCCATCAAAGGTATTCACCTTTATGCACATTAAATTATTGATTATAATTTTTCATGTATGAATTCCACATTCCTTTATCATGGAATAAATGATTATGTTTTATGTATCCATGTTTTATGATCCACGTGGCACACTTATGCATGAAATGAAATGTTTAAGAAGGGTGCGCCATTATAGCGCTCTAATGCATTGGATAAAGTATAGTATCATGATACATCATGTGAAATGAGTATTGACTCATGATAATTAAAGTTAAATGAGGTTTTAATCATGCTTCATGTGCAATGAGGATTTTCTCATGCTCCATGTGCAATGTGCCTCGGCTCATGCTAATTCCATTATAGTGTTGTTGCCACATTTAAATGTTATTATTATCATTCTTTATCATGCCTTTATGTTCATGTTTCTATTTTTCTCTATTGATAGGCCTATTGTCTAAAATTTATTTTATTCCTCGTGTATTCCATGTTTATTCCTTTTTTAGGCTTTATAGATCACACCTTTTCTTATGCATGTCCTCAGGTTATCCCATGCAATGCTAAGTACGAGGGATGTAGTGGTCATGTAAAAGAAGTTTTCAATAAAGTTGTTGTATTTCATGTTTTAAGTTGTTATGTAATGATAATAATCCCCAAAGACACTATACCTCTCAAACATCCATGTTGTATCAAGTGAATAGTTTTTGTAATAAATCATGTTTAAGTTTGTAATAAAAGAATCGTTGTCATAGTTGGTATCAGAGGATAGGTTTAGTTATTTTTGGGATTAGGATTAGAAAACCCTAGTAAAACCTTAGAGACAAGACTAAGTATAATAAAAACATCCCTAAGTTGTGGTAAGTATTGAGTAAGTGGTTTATCAAGAAAATACATCTCTGTCTGGATACGAGCAGGTAGAGGCGGCTCTGGCACAGATGTATCCTAGGGGTAAAACCCGAAAACACCGCTTTGAGCTGGAATCGAACGAGAACTAGTGCACGACAATGGGATCTGCTGCACTCTTGGTTACGACACTCCTGGGGGATATGTTTTGATAAATATACAAGCTTTGTATGAACCCTTATTAAGGGAATTAAAAAAATCCCATAAGAATATATCGTATAAACTAGATCATGAAAAGTCTAGATTGAATTCTATAGACTCATCAGTTAAGGAAATATATGTTTTTTTATAAGTCATCAAATTTTTTCTTTGGATTACCCTTTATGTGTTACCCAGTAACATTCCTTTTATTCCAGCCAATGGCCGGTAATAGGAGGACTCAGGCTAACAACCGATGTGAAGATCAGTGTCATGATCGTACTAATGAGATGCCCAATCCATTGGGAGCGGGAATTGTGATCTTTGTCACACTTCTCTATCAGCTAACTCAAGATTTGAATATAAACACAGGTCAAGAGGAACGTTCAACCCCCCCCCCCCCCCCAAGAAAGAACAAGTCAATATCAAGATCTTCATGATACAAAGGCCTCCAACTTTTAGTGGATCATCTGATCCCATGATCGCTGAACAATGGATCAACTCCATTGAAAAGATCTTCTCCATCCTTCAATGTTATGAACAAGAGAAGGTTCTCCTGGCAGATTATCGTATAGAGGGTGAAGCTGATCAATGGTGGATGTTGATCAAAAAATATAAAGCCTGAGGAGGAGATCGAGACGTTGGAATGGAAGGATTTCCGGAAGATGTTTTTCGATAAATATTTTCCGCACACCCTCCAGCTTAAGATAGAAAGGAACATCCTTTCCTTCAAGCAAAATGATGAAGAATCTGTTGGAGCGTATGAGGAATCCTTCACAAGGTTTGCACGATATGCTTCCGGCTTTGTTTTTACCCCCGAATGCAAGGTTGACCGATTATTTTGTGGGATGAAGCCTAGCCTGTGGAAAGAATTAGCGATCCGTGACTTCGACATCTATGAGGAAATTGTCCTATGTGCCCTCAAGGTCGAAATAGAGATCGAGAAATCACAAGGGTATCATAGGGACAAGAAGCATAAGGTGGAATTCAATGCTGGCGGTCCGATGGATATATCCAATGGTGCTAAGAAGATCTAGCACCCCACTTGCCAAAAGTGCGGAATGAAGCACACTGAAAATTGCCTCAAGGGGACGAGGAAATGCTTTAGGTGTGGAAGAGAAGGAAAAATAGCTATAAAATATCAGCAAGAAAGACTCACAGCTGCAACAGAAAATAGGATCACTCCGTTCAACCCTCAACTCGTTGTTCATTGCTACAATTGCAAAGAACCGGGGAATTTTTCAAATCAGTTCCCTTAACCAAGGGTTTTCGGAGGCAAAGAACAACCTCCAAGGTAACAATGAATATCTTTTTCCATCACTTCTGCCGAAGCGATCCCCGACAACGAAGTAGTGACAGGTACACAAGTTATTCATTAAAGAATAGAGAATGTACTTTTTGATTTAGGTTCTACGCATTCTTTTATATCTTGAATGTTTAGTAAAACAATCCCAGCACCACCACAAATCATGGAAGTGAAGATGTCGTTGAGTATTGAAAATGAGGAAATCATTGTATCCCATGAATATAAGTCCTCCCTTGTTATAATCTGTCGATTGAATTACCCAGCAAACCTCTTCATACTCCCTCTGGTGGAATTTGAGGCAATTATTGGCATGGATTGGATTTACTTATATAGAGCCAACCTAAATTTTTGGGAGAGGGAAATCACACTCCATATGGAGAATCGACTCCAGATTCTTTACAAGTGTAAGGGGGAAGATGAATCTCCTTTAGCTCCATAATCTCAATCATGGATATTACTTCCCTATGAGCACGCATATCTGGCTCAGATGATTGAGTCCATGTAAGAAACCATCCTTGAAGAAATGCCTATTCTGAGGGAATTCGCTGAAGTGTTTCCCGAGGAACTGCCTGCTCTTCCTCTTAGAAGAGATGTTAAATTCTCAATTGATCTTATACCAGGGGTGCTACCAATATCCAAGACTCCATATAGAATGGATTTTGTGGAGCTTGAAGATCTGAAGAAACAACTACAAGAGAATCTAGATAAAGGGTTTATACGCCCAAGTGCTTCACCATGGGGTGAACCAATCCTCTTCGTCAAGAAGAAGGATGGGTCAATGGGGCTTTTCATCGATTATCGTGAACTTAAAAAAAATAAGGATAAAGAACATGTATCCTCTTCCACAGATCAATGACTTGTTTGATCAGCTACGTGGAGCACAATACTTCTCCAAGGTAGTTTTGCGGTTGGGATATTATCAAGTAAGGGTGAAGAAGGAAGATGTCCCCAAGACTACTTTTCGTACAAGATACGGGCACTATGAATTCATAGTAATTCCTTTCGGACTCACTAATGATCCAGAAATCTTCAAGGAATTAATGAATAGAGTCTTTAGAGATTACCTTGAAAAATTTGTTGTATTCTTTATAGGTGATATTCTAATATAACGAAAACCATGGAGGATCATGAGGAGAATTTAAGAACTGTACTATAGACATTGCGCAAGGAGAAGCTCTATGAAAAGTACAACAAATGTGAGTTCTAGTTGAAGGAGGTCTCATTCTTGGTCCATATCATCACAATCAATGGGATATCTGTGGATCCCTCCAAAACAGATGCAATTGAGGGATGGTCGAGGCCAAGATCGGTAACAGATATCTGTAGCTTTTTGGGGCTAGCTGGATATTATCGACGATTTGTGAGAAATTTCTCACGATTGTCCAACACTCTTACCAAGATAGCATGAAAGGGAGTAATGTTTTCGTGTATTAATAAATGTGAAGAAAGCTTCAAGGAATTGAAAAAGAGGCTTATCACTATGCCCATGCTCACTTTACCCACATGTGGGGAAATTTTTTTGGTATTCAGTGATGCTTCGAAGAAGGGCTTAGGCTGTGTGCTGATGCAGAATGATAAAGTGATATCCTATGCCTCAAGGTAGTTGAAAATCCATTAGCGATACTATCCAACACATGATCTGGAGTTGGAAGCGATGATCTTTTCCTTGAAAATATGGCGGCATTATCTCTATAGGGAGAAATGTGATATATATACTGACCATAAGAGTCTTAAATATATATTCACACAGAAAGAGCTTAATATGCGCCAGAAAAGATGGATAGAGCTCATCATGGATTATGACTGTTCAATACATTACCACCCTGGGAAAGCGAACAAGGTGGAAGATGCCCTAAGTAGAAAGGACCCATAGATTCTATCAATGATGAGAACTGATAGGGATCCAATATTCTTAGAATTGATGATGATGGAAATGGGAATCATAAAGAAGGGAACATCATATATCCTTTCACAAATGATTTATCAACCGTCCTTTTTGGAAAGGTTAAAGGATGCTCAAAAGTATGAAGTGGGAATTCAGGAAAAAGTGGAAGCTATCAAAAAGGGTAAATCCTCAGAGTTTAATGTTAATGAAGAAGTAATTGTGCGATTTGAGAAAAGACTATGTGTTCCATCATGTCCAGAGCTGAAGAATGAACTTTTGGATGATGCACATAGTTCAAATTTCTATATTCACCCAGGGAGAACAAAGATGTATCGAGATCTCTGAAAAAACTTTTGGAGGGATAATATGAAGAAGGATATCGCTGAATATACATCAAAGTGCCTGGTGTGCCAGAAAGTGAAGGCAGAGAGGCCGAAATCTAAGGGGATGATACAACCATTGCCCATACCATAATGGAAATGGGAGAACATCACCATTGAATTTGTCACCAGACTTCCGAGGACATCCAAAGGCAACAATGCAATCTGGGCTATTGTGGATCATCTTACAAATACTGCACACTTCATTGCTATTCGGGAGTATTTCTCATTGGATCATCTGCAACGGATATATATCAGGGATGTGGTAAGACTGCATAGAGTTCCATTATCTATTGTATCTGACCGAGATCCAGGATTCACCTCTATGTTTTGGAAGAGTATTCAACATGCTCTGAATACTGAACTGAACTTCAGTACGCCCTATCATCCTCAAAATGATTTCCAATCTGAGTAGACTATCCACACACTTGAGGGAATTTTGAGAGCGTGCTCAATGGACTTTAAAAGAGGATGGGATCAACATCTTCCTCTGGTTGAGTTCACTTATAATAACAGTTTCCACTCGAGCATCCAAATGCCCTCTTATGAAGCCCTTTATGGGAAAAGGTGCAGAACACCAGCGTGTTGGGATGAGGTTGGTAAACGTAAGCTGCTTGGACCAGAAATGGTCAAGGAAATGGTGGAGAAGGAAAAAACCATTTAGTAGCATATCATGGCAGCCCAGAGTTGACAGAAGAGTTACTTAGATAATCGTCAATGAGACCTTGAGTTTAAAGTTGGAGATATGGTTTTTCTACGCATATCGCTGTGGAAGAAGGTCATGAGGTTTGGAAAGAATGGGATGTTATGTCCAAGGTACAACGGCCCTTTCGAGATTCTTGATCGTGTCGGGGCTGCGGCCTATGGACTAGCACTTCCACCTACCATGTCCAAAGTACATGATGTCTTTCATCTATCCCTCTTAAGGAAGTACATACCGGACCCTTCACATGTACTCTCTTCTGAGGTGGTACATTTGGAGGATGATAATTCTTATGAAGAGAAACCAGTGAAGATCATAGATTGTATGGAAAATGTTCTATGAAATAGTACAATGCCCCTTGTCAAGGTGTTGTGGCGAAACCACAAGTTGGAAGAAGCGACTTGGGAATTGGAGGAATTGATGAAGCTAAGTTACCCACATCTGTTTTAGTATGGGAAAAAGGAAATTTCGAGGGAGAAATTTCTTAAGGGGGAATATTTTAACGACCCAAAGATTCATTAATGGAAATCCCTCTTGGTCTAGTTAAATGTCTATTTTTGTAAAACTTTTATATAAAATGTCAATTTTTTTGGTTTCATGTTAAGAATTGTGATTGTTACTTTTATAGCCGTTGAACAGTGATCACATAATTAGTATAAATATAGGTCTTTAACAAATACAATTTACTCAGACAAAAGAAGCAATGACCTCATCTAGTAGAATTGATCCATACGAATCACATTTGTGAGAGCTCAGAAAAGAGTTGGCATCATTGGGCTTCGCTCTTGACCAAGCCCAAGCTGAGCTTCATCATGTTAAGCATGAACAAGACTGTCTATGGGAAAAGTGGAAGTTGATAGATATTACCACTCGAGCAATGTTATCTGATCCACAATAAGAGTCTGTCACCATCGCACACCTTACCCTTAGGTCTTATGCAGCTGTTTTAAGGGGTCATGTAAAAAATCACTAGTAAAATGTTCATGTATATTATTTTTTTGTATATAATAATGAATATACCTTCTTGTCATTATTGATACATTGTAAATAGTTTTTAAAGTACAAAGAGTGTTTATAGTTATTATTTAATTAAGAAATATATTTTATTAATTTAAAGGATTTTTGAATTAAATAATATTTTAATAAAAATTATTATTATTATATTAATTTTATTATATATAAATGATCATATAATTTTAGGAATGTTATTATAATTTCTATTAAGGATTCAAATCCATTTCTGTCAAAACCCATGAATTTTTGATAAATGTTGATTTATATTTTAAAATTGAAAATTAACATATTTAGGAAATTATTTAGATTATATAAATTATAGTTCTAGAATCAAGACGTTGAAATTATCCAACGGTTCATTTTTCATAATATTCTGAGACAGTCAATTTTTTGGGTAAAAATTAAATACCATTTAAATATATAATGTGTTTTATGACATCATAATGACCCAATAGTGATGTAATAAAATACTATAATCTTTATTTTCGGCAAATATATGTTTTACCAATAAAATAATGTGCTTTTGGGTTTTTTTGACTTATTTTTCCAAGCATTAATGGACCCCTCAAGACTTATTAAACATCTTGTCTTTTTAAATTATTTTCCATGGGAGTATGACTCACCTCCACATAAGCAACCCCATTATTTCAAGAAGTTCAGACTTTGGACTTATGAAATATTTTTTTCCTCTTCACTTTTAAAAAAAACCATGGGCAAACACCATGATCTGATTTGTGGTTTGGATTAGTTTAATGTAAGTGGTCCCAAACCTAAATAATAAAGAATTCACTCACCTTTCATATATAAACCCACCCAAACTCCCACTTCCTCCTCGCTCAAAGCCTTTGGAGTTCATCCAACCTCTTCCATAGTCTCTCTAAAATCCTCCCAAGGTGACCCAAGCTCCCAAGAAGCCTCTATCAAGCCTCTATTAAGCCTTTGGAACCACACTTCCAAGTAAGTGTTTTTTCTTCCTTTCTCATTTTTGTCCAATTTTCATTAAGTTGTTTTTCCCATTTAATTTAAATTATGAATTTTGGGGTATGGTTTCACACCTCCCTCATACTTCCATATTTATGTTTGAATTATGGGATACCCCTTTCTCTCTCATTAAATTCCTCCCATGTACACCCATTACTATGCCAAAATTCCGAAAGGAACTTCTCTCTCCTCATTTACATTCAAGCAATACTTTTATATCATGAATCAAAATTCCATTACAATTTTTGGGACATGTATATATATGACTTACTTACTGTACATTACATGTAAATATTATGAGGAACCACTTTCTCTCTCATCAAACGTTTTTATGAATTTTTATTTCATGCCGTTACACTGCCGAAGTCGCACCGATTTTCTAAGCCAGTGCCATTGTGTAGTGAATACCATGCCCATTTCTCTATCAAGTGTTTTCACATTTATGCACATTTACTTATTGATTTTAATGTTTGAGGTATGAATTCCTCCTTCCATTATCATGGAATAAATGATTATGTTTTATGAATCCATGTTTTATGATCCATGTGGCACACTTATTCATGAAATGAAATGTTTAAGAAGGGTGCGCCCTTATAGCGCTCCAATGCATTGGGTAAAGTATAGTATCATGATACGTCATGTTCAATGAGTATTGACTCATGATAATTCAAGTTAAATGAGGGTTTACTTGTGCTTCATGTGCAATAAGGATTTACTCATGATCCATGTGCAATGAGCCTTGGCTCATGGTAATTCCATGTTAAGTGTTGTTGCCACATTTCAATGTTATGATTATCATTATTTATTATACCTTTATGTTCGTGTTTCTCTTGTTCTCTATTGATATTCCAATTGTCTAACATGTATTGTACTCCTCATGTATTCCATGTTTATTCCCTTACTGGTCTTTATAGCTCACCCCTTTTCTTATGCATGTCCTCAGGTTATCCCATGCAATGCTAAGTACGAGGGAATGTAGTGATCATGTAAAGGAAGTTTTCATTAAAGATGTTATATTTAATGTTTTAAGTTGTTATGTAATTATCCTAAGCCCCAAAGATAGTATACCACTAAATCATCCTTGTTGTATCAAGTGAACAGTTTTTGTAATAAATCATGTGTATGTTTGTAATAAAAGCAGGGTTGTCATACGAATTACATTAATATATCCTCCAAATAATTATTATGTTTCATTACTACCATTTATTCATTAATAGAACTAAATTTTGGGAACCTATGTTTCATTAAGTGATCCACCATCGTAGAATCCTATTATGGAAGATGTTTCTCCATCCGAGTATGGTTATGTGTGATAAACTATTTAATCTACCCAAACATGTCCATTATATTTTGTTTTTCAAAACCATCTATATTAGCTTTTATGGTAGGTAAACCTCTACACTGTCCATGAGTATTAATATCATTCTTCCATCCATGCACAATTTTTAAAAAATGGTATATAATGGATTAGATCATAACTTTATGAAACTTAATGTATAATCCCAAAACTAGTGTAATACATAAAATAAATTGAAATATCTATGTTTATATAATGTTATAATAATAAAAATGATTTCTTTGTGGATATATTTACTTTCAAATGATTCAAAATGTTTTGTAAATAAATTTGAATTATCTTAAGTGTATCCTCCATGAGTTTCAAATGAGGTGAGAAATATGGCTCATAGTCATGTACCATGTTATGCTCTTGTGAGGCTCCATGTACCTAGTTGGACTTGTTACCCTTGGGTATATCTCTCCCAGAACAACGCCCACTTGTAGTGTCCAGATAGGTATATATTTCTAGGAGGAACCAAATAATCTCCACCTTAACAAAATTCAAAGATTTCCTTCTATACATATCCTCAATGTCTATAGTAGGATTATGTTTCCTAATATATGTTTTCCTAAATATAGTTTCCAATGATTCTACTAAAAATTCTTTGATTCCAACTATAGAAACATGACAACAGTAAGCCCGAAGCTGTTGTCCACTACCAATACATTGGAATGATTATAATGAATCAAATCTTGGAGTATTAATCAATTTAGATGTTTTGGAAAACCATATTACCAATATGATACTCATGTTACATTGGGAAATAGAAAATAAAACATGATACATAATAAAATGAAATGAATAGAATCCTTGAAATCTCATTCAAATATTTCTTCTTCATATCCTATAGACACAAAAAAAATAAGGGAGAGATAAAATGATCAGTAAGGGTAAATAAAAAGTAATACATAATGAATCAATTATAATAATCATCACAAAATGGTAAATAATTGAGAACAAATTCAATATAAATATCTGAATAAGAAAAAGTCTCGATGGAATAATAGAAAACTAAACCACATACCATTTAATCATTAAACTGGTAATGAAATTCATCCATAGATATCTCAAACAAAAAATAACATGAATAAAAATAATAATCTATTTATAAATGAATTAAAAGTTTAATTATTATAATTCGTCATTCCCAGACACATGATACCTTTACAATTTATATTTATTCTCATGGAATTTTAAATTATGCTCATTTTTTCAACTGATTTTTCTCATGAGACTATACATGCATCGTGTGGATTGCCTTACACGTCCCCCAACCCATAGTGCATTAATTAAAAGGTCAACTACACATGTATTTCTTCTCCAAAAAATTACTATGTATCAAACAATCTATTTAAATTCCCGAAAAAATTTCCTTATCAAATATCTGTATTGAAAAAAAGATATATATTTATCAATAATTTCCTAGATAATAAAATAACCATGAAAGTGAACACTGTATGTAAAAATAGTATACAGTTTAATAAATAATAATATCCATGTCATTAGTTTATTAATATCTAATATAAATTAAATTTACAATAAAAATGATCATAATAGGTGGTTTTTTCAGTAGAAAGTTAAAAATCACAAATGAATGTGATTTTTCCAAGATAACTTTTACCATATGGTAATTCTCAAGTCAAAACTCTTTGGATGAGATAATTCAAAGTAAAACCCTAAATATCATTAATATAAAATGATTCATGATATTATATATCAAAATAGGAACTAAATACACCACACAAAATAAATACAAGGTGAATATGGAATTTATCTAATAGATATAAAAAGTGAGATGGTAATCAATTAACTTATGTTTCATTTTGCATGAAAATACATTAACATCACTTATATGGTTTTAATAAAGATATTAACTTATAAAACAATCTTAATTACATTTATAATATCACATTGTAAATACTTATAATATCTTATTACTCATTTGTTAACAATATTTCTATATTTTCTTAATTTGAGCTGTTGATTACCTAGTTTTTCGAGTATGTTTTGACTTGTTACATGTTGTTCTGATTACATGGATCATTTTTTCATCATACCCATAATGAAAATGTAACACCCCAGGATTTCAGAGTGTGTTATTTCTTAAAAATAATTCAATAACTTGCACTACACGCAACACTGAGTTCAATCACACCATTAAAAGAGGTCATGAATAGTATTAACTACATTTTGAACTTTATATAATCCTTATAATTTTAGAATCCCTATTATGAGTTTCTTAGTCATAATGCAAGAACAGATTCATTTTCAGTATTTCACTTTTATCAACTTCTAATAGTGAAACCTTTTTAAATACAATATTTTAAACTTTTTGACTAAATGGGGACATCAAAAATTTAAAATGAAACACCCCAAGATTCCACGGTACGTTTCCCTTTGAATAATGTGATAGCGTGTGTTGTACGCAACACCGAGTTCTAACACACCATAACCAATCAAACTAGCCGTTATAAATAGTAATAACTACTTTTTGAAAATATATATATTTTATATTTCAAAATGGACTTCATTTTTGGATTAGGAATATCGAATTTATCCTAAGGTGAAATTTTGGTACTTTTCGGATAACTTTCATATTTTGATGAATAGTGAAAATTACTAAATTTTAATTAAAAACAACTTTTTTAATCAAAATAATTAATAGTGATAAATTATGAATTTGAGTGGTTTTAAAGTATATTTAGAATATATTTTTACAATTTAATATAATGTTGGTCATTAGACATAATTTTACAATTAAACCGAACATAAACAAGTGTCAATCTTTTGATAGTTATTATCTCTTAAAAACACGCTTTTTGTTTTGACAGCGGGAATTGATTTTAAATTAATTTCTGCCACTTCTGTGTTTTGAATTTAGAAAAATGGATTCCATATTTGGAATCAGGATGTTCAAATTGTGTAAATAGGTAACTTTTATTTTTAGGCATTTTGAATAATTACTGCGGTAAATATTTTATTTACAATGGTTAAGGGTAAATCCGGTAAATAAGGGTTAAAAAATAATATTATAATAATACTAAATTAACCTAAAACGTGTATTAACCCTATTGGTTGATACATGGTCGACCATGGGAATCTTTGGGTCTATTTTGGGACCCCATGGATCCACTTGTGAGTGATAATGACACTTTATTTTAATTAAGATAAAATAAATACAAAAATGGCATAAGCTTAAATCTTTTAAGAGAAGAATTTTTACATAAGGTTATACATGTTGGATTTTCGATTATAAATATTCCTTAGAAAGCTACAAAGATTTCCTACATAATGATATTTTATTTATAATTTTTAGACATTAAATAATTTATTTTATTTATGACACAATGATGATGCATTAATTACTATAATAGTGAAAAATTAAAATAAGTGATATTATAAATACCCAAATAAATATAATATGAAACTTTTAATGAATTAAACTAATTTTCTAGGATAATATGATATATTAGGATTGATTTAATGGACTTTGTTAGAAGTAATAAATCTTTTATGAGTTTCACAAAAATCAACTAATGAATAGTGTCAAAATTGACATAAAAGAGTTCTTAAAAAAAATATTATATTATTAATTGATATTAAATTCCTAAAAATCTAAGGTTCGGCCAAGAGACTTATATTATGATAGGTTCCTCATTAATGGACTACTTGGGGGTCTCTTGGATGTATATAGTAAGTTTATTAACCATATTATATAAAAATACAAAGAGACATTGTAAAAGTGAAACTAATTAACTTAGAGTTAATACTTAAAGATAAGGTTAATATAAGTACCCAAACCTGTCTAAATTATATTGGTTGAGTGGTTTTCGACCTATCCCCACCTTAACCTTTGAATAGTCAACTTTGGAGCCATTAGAAACCGAATATGAATTTATTATAAATTAATATTTCTAGCTTTTCCAAAGGTGCCCCTCACCCCTCTTATAAAAGGGCACTCCTCCTTCTCATTTCTTCACACCTCTCAAGCCACTTGTCTCGTCCAAACTCTGCCCAACTAAGCTCCCCACATCCCTCTCCTCCTCCTTGAAGCTTCCCCTAAGGCAGAAAGCATTTCAAGAAGTCCTTTGGTTCCAACCAAAGTGAGTTACCTAAATTAAAGGTAACGATTTCTCTTAAATTATTTTCATTTATTTTGCTTCTCCAACCCCCAAACTCTTTTTATTTCCTTTCTTTTGTAACAACACCAGTATCCTCAATATACTAGGATGTAGTTATAAGAAGGATTCAAACTACACATACACACAACTCCATCTAATGGATGAAGAACATAATGTTTCTGTGGATGGCAAACTAACGCCTCACGAAACGATGATTGTTCAAATACATCTTACCGCCTCTCATGGTGGCCATTATGATGGCACTGTAATTAAATATGATATTAATGATATATATTTTATATATAAGCTTCTGTAATTCCATTTTATTTCATACCATTATTCGTTTCATGTTGTATATACATACGATAATTTCATTTGAGGAAGTGCGGACTACCGCCCCCTTAAAATGATATGACTCGTTCATACCACACATGGAACGTATAAAGGATGGTGTTAATGAACTTAAGTAACATATATAAAATATTATATTATACTGGAATAGTAATATACCTATGTATCATTTGGATTTGATTCTTTTAAAATAAAAATTAAATGGAAGTAGCGTTCGTGCGTACGTACGGACTACCGTCTCCACGAACGCGATGAGATTCATTCTCCATCGTATCCATTCAAGTATAATTATCATTTAATGATTTAAAAATTATGTTTAAGGACTTGATATCATTCTGGATATGAATAAGATACAAAAAACATGACTTATGTAACAAAACATATAAAAGAAAATGAGTAAGTTAACACCCGAAACGACGATAATTCTAAGATATTATTAACAAATCAATGTTAAAAGATCATATATGATATCATATTAATATATATGATTCTTGTATAATTTAATAACAATTATTTCACCATTATACAGGAGGTTAACCTACCCCAACCAAGGAAAAGTACAAGGTAAGGGTTATTTCACAATCTCTTCATTATCCGAGGTTGTTTATACGTAATAATCTACTGGGATATCTTTATCATCCACATCCATGTTTCTTAAAAATGTATTTCAAAACATTTTTTATGGGTTAAAGTCATTTATACCCTTGTTTGACTTTTTATAAGAGGTTTATAAAGGAATCTTTCCGTCGTTTTCAAAACAAGGTCCTTTTTAACCTTTTCGACTGAATTGAGGTAAGAATGTTCTTTTTAACTTATACGGCGGGTGCGGTTATTTTCCGCCGTTATAAAATCGTCGAAGCTTTCCATACAAGCTTATAAGAATATTTTCAAAGAAAATGTTTTATTTTATATGGATCTTAAATGTTTTCAAAATAAAAGGAGATACTTCTTTTAAAAGAATTTTGATTTCATCTATGTCAACATCCTTTGATGGATTTTAAGATTATTTGAAGTTGATTTATTATAATACAAAACTTCTATATTGTATTGAAGGTTTTGTTATATGTTTGAATGTGGATGTGCTATTTTATACCATTCATAGTTTATGGTGAAACTATTGACATTTCGTATGCTAGTTTTAACCCGAATGTTTATGTTATATTTCAAACTTTTCTTCAGATGAATGTGCTAAACAAGTATGTTCCGGGTTGGGGACCGGTAAAAGTAAGCCCTCCAGGTTGGGGACTGGTTAAAGTAAGCCCTCCAGGTTAGGGACTGGTAAAAGTATGCCCTCCGGGTTGGTGTCCGGTTATTAGAGGCACTCCGGGTTGGTGTCCGGTTATTAGTGGCACTCCGGGTTGGTGTCCGGTTATTAGAGGCACTCCGGGTTGGGTTCCGGTTAGAAGTAACCCCTAGGTCTTGGGATGAGGCCTAGACAAAGAAATTAACGTTTAGCATTATGCATTCCAACATTATGAAAGTGGTTATTGATTTTTGCATGTGATTATTCGATTAGTAGAATATCCATGTGAACAAGTAAATGGCATTATTTCATTTTACTTTTTCCATACTATGTTGAAGTTCAATTTTAAAAGGCTTTTGTTTTAGTAATTCATTGCCTTAAATGTTTATGCTTATTTTGAATGTTCTGCTATATTGTTATCCTTACTGGGCATTTGAGCTCACCCCTTTTCTATGTTTTATTTTTCCCAGGATGTGAAGAAGTAAGTTATGAATGACCTGCAGGGATTTTTATGAGGGGTTAATAGTGTGGATTGTGGAAACATTATGTTGTTGTATTAGTTTTTCATTTTATGATGTAATGTAAAACCTATGAATATATCTAGTGTTTCCAAGGCCACTAAACCAATCGGTCTTTCGAGATTTTATCTTCTTGTGATCATGCCAATGTTATGTAATAATGCACCGACTCTGGGTAGCTGGGGTCGGGGCGTTACAGTTGGTATCAGAGGAAGTTTAGTACAAACCTTGGAAACTAGATTTAGATAAACTCTGATTAGAGCACGTAGACCTAAGATGAACTTTGAGGATTAGTATAGAAGAACTTCATAGAATTTTGGTATTGTAGAGATTTTGTGAGTTTTCCGAGCAATACATCCCTGTCTGGATACGAGCAGGTAGAGGCGGCTCTGGCACCGATGTACCTAGGGGTAAAACCCGAAAACACCGCTTTGAGCTAGACTCGAACGGGAACTGGTGCACGACAACGGGCCTTGCTGCACTCTTGGTTACGACACTCCCGGGGGATATGCTTAGGATAACTCTCATTTTTTTACAAATCATTATGAAGGGTTTATGAGTATATACTTCCTCAAAGAAAACATTTTTATTATTATGGATTATATCCATAAATAGTTCAATTTATGTTAAGTGTTTTATAAGTATGGGATTATGTATTTTGATTCATAAACTGATCTAGTGTATGCCATTGTTTAGAAATGGCGCCCAGTAGAAGGAATGAGAACTCCAGAAATGCACATGATCCAAAGAGAAGGAAGGATCATATCTTTCATGGTCTTAAGCTAGAATTGATAAGAGAAATAGTCTCCCATATATTAGCATCATATGAAGAAATAATATCATGTGTTGATAAGATAAGTAAAGAGTTCACTGATTCCTATGGCTTTGAAGGGAAGCAAGAGAAGAAAAGGATGGAAGAGAGAAAGATGGATAAAGGGAAGAGGGAAAAGAAGAATTTTCCCATATGTGGTAACTGTGGTAAGAAACACCCTGGAACTTGCCTGAAAGGAATGGGAGTTTGTTATAAGTGTGGAGGAAAAGGACACAAAGTACGTGACTGCAAGGGTAAGAAAATGGTTTCAAATGTACAATGCTTCATTTGCAAGGAGTTTGGACACTACGCGAACCTATGTCCCAGTCATCAGACTATGCCGCAAATGATGTTATTGGATAATAATCAAGTTATGATACTACCACAGATGAAGAGGAATGATTAGATTTCTTATGTTGATTATGTCAATTGAGTGTTGTACCAACAATGTACTTGTTATAATAATTATGAAGTATATAAGGATTATACTGCAGTACTATTTCATTAAGGACTTGAGATTGTGTGGAACAAAGAAAAGTGACTCAATAGCAGGATAAATTTTTGGAAAATATATGGTTGAGAGAATGATAAATCATAATATAGTTCTGATACTGAGGTAGTGATTTTGGAATAATATGTGATTGTTTTGGATAAATTATATTGGATATTCTTGACTACCTTGGAACTGATTAATGATTTGTATATTCCATCATTGTTGGGGTTTAAAACATTTTTGGATTAATGAAGTATATCCAGCATTCTATATGGAATAAGGGAGCATGAATGTAATCAATAAGGAATATGGTAATACATGATGAAGGTATTCATATTCTATTACGGGGTAAAAAGGATCTATATTATGTTTACCTTCCTTATAAATGTTGGACTGTGAGTTTAGACAGAATTATTTTGGATAGTTCTGGTTTGGATTATTTTGGATTGCCATAAAAGGACAACCCGGAGGTCGGGCGGCAACTCGTCGCGTCCGGCAAGGCTGCGAGACTTGAACCCGCAACCGAAGGGTGACAAGGGTGTATCACCTACCACTGTCCCACGAGATGTCCTGAATTAAATAATGTAGTTTTTTTTAAAAGATCTGGTAGATGAATTATAATTCATTTATTTTGGAACCCTGTACGAATAGTATAAATAGAAAAAAAAATTACGTTCTATTATCTTTTAGAATGAAAGATGAGTTTGTGGTAGAAATTTATTAATGGGTAAAATTCTAATTATAAAGTAAGTATATCTCCTTATTATCTTATCCAATCTCATAAATAAATTCCTCAACATTAATAATAGAAACTTAGAACAAAAATGTTGTTAGATGGTACCTTAAATCATCACAAATTTATGGCTTTGGGATTGTTGGCCTTTTCATAGCCATGTTCTCTACCACTCTCCATCAGATAATTGATGGTTAGATTTCTCTTCCATATCCATATTTTCCTACATGGAACCCTAGTGTGTGTTATTTTCGGTAATCTTCATACTTTCTACTCTTTATTTTAAATAGAGGCCTCATTAATTCATTTTTCGATGTGGGATTTCAACTAAGATATTTTGAAATGTCAAAAATGTGTTGTCCCAATACCATATATTTTGTTGAACCGATGGTACTTCAAATCATCATGGATTGATGAGTTTAAGGACCTCAATTTTATACTTGTTTGTGATTGATGACCTCAATCACTACCTATAAATATTTACGTTTTCCCTCCAATTATATGTCTCTAATTGCCACCAATGTTCTCCTAATCGAGATCATAATTTGGTGGTGACCCTTTAATTTCTGTTTTCCTCATATTAAGACTAAATTTTAGTAACCCAATTTCCAATGTGGGTTTTCCCACAAATATATTTTCTACTTTCAACCTTTTATTTTCGAAGAACAATTTCAAATTGCGAGGACGCAATTTATTGAAGGAGGGGAGAATGTAACACCCCAGGATTTCAGAGTGTGTTATTTCTTAAAAATAATTCAATAACTTTCACTACACGCAACACCGAGTTCAATCACACCATTAAAAGAGGTCATGAATAGTATTAACTACATTTTGAACTTTATATAATCCTTATAATTTTAGAATCCCTATTATGAGTTTCTTAGTCATAATGCAAGAACAGATTCATTTTCAGTATTTCACTTTTATCAACTTCTAATAGTGAAACCTTTTTAAATACAATATTTTAAACTTTTTGACTAAATGGGGACATCAAAAATTTAAAATGAAACACCCCAAGATTCCACGGTACGTTTCCCTTTGAATAATGTGATAGCGTGTGTTGTACGCAACACCGAGTTCTAACACACCATAACCAATCAAACTAGCCGTTATAAATAGTAATACCTACTTTTTGAAAATATATATATTTTATATTTCAAAATGGACTTCATTTTTGGATTCGGAATATCGAATTTATCCTAAGGTGAAATTTTGGTACTTTTCGGATAACTTTCATATTTTGATGAATAGTGAAAATTACTAAATTTTAATTAAAAACAACTTTTTTAATCAAAATAATTAATAGTGATAAATTATGAATTTGAGTGGTTTTAAAGTATATTTAGAATATATTTTTACAATTTAATATAATGTTGGTCATTAGACATAATTTTACAATTAAACCGAACATAAACAAGTGTCAATCTTTTGATAGTTATTATCTCTTAAAAACACGCTTTTTGTTTTGACAGCGGGAATTGATTTTAAATTAATTTCTGCCACTTCTGTGTTTTGAATTTAGAAAAATGGATTCCATATTTGGAATCAGGATGTTCAAATTGTGTAAATAGGTAACTTTTATTTTTAGACATTTTGAATAATTACTGCGGTAAATATTTTATTTACAATGGTTAAGGGTAAATCCGGTAAATAAGGGTTAAAAAATAATATTATAATAATACTAAATTAACCTAAAACGTGTATTAACCCTATTGGTTGATACATGGTCGACCATGGGAATCTTTGGGTCTATTTTGGGACCCCATGGATCCACTTGTGAGTGATAATGACACTTTATTTTAATTAAGATAAAATAAATACAAAAATGGCATAAGCTTAAATCTTTTAGAAGAAGAATTTTGACATAAGGTTATACATGTTGGATTTTCGATTATAAATATTCATTAGAAAGCTACAAAGATTTCCTACATAATGATATTTTATTTATAATTTTTAGACATTAAATAATTTATTTTATTTATGACACAATGATGATGCATTAATTACTATAATAGTGAAAAATTAAAATAAGTGATATTATAAATACCCAAATAAATATAATATGAAACTTTTAATGAATTAAACTAATTTTATAGGATAATATGATATATTAGGATTGATTTAATGGACTTTGTTAGAAGTAATAAATCTGTTATGAGTTTCACAAAAATCAACTAATGAATAGTGTCAAAATTGACATAAAAGAGTTCTTAAAAAAAATATTATATTATTAATTGATATTAAATTCCTAAAAATCTAAGGTTCGGCCAAGAGACTTATATTATGATAGGTTCCTCATTAATGGACTACTTGGGGGTCTCTTGGATGTATATAGTAAGTTTATTAGCCATATTATATAAAAATACAAAGAGACATTGTAAAAGTGAAACTAATTAACTTAGAGTTAATACTTAAAGATAAGGTTAATATAAGTACCCAAACCTGTCTAAATTATATTGGTTGAGTGGTTTTCGACCTATCCCCACCTTAACCTTTGAATAGTCAACTTTGGAGCCATTAGAAACCGAATATGAATTTATTATAAATTAATATTTCTAGCTTTTCCAAAGGTGCCCCTCACCCCTCTTATAAAAGGGCACTCCTCCTTCTCATTTCTTCACACCTCTCAAGCCACTTGGCTCGTCCAAACTCTGCCCAACTAAGCTCCCCACATCCCTCTCCTCCTCCTTGAAGCTTCCCCTTAGGCAGAAAGCATTTCAAGAAGTCCTTTGGTTCCAACCAAAGTGAGTTACCTAAATTAAAGGTAACGATTTCTCTTAAATTATTTTCATTTATTTTGCTTCTCCAACCCCCAAACTCTTTTTATTTCCTTTCTTTTGTAACAACACCAGTATCCTAAATATACTAGGATGTTGTTATAAGAAGGATTCAAACTACACATACACACAACTCCATCTAATGGATGATGAACATAATGTTTCTGTGGATGGAAAACTAACGCCTCACGAAACGATGATTGTTCAAATACATCTTACCGCCTCTCATGGTGGCCATTATGATGGCACTGTAATTAAATATGATATTAATGATATATATTTTATATATAAGCTTCTGTAATTCCATTTTATTTCATACCATTATTCGTTTCATGTTGTATATACATACGATAATTTCATTTGAGGAAGTGCGGACTACCGCCCCCTTAAAATGATATGACTCGTTCATACCACACATGGAATGTATAAAGGATGGTGTTAATGAACTTAAGTAACATATATAAAATATTATATTATACTGGAATAGTAATATACCTATGTATCATTTGGATTTGATTCTTTTAAAATAAAAATTAAATGGAAGTAGCGTTCGTGCGTACGTACGGACTACCGTCTCCACGAACGCGATGAGATTCATTCTCCATCGTATCCATTCAAGTATAATTATCATTTAATGATTTAAAAATTATGTTTAAGGACTTGATATCATTCTGGATATGAATAAGATACAAAAAACATGACTTATGTAACAAAACATATAAAAGAAAATGAGTAAGTTAACACCCGAAACGACGATAATTCTAAGATATTATTAACAAATCAATGTTAAAAGATCATATATGATATCATATTAATATATATGATTCTTGTATAATTTAATAACAATTATTTCACCATTATACAGGAGGTTAACCTACCCCAACCAAGGAAAAGTACAAGGTAAGGGTTATTTCACAATCTCTTCATTATCCGAGGTTGTTTATACGTAATAATCTACTGGGATATCTTTATCATCCACATCCATGTTTCTTAAAAATGTATTTCAAAACATTTTTTATGGGTTAAAGTCATTTATACCCTTGTTTGACTTTTTATAAGAGGTTTATAAAGGAATCTTTCCGTCGTTTTCAAAACAAGGTCCTTTTTAACCTTTTCGACTGAATTGAGGTAAGAATGTTCTTTTTAACTTATACGGCGGGTGCGGTTATTTTCCGCCGTTATAAAATCGTCGAAGCTTTCCATACAAGCTTATAAGAATATTTTCAAAGAAAATGTTTTATTTTATATGGATCTTAAATGTTTTCAAAATAAAAGGAGATACTTCTTTTAAAAGAATTTTGATTTCATCTATGTCAACATCCTTTGATGGATTTTAAGATTATTTGAAGTTGATTTATTATAATACAAAACTTCTATATTGTATTGAAGGTTTTGTTATATGTTTGAATGTGGATGTGCTATTTTATACCATTCATAGTTTATGGTGAAACTATTGACATTTCGTATGCTAGTTTTAACCCGAATGTTTATGTTATATTTCAAACTTTTCTTCAGATGAATGTGCTAAACAAGTATGTTCCGGGTTGGGGACCGGTAAAAGTAAGCCCTCCAGGTTGGGGACTGGTTAAAGTAAGCCCTCCAGGTTAGGGACTGGTAAAAGTATGCCCTCCGGGTTGGTGTCCGGTTATTAGAGGCACTCCGGGTTGGTGTCCGGTTATTAGTGGCACTCCGGGTTGGTGTCCGGTTATTAGAGGCACTCCGGGTTGGTGTCCGGTTATTAGAGGCACTCCGGGTTGGGTTCCGGTTAGAAGTAACCCCTAGGTCTTGGGATGAGGCCTAGACAAAGAAATTAACGTTTAGCATTATGCATTCCAACATTATGAAAGTGGTTATTGATTTTTGCATGTGATTATTCGATTAGTAGAATATCCATGTGAACAAGTAAATGGTATTATTTCATTTTACTTTTTCCATACTATGTTGAAGTTCAATTTTAAAAGGCTTTTGTTTTAGTAATTCATTGCCTTAAATGTTTATGCTTATTTTGAATGTTCTGCTATATTGTTATCCTTACTGGGCATTTGAGCTCACCCCTTTTCTATGTTTTATTTTTCCCAGGATGTGAAGAAGTAAGTTATGAATGACCTGCAGGGATTTTTATGAGGGGTTAATAGTGTGGATTGTGGAAACATTATGTTGTTGTATTAGTTTTTCATTTTATGATGTAATGTAAAACCTATGAATATATCTAGTGTTTCCAAGGCCACTAAACCAATCGGTCTTTCGAGATTTGATCTTCTTGTGATCATTCCAATGTTATGTAATAATGCACCGACTCTGGGTAGCTGGGGTCGGGGCGTTACAGAAAATCGTTATTTACTTATAATATAAAATCATATAATATATTTATTTATTTTATGCAATAATATTAATATATAGGAAATGAAATGTATTATTCATAGAGACTGTAGGTCGTACATACATAGAAACGATACTTCTATTTATTTAACGTATTTAAAAATAAAGTTATATATTTATATGTTTTATAATTATATTATAATATTTATATCTTATATTTCACATGAGTTTATTAAAACCATCCCCTAATACATTTCATGTATAGCGTGAACGAATCACAATGTTGTGAGGAGGCGGTAGTCCATACATTCTCAAACGTTATTATCGTATCCCCATAAAATGGAACACATAACTGTATGTGGAATATAAGAAATAAAAAACTATAAATAAATTATAAATATCATATATATATATATAACATATATAAACAATATTTACACCATAATTCCCCCCATGAGTGGTGGTAATAGAAGAACAAACAATCATCATTTCGCGAGGTGAAAGTCTGTCATACACATGAATGGTATGTTCATTACCCATTTAATGGAAGTGTCTGAGAGTGTAGGTAAAACCCTCAGAAAAATAAAATATTAGTATATTTAGGATTCTGATGATATTATATCATAATATAATAAGAATATTTTTGGGTTGGATAACTAAATAAAATGGAAGTGATCATTGAATAATGTTGCCTCGTTTTTGGGTAACTCCTTTTGGTTTATACCAAAAGAATTATTTGGTTGGATTAATTTCAAAGAAGAGAGTTATATAATTACTGATATATTTTGGGATATTATTTTATCATATTTCTGTCAAAATAAAGTTCTTTATTTGTGTGAATAAAGTGTAGGGGTGAGTCTCTTTTTATAGTGGAGGAGGAGTGACATTCTTGTAAATTTTTGAACAGAGAATTCCACTAACATATTTTCTATATAATGTGGCTCCAATAATAGTAAATATTATATAAAAGTGATTATAGGGTCTAAATATGAAAAAAATATTTCATTGGAAAATGTTTTTTAATTTATTTTGGTCTTTAAGATTAAGGATTATTTTTTATTAAACTAATTTTCCACTTAATCCTTGTAAATAATTTTGATCACTTTCACTAATATTTTTGGTAAAAAACAAAGTTTAAAATATTATAAATTATAATTTATTCTTATTAAAAATATTTATTCCATTTTCCCAATTTCTCGTTAACATAAGTGACATAAATTTATTTAAAATTAATCCCACATGTGGGATGACAATGTAGGTTTTTAAAATAAAAAGGTTCATAATTTTGCTACATTTTTATATAAAATTTAATAGTTAAATTGATTATAATTACCTAATTATATATATATATATATGTGTGTGTGATCTAATTATGATCTTAAAAAAAAAAATTTCATTTAACCATATAAATAAATTAGACTGAAAAGCAGTTTTCAATTAAAATTCAGTATTTTTCACTATTTATCAATAAATAAAACATTATAGAAAAATACCCAAAAATTAACCTAACCTAATTTTGATATTTTTATATAAATTTTTTTTTTATTTTATATTATTAAATTTTTAAATTTTTATAATATTGGATTTTATATAATTTCTCCATTAAAAGGTGGAAAAACTACCTTTATAAAAATATAGGTTTTATACAAAATGTTAGGGGTTTTCATATCTCATAACTATAAAATAAATTGGATGAATATATAAAAAGTTTTATTGAATAAAAAAATATATTTTTCATTAATATCAATCATTAATTATAATTTATTTAATTTATCTTTTTAAAATGACTTTATGAGTATAAAAATGATTTTTATAAAAACATTCTCTTTTTATTAAATTGGTTGTTATATCAATTTCTAATAAATTTCAAACTGAGGAAATCAACCATATATTTTACTATGTTATTTAATTTTATTCATAACCATCAATTTAATTTCTATTTTGTAATAACTCAGATATTCTCGAATTTATTTTTAGAAATTAATTTTGAAAATTTCAATATCAGGTGTTGAGACGATGTGTGATTTTGAGGACAGAGGGTCCATAATTATTTTTCAAAAAATGTAAAACTATTAATAGTGTGTGTGACCAGTTTTCCTTAAAAAAGTGGAATAACATCCAAATGGGTGCCTGAATAAGAATTCTAAGTTCACTATTGCATTCAGATTAGTGAGTTTACCCTAGCCACAACCTAACTTTGGTCATTGTGGGCCAACTGTAAAAAATAGTTTTTACTGTGTAACTATAAGTAAAATAATTAATTAAAATTAGGGTATTTTTAAATACTTTTACCTAATAAAAGGTAACTTGGATTGGAAATCTAGGGCCACCGTTTATTTTATAATTGGGTGTAAAACTTAGGCGGGGCCTAACATCAACCAGTGCATGTCGAGGGTGAAAGTTATCTTTTAGACACGAATGTCTTTAAAATATTTAATAAATATATTTTATTTTGACCTTACATGTTGACAGAGTGACAATTTGCTTATTTTATTGATCCATGTCAAAGTAATTTATGGTTATCACCATCATGCTGGAATTCCCCTAAGGTATGTAGAAGGAACCTCTCTCAATGACTAATGCTGCAGGATCAAAGATCGACGATGACCATTCTTCATTAACATTTGAACCAAACCACAAGGTAGGGTGTTGATATCTTTTTGATTTCTTTTCCCCTTATTAGCATCAAATAACTAATTAAAACCAACCCATGAACATGATGATTTATGGTTCGATCGTTATTGTGGGGTGGATAATTATTGTGGAATTAAATGGAATGGATCTTGGTGATTATTCTTCTGTTGGTTTCATCATGATCCCAATAACATGAATGGATCATGTTTGAACGAACAAAGTAAAGATCCACTATTTTATTATTCATATGATTTTCATCATTTCCCCTACGTTCTTCATTATTCGTTCTACATGATTAATTATCCGGGATGGGATCCAAACCTAGGACTACGTAAGGTGTCGGCAGCGCAAGGTGGTGGAAGGAGGCAGTGGCTCTAGAAATCTCTGATGAAGTGTGGTGGGGTGAGACCACTAGCGGGGTAGCAGGCAGGGTGTTCGACAGTAGAGGTGACACCTGCCCGACAGGTAGACTGGGCCAGGCAGGCATGGAAGGATGGCTACTTGAGGGGCGGGCGATGACGGTGATAGAGTGTAGTCCAGTGGGACCATGCTATAGGAGGGCCCATAGCGAGAGATGATATGGGTGGTGACCTGGATGCATCAAAGGTCATGCACATGGTGGCCAGCCATGTGGACCAAGAAGTTGATGCAGTCACGGGGCAAGAAACATGGGGGGAACCCAGGGTGTATGCCTTCTCTGAAATGTGGTGACCACTTTGACCAGGCATCACACATGGCTGGGCCGTGTTTGGGAGAAGGGTAGGTCCTCTAATGAGTTCCGGTATTTGAAAACCGAGTCGTGGTCTAGAAGCCCAATGGGTTGGGTCCATCGGTCAGGTCTATAGAGAACTGGGTCGGGTCAGGTTGGTTGGACCGGGTGGGGTCAGACCCAGACTGGTCTCCTTTACTATTTTGGACATATATTTCAAACCGTTAGTTTTTTATGATTCTTCTATGGTTTGGGGACCTTGTGATGTGGTGGTCCATTTGAGATACTCTAAGTGGGTTTTTTAAAAGTTAATAGATGACCAAATGGTTCAAGGAGTAGGTTTTCCTAGAATGGGAGTCCTCTGAGTGGAATCCTTTTACTGGTTGTGACTTAGTTACTATTTTATTTGTGGGCTGCATGAACTATCAAAGCAGAGTGGTCTGATGTCGATGCTCCATGCACTAACACTGAAAATCAGTGAATTTTTTATGCTCCATGCACTGACACCAATGCCCCATGTGCCTACAACGACACTTTTTGCACCATCAACTACCCGAGCTCTGACAGTGATGCTCTATACACTAACACTGACTCATAGTTCACCCTCGATGCTCCTTGAATTATCGTGAGTGATTTTTTACTCCTCTTTCCTAATAGAGATTCGGTTCTATAGTCATTGAGTGGAACTTCTATATTGTAATCAGGGTGTGTGTCCTCCCTTACGGAGTGTACTCCCCCATCTCTAAGTAGTGAAAGGGAATAGGTCCTCCATTTGAGATGGATTTCCCTTAGCTATTCGACATTGTTAGGAGGAGCATGAAATCCCACTTGATGAGAATGATATGTAGTAAAATTTAATGCTCCCTTGAAGGACTAAGGTGTGGGCCACACCTTAAAGTAGTGACAAGGGTTTTCAGGTTATTTAAGAGCATTAATCCCTTCACTGTGGGGTAGTGGTGCAGCATGGGCCCCTCTATTCTCTCTTGTTTTAAAGGATGCACGTGGTGCATATTCTGGATGAGTTATCCCTCAACTCTGTACAGTGGTCAGGGGCATTCCTCTTCACTTTGTTTTTTAGCCTGTGCTCGGTGTAAGGAAATGATGACAGGACCACTGGTGTTGGGCACTAGAGCTAGAACTTTTGAAATGTTCTTGATGTAGTGCATCTCTAAGACAGGTGTTGTCTAATGTGATTGATCTCAGGTAGTGTTTCCTCCTAGATTTCATGGTATGATTTGAGACTACAATGATTATCCTACTACTCACTATAAGGTGGAAACCATATTATACTTCATGTCTGAGATGAGTATATTTGGATTTTCATTATATATGTCACGTATACATATATCTATGTGGAGCTTAATGTACTTTGTGTAATTCCTTTTTGGTGTACTTCATTTAAGTCCTTTGTGGTGTAATTCATGTCATTACTTCATGGTGTACTTCATTTAATTACTTTGTGGTGTACTTCATGAAATTCCCTTCTGGTGTAATTGGTGTAATTTACTTTTTTTATACATGGTGTATTTCCTTAGGGGTTTCCATTGTGGTTTTGGGTGTCCTAATGAGTATTGTTTTACTCACCCCTAAAAGGGTTTTTCCTTCATGTGTTGTGTATTCTACAGATGAAAGATGCTTTGACGGAGTCATTGGTGGGCTGGGGCCATGTGGTGATTAGAGAGGGGACTAACAGATGAGGTGTGCTTCAGTGACTTCAGATAGTTGTTTGAATTCCTACCCTTTAGGTAGGGTTTTTTTACTGAGTAGTTTCATGAGATTTTACTTTTTTTGATGGGCTTGTATTCTTGCCCAGTTTACATTCAACTTCAAATTTTCATACTCCAATGTTTGTATCATAGTAGTATTCATTCATTTTTACTTAGTATTTTGTCATTTTATCATTTGTGGGCTTGGAGATGTGAGTGGATGTATAGCTATATATGGTAATTCCTCCAACATATGGGATACAATTACTTGGTGGTAGTCGCTATCACATGGCCTATCAGAGTCCAAAATGGGGTAGTCATAGCACCATCCCCTCAGGGATAGGTCATGATATAAGTTGTATCTTACTATATTAAAAAATAATATATTAGTAATATATATTGTTGTTTGGTAAAACTCGGACTTTTGTGCAACATTTACAACTAAATAAATACATTCTTATGTGTAACGTGAGCTAACAAAATGTTTCATGCATTACAATCTATAAAATTTATTTATTTAAAATATTAAATACATAAAAAATATCAAGATGTTATATTTCATTCTACACTTTGTGTTTTAGGTCATACACTCTACTAAATACAATGTTCTTACATTATAATTAGGGGGTTTTACAAAATTTCATTTGAAACATTGGTCTATCAACTCCACACTTGATTAAAATTAATACTAAAAAATCTCATCTATTTATTCACAAATAAATAATTGGTTATACAAGCACCTACATCAATAACACATGTCTTTGAATCTAAAGATTTTCTCACTAAAAATCATCATAATCGAAATTTTCCATTGCATTTCATCTATCCAACTGACATCATTAGGTAAGAGCCTCAACATTCATTGTAAAAGAATGTTTTCATTTCTAAGAAAGACCTATGATTCAATCTACCCTTTGTGAGTCTTACAATGATGATTCTATAATAACCCTTTATGAATCTTTACATTTGATATATTTTCTCTGTCTCCTAGTAACATCCAACCATCCCTGTTGACAATAAATTCAATTCATTCTAGGGAACATCATCCTCCACCATTTTGGAAATACCATAAAACATCCTGGCCAAAATGTGTTCTTATTCACACACTTATTAACAATAAATAAAAATATTGTGTAGTAATATTCTCAAATCAACATTTAAAATGCATTCCTTCATGATACATTATTTTCTTCATTTCAATTATAATTTCATCGTGAGACACTTATGAGAGATGGATAGAACCACATGATCTTTTTAACAAAGATACTTTATTTAGTCAGCTTTATATATATATGGGAAAAGCCTTCGTAGAAAACAAAATGAAAAAACCACAGTTTTCAAATTCATCCATAAACTACCATACATGTGATACCATTATTAGGTCACTTATTTTCAGTTCTACTCAAAAATAGATTCATCACAATGACATTGTATTCTGCTCACATATTAATGAAAACCTCTATAAGTTTCTATGTAAATATTGACACTCCCAATTTTACATCATTTCATCAACCAAAACTCCCTGTTCATAACAATGTTTCATATAAACAAAAATGAGGGATCTATGTCTTATTGAACCACCTCATCCTCTAGTTTTCATAGAAATATTTGGTAATTCCTTATTTTCCATATTCACATAGGCTATGATACTAGTTATGAAATTATGATAGATTTTCCATGTTATTTATCACCCTCAAGAGTTTCAATCACACTCTCCGCATCATGGTAGTAGAAATATATCATGATATCACACTTATTTGATGTCTAGTTGTGATAACTTTATTCCAACAATTCCATATATGATGGCACAAATAAATAAAAATATAGGGAATAAGGAGAGACCTATTTGATTATTAAAAATAAGAAACTAGGATGATATTTTCCTATTAACCACAGATTATCTTTTTAAATATCAACATATTAATATTTAATTTTAGTCATTTTTTCATTTGTGAGCCTCAAAATCTAATTTATCTTCATTCTTCCCTTGAATTTCATCTTTTTGTAGAGTTGTTTTCCAAAAATCAGTTACCAAGTTAGATTCATCATATTTTTTTAGATCATCATCTGAAATAATTATATAGGTGTCTAAATATTTTCATACAATCATTTGTGAAAGTCTAGGATATCCACACCTTTCACACAACTAACCTTGAATGTTTATATCTCAAATTTTTGATATCTTAACATTATCTTGTATCTCTTATTTTTTAACCACTTATTTTCTTTTTTCATTTGAATTGATTTGTGAATTCCCCATTATTATATATAATTCCTAATAAATTTTCCATATTTTTATATTATTAACCATTTTGAGGATTAAAGATAGTATTATTAGATAAGATAACCAATGAACCTTTTAGTAGAAAAGGTGAAAGAGATAGTATACTATTGGATCTTATATATAGTAATATATGTGGACTAATGAGCACACAATATAGTGGTGGTTTTATGTACATAGTTACCTTTACTAATGACTATAGTTATTATGGATATGTATTTTTAATGAAACCGAAGAATGAAAAATTTTAAATATCAAAGAGTTTTAGAATGAAACACATAATCTATTGATCATGAGTATTAAAATTTCTTGACTATATTGGGGTGGTAAACACTTAATCCATGAATTCATAGATAATATGAGGAATTATAGGATTTTTCCCAATTCAAATCTCATGGTAAACTAGAATGGAATAGTCTATCTCATATGAGGAGTTATATGTTGTTATTCATGGTCTGATCAATGATGATGACTCAATTTGACCTTCATATTTGATTCTTGGTTTATGGTCTTTAGAAAACCACTATAATAACATATATTGTTCTATATAATGTATCCAAAAATAAACTATCTACGATATGGTTTTTGAAACATACTGTTATATTATTTGTGGATTTAATTGTGAAGCGTATGTACAAAAATTAAATTATGATAAACCTAACCCCTTGTCCAAGAAATTATTATTTTTTGGTTATCCTAGTGAAACTTATGGATATTATTTCTATATAAATACTTAGAAAAAAATTTGTGGCCTAATTATATTCATTCCTTGAGAATGACTCAATAAACCAAGGAGTAATTGGGAGAAAAATTTAACTTATAGATGTCCATGGCCAGAAAACATGATGGTTTCCTAATATGTAAACTAAGTTAGTTACATACTGAGTTATGGAAGAAGAATAAATTCAAAATAACCAATCTTAGAATATTTGGTAAGAGTTTTTATGAGCTCATTATATATGTATTTCTCATAGTGAATAATAATGATGAAATGCTTATAAAAGATGAACCTAGATCCTATCGAGAATATATCAAGAGTTAAGATTATGAGAAATGGTTAAAATCCATGGAATCTAAATTAGGACCCATGTACACTAACCATTTTTGATCTTGGTGGATGCACCTGAAGAGTTGAAACCCATAAGGAAAATGTGGGTTTTCCATTAGATAATTGTTATTGATAGTATAGTGTATTAAAATAAAGTAAACCTAGTGGAAAAAGGTTATAATAAAATTCATGTAGTTGAATATAGATAAAACTTTTCACCAACTGTAATCATAAAGTCCATTAATAGTTCTCAATCTTTAAAAATAGATGTTTATAATGAGATATATCAAATGGATATAAAAACAACTATAAATAATAGGAATTTATTCAATTATTTATATATGATTAATCCTAATGTTTTTATGTTACAAATGAGACAATTTAAATATAAAAGATGCCACATTCCATTTATGTATAGAACCATCTTCCACTGAGTTAGAATATTTTGTTTGATGGTGCAATCAAAAAATTTAGTTTCATAAAAAAATTAGCGGATTATTATTTATATAAACAGATTAGAGTGAGTATAGTAGTATTTAAGGTGTTATATGTAGGTTACATAATACATAATGGAAATTATATCTTAACACTTCACTTTGTGAAGAATTAGTTGGGGAAATTCTTCTCAATTCAAGGCATGGGTGAGGAATCTGACATACTCGGTATGAAAATCTATATAGATAGATCTAAAAGGATACTTTGACTTAGTCGGGAAATAAACATGGTTAAATTTATAAAGAGTTGTATCATGGATAAATTGAAAATGGGTTCTTTCCTAGTGTTACACAAATTGAATCTCATGAAAATTCAAGATCCTTATAAAGAGAAAAAAAGGATTGATATAATTAAATATGTGTCCACCATTAGATCTATTATGTTTTCCATGTTGTGTACTCAACGAAATTTCAATAATACTCTAAAAGTAAATAGTTTTTTAAAATATAATCATGGTGAAATGTAAGTATTTTTGTATATAAAATTCTTATGTACTTGAGAATGAATTAGTATATGTTATTGATCTTTGGAGGGAGGATATTGTATGTCTAATAATTTATATATATGGTATATTCCATTATAAAAAAAGTGACATGAAATCTAAATCTAGTTTTTTTCGTTCTGGGATAGGGTATATATCTTTTATAAAATATCCAAATAGACCAGTATAACAGACTCATCAATAGAGGCGGAGTACATCGTTGTATCATATGATTCTAAAAAAGATGTCTTTATTAATAATTCCATTACTGAAATTAGAGTGGTTCAAAAAATGATATACACATTAAGTTTTACTATGAAAAAAATGGATATTTTACTCTATATAATGAACCTATGTCTCACTAGGGGACCAAACACATCATTTTAAAATACCATCTAATATTAGAGATCACAGAGAGGGGAAAAATAAATATCATTTGGATGGATATAGATAATAATACAGTAGATCAATTAATGAAATCCTTATTGAGCTAGAAGAGATATTGTTATATAGAATATCTTTTTATATTAAATTTCTAATATTTATGTGCTGGTTTTATAATGTATCATGATATTATAATAAACGAAATATTAATTTATCATTAACCTATGTTTACTACAATTTAAATTATATAAAAATAGGAATGGTAATATCCCCTCAGAGTATGGTTATGAGTTGTCCCTAATTGATAATCATCATAGAGTATTATGGGTTCTTATGATATGTCAAATGATATCATGAATATAATATTTTAAACATTATAAAAGTTATTATATTGAATAATATGAATTTATTGATTAGGTAATAATTAAACAATATTAATTTTATTTATGTAAAAAATTATATCTCATGGAATATCATATAGTCATTAATATACATAGGGTGTATTATTGTTATAAATCCTTGTTTCATAGGGTTTGTGAGACACCTAGCATGTGACCCTTAATACTTTAATACTTTAATCACAGAAGACAAAACTGACTTAACTAATCCGGGGTGGTTGGGTATATTGTTGATCATATCATTGGTTGGAACACAACCAGGGTATGATTTTTCCACCTGTATGATATGTAAAAATATAGACCCTGACTAAATCATAATATAGAAATGATTTTATATTCTGAGTTGAGTCATATATGTTGTGTTCTTTAATTTAGATTATTTATATGTCATATTCTCAATTAAAATATGAATTCCACGTGAGGTATTCATCAACTTGGTCAGCCTTTTTCAAAGAATCGATAATATATGATATGTAAAATTCTAGATTGAAATTGATCTTAATATAGTGGACACATACTCTCCCATAAAAATCATATTTTATACATATATGTTTGACCTTTATGATACATCTTGTGGGGGAAATGTTTTTTTATAGATATGTGAGTATGTTTAATGGAGATCACACTAGACCCGTTCGTAGCTCAAGAAACATTGATTCTTTCTTAGAGGTCTCTAATTTATTAAATATATGACATATAGATTTAATTATTATTTTATATTATACTATGGCCCAAAGGGTCACATATTTAGGCCTATAGATAATAATTATGTTTTTGAAAAAACATTTGTTTCAAAATTAAGATAGTTTGATAAAATCCCATCCAAAAGATGTTTGGATGCATCCACCTGGAGATTTAAATTTTTTCATATAATATTTTGGTAATTTAGTCTAAGGGGGATATTTTGGATATAAAAATAAATAATATGAATATGATTTATATTTTTTAAGAATTCATTATCTCCCAATGCATCCATAAGCCTAAAACTAAGACTAAGTTATAGTCAACGTTTCCTGGTTGCATGAGATGAAACCTAAGAGTGCATAAATATTCAACATCTACCCTATTTGGTATCATTATATTATTAATTTACATTGAATAGTTTTAACATTCATATAGTTTCATTTAATAAGTTCAATTATTACATTATTGGGACATAATTTTTGGATTGAATTTGATAACAACTGATACAGATGATTTTGTAATTTATTCAAACACATCGAGGAGGCCTATGAAATCGATATGATCCCTAATACTAGTTATTTTGTGAGTATTCTTTCCATAATCAGTTTATGTAAATATTAATATAGTTCCTTTATTCCCAAAACACAAATTATCATTATACTATAATGTCATAAGAAAACCTTTGGTTTGCTCAATTTTTTGGTCTTTTCATTGTAGATACCCAAGAAAAACATCTCTTTATTATACATTATTTCAACAATTTAAAAATTACAACTCAAAAAATAATATTAAAATCCCATGAATATAAGGCTTTGTGTCTTTTAGGATTAGATAAGAAACAAAAAATATTTTATAATACTTGTCAACATTTATCTGTAATTGAGACACAATTGACTCCATCTAGACTTCTCATATGTTATAATCATCTTCATAACCTAGTGAATAGAAACATAAGAAAGTGGTGAGCTATGTGATAATAATGAAATAATATAAGTGATCATAAGATAAGCATTTGTGTATTCGAATGTATGAAAGGAACATGAACATAAAATATAGAATCCAACCACAATAAATCCTAAAGGATAACAATAACAATGGAATCATTACATAAGATAACTATAACATAAGATCATATAATAGTGGAATATGTAGAATAAACGTAAGACATGGAATAATAATAATAATTCATGGATCATATCAAAAACTATCATAGTAGACAATGTCTTATTGAGGATAGGTTTCACTGTCCATTCATAGACACAGTGGAAAAAGTCCCATGGTAGATAAGGTTCTCTCCCTAATCCTATATATAACATCTCGTGAGATATAAATCCTTACCCAATGAATTGGGAAGCTATATAATTTTTGGGAAACCAATTATATAAGAAAAATCGTAATATATACATGCATATTTTTTCCACATGGGGAATCTAATATAAACATAATGCATAAGCATGATATAACCCATGATAAATGAGTTGGTCGTATAATATTTACACAAAGAATAAATGAAGTCTATATAAAAAAAATTACCTAGATAATAATGAATTAAATCATTTTGTATGATTATTCATTAATTAATTTATTTATTTTTTTAAAATTGAGGACAATCGTAGTAAAATCTAGGAGATTGTTCAAGGAAATTTAAGAATTAAATTAAACCACAGAGGTAATCCTTATTGAAATGAACGTAGGTTCTTTGAAAGAAGTTTATAAATTATCACATAATGTTAAACCATAATTTAAATATGACGTTTTTATATAATATTATGTTTTTTATAAAAATTTATTCATGGTGGAAAACATTTTAGAGAGGTGAAACTTTTCCTCAAATAAGAAATAAGGATGTTCTAATTTTATATTTTAAGACAGCTTTGTTGAAATTATAAATCATAAAAAAAGGAAAATAAAACATTGTTTTGAATGGATAAGAATGTAAATATTATTGTCACATGAGATAACAAATATGTTGGTTTCCAATTAAAATGGGGAGAATTTACAGGAAGGGAAATTATGGACAAGGATGGGAAACCATTATTTAAGAGCATGAGATTTATTAATAACAATTATTCATTTTTAAAAACGAATTGAACTCATAAATAAATTAAATTTGAATCAAAATTGATATACCATGATGTTAATAGGGTATACCATATTAAATTAAATACAAATTGCAAGGAGAAACAAAAATAACCCAATAAAGCATATTATGTTATGAAGGACCCTTACATTTTAGGGAAGTAATGAATCATATCCCACAACAATGAAGAGGATGGATAGAAATTAATTTCTCATGTTAAATAATAATATATTTTATTATAATTAAATGGGGAAATATTTACACCATACCAAGTAGGATTTTTGAATAAAATTAAAGAATACCTCCATGAAGGATGATTGAGGAAGAAACCCTTAAAAGTAACATAATCATTGAGGAAATAATAATTTGATAATGAATTTATCAGGAATAATTGTAAAACGCAAAATAATAATGATTAAATAAACTAAAAATTATTTATTATGTATAATAAATCAGAATTTGATGAATAGATTTCAATAAAAAAAATTTTAACCCAGTGATTGACAATCGAGTTAGCAGCAACCCTTACATTCCTTGTGATTCCTTCTTCGTATACACCAATCATCCTCAATAATAAAGTTATTTTAATATATTAGTTATTAGGAAACATATTATTACATATTTAATTTAACATATACAATTTATTCTCATATTCTGTTTATTTATAATAAATGTTTTTCTTTTATTGGTGTTAAAATTGAGTTGGTGTTGTATTATTTTAAAAAAAATAGAGATCAAAATGATATATTAATAATATGTTAAATAATTAATATAAATATCCCAAAACAAGAAATTAAAACTTATTTATTTATTTACATTTAATAGTATTATTATTAAATTTTCCATAGTCATACATGATATAGTTTTATAGCATTATTCATTTCTTTGGTTAAATTAAGACAAACATGAACATGCTATATCATGATGGATGAGTATGGTTAAAGAATATTGTGATTTAAATATAGTATAAGTATGTTGATATTATTTATATTTTATTAATTTTGAGAATTATATATTAATACATTCATATAAATAATGATAACAATGATGAAAAATGAAAAGTGTTACTTTATGTAGCCGATAGTATATAAAACATAGTTAATGTTCTTTTGTTTTTCTATGTGGATGTAAAGGAATAAATAATTTATAATACATTAATATAATAATACATCAATATATTAATGATACTTAGGTAAATATATTACTATGGAATGTGTAGGTTTGGAAGATATATATTAATAGGAAAATGTAAGGGGTGAGTAATATTTACTTTGGTACCTTGAGCATTATCATTAATTTCTCCTTGTAAACGAAGGAATTAGGCTATGTAACTAAGGGAAGAGGATTATGAACATGATATAAGATTATAGAAGAAAATATTTTATACTTTCAAGAAGTAATTAAATAGAAATGGTGTGGTATGAACAAGTGGAATTTTAGACTTTTATAAGTTAATAAAGATGAACTTTTCTGAACACCCATTACATTTTCATTGATATCATTAAACTATTCGATGATAAAAGACTCAAAAAGTTATAAATAATATATTTTTTGGTGATATTTGGTGTATATATCCTCAATTAATAATTCTCACATATATTTTAGACATTTCGTTAGTTATCTACTATTAGACTTTTACATTTTACCATTTTCATATATTTCTTTATAAGTAGTTCATTATAATGTTATTTATATTTTATTTAGAATATAAGGGGACCCATATTACCCAATATTTATGTTATAAATATTAATTCAATCCCAATTTTTTCTAATACGAATTATAAATAATATATAATTAATATTTTAATTAAAATATTTAATATATATATATATATAATTGAATAAAAATGATGTTTTCACAATTATGTACTCCTAATCATATTTATTATAGATTAATAATTTAATAAGTGTTAATATATTTAAATATAGGTTAAAATATTATATTATAATCATTAATTATAGGTTATTAATTTATTTTGATTGATAAAATTTATTCCAAGTTAATAAAATTACTCTTTCATAAAAACACTATTGTAATTATAATGGTTTGTAACGTTAAACACAGTAATCATAATTAAATGCCCAAAAATGAAAATGAAATTATTAAGTAATATGATCATATTGATCTAGAGTATGAAAAATATTTTTTTTAATTTAATTTAAATCGGTGATGGAAAATAACTTTTTTAATATAGGCGAATAAACCAATTTTTAAATTAAAATATTATATATGTTTCTAAAATGATATACACGACATTAATAAATACATAATATTAATTTTGAATTATTTTTTTTACTAATAACATTATATATTTTATACTAAATTTTTTGAAACAAATTAATTCATTCTTGTATTATGATAATTTCAATTAAGTGACAGTTTTAGAATATCGATACTTTTCCACTATTCACCTGAAATAATGTATTTTCAAAAAAATACACAAAAATCACATTAAGCTAACATTTAAATTATAAATATAAAAATGGATTCAAATTTTCAATATTAAAATTATAAATTATAAAAATATAACATTTAAATGAAAGTATAAATAGATTTTGAAAAACATTTTTATAGGAAAATGAATTTTTAAAGTACTAACAATACGAATTATTATTTTCTATCAATTTATTATAAAACTAATGTTAATATATTATTCATATAAATATATATATTATTACTATAAAAACATAAAATATCTAGAATATATTTGTTTCTTAAAATAATGCGTAAAAAATATAATTTTAAAAAATACATTTTTATCAATATGGTGATAATTTTAGTTATCTAGATACACTGAAAATAATAATTTTTATTTTTAAAAATATATCATAATGTTATTATCAATATTTACTACCACTAACTAAATTTATATATTATAATTTTTATAAATTGTTCTATCGTTTTTTAGTTTTGTGTTGCTTATGAACTAATCTTTTGAATACATTAATTTTCAAGGGAAAAATTTCAAAATATCAGGGTGTTACATTACCCGATCCCCATTAAATAAATTATATCCTAACAATTATAATTAAAATATACTAATGGAAATATATAAGGGTGTATACAAAATAGACATAACTTAGGATATAATTTCTATAGATATATCAATCTAATAAATTTGGGAACATATATATTTTCCCATAATAGACTTAATCATGATATTTAGTTTTTTTACAACTATTTTAGATGAATTTTTCTAATTATTTGATATAAATTCCCCCATTATATAATTTCCTTCCAAACAGTTTTTTTATCATACTTACATTGATATAGTATCATTGATTGTTATAAAATGTGATTTAATTATTATAATAAATATGTTTTCCTTAATGTAGAGATAAAAATTATTTCTAAAAATCCCATTATATTTATCTAAAAGAAAGAAAAAAATAAATAAATGAATAAAAATTCCTTAATAAATGAATAATATTAATATTCAGTATATAAAATATTCTTCCATAATTTTTTATTTCAATAGTGAATAGTTGGTGAAAAATTACATGACATAATAAATCTGTAAATCTAATGTAATGAATTAGTGTACCTATCACCACTCAGTTATCACTATCTACATTAATAGCAGTAATTTTATTGTAATTTTATTTTTCCTATGGTCTATGAGTTATTTGGTATTGATTTTCTTCTTAATCCCTTGGATTAGTGTACTATGTTTTTATAATTCCCAAATTCCTCCCAACTAAATCATCAAATTGCATGTGGATCAATGGAAAAAATATTATTCTTCTCAGTCATGCTATGAAAACTATTCCTTTTTTCTTGGTAGTTTTTATCTTTATTACCTCCTTAACCATAGATAATATTTCTTCATATTCCTTTGAAACATTCTTTTGGGAATATCTTACAACATTTTTGACACAACTGAAATTGAATCATCTTCCCTTCAAAAACATTGTCAACTGAACATCCATCATACTCCATCATTATATTATTTGGTTTTTTAGGTTTTCAAAAATTTATACATTCTCAATAATATTTCATGATAGCTATTTTGGAATAATCCCATGTTTTACCACTCCATATTCGATTCTAATGGGTATTTCATTGAGGTAATTATCGCATTGTCCCTCAGACCCATTGTTAAATCGATTTTTTTTGTTAAATCCATTACTAAAACAAATATTTGTTTGGAATATTGATGAGTAATTTACACTGTAAAATAATTATAATAAATGATATTATAAAATAATCTACCTCAAATTTTATCACTCTTTAAATCTATAAAATTTTCTATCAAATCAACCTAAATCCCTCTCGTTTCAATCTAGTTTTATTTAGTTTGGTTTCTCTCATAATTTTTAAAATAATTCCTTAAAAATTATTAATAATAGAGAATAAATATAATATGATTAAAAAAATAATACCACCCAAATGTTTTAATTCATGAGTGTATTCTTAGGTACTCTATACATGCAAAAGGGTTATGATTGAGTCTGTTCTCAACCAGACATTTTTAGGGGTGATAACCCCAAGATACATTTGTACAAATATTGTATCCACATTCTAGTATATAGTATGAGATGAAATTTTTTGGATAACCTTAAAATATATAACTTACAAAAACAATGGTATTTATCAAATACCTATGCATATCCCTTATGTTTATCTCTATGGGTTTTTCAAAATTTATCTTATCCTATTTCCCAAAATAACTACACCAATCCTCAAAAATGACTAAAATCTTCTCTAATACAACTGTAGATAAAAAATCTACAAATAGCTCTATTTTATATAATTTTAATTGTTTAAGCACTAAAAATCACCAAATAATCTAAAATTGCCATGAATGGATGGTTTAGTGTCTTTGAGGACTATCTATAAAAAATTTATTTTAAAAACCATGTAAAACTTTCTCCATAATTGAGCCACACTAAACTACCTCTAAACTTCTCATATATTATAATCATCTTCATAAACCAATGAAAAGAATTATTATAAAGGAGTGACCTCAAATTCGTAATAAGGTTAATAATAATTGATAACAATCAAAGATCATAATTTAGTATAATATAATCATATGGTTATTATAATGTAAATAATGTACATGAACATAAATATTGAATTCATAGAAAATAAAACCAAAATATAAATCATAATCATAGAAATATGAAATAAATAAATTATATCATTAGATCATGTAATCATGTTATATCAAGAATCCACATAAGATATAACATCATAAGCATAAGTCAAGGTTCACTTCCAAGATTATCATACTCGATAGATTCCCACAGTGGCTTTTGTAATCCTTTCTCAGAGAATAACGGATGGATATATCATAAAGGTTTCAAATTTAATATGGAATTAAATAATTTTGGATTTTCATATTTTAATAAATAATCAAAGATCTCGAAAATCAAGTTTCATTGTATGAAAAATCATCAGAAAAATCAATAATATGTAAGAATAAAAATGAACCACATTGGTCATTATTTTTTTATTGATAATAGGATATTTTAAGAATTTAAATTTATTATAATTTTCCTTTAGTCTATAATTGAACATGTATGGTTTTCCAAAAATAATTAGGGTTTTTAAATGAAATTTATATTGCTAATAATTTTTTGGGGGTGACACATGTTATGAAATAAATACTCATAAGGTTCCCATTTTATGTTTTCAAACACATTTTATGAAATCCCACATCATAAAAAAGGATAATAAAACATTATTTTGAAAATATTATAAGGTAAATATGAAGTGAACATTATATAACATATAATTAGGATTCTAATTAAAAAATAAGACATTAAGGGTAGGGAAATTATAGATATAGAGAGTAACCCATCATTTAAGTTGATGGAAATTATTCTTAACATAGTTTCATTTAAAAAATTAATATTACTCATAAATAAGTAATATTTGAATAATAATTTATCTCCCAATAAATAAATAGGGTATAAAATAATAAATTAAATATTAAACTAAAGTATAAATATTATAACTCAATAAATCTTGTTGAGTTTTGAAAGAACGTTATATTTTTGGTACGATATAAATCATAACCCACAACAAGGAAGATCATGAATCAATGAATTTTTCTATGATAAAAAATAATTTATGATATTATAATTCAAGGGGGTGTTAGATACATAATTAAAATAAATATTGGTGCATAATATCAAAGTAGGCCTCAATAGAGGATGATTGATATGTAAAATCTTAAATGTAAAATAATATTTAAAGTAAGAATCATTTGATGATAATGTTATAAAAAAAATTGTAAATCCCTAGATAATAATGAGTATGTTTAATAATAATAATTCATTAGGTAGAATAAATAATAATTGTAACAATATATTTCCAGAAGAAAAGTATGTAATGTAGTGGAATAAAATTGAGTTTGCACAGACCCTTACCTTGTTCCTGATCTGTTCTGCACATGAGTCTAAATTCATGAATAATTAAATTAAGTTTTTCCCATACCTTCTCATGAAGCAAGTAATTATGTTTTTAATTTAATATAGAACCTTTATATTCTCTAATATTTATTTATTATATTGTTTTTTCTTCGGTTTCCATCAAATTTAAATTGGTTTCAACTTATGTCTTTAAAAAAATAGTTATCAATAATAATATTTTAATCATAAGTTTCCATTATTTATAAAATAAAGATCATTAATTTATTAATATCTTTAATAATATTACTATTTAAATTACCATTGTCGTCTATGATAGTATTTTATTGAATTATTGATGTCGGTGGTTTAACCAACCCAAACACAAATATGTTATATCTCAATGTGTGAGTATGGTTAAGGAATTGTATAATTTCATTATAATGGAAGGATGATTATTTTATTTATATGTTTTTGTAACGCCCCGACCCCAGCTACCCAGAGTCGGTGCATTACTTCGTAGCATTGGCATGATCACAAGAAAGATCAAATCTCGAAAGACCGATTGGTTTAGTAGCCTTGGAAACACTAGATATATTCATAAGTTTTACATTACATCATAAAATGAAAAACTACTACAACAACATAATGTCTCCATAATCCACACTCATATCCCCACATAATATCCCTGCAAGTCATTCATAACCTACTTCTTCACTTCCTGGGAAAAATAAAACATAGAAAAGGGGTGAGCTCAAATGCCCAGTAAGGATAACAATATAGCGGAAACTTTCATCAATAAGAATAAACATTTAAGGCAATGTATAACTAAAACAAAAGCCTTTTAAACATGAACTTTCAACATGGTATGGCATAAATAAAATGAAATAATGCCATTTACTTATTCACATGGATATTCCACTAATCGAATAATCACATGCAAAAATAAATAACCACTTTCATAATGTTGGAATGCATAATGATAAACGTTAATTTCTTTGTCTAGGCCTCATCCCAAGACCTAGGGGTTACTTCTAACCGGAACCCAACCCGGAGTGCCTCTAATAACCGGACACCAACCCGGAGTGCCTCTAATAACCGGACACCAACCCGGAGTGCCTCTAATAACCGGACACCAACCCGGAGGGCATACTTTTACCAGTCCCTAACCTGGAGGGCTTACTTTAACCAGTCCCCAACCTGGAGGGCTTACTTTTACCAGTCCCCAACCTGGAGGGCTTACTTTTACCGGTCACCAACCCGGAACATACTTGTTTAGCACATTCATCTGAAGAAAAGTTTGAAATATAAGATAAACATTCGGATTAAAACTAGCATACGAAATGTCAATAGTTTCACCATAAACTATGAATGGTATAAAATAGCACATCCACAGTCAAACATATCACAAAACCTTCAATACAATATAGAAGTTTTGTATTATAATAAATCAACTTCAAATAAGCGTAAAATCCATTAAAGGATGTTGACATAGATGAAATCAAAACACTTTTTAGAGAAATATCTCTTTCTATTTTTGAAATCATTTAAGAGCCATATAAAATAAAACATTTTCTTTGAAAATATTCTTATAAGCTTGTAAGGAAAGCTTTGAAGATTTTATAACGGCGTAAAATAACCGCACCCGCCGTATAAGTTAAAAAAACATTCTTACCTCAATTCTGTCGAAAAGGTTAAAAAGGACATTGTTTTGAAAACGACGGAAAGATTCCTTTATAAACCTCTTATAAAAAGTAAAACATGGGTATAAATGACTTTAACCCATATTCTTGTAAATAGTAAAAATGTTTTGAAATACATTTCGAAGAAACATGGATGTGGATGATAAAGAGATCCCAGTAGATTATTACGTATAATACAACCTCGGATAATGAAGAGATTGTGAAATAACCCTTACCTTGTACTTTTCCTTTGTTGGGGTAGGTTAACCTCCTGTATAATGGTGAAATAATTGTTACTAAATTATACAAGAATCATATACATTAATATGATATCATATATGATCTTTTAATATTGATTTGATAATAATATCTTAGTATTATCGCCGTTTCGGGTGTTAACTTACTCATTTTCTTTATATGTTTTGTTACATAAGTCATGTTTGTTGTATCTTATTGATATCCAGAATGATATCAAGTCCTTAAACATCATTTTTAAATCATAAAATGATAATTATACTTGAATGGATACGATGGAGAATGAATCTCATCGTGTTCGTGGAGACGGTAGTCCGTACGTACGCACGAGCGATAATATCATTCTTTTGATATTAAAATAATATATAAATGAATGGTATATCATATATACAGAATAATTAACATGTTATATTTATTATTTACATGAGTTACACATCATTATTATATCCATCCAAATAATATTATATTGAATAACAATTACACACGACGTGGAGACGGTAAGCCGTACGTACGCACGTATGGTGACATGTTATTCAAAGGGTGGATAGAATACTGAATATGGTTGTACCATACTTATAATAACATCACAGTATATGTGAGATACTGGAGTTATTATTTTAGAATGGTAAGAACAAAGGAATAAGAAGTGGAAGAAGAAATGAACTTAGAAAAGGGTGGTGAAATCATTACCTCTTCTTCGGGTTCTTCCTTTTGATTTGATCAAAAGGGCTCCTTAGGTTGGCTTTCTGATCAAACTAAGGCCTCTAGGTTGTAGTGAGGGATGTTGGGAGATTATTTGGGCAGAGTTTGGCCGAACCAAAAGGCTTGAGAGGTGTGAGGAAAAGAGAAGGAGGAGTGCCCTTTTATAAGAGGGGTGAGGGGCACCTTTGGAAAAGCTAGAAATATTAATTTATAATAAATTCATATTCGGTTTCCAAAGGATCCAAAGTTGACTATTCAAAGGATGAGGTGGGGATAGGTCGAAAACAACTCATCCAATAGAATTTAGACAGGTTTGGGTACTTATATTAACCTTATCTTTAAGTATTAACTCTAAGTTAATTAGTTTCACTTTTACAATGTCTCTTTGTATTTTTATATAATATGGTTAATAAACTTACTATATACATCCAAGCGACCCACAAGTGGTCCATTAATGATTAAAATATCATAATATAAGTCTCTTGGCCGAACCTTAGATTTTTAGGAATTTAATATCAATTAATAATATAATATTTGTTTTAAGAACTCTTTTATGTCAATTTTGACACTATTCAATAGTTGATTTTTGTGAAACTCATAACAGATTGATTACTTCGAACAAAGTCAATTACATAAATCCTAATATATCATATTATCCTAGAAAATTAGTTTAATTCATTAAAAGTTTCATATTATATTTATTTGGGTATTTATAATATCAATTATTTTAATTGTTCACTATTATAGTAATTACTGCATCATCATTGTGTCATAAATTAAATAAATTATTAAATGTCTAAAAATTATAAATAAAATATCATTATGTATGAAATCCTTTTAGCTTTCTAATGAATATTTATAATCGAAAATCCAACATGTATAACCCTATGTAAAAATTGTTCTTCTAAAAGATGTAAGCTTATGCCATTTTTATTTTTATTTTAACTTTATTAATATAATGTGTCCCTACCACATACAAGTGGCTTCAAGGGGTCCCCAAATTGACCCAAGGATGCCCATGGTCGGGTATGTGTCCACCAATAAGGTTAGGACACGTTCTAGGGTAATTTTGTATTATTATAATATTATTTTTTAACCCTTATTTACCGGATTTACCCTTTAACCATGGTAAATAAAATATTTACCGCAGTAATTATTCAAAATGTCTAAAAATAAAAGTTACCTATTTACACAATTTGAACATCCTGATTCCAAATATGGAATCCATTTTCCTAAATTCAAAACACAGAAGTGGTAGAAATTAATTTAAAATTAATTCCCGCTGTCAAAACAAAAAGCGTGTTTTTAAGAGATAATAACTATCAAAAGATTGACACTTGTTTATGTTCGGTTTAATTGTAAAATTATGTCTAATGACCAACATTATATTAAATGGTAAAAATATATTCTAAATATACTTTAAAACCACTCAAATTCATAATTTATCACTATTAGTTATTTTGATTAAAAAAGTAGTTTTTAATTAAAATTTAGTAATTTTCACTATTCATCAAAATATGAAAGTTATCCGAAAAGTACCAAAATTTCACCTTAGGCTAAATTTGATATTCCGAATCCAAAAATGAAGTCCATTTTAAAATATAAAATATATATAACTTCAAAAAGTAGGTATTACTATTCATAACAGCTAGTTTGATTGGTTACGGTATGTTAGAACTCGAAGTTGCGTACAACACATGCTACTGTTTTATTCAAAGGAAAGCGTACCGTGGAAGCTTGTGATGTTTCATTTTAAATTTTTTGATGTATCCATTTAGTCAAAAAGTTTAAAATATTGTATTTAAAAAGGTTTCACTATCAAAAGTTGATAAAAGTGCAATACTGAAAATGAATCTATTCTTGCATTATGACTAAGAAACTCATAATATGGATTCTAAAATTATAAGGATTATATAAAGTTTAAAATTTAGTTAATACTATTCATGACCTCTTTTAATGGATTTTTTTTTGGTAAGTCATGGTGCAATTGAACTCGGTGTTGCGTGTAGTGCAAGTTATTAAATTATTTTGAAGAAATAACACACTATGAAATCTTGGGGTGTTACATTCTCCCCTCCTTCAATAAATTGTGTCCTCGCAATTTGAAATTGTTCTTCGAAAATAAAAGGTTGAAAGTAGAAAATATATTTGTGGGAAAACCCACATAGGAAATTTGGTTACTAAAATTTAGTCTTAATATGAGGAAAAGTGAAATTAAAGGGTCACCACCAAATTATGATCTCGATTAGGAGAACATTGGTGGCAATTAGAGACATATAATCGGAGGAAAAACGTAAATATTTATAGGTAGTGATTGAGGTCATCAATAACAAACAAGTGTATAATTGAGGTCCTTAAACTCATCAATCTATGATGATTTAAAGTACTATCGGTTCAACAAAATATAGGGTATTGGGATAACACATTTTTGACGTTTCAAAATATCTTAGTTGAAATCCCACATCGAAAAATGAATTAACGAGGCCTCTATTTAAAATAAAGAGTTGAAAGTATGAAGATTACCGAAAATCACACATACTAGGGTTCCATGTAAGAAAATATGGATATGGAAGAAAAATATAGCCATCAATTATCTGATGGAGAGTGGTAGAGAACATGGCTATGAAAAGGCCAACAATCCCAAAGCCATAAATTTGTGATGATTTAAGGTACCATCTAGGACAACATTTTTGTTCTAAGTTTCTATTATTAATGTTGAGGAATTTATTTATGAGATTGGATAAGATAATAAGGATATATACTTAGTTTATAATTAGAGTTTTATCCATTAATAAATTTCTAGCAAAACTCATCATTCACTAGTAAAAAAAATTCTATTTATACTATTCATAGAGGGTTCCAAAATAAACGAATTTATAATTCATCTACCAGATCTTTTAAAAAACTACTTTATTTAATCCAGGACATCTCGTGGGATAGTGGTAGGTGATACACCCTTGTCGCCCTTCGGTTGCGGGTTCAAGTCTCGCAGCCTTGCCGGACGCGACGGGTTGCCGCCCGACCTCCGGGTTGTCCTTTTATGGCAATCCAAAATAATCCAAACTAGAACTATCCAAAATACTTCTGTCCAAACTCACAGTCCAACATTCATAAGGAAGGTAAACATAATATAGATCCTTTTTACCCCGTAATAGCATATGAATACCTTCATCATGTATTACCATATTCCTTATTGATTACATTCATGCTCCCTTATTCCATATAGAATGCTGGATATACTTCATTAATCCAAAAATGTTTTAAACCCCAACAATGATGGAATATACAAATCATTAATCAGTTCCAAGGTAGTCATGAATATCCAATATAATTTATCCAAAATAATCACATATTATTCCAAAATCACTACCTCAGTATCAGAACTATATTATGATTTATCATTCTCTCAACCATATATTTTCCAAAATTTTATCCTGCTATTGAGTCACTTTTCTTTGTTCCACAAAATCTCAAGTCCTTAATGAAATAGTAATGCAGTACAATCCTTACATACTCCATAATTATTATAACAAGTAAATTGTTGATACACACTCAATTGACATAATCAACATAAGAACTCTAATCATTCCTCTTCATCTGTGGTAGTATCATAACTTGATTATTATCCAATAACATCATTTGCGGCATAGTTTGATGACTGGGACATAGGTTCGCGTAGTGTCCAAACTCCTTGCAAATGAAGCATTGTACATTTGAAACCATTTTCTTACCCTTGCAGTCACGTACTTTGTGCCCTTTTTCTCCACACTTATAACAAACTCCCATTCCTTTCAGGCAAGTTCCAGGGTGTTTCTTTCCACAGTTACCACATATGGGAAAATTCTTCTTTTCCCTCTTCCCTTTATCCATCTTTCTCTCTTCCATCCTTTTCTTCTCTTGCTTCCATTCAAATCCATAGGACTCAGTAAACTCTTTACTTATCTTATCAACACATGATATTATTTCTTCATATGATGATAATACATGGGAGACTATTTCTCTTATAAATTCTAGCTTAAGACCATGAAATATATGATCCTTCCTTCTCTTTTGATCATGTGCATTGCTGGAGTTCTCATTCCTTCTACTAGGCACCATTTCTAAACAATGGCATACACTAGATTAGTTTATGAATCAAAATACATAATCCCTTACTTATAAAACACTTAACATAAATTGAACTATTTATGGATATAATCCATAATCATAAAAATGTTTTCTTTGAGGAAGTATATACTCATAAACCCTTCATAATGATTTGTAAAGAAAATGAGAGTTATCCTAAGCATATCCCCCGGGAGTGTCGTAACCAAGAGTGCAGCAAGGCCCGTTGTCGTGCACCAGTTCTCGTTCGAGTCTAGCTCAAAGCGGTGTTTTCGGGTTTTACCCCTAGGTACATCTGTGCCAGAGCCGCCTCTACCTGCTCGTATCCAGACAGGGATGTATTGCTCAGAAAACTCACAAAATCTCTACAATACCAAAATTCTAGGAAGTTCTTCTATACTAATCCTCAAAGTTCATCTTAAGTCTACATGCTCTAATCAGAGTTTATCTAAATCTAGCTTCCAAGGTTTGTACTAAACTTCCTCTGATACCAACTGTAACGCCCCGACCCCAGCTACCCAGAGTCGGTGCATTACTTCGTAGCATTGGCATGATCACAAGAAAGATCAAATCTCGAAAGACCGATTGGTTTAGTAGCCTTGGAAACACTAGATATATTCATAAGTTTTACATTACATCATAAAATGAAAAACTACTACAACAACATAATGTCTCCATAATCCACACTCATATCCCCACATAATATCCCTGCAAGTCATTCATAACCTACTTCTTCACTTCCTGGGAAAAATAAAACATAGAAAAGGGGTGAGCTCAAATGCCCAGTAAGGATAAAAATATAGCGGAAACATTCATCAATAAGAATAAACATTTAAGGCAATGTATAACTAAAACAAAAGCCTTTTAAACATGAACTTTCAACATGGTATGGCATAAATAAAATGAAATAATGCCATTTACTTATTCACATGGATATTCCACTAATCGAATAATCACATGCAAAAATAAATAACCACTTTCATAATGTTGGAATGCATAATGATAAACGTTAATTTCTTTGTCTAGGCCTCATCCCAAGACCTAGGGGTTACTTCTAACCGGAACCCAACCCGTAGTGCCTCTAATAACCGGACACCAACCCGGAGTGCCTCTAATAACCGGACACCAACCCGGAGTGCCTCTAATAACCGGACACCAACCCGGAGGGCATACTTTTACCAGTCCCTAACCTGGAGGGCTTACTTTAACCAGTCCCCAACCTGGAGGGCTTACTTTTACCAGTCCCCAACCTGGAGGGATTACTTTTACCGGTCCCCAACCCGGAACATACTTGTTTAGCACATTCATCTGAAGAAAAGTTTGAAATATAAGATAAACATTCGGATTAAAACTAGCATACGAAATGTCAATAGTTTCACCATAAACTATGAATGGTATAAAATAGCACATCCACAGTCAAACATATCACAAAACCTTCAATACAATATAGAAGTTTTGTATTATAATAAATCAACTTCAAATAAGCGTAAAATCCATTAAAGGATGTTGACATAGATGAAATCAAAACACTTTTTAGAGAAATATCTCTTTCTATTTTTGAAATCATTTAAGAGCCATATAAAATAAAACATTTTCTTTGAAAATATTCTTATAAGCTTGTAAGGAAAGCTTTGAAGATTTTTTAATGGCGTAAAATAACCGCACCCGCCGTATAAGTTAAAAAAACATTCTTACCTCAATTCTGTCGAAAAGGTTAAAAAGGACATTGTTTTGAAAACGACGGAAAGATTCCTTTATAAACCTCTTATAAAAAGTAAAACAAGGGTATAAATGACTTTAACCCATATTCTTGTAAATAGTAAAAATGTTTTGAAATACATTTCGAAGAAACATGGATGTGGATGATAAAGAGATCCCAGTAGATTATTACGTATAATACAACCTCGGATAATGAAGAGATTGTGAAATAACCCTTACCTTGTACTTTTCCTTTGTTGGGGTAGATTAACCTCATGTATAATGGTGAAATAATTGTTACTAAATTATACAAGAATCATATACATTAATATGATATCATATATGATCTTTTAATATTGATTTGATAATAATATCTTAGTATTATCACCGTTTCGGGTGTTAACTTACTCATTTTCTTTATATGTTTTGTTACATAAGTCATGTTTGTTGTATCTTATTCATATCCAGAATGATATCAAGTCCTTAAACATCATTTTTAAATCATAAAATGATAATTATACTTGAATGGATACGATGGAGAATGAATCTCATCGTGTTCGTGGAGACGGTAGTCCGTACGTACGCACGAGCGATAATATCATTCTTTTGATATTAAAATAATATATAAATGAATGGTATATCATATATACAGAATCATTAACATGTTATATTTATTATTTACATGAGTTACACATCATTATTATATCCATCCAAATAATATTATATTGAATAACAATTACACCACGACGTGGAGACGGTAAGCCGTACGTACGCACGTATGGTGACATGTTATTCAAAGGGTGGATAGAATACTGAATATGGTTGTACCATACTTATAATAACATCACAGTATATGTGAGATACTGGAGTTATTATTTTAGAATGGTAAGAACAAAGGAATAAGAAGTGGAAGAAGAAATGAACTTAGAAAAGGGTGGTGAAATCATTACCTCTTCTTCGGGTTCTTCCTTTTGATTTGATCAAAAGGGCTCCTTAAGTTGGCTTTCTGATCAAACTAAGGCCTCTAGGTTGTAGTGAGGGATGTTGGGAGATTATTTGGGCAGAGTTTGTCCGAACCAAAAGGCTTGAGAGGTGTGAGGAAAAGAGAAGGAGGAGTGCTCTTTTATAAGAGGGGTGAGGGGCACCTTTGGAAAAGCTAGAAATATTAATTTATAATAAATTCATATTCGGTTTCCAAAGGCTCCAAAGTTGACTATTCAAAGGATGAGGTGTGGATAGGTCGAAAACAACTCATCCAATAGAATTTAGACAGGTTTGGGTACTTATATTAACCTTATCTTTAAGTATTAACTCTAAGTTAATTAGTTTCACTTTTACAATGTCTCTTTGTATTTTTATATAATATGGTTAATAAACTTACTATATACATCCAAGCGACCCACAAGTGGTCCATTAATGATTAAAATATCATAATATAAGTCTCTTGGCCGAACCTTAGATTTTTAGGAATTTAATATCAATTAATAATATAATATTTGTTTTAAGAACTCTTTTATGTCAATTTTGACACTATTCAATAGTTGATTTTTGGGAAACTCATAACAGATTGATTACTTCGAACAAAGTCAATTAAATCAATCCTAATATATCATATTATCCTAGAAAATTAGTTTAATTCATTAAAAGTTTCATATTATATTTATTTGGATATTTATAATATCAATTATTTTAATTTTTCACTATTATAGTAATTACTGCATCATCATTGTGTCATAAATTAAATAAATTATTAAATGTCTAAAAATTATAAATAAAATATCATTATGTAGGAAATCCTTTTAGCTTTCTAATGAATATTTATAATCGAAAATCCAACATGTATAACCCTATGTAAAAATTGTTCTTCTAAAAGATGTAAGCTTATGCCATTTTTATTTTTATTTTAACTTTATTAATATAATGTGTCCCTACCACATACAAGTGGCTTCAAGGGGTCCCCAAATTGACCCAAGGATGCCCATGGTCGGGTATGTGTCCACCAATAAGGTTAGGACACGTTCTAGGGTAATTTTGTATTATTATAATATTATTTTTTAACCCTTATTTACCGGATTTACCCTTTAACCATGGTAAATAAAATATTTACCGCAGTAATTATTCAAAATGTCTAAAAATAAAAGTTACCTATTTACACAATTTGAACATCCTGATTCCAAATATGGAATCCATTTTCCTAAATTCAAAACACAGAAGTGGCAGAAATTAATTTAAAATTAATTCCCGCTGTCAAAACAAAAAGCGTGTTTTTAAGAGATAATAACTATCAAAAGATTGACACTTGTTTATGTTCGGTTTAATTGTAAAATTATGTCCAATGACCAACATTATATTAAATGGTAAAAATATATTCTAAATATACTTTAAAACCACTCAAATTCATAATTTATCACTATTAGTTATTTTGATTAAAAAAGTTGTTTTTAATTAAAATTTAGTAATTTTCACTATTCATCAAAATATGAAAGTTATCCGAAAAGTACCAAAATTTCACCTTAGGCTAAATTTGATATTCCGAATCCAAAAATGAAGTCCATTTTAAAATATAAAATATATATAACTTCAAAAAGTAGGTATTACTATTCATAACAGCTAGTTTGATTGGTTACGGTATGTTAGAACTCGAAGTTGCGTACAACACACGCTACTGTTTTATTCAAAGGAAAACGTACCGTGGAAGCTTGTGATGTTTCATTTTAAATTTTTTGATGTCTCCATTTAGTCAAAAAGTTTAAAATATTGTATTTAAAAAGGTTTCACTATCAAAAGTTGATAAAAGTGCAATACTGAAAATGAATCTATTCTTGCATTATGACTAAGAAACTCATAATATGGATTCTAAAATTATAAGGATTATATAAAGTTTAAAATTTAGTTAATACTATTCATGACCTCTTTTAATGGATTTTTTTTTGGTAAGTCATGGTGCAATTGAACTCGGTGTTGCGTGTAGTGCAAGTTATTAAATTATTTTGAAGAAATAACACACTATGAAATCTTGGGGTGTTACAGTTTTTATGTTATATAATAATATTTTAAGCAGTTTTAAGAATGAATGAAATATGAAAAATGTTACTTTGTGGAGGAGATAATCTAAAAAATGTACAATTAACATTCTTTTGTTTTTCTAACTAGGTGGAAATGAATAAGAAATGGTTATTCCATTAATATAAAAACAATTTAGTATACTAATTATTTTTATGTACCTATATTACAATTTTAGGGTAATATTTTACAATAAACATTAATAAAAATGTTAAGGGGTAATTAACACTCACTTTAGAACCTTGAACACTCCCTTGAAAGTATCCTTATAAATGAAGAGCTTCAATAAGTTATTGAGACTAGAGGCTTATGAAATTGAGATAGAAATAATAGATGTTAAAATATTCCCAATTTAAATAAGTAGTTATTATTAATTGGAGTTGTGTTAATGGATTCAATTTTCCCCTTTTATAAGTGGATAAAAGTGAACTTTTTTTAATACCTTTTAGTTCTTCATTAATATCATTACACTATTTACGGGTCAAAGAATCAAAATTTTCAAAATAATGGAGTTTAGAATTATATTGGGCCATGGAATCCCACAAAAATAATTACAAAACAAGTGTTTAGTTATTTACCCATATATTTTTACATTTTACCATTTTTTAACCTTGGTAACTAGTTTTTAACTAAATAAATTATATTTTATCAAGAGTAAAAGGTAACCCATATTCCCAAATATTGATGTTATAAATATATGTAAAACTTCTATTTATACTAATCAAATTTAAATTTAAAATAAAATTCTCTATTAAATTTTAACTTTTATGATATTGAAAATATACTTTCTTGTCAAAAAATGATGTTTTCAAAATTAAGTGTTCCTAAAAATATTTATTATTTATTACCAAATGAGTTATTTTTAATATATTTATATATAGAATTAGAAATTATATTATTATTATTTTTTATAATTTATTACTTTTTCATTGGATTTAGATTATGAAATGTTAATAAATCAACTATTTGAAAATTATAGTTTTACCATTATCATGGTCACTAAAATTAATCTTAGTAATCATATTTTTATACAAAAAAATTAATTTTAAAATATTATACTATTATGATAATTTTGATATAATTTTTGAAATACAATTTTGGGATTTAATTTCTATTATTGATAGAAAATAATTTTTAAAAAATTAGCGAATAAATAATTTTTAGAGTAAAATATTATATATGTTTTCAAAATGATATACATGGGTTTTATAAATATAGTGTATCTAACATCCTCGACCCATATTCCACTAAACTGGTGCTCCGAGCCGGGTGGTTACATGACCTTAAGAACCCCCCCCCCCCCACCCCCACCCCCACCCCCCGGTACGCCAAAGGCTGCCGAATAGCAGGAGGGGCCTATGGTGTCAAGTGGGGAGACTATACCCCATTTTTATTAGAGTAAGCACAACAGAAATAAACCAGATACCGGAAACAATAACCAATAACAAGGAACATGTATAACAACCATTTCCAATAATAAATATTCCATGAAATACTACAAGTTCAAAAGTGGACACAACCCCAAAATAAAGACAACGGCCAAAATCCCCAAAATGGTCCTGACTCCAAGTCCGGATCCTCCACCAAGTGATACACATGTCAACTTAGCTATCTATAAAGGACCCTTGCCCTTGTCCTGACCAGTAAACATGAAGTCTACTAGGGTACCCAACGGTGGCCCGAGCAGGGTGTGAGTACAACTTAGTAGGCCACCACCAATGGGGTCTATAAAATATCCAGTATAACCAGGTAGTGCATGAATGAGGAAAAATGAATGATAAGTGCCAATTAATTATTTAAGTTGCCATAAATCAGTTTAGTGCCAATCCATTTCCACTACCATTACCATTAATTACACATCCATTATCGCCATTTACTATTTCATCAAATTTCCATGGGTTAATCACATACATTATGTTACATGGGTCTAAGGAAAAAATCACATGCTAGAGCGTAAACACATCGTTATCCTATCTCACTAGGACAAACCCCTCATATCAACCATAACCTCACCTCGAAGCCTCAGTCTGGGTGGATGCAACTGTTAGGAGAATATACCCTCAGTCCCCGTTCCAAACTGATGCATTTAGGGTGGAGTTTAGAACCTCAGTCATCACTCGACCCGTGGGCATATATCCACAGGTCATACCCCACTCTACAAAGCCATGTGCACATGCTTATATATAAGTAACCATCAACCATCCAAACCACTGCCATTCGGAAAACACTATTCCCAACAACGCACATGGGAAACCACCTCATGCCTTAACCAATTAACATATTACCATTTCACATCATTTAACCATTCACCCAATTCCCATGTGTTATGTGTATCTCACTAAGCATTCAATATTAAACCCATAATATATCCCATTATGGTCTTTAATTAGTTTACACATTAACCCATTTTACCCGTTCATCATTCCCATGAATCAGAATTTAACCCATTCCACTTTAACCCTTAGGTTATTGCCATGTCTAGGTGCATCACCTAACTTCTATTCCAAGTTCAACCAATCATGCCAAAATGATTTTCAAGGGCTCTACAATTCACTACAACAAGTCACTTGTTTAATGTCAATCCATAAACTTGGGAAAAGCCGGCACATCCCATGGACGACCTAATTAGGTCAAGTCAATCCCAAAACATCCCACGGGGATCGTGAGGGTTCCCATTTTCTATTTTAAACATCATTAAAACCAAACATGCTAAGGTCATTCAAAACCTAACCAAGGGAAACAAGAACACAAGTAAACATGCACAAAAACCCTAAATAACCCTGGGATATAACTTGTAGACCACCTACCTTGAAACCGCTGTTGAATGCACCCTCAATCGAGTCCTTATATCTTAATCCAACCACACTTTGGAGCTTCAACCTAAAAATCACCCAAAAGATAGGGTTTCAGGGTTTCGGAACAAGAGGGAGAGAGGGTACTAACCCTAAACCAAAAAGATAAGCAAGGATGAGGTTATCCTTACCCGGAGCTTCGATCCGCAACCAACGACGCCAATAACTCCATCGAATTGAAATAGTTTGATCTCTTTAAGTCATTGAGAGGTTTGGTTCGTGCCTAAGGTGAATAGAGGAAGAAAAGAGGAAAATCCAGAGTGGGGTTTAAAAAGCCCGAAGTGGCAATTTTGTAAATTTTCTTAACTTTATGTGGCCGCACGGTTTAGCCGCATAGTTTGGAAAACCGTGCCCAACCATGCGCATGCCACTACCCGGAGGAAGCAGAGTCACAAGGTTTAGCCACATGGTTTGTCAAACCATGCGGAAACCGTGCGCTCGCTTCTGTCTAGAGGATGGAGGGTTGCATGGTTTTTCCTGGGCAGGCCGCACAATTTGGATGACTATGCACAGGCCATGCGCCTTGGTCTGCTCTGCCCAGACATCCCTTCATCCATGCCCCGAGCCCCCGGAGCACCCCCAAGGCCTCTCACACTTTCAAGAAAACCTTTAAAGTCCCAAAAGAAAGGGTTTAACCTAGAGCACAACAAAAACATACCTTTCCAAATATCGGGATATTACAACCTCCCCACCTTATAACGGCTTGTCCCGGAGATGAGGTTCCAAACCTCATTGATCCACCGAGGAGAAGAGTTTGGGCCATTGATCCTGTATATCCGATTCCCACTCCCACGTTTCTTCCTGAACATTCCCATACTGCCATAGTACTCGCACTAAAGGAACAACCTTTCCTCGCAAGACCTTTTCTCTATGATCCACCACACGAACCAGATGCTCCTCAAAGGATGCATCAGCCTCAAGCTCCACATCCTCAATATCAACCAAGTGAGTTGGGTCTGGGTGATACCATCAGAGCTGTGACACATGAAACACATCATGCATCCCACCATACCATTGTGGATGATCCAATCAGTAATCCACCAGTCTAATCCTCTCCACAATCTCAAAGGGTCCCACATATCTGGGCGCCAACTTACCCTGCTTCTGAATCCGTCAGTGACCCAACCTTGGCGACACCTGAAGGAGAAATTTGTCACCCACGTAAAACTCAAGAGGTCTATGCCTCCGATATCCATATGAATTATGCATACTCTGAGCTGTATCCATCCGCTTCTGGATCAACATAACTCTCTCTGAAGTCTCCTGCACAAGACTTTCACTACTGGAAAACTTCCCTATACCCACGGTTCAAAACCATGGCAATAGCCCCCAAAACCGTGGATATAGCCTATAACCACGGTTTTGGGAACCATGGGCTGGAATGGAATCAGGATATTGGGGTTGGAATATTTTCACAGTTTCTCCCAAACCGTGGGGATAGGATTTCCAGAGCATGGAATGTGCGTGGACACACTGGCACTGTGTTGACCCCACGGTTTGAGAACCGTTGGGATTTAATTCTTCAAAAATAACTGCTACGGGGTTTCGAACCCGGGCCTCACGCTGCGCCTGGAGGCCACGCCCCACCATCAGACCACCCGATCTGTAAATTCTATGTGTTATATATACATATATCAGCGTATTTATATATATATATATATATATATTAATATGTGCTATTTAAATTAAAAAAACACCCACTGTGTTTCGAACCCGGCACATCGAGCTGAGCCTCCCGGCGGCACCCCATCCACAGACCAACCCAGCTGGTTTTTTTATCTATTTCATGCATATAAATCTACATATATATATATATATATTCATATATGCTATTTAAATTCAAAAAAACTCCCGCTAGGTTTTGAACCCGGCACCTCAAGGAGAAGCCTCGCGGTCGCGCCACACAAAAGGACCAACCGACATGTAATAATAATATGCTATGCATATATACATCTGCCAATATATATTAATGTGCAGTATTTAAATTCAAAAAAAAACCCACCGGGTTTCGAACCCTGAATTTCTCACTGCGATTCGCGGTCGTGCCCCGTCAACGGGCCAACAGAGCTGTGAGATCTTTTGAAATTTATATTTATATGTATATAAATATATTAATCTATACCATGAAAAAATATCTTCCCGCCAAATTGTTTTGGTGTCCTGACTAATTTTCTTTCCCCTCTATAATGCGGGAATTCTATTCCCATGGTTCTTGAGGACCGTGGATATATGTCTTCAAAAAAACCCACAATACCTACGATTTTCAAGAATCATCGGTATAGGTCTTTGGAAAATACCCTATACCCATGGTTTTCTCCAAAACCATGGGTATAGGTCTTAAAATAGAACTATACCCATGGTTTTTGGTACAACCGTGGGTATAAGTTCACATACTATCCCTATACCCACGGTTCTAGAAACCCGTGGGTATAGGGGTACCCTATACCGATAGATTTTTGCAAAACCGTGGGTATAGACCTATTTTCCAGTAGTGTTGGCCCCAACAACTCGGATTCACCAGCCTCTAGCCAATATAATGGTGATCTACATGGTCTCCCATAAAGCACCTCAAACTGTTCCATTTGAATCGTAGCCTAAAAACTGTTGTTGTAGGAAAACTCAACCAACGATAGGTTCTTCTCCCAAGAACCACCAAAGTCCAAGACACAAGCTCTCAACATGTCTTCCAACACTTGGATCGTACGTTCCGACTGCCCGTCCATCTGCGGGTGGAAAGACGTACTCAAAAATACCTATGTACCAACCGCCTTCTGCAACCCTTGCTAGAAACATGATGTTAAACGTGGATCTCAGTCCGAAACTATAGTTTGCGCCACCCCATGCAACCGCACTATTCCCCAAACATACAGTTCACCCAACTGGTCGACTGTAAAGGTCTCCTAAATCGGTAAGAAATGAGCCACCTTTGTTAACTGATCAACAACCACCCAGATTGCATCATTCTTCCATGGCATCCTCGGAAGCCCCATGACAAAATCCATCATTACATCATCCCACATCCATTCTGGAATGGGAAATGGATGCAACAAACCACATGGGCTTTGATGCTCGGCCTTCACCTGCTAACAGGTAAGAAACCGTGCCAAAAAGTCCAAAAACGTCTTTCTTTATTCCTAGCCACCACAACTGCCTTCGGAGATCATGGTACATCTTGGTCAGACCAGGATGCACTGCCAACTTCGATGCATGGAACTCACACATCAACTCTTCCCATTTACATTCTGGCATAACCACACTATCACGAACGCAAACAACACCGTCCTCACCGAAGGCCCAACCAGAAGGTAGATCCCCACCTTTAAGCTTTTCCTTCATGATCAAACACTCAGGATCTTCAATTTGACCTTCCTTAAATCAACTCAGGAGCGTCGACTCCATCGTTAAGGAAGAAAGAGTTAGCTGACCACTCTCCTTCTGCACCTCTAGGTGCATCTCTGCAAACAATTCCATCACCTTCCACTCGGTGCTGGACTCCTGAACCATCTGATTCTGAACCTTCCTGCTCAGAGCATCAGCAACACTATTTCCCTTTCCTGGCATGCACACCAACCATAATTCAAAAGACTGGAGATATACAACCCATATTCGCTGTCATAGATTCAGATCCCGTTGTGAGAAGATGTACTTTAAATTCTTATGGTCGGTAAACATGGTAAACTGTTCTCCCAACAGATATTGCCTCCAGCACTTCAAAGAGTACACTAGTGCAGCCAACTCAAGGTCATGAGTGGGATAACTCTACTCATGGGGTCTCACCTGACTTGACCCATAAGCCACTACCCACTCATCTTGCATCAACACATCCCCAAGTCCGATTCCAGATGCATCAAAAAACACGATGTACTTCTTACCCAACTCAGGTAATCTCAATATAGGTGTGGTCTTCAACCACTTATTCAACTCTTAGAAGGTGTTCTCAGAAGCCTCAGACCACTCGAACCTACTTCCTTTCTTGGTCAAGCCTGAGAGTGGTGCTTCCAAGTGAGAGAAATCACGGATGAACCTTCGGTAATACCCAGCCTAACCCAGAAAACTGTGAACATCAGAAACACTCTTGGGCTGCTCCTACGATACAACTACCAAAACATTCTCTGGATCCACTAATACACCTTACTTTGAGATGATGTGACCCAGAAAGTGTACCTCATCTATCCAGAATTGACACTTGGATAGCTTGGAATATATCTGGTGCTCTCTTAGCATACCCAAGATAATGTCAAGATGTTGGGCATGATCGTCGTGAGTTTTCGAGTACGCTAAGATATCATCAAAAATAACAACCACAAACCGTTCTAGATAGGGATGAATGATCAGGTTCCTCAATTTCATTAACACTACCGGTTCATTGGTCAAGCTGAAAGGCATTACCACAAACTCAAACAACCCATACCGACAATGGAAAGCGGTCTGCGGTACGTTATAAGACCTCACCCTAAACTGGTGATAACCTGACCTTAGATCAATTTTAGAGAAAACTGATGCACCCCTCAACTGATCAAATATGTCATAAATTCTAGGAAGAGGGTACCGATTCTTCACTGTCATATGATTCAACCTCCGATAGCCAACACACATCCTCAAGGACACATCGGCTTTCTTTGCAAAAATCACTAGAGATCCCCAAGGAGAAGTACTAGGATGGATAAACCCCTTATGCTCCAACTCCTCAATCTGAAACTTCAGTTCCTATAGTTTGGATGGTTCCATTTGGTATGGCGGCATAGAAACTGGATCCGCTCCCGGAAATAACTCGATCGTGAACTCAACATCCCTCTCAGGGGGTAACCCTGAGAAATCCTGAGGAAACACATCTTGAAACCGATCCACCACTAGAGGGAAATTAGTTTGTTCCCCTCCCTCATCATCATCAAGCATGAGACATGCCACTTGAGCTGTGTGACTACTCATATGTTGACAAAACGGCCCTGCACACCCTGCTCAAAAATCCCTTTCGCCACGGTGGGCATAAGCGTCACCCTCAAGCGACCTGAACGATACTCTGTGATGATAATAGTCTATGTGTGGACGATACAAAACCAACCAATCCAATCCTTGGATTAGGTCAATCCCTGACATCTCGAGAATGAAAAAGTCCCATAGAAAACATTACCCACCAAATTCCAAGGAACATCCCTTGCACTGCTTGATATCCTCAACCCGCACCCCCAACAGAGTGTTAATTCACATCACCCCACACACCCCCTCCACATGTAAACCCAGTGATACCACTAGTTGAGAATAGATAAAAGAGTTTATGGCACATGTGTTAAACAACGCACTAGAAAAAGTAGAAGCCACAAGGATTGTAGCTTGAACAGTCGATGGCCTGGCCTCGCCATCACCCAGCAAAAACTGAACTGCCTGAAGCTGCCCTGCCCCTCTACCCTGGGCTCCAGCCTGAGTACTCGGTGCCACACTACCATGCTGGCATGAGCGATCTTTCCCCAGAGCTCCACATACACCGCCCCTGCCAGTACGGCCCGTGGAGCTCCAACTGCCTACCTGATACGGGGCAACTGATCCCCTTCCTGTATCCAGTACCTGCCTTCCACCATCATACTCAACCACCTTGTGAGTTTTCCTGTGGAACATCTGCACATGTCCCATCTGGCCGCACGAACGGCACGTGACTGGAGGTTGAGGACACTGACCATGCATATGCCCCAGCCTACCACATTGATAGTAGAACACCTAATTTCCACTCTAAGAGGCTGACCCTCTCTTTTATCCACTTTGCACACTACCGCCATGCTGTGAGTTCTCATGGCATCACTTCCGTCCATAGGTAGCTGCACCACTCGTCTGCCCCATCGGCACCACAAGCTCACTACCCGAAGCTCCCTTCAGGTTTCCTTCCGAGATCTGTGACTGATTTACTACCTCTGTGAACCTCTTCAAGCGGAATATGATTACTTGAGACCTAATTTCATATCTCTTCCCATCTTGGAAATGCCTTTCTACTACTACCTCATCCCCTACTAACACTAGGATGAAGCATCTCAAATCAGTGAAGCGACTGGCATAGTCCATCACCGATAGTGATCCCTGAGTCAGGCTCATAAACTATGTAGCCCGCTCCTGTCTCAAGGTCTCTAGGTAAAAATTCTCAAGAAACTATTCCTGAAAAACCTTCCACGACATTCCCTCTGCCTGCTCGATTTGGGCCTGAATGTCCCACCAACGCCTATCATGGCCCCATAACGTATAAGCGTCCATCTTTACTCCCTTTTCAAAGGGGGTCTCCAGATGATCTATTATCATTTGGAACGACTCTAACCAGAACTCTGCTGCCTCTGGCCCACCCTCTCCAGTGAAAGTCAGAGGGTGTTGCAGCTGGAACTCCCTAGTCAGCTCAAACATACTCGGTGTAACCCGCCCTGGGTCCCGATCCATCATCTGCATAAGGTGAGTCAAGTTATTTTGGAACTGGTCTTCTCTACCTTCATTGATCGCCACATTTTCTTTCTCCTCTACTATAGGAGTGTTCTCAAAATACCTTCTTGTTGCCCAACTGGTAACCGACGTTGTGGTGGCAGTTCTCTACAATGCCAAGCACGAGTTTTAGCACACATACCATATAACTTTCACGATTTTATCAATGGCTCCTTACTAGGTACAACAACACACGTTTCATATGCTAACCCGAAAATAATTTTCCAACTTGTTTCAAAACCTATAACTCCATTAAACATCATTTACCTACTTCTTTTATTTCATTCTTCTCAGTATTTCATGGTTTCATGAAATTCATGATGCACCCTACTTTTCTGCCTCAGACACCCACTCTGTGCGTGTGTCTAATACAATGAATGTCACCTATCTCCATAGGTTCTTACAATGATGCATGAATGAAAATGCTAGTGCCGTTAAGGCCAAGAGCCAAATTTCATAAAACAATCACATCAAACCACAAGTGCATCACCTAGTGGTGAAATATCATCAACTGTAACATCACACAACCAATAACATCATTTCCCACCTAGGGTGACTTGGGTTTTCCCCTGTACCTAGGTTAGCTACTCCCAAGCATGAGCTCATTACCAAGGCCCAACACATCTTAACCCAGGGATACCAAAACCAAATAACATGACCTCGGAGAAGGAGAAGAAATACCTCCTCTGATACCACATTATGACGTCCCTAACCTGGATGCCACTAAAATGCTGCTCCGATCCAGTTGGTTATATGACCTTAAGCGCGCCTCCCCGTACGCCAAAGGCTGCCAACTTGATGTGTGGTCTATGGTGTCATGTGGGGAGACTATACCTCCTTTTTATCAGATTAAGAACAATAGAAATAAACCAGATAGAGGAACAAATAACCAATAACAAGGAATATGTATAACAACCATTTCCAATAATAAATATGCCATGTCATACTACAAGTGCAAAAGTGGACACAACCCCAAAACAAATACAATGGCCAAAATCCATAAAATTGTCCCAACTCCATGTTTAGATCCTCCACCTTGTGCTACCCATGTCCACTTAGCTATCTAGAAATGACCCTTGCCCTTATCATGACCTGCAAACATGAAGTCTGGTCGGGTACCCAACGAAGGCCCGAGAAGGGTGTGAGTACAACTCAGTAGGCCACCACTAGAGGGGTCTACAAAATATCTAGTATAAACAGGTATTTCATGCAAGAGGAAAAATTAATGATAAATTCCAAGTAATTAATTAAGGTGCCATCAACCAGTTTAGAGCCAAGCCATTACCACTTCCATTACCATTCATTACACATCCATTATCACTATTTACCGATTCATCACATTTCCATGGGTTAATCACATACATCATGTTACATTGGTCTAAGGCCAACAATCACATGAAATAGGGTATACACATCGTTATCCTATCTCACTAGGACTAACCCCTCATAGAAACCATAACCTCACCTCGAAGCCTTAGTCCGGGTAGATGCAACTGTTATGAGAACATACCCTCAGTCCCCTTTCCTAACCCATTCAGTTAGGGTGGAGTTTAGAACCACAGTCTTCACTCGACCCATGGGCGTAGATCCTCAGGTCATACCCCACTCTACGAAGCCATGTGCACATGCTTATATATAAGTAACCATCAACCATCCAAACCATTGCCATTCGGAAAACACTATTCACAACAACCCACATGGGAAACCACCTCATGCCTTAACCCATTAACACATTACCATTTCACATCATTTAACCATTCACCCCATTATCATGTGTTATGCCTATCTCACTAAGAATTCAACATTGAAGTAATAATCTATCCCATTATGGTCTTTAATCAGTTTACACATTAACCCATTTAACCCATTCATCATTCCCATGAATCAACATTTAACCCATTGCACTTTAACCCTTAGGTTATGGAAAAGTCTAGGTTCATCACCTAACTTCTATTCCAAGTTCAACCAATTATGAAAACATGTTTATCAAGGGCTCTACAATTCACTACAACAAGTAACTTGTTTAATTTCAATCCCAAAACCCGGGAAAAGCCGGCACATCCCATGGATGGCCCAATTAGGTCAAGTTAATCCCAACACATCCCACAGGGATCGTGAGGGTTCCCATTTTCCATTTTAAACATCATTAAAACCAAACATTCTAAGGTCATTAAAAACCTAACCAAGGGAAACATGAACACAAGTAAACTACACAAAACCCCGAAATAACCCTGGGATATAACTTGTAGACCACCTACCTCGAAACCACGGTTGAACGCACCCTCAATCGAGTCCTTAGAACTAAATCCATCCAACCTTTGGAGCTTCAACCTAAAACTCACCCAAAATATAGGGTTTTAGGGTTTCGTAAAATAAGGAGAGAGGGTACTAACAATAAACCAACAAGAGAAGCAAGGATGAGGTTATCCTTACCCGAAGCTTCGATCCGCAACCAACAGCACCAAAAACGCCTTAGAATTGAAGGAGTTTGATCTCTTGAAGTCCTTGGGAGGTTTGGTTCGTGCCTATGGTGAAGAGAGGAGGAAGATAGGAAAATCCCATGTGGGGTTTAAAAAGCCTGGAGTGGCAATTTTGTAAATATTCCCAACTTTAGGTGGTAGCACGGTTTAGCCGCATGGTTTGGCAAACCATGCGCAAACCGTGCGCTTGCTTCTGTCCAGAGGAGGGAGGGTCGCATGGTTTCTCATGGGCAGGCCGTATGGTTTGGCTGACCGTGTGCAGGTCGTGAACCTTGGTCTTCTCTGCCCAGACTTCCCTTCTTCCATGCACCAAGCCCCCGGAGCACCCCCAAGGCCTCTCACACTTTCAAGAAACCTTTTAAAGTCCCAAAAGCAAGGGTTTAACCAAAAAACACAACAAAAACATACATTTCCAAAAATTGGGACCTTACAGTGTATTAGTTTTAAAAGATTTATTAAAATAATAAATGTTTATATTTTAATGAAAACCGATTAAAAAATTTCATTCTTGTATTATTATAATGTCAAAAAAGTTATAATTTTTAAAATATTGATATTTTTCTCCATTTACCTAAAAAAGTATTTCTAAAAAATCCCAAAAATTTATATTAATATAATTTTTAAATGTTAAATAATAAATTCATTCAATTATAAATATTTATAATATAAATTTTATTAATTTAAATTTTAAATAAAAACATAAATATATATTGAAAAATTAGTTTGTATAGAAAAATAACTTTTACAGTTATTAACCATTACTATTATTATTTTCCCTCAATTATTAATAATATTAGTATTAATATATTATTAATATCAAAATATATATTATTTATATCATCAATATTCCTTTTCTAAAATAAATTTATCTTCTTAAAATAAAGTGTGTAAAAAATAATTTTAGAAAAATAAACTATTAACCAAAAGTTGATATTATTAGTTATTTAGTTACAATAAAAACAAGGTTTTTTATTTATATATATATATATATATTTAATTTAGTGTATATATCTACTTACACCCTCCCATTTATTGGAAATTTTATAATTTTTATAAAATTTTCTTTGGTTAATTTAGGTTTTGGTGTTTCTTGTGACTAAACCTATTGGACAAATTAGTTTTGATTGGGAAATGTTATTTAAAATCTATGGTTGTTAAATTAATTTTCATGAATGTTGGTTCTATTGGGGAAATATCATGCTATGTTATTTATTTCATTTTTCTTCATAGGAGTACATAATTATCCCCTTATATCCATTATTTTTTGGTGAAAAAATATTTTGGAAAGGAAATTTGGAGGGTTGTGGTACTGTTGCAAACATGTAGATGCAAGAACGTACTTAGTGTAGTTGTTCTAGGTGCCTGATGGGTGAAACAACATTTTAGTTTTGGTTACTAACCATCATCTAGGAGGTCGGTGAATGAAACTATATACTCTATGGACATTAGGTTTTTGGCATTTTTCTATCTCGAATGCAATGTACCTACCCAACCTCATTTATTATGAGATAATTTTTTATTTATGGTAGAATATTTAAATTTTAAATTTTTTATTTTCTTTTAAAATGAATGGCGATTCTCTATAAATTCCTTAAATTCTATCTAAATTCATTTATAATAAATTTTCAATTTTCTTAATGGAATTTGAAACTAATTTTTTTTGGAATCTTGAATGTGAGTAGATTAAAATGAACATGGTTATTATTGAAGACGATGTTTTTTAAAATTAAATTCAATTCTTGTATTAATTTCTCTTCTACTTTTGGATAATATTTGATCCATGTTTATTGTGTAATTATTTTATATCTAATCTTGGTAATTCCCAAACCTATAGTAACGAGTCCATGTCAGAGCACCACATGGCGTCATGAATCCCCCATAATAAAGAGGTTTCTGATTTGTAATGAGGACCTGAGGAAAATCATGGGGAGACTCTACCCTTGGCTCTAGGTAAAATTACATTATATAATGTGAGTTATAATAATTATGAATAAATAATAATCATCATATATATAGAAAATTCAAATAAAAACCCAACCCATATGGGATAAATGAACCAAATCTAATCAAAGGACTTAAAGTATGAGTAATCCAAAATTAAAAGTAGCAATATCCAGCCCAAGTTCCATCCAGTATCATCTAATTCCCCTTTTTAACTAGTCCAACCATACACCATATAACATTTTCCTTACTAAAATCCACATACATTAAATCTAAAAGTGTACCGAAATTCCAATGTATGGTGTGAGTAGAAAACTCATAAGGGAACTAGAAATGACCATTGAAATTAGTGTACTGTATATACATGTAAATTAAAAAAAATTAAATAGGCTATATATATAAAAAAATTATATATACATATATATCACATAATAACCAAAACAAATTTAGGGCCCTTAGAGGTCAGTACTACCTACATTGACACTATGTCTAAAGAAACAACACTTGTCCTCCCAAAACACCCCCATGAAGAGATAACCCCAAAATAATTTCTAACAAATCATGTAGATTTGGATAGTGCAAGTACATTATGAAAATTGTTTTTAACATACCTCTTATGGGATAATTTAATGGGACAACCTTTCATTCTCAATTTCACATGATATAGAACAATACACATGATACAAGATACCAATGAAAGATCAAAATTACATTTTATAAATAATGAATCAAAAGCTATAAGAATCCACATGTGTGCAACATCAATCATAGGCCAAGTCTAGACACACACACCTCATGTGATAAAACATAATAAATAGGCCTTTTAGGGATACACATAGACACCAATAGTCATTCCAATAACTCATATAAAACTTGAACTAAATTCAAGGGCTTCCTACATTAGGTGAATTGAAAATCATATAAGAGGTCCACCATTAGAGTATAAAATTACCTCCAAAACCATGATCCATACATTATTCAAAGAAATAATTTATCCTATTATCTATTCTAAAATGAACAAGCATTTTAAACATATTTCAAGATCTAACATACTTTTGATGATCTATTATAGATAAAAATCATAGTCCAATGGTTGTGAAAAAGAAAAACCATTCAATATGGGTGAAGATTCTTTCAATTATTAATGAATATATTGTTAAATAAATAAAATATAATAGATCCAATTAATTAATCATGGATCTAATAAATTTTTTTCATGTATAAAATAATAGAATATATCTAGAGTGAAGATGAACTCATCAGAGGAAGAATGTAAGAATGACTGAGAATTCAAGAAATGAAGAGAAGTTTATGAAGTGGATACAAGCACATAAAATAAAAAAGGATGGGGTCCTAGATTAGTCTATATTGAGAGAGAAATAAATAGTGATTAAAAACTGAATGGGAGTGTGGTTTTATAAAAATGATACATAAACATGAGGGTTTCACTGGGCCTTGGTGTGCCCCACTGGCAGGCTGAAAGTTGCTGAGCAGAAACAATTCTACCTAGGAAACTCATCAGCTAGTATGCACCCTCCATTGTCTAGCTGATGTCCTCCACTTGTTGGAAGGTGGAACTAATCTAATGGATGGTAGATCCCGCTGGCTCGGTACTATCATGAACTAACCTAGTTAAACCTCTTAAATTGTATCTAACCTGACTCTAAGAAGGGACAATGGGTATCCCATATCACCTCGAGGTAGTGACAGGCACTATAGAATCCACAAAGAGTAAAGAGTGAATTATTTTTCCATAAATATTAACAATAAATCAATATAGTAGATAGAAACTATCAATATGGAAAAAATACATATAGTAAAAGGGTCCACAAAACCCTGATACTAGTCTCCAAAATAGCAAGACAACATGGAAAAAACTAGTGGATCGCAAACTCCATCATGTGTTGAAAACTTCAGAAGTCCATCAATTCAATTAAACCATCCATCATTGATGTCTGAATTCTTCTTTCATGGACTATGAATGATAAAATATATAACTTCTTGAAGGTAAGGAGATGGTGGGACATTAAAAGCCTAATAGGATTTCACCAATTTTTCATAATATTTAAAAATTAGATAAAAAACGTATGTTTTGTTCATTAAAGAATGTAATGGATAAATTTTCAAAATTAGTAACAAAACATTCTTGAAATAAATTTTTTAATCAATAATGGAAGATAGGTACAACATCTAATCCATTAAACTGGATAAAATAAAGAAACATTCTCAAATAAAGATGAATATACAATTTATCAAATGATAACATGAATAAGACTTTCCATCAAAAATGGAATATGTAAAAAATTACAACAGAAGGCATGAAAAGTCATTTTCAATCATAGAATCATCGTTAGTAGAAACATGATATAAGATATCAAAGGATTCTCACACATCTTTGTGAAGTAAAACCTCCAATGTGCACAAGAAACATCCATAAGGATGAAAATAAGATGATCCTTGGTGATTAAAATCCCTTGTCTCAAGTAATTTTATTATTATTTTAATCATTATTCTAATATAAAGTATATGTAATAAATTCCAATCATGTTTTATTCCCACTCAACAAACCATACTCCCATGGTATTCAATGTAATAATGAAAATTTACTAGAGGGTTATCATTGGATCAAAAACCATTTTAAACAACATTCCATTTTTCCTAATTTCAAAACATACATTTCATTTCAAAACAAACCTTGATTTTTTTCAATAAAAAAACTCATTTAAATCTTCCAGAAACCATTATCATACCTCTTTTCATCAAAATAAAATTAATCATTAAATTTCAAATTGTCAAATTTTTCATTACAATCAATTCCATCCTAAACATATCAATATTCATACATTCAATTGAATAAAAATTTTATTAAAATTACAATAGTTCATACCCATCAAGAACATTTAATCAAACTCCATTCCATTTCAAATTCAATTTATCCAAACCCAAATAATGATTTAGAAATTGTTTCAAAAACCAATTTGTAATTTAAAATAATAAAAGGTTTTAAATAGTAGGAATAGATTCTAAAACCAGTTACCATGGTATGTTATTAAAAGTCCCTAACAAAGGGCTCATATTAAGGAAGAAGGGTATAACTCTATAAATGATCCCTGGAATAATATTAGGCACTACGGTGGAGATGAAACCACCATAGTGCAAGGTAGAACACCATAGAAGAACAGTTTACTAGAAGATACTTCCTCAACATTGGATGTCGGACTACGATGTGGAAAGTAAGTCCACTGTGTATAAGGGGCGTCTCAGGAATATACATGGGATGATTTGGCATAAAATTCACCTCTATTGTGTAAAACACAAATAATATGGATGGGAAAACACTAGAAATTAATTTATATAGTTCATAGATCTGGAACTACCTCAAGGAAACATATTAGAACATAGACCTTGATAGAAAAACACAAACACTTTAGTGTGGAATTGAATATATAGTAGTATTTTGGAGCTTGTAATTGTGGAATGAAAATATGCAGGTTGTTACTTGTAGGTAATTGATTCTTATTGGAAAACCCTAATTAAACCCTCTATAATGCTTCTTGTAAATCATAAAAAATGAATCCTTAAAATGTAACTTCCCTAAAAAAACTGAATTGTCAACTAGTAACTATTAAATGATGGGGAACCCGAAACATTGGAATGGCCTATGACACTATGAAATAAACCATCTTGAATAATAATCTATGAAGAAGAAAATGATATAGCCTTTAGAGGATAGTCTCAACATGGTGTATCAATTTTAACTATGGCATGGCCACAAATTATATACTTCCACTATGAAAAAGAAACTAACTTCAAAGTGATGCCACCTCTTATAGGACATGGTTTTGAGTTATATAGCATGGTACCCCTATCTTTAATGAATGTTTCCAGAAACATGAAGTTTTTATTTGAATGTATTTTAGAAGCCCATAATCGGTTTCAAAAATATAAATCAACTAAAAAATAATTATGAGATTAAGGAAAAACATAAATAACCAAATAACTTACCAATAATATAAGGTTTGTAGTTACAATTCTCCCCACTATAAAATAATTTGGTCCACATAAATCCTTTCAAGGAAGAACCATATCAAAGAACTAACGCCATTTCTCTCTAAAAAATGTTCCACACTCCCAGGAATCATTTTAGTTAGAACTATGATTCCAAAATACTGGATCCAAAGGTATTGATTTTACCAGAATCACTTTTATCTAAGAATCAATAATCTGAACTGATTTCTCATTCATGGATAATTTAGGTTCCACATCCAAATCCTTCCAGCTTATGACATCAAATGATTCATAGAGATATATCATAATCTAAGAAACATGGATGAAATTTTGGAAATATTTATACCATGGTTGAAAATAAAAATGGCAATCCAACTTAATAATCTAATTAAAAACCCCAAATAGTCCCACATATCTTGGTGAAATATTTCTCTATTTTCCAAGCCATTAGTGACCTAACCTTGTTAAAATTCATATAAACACCATATCAACAACACCAAACTCCAAATAGTGTATATTACAATAATTATAGTATATTTAATGAAAATTTTCCATCATCATAATCAGATGAATAAAATGAAAATTTTTCAATGTATCCTCGAACAAACTAGGACCTACAAAGCATGCTTCACCCACCTCATACCAACAATGAAAATATTTTCACATTCAACTGAACAAAACCTAAAAGGGTGTTATCTTGATAAATGGTTAGTATTGATTATTCTATGAAAACTCCACCAATTAAAAATGGTTATCCCAAGCTTCTATAAAATCAAGGACACAAGAATGTAGAATGTCCTTAAATCCTGAATTTTTTGTTCAGTTAGGCCACTTGTTTAAAGATGTTATGTCATACTTAACCTTGCCTTGGAACACAATACCTCTTAAAGGCCCTTAATATTTTGATAATTGAATCAAGGATCACTATCATATATAATTTCATACAGAACTCTAGGAAATCTACTGATTTCCTGGATTTATAAATTTCTAAAATACTCAACATTGGTGGTATTAGAAATATCAATAGAGTGAGCTGATTTGGTAAATCGTTCAATCTATAACTAGAACATATTCATAGCCTATTTTGTTCATTTAGATCCAAAAAAAATTCATAGATATTTTTTCACACATCTAATTCAACACTTTAAGGGGTTAAATGAATCATGAAGTCTTATGATGCTCAAACATAACCTGTGGACAAGTATAACAATGGGAAAAAATACGAAATTTCATGTTCTATACCTCTGCAACAGAAACATTGTATCATGTTATAATACATCTTCATGGTGATAGGGTGTACAAAAAAATGTATGAAAATATTCAATCACAACCTTCCATAAATATAATGTAATTATGAACTCATTCTAAAATCATATAACATCCTTATAAGATTGAAATCATTCACTAATGGTATCCCCACCATATAAAGAATATTTGATACCCTAGAACTCATCATATTGTTTTTTTCTTGATGACTCATCCCAATTAGTGTGTAATTAAACTAAATGCTTTCTAATGTTATCTTAATCTCTTCCTCTTTGACTCCAAGATGAGTATGAACAATTAGGGCCATCAACGTCTACTCCTCAGATTATTCTATAACTTCATGGGTTAGAATTTTCTTACTTGAGGAATTATTAAAAAAAATTACCATTTCCTTAAGTATAGGAAATGTTGAAATCAAAATCCCATAGGTACTCTAGCTACCATCTCTATTGAAGGTTAAAATATTTCTCAATGAAGATATAACTCAATATTTTATGATTTGAGTAGACAATAAACATTTCCCTTATAATGTAATTCCATTAACTCTTCAAACCTTGTTTCGTGGATATGAGTTCAAGGAAATGATTTGGGTAGTTCTATTAATGAGGATTAAGTTTAATAGAACAATATTGTTTCACATTGTTACCCTATAAAAGAACACAACCACAACATTATCTATATACATCGTAGAAATGTAAATTACCCTAATCAAATTCTATAAGAATCAAACTATGAGATAAATTCGACCAATTCTTCAAATAATCAATTTAATCTAACATTTAGAATCATACTTGAACATTACATATTTATGAGAAAGTGTGGGCATCATATGCCAAATAAGAAAATTCATTCACAAAATTGTGATAATATCCTACAAATCCAAATTATATTCAAATATAAAATAAATTATATGGTTTCTTCCAAGTAATAGAACCTTTTAACTTCTCTGGATCAACTGAGACATCATATTTGATAACTACGTGTCCTCATATTTTTATATCTGACATCCTCATGTTTTATATAAAAGGATTGGAATAATGTTTTTGGTTACACAAGATATCTAGTATATCTATTAGATGATGTGAATCACCTTCCTTATTCTTAGAATAAATAAAGATTTAAACCTTAAAACCATAACATAAGAATTGAGTTACTAAAGGAAAATATTTTTCATGAATTCTAAAAAAATTACAGGAGAATTTGATTGGCCACATTGAGTTTTGAGGTACTCAGAATGGTCATACCTACTTCTAAAGGAAGTATTTAGGGTTTTTAGAATCCTTAATCTTATACTAGTGACAACTATACCAAAGGTCAATCATTGAGAAAAACATAACCCCTTTTAACCTATCAAAAAAAGTAATAAATTCGAGGTAATTGGTATATATTATTTTCTATTACTCAATTGATCTTTTCATATAAAACACAAACTTGAATGGCCCCAATATCTTTGTTATAAAAAAACAAAGGTGTTTCCAAAGAAAAAAAATTGAGATTGGTAAAACCTTTGGAAAATATATCATCCAATTGAGTTTATAACTTCTTCATTTCCTCTAGTTCCATATATAATGAGGGAATGTATATAGCTTGGGTACCAGGTAGTAGTATAAGAGAGAATTATACCACCCTCTCTAATAGTAAAACAGAACATTCTGACAGAAAAACATAAGCAAAGTCAACATATAATTTAGTAAGTTCACGAACTGGTGGTTCATGTTTCCCAAACCAAAAATAAGAGGTCATGTCTACATAGCCTCATGTCCCATTCTCCATGGAAAAAAATAATTTACTCTATTAGTTCCAATAAATGAATCTTATCGATGATAATAGTTGATTAAAGATTTATGGGAGATAATATATTCCATTCTAATGATTACATACATGGGTTTCATATCCATAAATGACAAATTCCAAAAAAATATCACCCTCTGAAAAAGTTATTGTACTAGAATAAAATGATATACTATTCTCTTTATTCATCCTATTAGGTGTCACAATCTCTTAGCATAAAAAATAAACTCTATAGTAATATTTCATAATTTCATGATATAGGAAGATATGAAATAATGGGAGGCACCAGTATTAAATAAAGTATAAAATAAATATGAATCCTTGGTAATGGTACCTATAATTGTAATAGGACATTTTTCTGATTCTACTATGGATCCATTCACATCATGAAGAAGCATCATTCTAGATGCTTGTGTTTAGAACCAATTTTTTATTATAGGATATGACTATGTTTTAGTACCTATCGATACTAACAAGATCTCACCACTATATAGAGTAGTGAATATTGGAAAACCTGTAAAAATGTCATGAGTTTCTATAAGATATACCAATATTTGGTTCCTCTTAGGATGCATTCTTTTTGTATCTAACATTACCATAATGATAGTAAGAAATAGGGCCCCTATTAATCAGTGTATATGATTTTGAATTTTTTGAATACTGTGATGCACTACCAAGGTTTTTACCATGAAACCAATCCTACTTCCCCTACCCATTAATGTAAACCCTCATACTACCACTAGTAGTAGGAGAAAATCTAGCTAGACCTAAATTCCAATCCATGTAAACCTCTACCACCAAATCTCTAACCATAATATTAGTATATGATGTGATATACAATATAAAAATATGATATCAAATATCTTGTCAAAGACCCATCTCAAATAATTGGGTTTTTATCTTCACATTCAATTCCTGCATAGGTGAGAAGTGAACATTCTTAAAAATGATATTGGAATACTTAGTCACAATTTGACTAACTTTCTTGAGTTTCAATAACTCCATTGACTTATCCAACACTATCATATCTATATAAAAATACTTTGTAAAAAGTTCCCTAGAGTCTTTCCACTCTAATACCACATTATTTTATCTCTCAAAAGTCTGGTCCCACCACTTTCTACTGGGCCCTTAAAATTTGAAAGTAGTGAATTTCCCCATAACAGAATTAGGAATCTATAAGAACTCATAGAGGTATTGAACATTAATTAACCAATATTCCACCTCCTAAGGATCGTTGGAACCTAGGAATGTTTTTTTGTTCAGATAAATAAATTCTTAATCATTATCTCTATTGTAATTTCAATGATATTCCAACGATTTACATGGATCTAAAATATGTGTCAATACCTATTCTATCTCTTTGACCTCATACACAACAACCTCAAAAATTCTCTAATCAATATGTGGGTTCCCTTGATGTGGTTCATTAGTAGATCCCTCTAGAGTTATGTTCAAGTATATTATTTAAGGCATGGTACTATACATGCATCAAGGAAAACATTACTTTGGAAACAAAAGATCAAAAAATCTATTACGCAAAAATACATAGGGTAATATAAAACTCAAATCAAATCTAGAGAAAAGATTAGTATGCACACTTTTGTAATTCTCAAACACACTTTACCCAACGACCCAATGTAACTTAAGGATGATTATTATTATATATTGTTAGAAACTCACTTGTTGCAACCTTCAGTCCTAAAAATTCTATCCAAAGCTATAAACCGACATCAAATAGGAAGCTCAACCACATATGATTCCAATTTATCACAAAAAAACCCAAAAAACCCACATAAATAGTATCTGAGATGATTGTAACAATACTTGAAGGAAATTATCAATTCCCAAGGGATAATAATAATCACCATCCCATAAACAAAGTGTAATGAAGGAATTATTTTGAAGTAAAATATAAAAAGTTAATTTGAAACATAAGATAAAAAATATCAGTATGACAAACAAACCAAATGGGAAAAGGTTCTATTACACCCTGATACAAGTCTCCCAAATTTCAATACAAAAATGAAGAATTAGTGGATCACAAAGTCCATCAAGTGATACCAACTCTATAAGGTCCAGTAATTTAGTTAAACCCTCCATCTCAGAGTGTTGTCTTCCCTTTACCTATACCTGGCATGATAAAATCTACAAATTATAAAAGACAAGGTATGATGTGAGCATAAGATCCCAGTAGGATTTGACCAAAATAATAAAAGATGTACACTTTATATAAACTATTTAATATTGATGTAATAAAACATGACAAGGAAACATTTTCATATTTCATATCAAAACTTTCTTGAAAAAAAAATTTTCAATGACTATTAGAAAAAATGTACAATGGTTATTCTATTATTGCAGGACTAATAAAGTGTATTTTTAAAATAGTAATTAATAAAAAAATTATAAAAGGAGAATTTGAATAATAATTTTCATCAAATATTACAAGATTAAAAAATATATATCATAAAGCTTGAAAATTCATTTTAAATCATAGAACCATTGTTAAGAAACCCAATAGGTAAGATATAATAAGATTATCATGCATATTTATGACGTACATATTCCAATGTGAATAAGTGAAATCCCTAAAAATAAAAAGGGAAAGATCACTAATGACTTGTATCCCTCCCCTCAAGTAGTTTTATTAGTATATTCATATTCAATCAATTTATATGTAGAGATAATAAATTCATATCATGTGATCTTCCTGATCAACTACCCAGGCACCCACATTCATCATGTTAAATCAAGAAATTTAATAGGGAATATCACTGGTTCAAAACCTATTTCAAACATAATTAAATTCAAACCAAATTTAAAAAAGTAATTCATTTTAATAACAAACACCAATGTTATTTTATCAAAAAATTATTTTATTCTTCCAAAAAAAATAGATTCAATCATTTTTTCATCTGGATACTATTAAACATCACCTTTCAAATCATAATTAATTCACGCATTTTAATTTCATCAGTAACCTATCAGTATGCATAATTTAAAATCAAGAACACTTTTTTTAAAATAACAACTTTTAATCACTATAATTTTTTTATCAAATACTATAACGCCCCGACCCTAGTTACCTAGAGTCGGTGCATTATTACGTAACATTGGAATGATCCAAAAAGATCAAGTCTCGAATTACCGATTAGTTTAGTAGACTTGGAAACACTAGATAAATTCATAAATTTTACATTACATCATAAAGTGAAAAATCACAATAACATAGTCTCCATATTCCACATTCCTATCCCCTTCAGACTATCTTTGTAGGTCAGTCATAAAATATATCTTCACATCCTGGGGAAATAAATCATATAAAGGGTTGAGCTCAGATGCTCAGTAAGGATAACAATACAGTGTAAACATTCATAAATAAACATAATCATTTAAGGCAATGTATAACTAAAACAAAAGCATTTTTAACTTGAACTTCAGCATAATATGGCAAAAATAAAATGAAATAATTCCATTTACTTATTCACATGGATATTCTAATAGACGAATATTCACATGTAATATCAATAACCTCTTTCATAATAATGGAATGCATAATTCCAAACTATCATAACCACGTATCCAAGGCCACGGTCCAAGACTAAAAATAAGATTTTTTCAAGGCCTCATGCCAAGACACTTGTTTGTCTCATTATACCTTCCGATGCATCAAGGAGCTATAGCGGGCCCCACCAATCACTTATTAAGTCCAATTAATTCCTTATATGAAAAGTTTTAAACATATCATAAACAGTTTCCAATAACCATAACATCATCGTATCACATAAAACATGCATAAAGGAAACATAAAATTTTCACATTTCAATCACAAGATATCAATACAACACATTAATATAAAAAAATTATCAAAACCATTTTTAATACCAAAATAAAGAAAAGTAAAACTTGGTATTTATTTTTCATTTAAAAAAAAGTTACGGCTTGTAGAGGATGCCGAAACTCAAATAATGGTCACGGCGGCGGAGAAGTCGTTGTCGCCGCATACGCAAGACAAAACATTCCTTTTGTCATTTAGTAAAAATTCTTCATATAAAAAGATTAATTTTGAATAAAAGTAAAAGTCAAAGGGGTTTATACATCGTATAGAAGAAATTTGTGTATAAAACAAAATATGCCTCAATGAAAGGAGATTGAGACGAAGTCCCTTACCTCGTGGCCGACTTGACTCGATCATTCTTTAATATCCTGAAGAATAAACTAGAGTAAATTTATACTTGATTAAAAACCTTTTTAAGGTTCATTATTCCTTTTATATCACGTATTACCATGTTATGAACATTATGTAATTATTTATGTTAATAACGATTGTTTTGTCAATCTTTGGTACTTGAGTCAACAATAAACTTCTTATAATTACAAGTTTTTCATGTGGTAAAATATCCATTATATCCAGAATTATATACATGATGTAGATATAATATATATCATATATATCTAGTATGTAAATTAATTTATAATCTTACATAACATTATGAGGTAAGAATTGGAATGCACCGTTCATGGAGACGGTAAGTCATACATATGCATTAACACTACTTTTATTTATATTTCGTATTTGATGGAATGAAATCATATTGATATAAAGTTATATTATAACTCAAGTATAATATCATATATAATATCATTTACTCCATCCTTTATACGTCCCACATATGGAATTAACGATTCAAATCACTTTGAGGGGGTGGTAGTCTGCACTTCTTAAAATGAAATTATCATGTTTACCCATAATGGAAATCATAAAAGTATGACATAAATGAAAAATACAGAAGTATAAAGAAAACATAAACATAATATATATCATATATAAAAATATTGTCATCATAATGTCCACCATGAGAGGTGTTAAAAGAAGATTGGACAATCATCGTTTCGTGAGGCAGTAATTCGCCACTCACAGAAACAGTATGTTCTTTAACCATTAGAAGAAGGTGTGTGTATGTTTAAATCAAATAATTCTCATAAAAACATCATTGTATAATTAATATACTTCTTTTGTTACAAAATAATGGAATAAAAATAGTTTAAGGGGTTGGAGAAGAAAAATTAAACAAAATAACATAAGAGAAGACATTACCTTAAAATCGGGTTACTCTTTTTGATTTGAACCAAAGGATTCCCAAGGTAGAATTATGCCCAAGGTGATGATTCTAGGAGTAATAGAGGGAAGTTTAGAGATTATTTGGGAAGATTATGGCCGAGAAAAATGGCTTTGAAGGTGTGAATAAGGTGGTAGAGTTGGGGGCCTTTTATAAGAGGAGAGGAGGGGCTCTTTTGGAAAGATTGAAATGTTACTTTATTATGAAATTATTTTTGGATTTTAAAGATCCCATATTGATATATTTAGAGTATAATGTGATATGAGTTATAATAATCCCATAAAATAGGATTTAGGCAAGTGTAAGTCTTATATTTTACCTTATCTTTTCATTTTATTTAAATTGTTCATTAATGAGGTAATCACTGCATCATCATGGTGTCATATATAAATTTATTTATTTAATGTATAAAAAATATAAAAAAAATATGATGATGTAGGAAATACTATTATCTTTCAAATTAATATTTATAGTCTATAATATTCATTATTTTGACAAAATTAAATTGTTTTACTTGGGTGATAGCTACTTTTGTTATAATTTAATTTCTTTAAAAATAAAAAGATAAAATGTCACTATCACAAAAAAGTGATTCCACGGGCTCCCAAAGTATAGAACAAGGAATCCCATGTTCCTCCATGACACAAACAGTAGAATTAGGAAATATTTTGGGGTCATTTTAAATTATTATGATATTATTTTTTTACCATTAACTACCTGATTACTAATTAATCATGATAAATAAAGATAATTGTCGTCGTTACTATTCATAATGTCCAAAAACAAAAGAGTATTAATTAAATAATTTGGACATTATGATTCCAAATATGGAATCCATTTTATAAAATTATAAACACAAAAATATCAGTAATTAATTTAAAAATTATTCTTGATGTCAAAACAAATAGCATGTTTTTAACAAACAATATCTTTCAAAAGATTGACAATTGTTTATTTCCAATTTGAAAGTTAAATTAATTATAATGATCACCATTGGATAAAATGGTAAAATTTTATTCTTATTATATTTTAAAAACACTCAATAGTATAATTTATTACTATAAACTATTTTTATTAAAAAGGTTGTTTCTAAGTATTTTTCATTATTCATCGAAAATTGGAAGTTCTCAGAAAAATAACAAAAATTCAACATAGGAAAATTTCGATATTCCAAATCCAAAAATGAAGTCCATTTTGAAAAATAAAATTTATATAATTTCAAAAAGTGGGTATTACTATTCATAATGGCTACTTTGATTGGTCTTGGTGTGTTAGAATCTCAAACGTGTATACAATGCAAGCTATTGCATTATTGAAAGAGAAGCGTACCGTGGAAGCTTGGGGTGTTACATTATCCACTCCTTCAATAAATTTCGTCCTCTCAATTTGAATGTGTTCTTTGAAAATAAATGGTTGAAAATAGAAAATACATTTTGGAAAACCCACATTAGAAATAAGGTTAATAAAATTTAGCCTTAATAAGAAGGAAAGGGAAATTAAAAAGTCACCACCAAATTATGATATCGATTAGAGGAACATTGGTGGAAATTAGAGATGTATAATTGAAGGAAAAACGTAAATATTTGTTGGGAGTGATTGTGGTCATCAATAAAAAACAAGTGTAAAATTGAGGGCCTCAAAGCCTTCAATCTATGATGATTTAAAATATCTTCAGTTCAACAAAACATAAGGTATTAGGATAACACATTTTTTTGTTTTAATATCCCTTTCCTAATGTTTAAGAATTAATTTATTCATTGAATAGGAGATAGGTATATATATATATATGCTTTACAAGAAGAGTTTCGACCTTCAACTAATTTCTACCACAAACTCATCTTTCACCGAAAAAGATAATAGAACACAAAAATGTTATATTTATCCTAATCGTACATGGTTCAAAGTATTAACACATACCATTTAGATTAATAAATATATTTTGTAATATCCAAGGACTTCATGTAGGCTAGTGGTTGGTAAAAATTTCCCATCGCACTATAGTTGTGGGTTAGATTCCTACAGCTTTTTCCGACGCGACGGGTTATCCCCCGACCTGCAGGTTGTCCTTTTCCTAAAACTATAGTATTATAATATTCCAAAAATAATATTTAGAAATGTTTTAACCTTAAACAATACTATCCAATGTTAAACATAATCCATTCCAACCTTAATAGTTATCCAAAATACCTCTGTCCATATTTTCTCTAAAAGGTATCTACATTCCAAAATCAATTCATCAGATTCCCCAAAAAAAGCAATGTTTCTCTTATTGTCACATAATAAAAATATGATTACATTCATCATATTAAAACATTAATGAAAACAACAAGTACTGGACTACAATCCTTATATATATCACATTATTCTTATAACCATAATTTAGTCCTTAAGTCCAAAAATAGAAATACAAAAATTATTCCACTTCAACTGTACTAACAGCATAATATTGGCCTTGCTCCCTTGGCCTTTTCTGAGGTAAGTTTCCTTGGAGCTTAAGGCATTAATTTGCATAATTCCCCATTTCTCTATAATTGTAGCATTCAACCTTGATAGCCACTTTTTTTCCCTTACAATCACGAGCCTGATGACCTTTTTCTCCACATTTATAACAAAATCCTATTCCTTTTAGGCAAGTACCGGGGTGATTTTTCCCACAATTATCGCATAGTTGGAAATAATTCTTTCCCTTTCCCCTTTATATGTCTCTTGTTCCACCGTTCTATTCTTATCTTGCTTTAAATTATTGTCATAAAATTTAGAGAATTCCTTTTCTGTCTTGATAGAACACGAGACTGTATCTTCGTAAGTTGAGAAAGATTGTGATACTAAATCTCTACGGAGAAATGGTTTTAACCCATCAAAGAAATGATCAATATTACTTATTGGGTTACATATATAATCTGCAGCATGCCTCACTGACCTTGTAATGTTAGACTCATACTTTGTGAAATTCTAATCCTCCTTTTTCCTCAGACTCAGAAATTGTCTTTCCATATCTGCTTGATGGTCACGAGGAAATCATTTTTCCCAGAAAAGATCTTTGAACTCCCTCCATTCTATATTTGATACTTCATCATCTTCTTTTGTATTTTGAATCAATGACCGCCATTGATCAGCATCTCCAGTGAGGCAGAAAACTACCATGATAACATTTTCCCTTTCACTACTCCCCAAGGCATAGAATATTTTCTCAAATGAATTTTTCCATTTCTCATCTTCTAAGGGATTTGTACTCCCATTGAATGTTGGACGTTGTTGCCTTATGAATCAATCTAACAATGATCATCAACGTGGCGGATTAGGGTTCTCCATATGAGTAAGGTTATTATTCATAACTTGAGAGAGGTGTCCCAGTATGGTGATAAGCTGATCAGCCCCAGTTTTATCATGATCTCCATTATAATTATCCAGAGCAGGAGGTAAATCCCTACATGGAGTGTGTGTATTGATACGGTTTCCATTCCTTACACTAGGAACCATTTCTAAACAATGTCATAAACTAGATTAGTTTATGAATCAAAATACATAATTCCATACTTGTAAAACACTTAACATAAGTTGAACAGTTTATGGATATAATCCATAATCATAAAAATGTTTTATTTGAGGAAGTATATACTCATAAGCCCTTCATAATGGTTTTTAAAGACAATGAGAATTATCCTAAGCCTATCCCCCGGGAGTGTCGTAGCCAAGAGTGCAGTAAGGCCCATTGTCAGGCACCAGTTCCCATTTGAGTCTAGCTCAAAGAGGTGTTTTCGGGTTCTACCCCTAGGTACATCAGTGCCAGTGCCGCCTCTACCTGCTCGTATCCAAACAGGGATGTATTGCTCAGAAAACTCACAAAATCTCTATAATACCAAAATTTTAGGAGGTTCTTCTATACTAATCCTCAAATTCTATCTCATGACTATGTGATATAATCAGAGTTTTTCTAAATATAGATTCCAATGTTAGTACTAAACTACCTCTGATACTAACTGTAACACCCCTAACCCAGTTACCCAGAGTATGTGTGTTATTACGTAACATTGGTATGATCACAAAAGATCAAGTCTCTAATGACCGATTAGTTTAGTAGCCTTGGAAACACTAGACACATTCATAAGTGTTACATTACATCATAAAGTGAAAAATCACAATAACATAGTCTCCATAGTCCACACTCCTATCCCCTTCAGACTATCCCAGTTGGTCAGTCATAAAATATTTCTTTACATCCTGGGAAAATAAATCATAGAAATTGGTGAGCTCAGATGCTCATTAAGGATAATAATACAGCAGAAACATTCATAAATAAAAATAAACATTTAAGGCAATGTATAACTAAAACAAAAGCCTTTTAAACTTGATCTTCAGCATAATATGGAAAAAATAAAATAAAATAATGGCATTTACTTATTCCCATGGATATTCTACTAGTCGAATAATCACATGCAATATCAATAACCACTTTCATAATGATAGAATGCATAATTTTAAACTATAATAACCATGTAGCCAATGACTCATGCCAAGACTACAAATAATATTTTGTCAAGGCCTCGTGCTAAGACACTAGTTTTTCTCATGAGACATACCAATACATCGAGGAGCTATAGCGGGCTGCACCCATCACTTATTAAGTCCAATGCATTCCTTATGTGAAAATGTTTAAACATATAATAAACAATTCCCAAGAACCATAACATAATCGTATCACATAAAACATGCATAAAGGAAACATAACATTTCCACATTTCAATAACAAGATATCAATAAAACAAGTTAATATAATCAAAACATTATCAAAACCTTTTTCAATACCAAAATAAAATAAAATTAAAACTTGGTATTTATTTTTCATTTAAAAAAATATGGCTTGTAGAGGAAGCCGAAACTCAAATAATGGTCACGGCGGCGGAGAAGTCGTTGTCGCCGCATATGTATGACAAAACATTCCTTTTGTTGTTTAGTAAAAACACTTCATATAAAAATATTCATTTTGAATAAAAGTAAAATTCAAAGGGGTTTATACACCATATAAAAGAAAGTTGTGTATAAAACAAAATATGCCTCAATGAAAGGATATTGAGACGAATTTCCTTACATCGTGTCCGACTTGACTCGACCATTCTTTAATATTTTGAATAATAAACTAGAGTTAATTTATACTTTATTAGGACCAATTTTAAAGGTAATAATTTCTTTTATATCACTTATTACCATGTTATGAACATTATGTAATTATTTATGTTTATAACAGTCGTTTTGTCGATCTTTGGTACTTGAGTTAAAAATAAATATCTTATAATTACAAAGTGTTAATGTGGTAAAATATCCATTATATCCAGAATTATTTCCATGATTTAGATATCATATATATCATATATATACTTTATATGAATTCATTTATAATATTACATAACATTTAGAGGAAAGAAATGAAATGCACCGTTCATGGAGACGATAAGGCGTACGTACGCATGAATGCTACATTCATTTCTATTTCGTATTTAATGGACTGAAATCATAATTATATAAAGGTATATGATAATTCCAGTAGAATATCATATATAATATCATTTACTCTATCCTTTATATTTCCCACATATGGCATTAACGATTCAAATCACTTTTAGGGGGCGGTAGTTCGCACTTCCTAAAATGAAATTATCACGTTTACCCATAATAGAAATCATAAAGGTATGACATAAATGATAAATACAGAAGCATAAGGAAAAAATAAACATAATATATATCATATATAAAAATAGTTTCATCAACATGGCTATCATTAGAGGTGTTAAAAGAATATTGAACAATCATCGTTTCGTGAGGTAGTAATTCGCCACTCACAGAAAAAATATGTTCTTTAACCATTAGACGAAGGTGTGTGTAAGTTTAAATCAAATAATTCTCATAAAAACATCATATTATATTGAAGATAATGTTTTTGATACAAAATAAAGGAATAAAAAGATTTTAAGAGGTTGGAGAAGCAAAATAAAACAAAAGAACATAAGAGAAGACATTACCTTAAAATCGGGTAACTCTTTTTGATTGGAGCCAAAGGCTTCCTTGGGAAGTCTTCTACCCAAAGTGAGGCTTTTATGAGTAAGAGAGGGAATTTGAGAGAGTATTTGGGTAGAGTTTGGATGAGCCAAATGGATTTGAAGATGTTAATAATGTGGTAGAGGTGGGGGAGTTTTATTAGAGTAGAGGAGGTGCTCTTTTGGAAAGATTGAAATGTTACTTTATTATGAAATGATTTTCGGTTTTTAAAGGTCCCAAAATGATATATTTCGAGGATAAGGTGATAAGGGTTCGAAATAAACCCATACAATAGGCTTTAGGAATGTGTATGTCTTAGATTTTACTTTATCTTTTCATTTTATTTAAATCGTTCATTAATGTGGTATTCGCTGCATCATCATGGTGTCATAAATATACTTATTTATTTAATGTTTAAAAATTATAAAAAAATACCATGATGTAGGAATTCTGTTTAGATTTAAAATTAATATTTATTTTCTATAATATCATTTATGTAGACAAAATTAAAATTGTTTTACTTGGGTGATACATACTTTTGTTATATTTTCCTTTCTTTAAAAATAAAAAGATAAAATGTCACTATCTCAAAAAAGTGATTTTATGGGGTCCCAAAGATTAGAAGAAGGCATCTCATCGTCATCCATGACACAAACATTAGAATTAGGACACAATTTGGTGTGATTTTATATTATTATGATATTATTTTATTTCCCTTAACTACCCGATTACTAATTAATCATGATAATTAAAGATAATTGTCGTCGTTACTATTCATAATGTCAAAAAAAAGTCATCATAACATAATTTGGAACTTATGATTCCAAATATGGAATCCATTTTACCAAATTAAAAACACATAAATTGTATTAATTAATTTAAAAATTATTCCCATTGTCAAAACAAATAGCGTGTTTTTAAGAAACAATATCTACCAGAAGATTTACAATTATTTATTACCAATTTCAAAGTGAAATTAATTCTAATGACCACCATTGGATAAAATGGTAAAATATATTCTAATTATAATTTAAAACCATTCAATATTATAATTTATCACAAGAAATTATTTTTTTTTAAAAGTTGTTTTTAAGTATTTTTCACTATTCATTGAAAAATGGAAGTTCTTAGAAAAATTCCAAAAATTCAACATAGGCTAATTTCGATATTCTGAATCAAAAAATGAAGTCCATTTGGAAATGTATAATTTATAGAATTTCAAAAAGTGGGTTTAACTATTCATAAAAGCTACATTGATTGGTCGCAGTGTGTTAGAATCTCAAACTTTCATACAATCCAAGCTATTGCATTATTGAAGGAGAAGTGTATCGTGGAAGACTGGGGTGTTACAAATACCATGCCATTTGAAATTACATTTATCAAAACCCACTCTATATTTAGAAATTTATTTGGAAAAAATTAATGTAATATACTTAATGATTTTATGTAATAATGGTATATTTTAATACAAACAACCATGGAATACTATCACAAGACCCTAATGTCAGGATTATAAGGAGTAAAAACGTATTTCCATTGGAAAATCTCTATAGTACAATCCCCAGAACTATGAAGCATAGGAAACCCCTGTGGTGGAAAGTGGAATACCACAACATGGTGGTGAACAAAAAGAGACTTCATAAACATTTAATGCATTGATATGGTATGGATAGTACCTCAATGGTGTAGAATATATAGTTGTGGCATGGATATGGAATTTTTTTACATAGACAGTACCTCCACATTGTCAAAAAGGGAGACTATAGTGTGGAAAAAACATGAACTCAACCCTTATAGAATAGAGAGGGGGAACTACAGTGTGGAAAAACACTAGAACTCTAACCTATATGGAATAACACATGAATTGTGTTTTCGATTCTTCTCTATAGTAGTCCTATAGTGCTTGGAATTATATCAAGCGAAGAGGGAGGTCAGTATTTATAGGGTATTGATTCCCACTAGAAAATCTCAATTAGACCCTCTTGAACGGTCCCCAAAAATTATAAAAAAATAACATTAAAAATGTAATATCCCTAAAAACATAATGGTTGAATAGTTACCCAAAACTAACATAGAACATATAATTTTAGCATAGTCTAGGTTACTACAATATATCCCTTTCTGAATTGTACTCCACAACTAAAGCTATAGTGAATCCTCATGAGGTCAGACTCACCACATCGCATCCATTTTAACTACGATATAGACATAAATGATACAGTACAACTATGGTGTAGCGACTAAATACATGGTACATCAACCTCCTTTATGGTTTGATCATGTGTTTGGTGTTATAACACCCCCTTTTTTGGTAGGAAGATTCCAGAAATATGAATTTAATATTTTGAAGGCTTTTTAAATACCAAAATATCATACCTAAACATGAATTAACTCAAAAACTATTACAAGATGAATGAAAAACATTAATAACTAAAGAAAATAACTATAATCTAAGGGTCAGATGTTATAGTTTCCTTTCAATTTTCCTTCCCAAGTACCACTATCCATCCTCAAAAGACTTAACGACATGATCAAAAAGTAATGTAAAACTAAATGAGTGGTGTAACTAAAATAGAGGTGTCACAATCCTTATGGGGATTATTTATTGATTAGTTGTTATGTGTTATCAATCATCTCCATTTTTCTTATTGAATTTTATTTTATGTATTTTTTATGATGTGTTGCATTAACTATGGAATAGTTGTAAGTCATTAAAATGAAAATTTATTTATAGAGTGATTAATTAGAAGGATTGTTTTTATTTAACTAAGTAAATTATCCATGATTTAGTATTATAAATCTGTTTTTATTTGATATTAAATGATAATGACTTCAAATGAATGGGTTTAGTTATGGATTAATTAGATAGGTTTAAATAAATTATTAGTTGATGAATTTATGTGTTGAAAATGTTTCTCTATGTATTAGATTCTGATATTGATATGTGTTGATTGGGAAATAAATAACCATTTTTTATTCTTTATGGTATGATGAGATTATAAATTTATTTAAAGGAATTTATATGATATCTTTTAATGATAATTCAAATTGTATGTGTTCAAATTAAATAATAAATGTTATTGGAGTGTTATTGGAAAATTACTGATTCAAAATGATTTCTTATAAATTTTAATCATTTTTTTATATCATATATCTATGATTTTAGATGATGTAAAAATTATTTTTTAATGAAATGAGTTAATTGGGTGGTGATTAAATGTTGAATCATTTCATAATTTTGGAAAAAATGTGATTATTGGAAAATGATTATTATGGTGCATAACAAGATTTTTTGAAATGTAAAAGATGGTATAATTATATGAAAATTAATAGTAGAAATGAGAATCTGTATTCAAATAATGATAAATGGTTATTAAATGTGTATTTGGATGTTGTTTAATTATTAAAATCATGATAATCCACTATGTAATGTGCTAAAAATTATTGATGTGATATTATAAAATTCTATTATGTTAAATGTTTCTCTATTAATAACATTTATTTATTTTTTGTTGTAGGGAAATATTTTACTTGTCGTAATCCATGACCATGGGTTTATTAGAACTACAAGATTAGCCTACTATTGAAGGGGTATTAGATGATCCATGGGTCTAACTATGTCACTAATTCATCTATACTAATATGATCAATGGTTTTAAATATTTTATTATTTAAACTATATAAAAATGATTCATCTTATTATCTATGATATGAGTTTGATGATATAGTGATGATAAATGTGTTTTGTTATGTAATAGGTTTTGAGAAATATTATAAATTACATTAATTTTATAGGTTATGTGGTTAACCATTATCTATATTTTTTCCATGACATTGGCAGGTTATATGTTAGACCATTATTCAAATTTTTTATAGGGGGTTGGAAATTCATCTGTTTTAATATGTTACTGATTGATAAATGTTTTTGGATATGATTTCTTTGAAAGAGACATAATAATTATACCATTATTAATAAATTTAGGTAAACTATAGTGTCATGGTGGCTAGGTAAGAACATTTTGATGTTCAGTTTAATTTGATTATTTATATTAAATTCATAAAATTACATTTGAAAATACAAATATGAGTATTTATGTATCTAAGAAATGTCTAGAATCTCTAGTGACATCCTAATGAGATATATTTATTGCATCATATATATCAAACTCTCATGAATATATTTATTTCATGTGTCTTTATATTGAAATGGCGAAGGAACTAATATTTCTAGTAGTGGATGACTGAGATCATTATGAAGATATATGGATATGTTTCGAGATTTTGTATAGTGGTTGATTTTGTTCATCTATTAGTTTATTTTATAATAAATTATAATAATATAATTATACTCTGGTTTTGAATTTTTTTTAGCTGGTTAACATATTGTGCATAATGGGGATTTATTTTAAATTTTACTAATGATGTTTTGTTATTTTTTTCACAATGGGTATATGTTACTCTAATTATGATTTATTTTGTTATGATTTTTCATTATAGGGTATATTTTTTCCCAATAAATACTATATAAATATAACACTAGTTTATAGAGTTTAGTGATTAGGGTGCACACTTTTGGTGACGTAGTGTTTTTCCCTAATGGGATAGTCATGCTATGGTAGAAAGAATAAATTTCATTAATAAACAATAAATACATTTATTATAAAAATAAATAAAATACTACATTGTTACAATTATACACATAGTATGAAATTATTCCCCTAAAAATTCACCGAGAACCACAACTAGTGATAAATTCAAGACCTTTCTAATACACTATAACTTTCATCAAAACTCACTATGTTATAACCACTTAACTAAAAAAGAATAATAATTCAAAAAAATAAAATAATGTGTAAAATTATAATCATTAAACCAAAAATATCCTCCCATGTATAAATTGTAATCCATATCCCATTTAAATATAGGGGATATATCAAAATAATCGATGTTATTTCATAAAACCTTAAGTTATAGTGATGGATAACTTCAAAATTTTACCAACATAAATAATAATAATCATGTAAAGAAATATCCAAATTGTATTTATAAAAATTCATTAATGGATTTTTCACCGTTAATGACTTTATAATATGGCATACAAATAGACTAAAAATGAAAACAAATATTATAAAATATTTAATATAATCCGTGATATTATCCTCTCATATGAAAATAATTAATTAATTTTAATTAAATTTATAACCCAAACTAATTCCCTATATATGTAAACAACGAAGCTTAATCAATTTTTTTATAAAAATAATCAATATAATTATTAATAAAAGTTCCTTCCATCTCAACTATATTAATATCATTAGGATCAACCAATAAATAAAATTTTAATAATTATATCACAACATACTATTAACTAAACACTTACATCATTATGAAATTAATGTTATGAACCTAGTTAATGGAACAAAAGTCTTCTTAAAAATGAATAAATTCTATCCTTTTCTCCTTATTATATTTATTAGAAATAACATAAATCATTATAAACCATATTCAAATGTATTTTTAGTGTTCATTTAGATCTATTTTAACCACTAAAATCACATGTGATGTTTTTAAGCTATATTTTGAGGCATTTGACATTTTATTCACTCTGAATTAAAATCAGTCATAGCCCAAAAAAATACACTGTCAAAATCTATTTTTATTTATAATTGAATTTCCATTTTCAACATTTTTCAAGACCTCATACAATTTCAATAACCCTAACATGAAACTATCAGTGTTTATATGGTTAAATATGGGTGGAAATAATGATATTTAATAATGAAATTTTTCAAATCAAATAAAATAATTTATGGAAAGTTTAATAATTATAGAATACATTTTCTAATATTGATTCGTTTTTTTAGGATTTATAATTCATGAAACCAAGTATGCAATGATACTGACCAATGTTTTCAACTATACATGATTCATTGGAATGATAACATTACACACTCACATTCCATCAAGGAAAAAAGACACATTCAGTCAAGTATTATCCCTAAATGGATAATCATAATAAATTAAAGCCTGATCAAAAAATTGTTCATCTATAGTAAAAACTAATACTTATCTTCATAAATAAAATACTAAAAATAATACCCACCAATTATTGATATATTGTAAAATAAAATTTAATATAAATAATAACCATTGTTCAAGTATAATGTTGTAAAAATATAGTATATATTACACTATCTATTCTCAAAAACACTATAAAATTATATCAATGAACCCTGGTTTCAAAATCCTATTTAAAATAAGTTCTTTTCATTTATATCATGGAAAACGTGAAAAATATATGTTCCTGATATATGAATATGTAGGGTGTGAGAAATATATCATAGTAGTTCCCACTAACAGGACATAAATATCTCTTTGATCCTTATAGGATCATATCTATATAGTGAAATTTCATGCCTTGAATTTAACATATAAAATTAGCATACAACAAACATCAATCATTTCTCAAAAATCCACATTTACACCATGTCTTACATTCTATGATCTGTATTGGTAGAATTTGGATTTATCTATTAAATTATTTATATCTAAACACATCTAATAAACAATATCATCTCCAAACACATGGTTTAATCTCATAATTCTAAACTCATAGAACAATTAATATCTTGAGAAAATATATACTCATTTCTTATGATGAAAAAATCCTAGTTATGTCTGTATAATCAAGAAAAACATATAATTCTCTCAAATAGACAATCACAATGAAAATATCACATCAAATTGAAACTCATTATTTTATTCATATCTTAGATAACTCAATGATTTTCCTATAACACAACCAATCACATGTTTATATCATATCCTAACCTAAGGATTTTCAGGTAGTATAAAAAATAAAATTTAATTTTCAAGCATCATATAACATAGCCCAATGATTTAATATATCATGATTAATTTTATTATAATAAATAATACATTTTTGATAACCTAATCAACACTTATAAACTAATTACACCTCTATTAATCATCCAACATTTTGATGAAAACACAATATCATTCCTCCTTGATTATTAAAAATTTCTATCATATAAAACATATTTTAATTACCCAAGAACATTATTAATCAATCTCGTGACATTTAAAAATCCAAAAGATAACACTAATAAGTTCATAAAAATATTATAATTCATTTATATCACTCATAAATAATAACTTCCATCTAAAATACAATTTAAATGTATCTTCAATTACTTTAAAATAATAACAAACCATTAAAAACAATTATTTTTTATAATCACCCAGAAATTCTATATCAATATATATATATATATTCAATACACAATGTATAATTTCAAAATATAGATGTTTTACGAGATATAGTCATGGTTGAAGGTCAAGATGGGTACACCATGAAAGTTATAAAAATTATTCCAAAAAATATAAAATGATAAGGAACAAAAATAATTAATAGTGGTTTAGATAAAAAAAGTTATAATACACTCTTTATAGTCTCTAATAGATATTTTTATCACCCTAGAGATACTGAATTTTGAAGGGGATTCATAACTCTAAACAAATTATCATTTTTATATAGGGAAATAACCATTTATTCCTTACTTTTTTCAAGTTATAGAACCAAATATAGTACGTTCATTTTATGTAGGTTTAACTATATTGAATGAAACATAATTTTCATGGAAAATTATAAATCAATTTATAATATAATGCGTAGAAAAAATATAAATAAATTACACCACATAATGAATAATTATAATTTAATAGAGTAGCTCGATCAAATTCTCTTCATGATCATAAAAACAAAAAGAATAAGCAAGTATATATTAGCCAAATAGTATGTTAATTTTCTACTATTGTTACAACAATTATAGAGTTAGTTTGGTATCCATATTATTTATTTTATAAATTATTAAAAAGAAAATTTTATCTCTTTTTATTTTTTAAAAAGATGTTTCCAAATTATTATAATGGTATTGAAGTGTTTGGTATATTTATTCTCATATTCTCTTTAATGTAATGACTCATATTCAATTATCATATATATATTAGTTATATTGTTATAATCATTATGTTTTTATAAGATTAAACTTAATAAATAAATTACAAGGATATATTATCCCTTCTAAAATATGAGTAGTGTGTTGCATTATTATTATAGTAAGTTCCAATTTTCTGGTTCTGTATTCCCAATTTTTTTTTATCTTTTTCAGTCATAATATTTTACTAAAATTTATTCCATGTAATTCCTTAAAATTTAAAACAATAATTATAAATAAATGTAATGTGTTTTGGGTTTATGTTGTATTGGGATAATCTTTTATGATGTGTTATCTTAATGTTTCCTCTTTATCTCACATATTCATCTTCCAAAAAAATCAAATCCATATGAATGTTTTACAGTTTCTATTAAAAGTATTTATTTAATTAGAAAATTAATACATAATAAAAAAAAGTTCTAGGGATTTGAATTTTTTCAAAATGAGTATACAATTAATAAAACCACCAAATTTGAGAAACTTTATTGTAAAATTCATTAATAATGTGATGCATTTATTGAGGTGGTTCTTGAGACTTTTCTACCTAAAGCATGAAAAAATATAAGAGATCACCCAAGTGGAAATGTGATTTGAAATGAGTATTATAACATAAAATAAATAAATAAATTGATAAATTTATTTGATCACAATAATTTTTAACATGAATAGTAAATGTGGATGTTAATGAAGAACTATAGAATCCCATTTCTATTCATTCAATGTTGGAAGAGATGAATCAATTTTCAAGGAGAATATTAAATTAATTGTTGAGCCCGCTAAAGATAAAAAATACATTGGAAAAATGGTTTATCAAGAATAATCTATTTGGGTATGAATATATTGTCATAAATAATGCAAGTCTTATAGCTCAAAACTATATCTAGAAAGGGTGAATAGATTATGGTGAGACTTTTTTCAACAGATTGAAGGGTAGAACAATTAAAATTATATTTTAATATATATTTCCCATGGTAATAAATATTTATTTGATGGATTTGAAGAGTAAATTCTTTGTTGTTTTCCTTCTTGGAAAAACATTTTGAGGGAGCTTCCTAGTTTTGAGTGTTAAAAGAATATGTGTGATGTATTTAAGTTGAAAACATATTTATATGGATTAAACAAACCCCCTAGATCTTAGTATAAAATAATATCATTATTTATATTATAGATTCACCTAAAGAAAGGAAAAAATTAGTCTACATTATTTACTAATTGAATTTATAAACATATTAGAATTGTTTAGATATATGTGCATAAATAATCTGTAGATCTTAAAGTTAAACCCTATATTTTTAATTATCTAAATAGGTGGATAGTGAGTTTCAAATAAACCTCATTGGTTAACCAAAATTCATTTTGAATTTATTAATATTTGAAAGGGGTCACAGAATATTTATAAATTAATATAATTATTAAAAAGATTCAGTGATAATATTTTTTAGACTTATGAAAGTATATAAGAACCCAAATAGGAACTGTACAAATGGTAAATGTAGATATGATATAAAATTTAATTAAACTAGAGAACATTAAATGGATGAAATGAATTCTTCTATAAATAATTACAAATATACCAAAACAATTGTTTATTATATACATATGTGTAATATTTCAAGCCAATATAATAGAATAACACTAAACTAAAATAAATAGAACTTTTCAATTTCTATCACATCATAACATATTTTGAGTAATTGAGTTTCTTAAAATTAGATATTGTCGGATGTAATATTAACCAAAAATCACCAGTGGCCTATGTCACATTCTTGGAAATAGCATGGTTTATAGAGTTAAAGAAAACAACATTAAGTTTTTTAGTCTACTATAAAATTCATGTATATTATTTTTGTATGTTTTTGTGCTCATAATTTATATATTATATTGATATTATGTTAATTCTGAATTACCTTTAATATATTTCTTACCATATTTCTGAATTCATTATCAATGTTAATTTCTAGTAAATACATACAACATTAAATGAAAAATGATATTGAAGTTAGATATCACATAAATTGAGATAATGTTTAGAATGGTGGATTTAGTATGGATTTTATTAATATTAAAAATCAATTGGCATAAATATTTGTGAATCCTATACATGCAGGTAAATTTGAAAGCATCAGAGTAATCCTTGGAATAATGAATACATAAAGAAATCTCAAATCATAAATTTTAAAAAAATATTTTAAATTTTTAGGGGTTTTAAAGTATTTTAACTTTTTATAACATCGCTCAGATAGAATTTTGATTTATATAACAACATAATCAAAAAAAAACAAAAGACAATACATGAGTTAGATCCCTATATGGAATAATTGTTGTATGTTTCAGAAAACAAGGAGCCATTTTTATTATATTTTTGTCTTCATTGATTATGTTATTTGTGAAAAACTAAATTTTATATGTGCTGAAGTTCTTATTCAATGTAAGTTAGATATATCTTCATATTTTTTATGAAGAAATTTCACAAATATAAAAATATATATTTTCTATAAAAATAGATTATGTGGAGTATATTAAATAAAAAACCATTGATAAATTCATGAAATTTAGTACATCAACATAAATATATTGTATTGGAAACTAGTGAATAAGATATTATATTACTATTTACAATTGGTTATTTATTCAAATATTCATATGTGGATTTATCAATCCTATCAGAGTATCAAAAAATTATTCAACTTTTTATTAAAAGGTACATTCAAAATATTATATATTGTATTTATTTTTAATTCTATTTTAATGATATTTATTTTATCCCAAACCATTTTTATATAGAAATATTAGATGATATTTACATTCTTGGTTTTATATATAAAAAAACATTCAAGATACTATTGATATAATGGTTAGTTTTTCTTACTCCTAATTTCTTTTTCTTTTTATTATATTATCCCCTTAAAAAAGAGGCTCCAAATTTGATACCCTACAGAAACAACATTGGGATTATTCCCCTACATAAAATGGAAAGTGTAAAAGGATGTTTGATATTTCATATTCTAAAAAGTATATATTGGTAAGAACATAATCATCAATGCTATATATATATATATATTTAAGTATCTATTTTCTAAAAAGGGTATTATGAATAGTGGTATAAATTAATATTATTTTTAGTTTGATAGTTGACCTTGAATGGTTAATAAATTATAAATTAATTCTAATGGAGATTTTGAGATTTCAAAAATAGACAGATATTTTTTGATGCATTGAAATTGTGTTTTTATTTGATAGGGAGGTCATATAATTTTATAAAAATTTTATTTTATTTGAAATATGTTATCATGACATTATGACATTCAAAGTAACTAAGACTAAATTCATGTAGTTATCTAATGAAATTACTAGAATGTCCAAAATATAGAATATGTTTTGTGATAAAGATAATTTAATTTTTTTTATTCCTAGGAAAGAATTTTATATTGAGGACATTAGATATCTAATGATTTTACAATCTATTTTTCAAATGTTGGGAATATTTCAACTAAATTTTTATCATAGGATTATTAATAAGTTTTTATGTGTAAAATGTTTCCTAGATTGGGTGACTATAATTATGATAATATTAAGAATGTAAACCTATTAAATTTTATTCTTTTAAATAAGCCTTTTAATATGATATTTAAAATTTTATGAAAGATTATGGTTATTCCCTAAATGAAATAAAGATAAAATAGAACACTAGTCCATATAAAAAAACTTTAATATCATATATAAACTATAGTTATTCTCTTAACATACATTGGCATGAAGTCAAATTTTTTGAATACATAATAAATTACATAAAGAGATACCCAATTAATATATTAGTTTAGTGCCTTTAGAAACATAGAAATAAAATCATTGTTTCAAAAGTTAGCAACATCTTCCCCCACTATGTTCCTCATAACTACCAACCTTATTAGACACCTCATATATAATACATATCTTCATAACCTAGGGAATAAAAACATGAGGAAGGGTGATCTTGGATTCTCGGTAAGGGTAAACTTGGGAGACACATAAGCATAACATGAAAAAAAGTGTTTGAGAACATAATAATAACCTTTGAAGATCATACAATGCATATCAAGGATAATATAAATGATTCATGACATAATGATTAGCAGTTCATAACACATGAACCCTGAGGAAATCAAAAGAATAATCCATGGAATCATAACATATAAATAAGACATGAAAACTATGGAAAATGTGTAAATATATAAAATGATTTCTGTAATAGTCAATAGTTATTTCCAAGGCCATCTTAGTGTAATGGGTTCACTACCCAAACTATATCAGTAGTCAATGTTCACTTCCAATATAATCTTAGCAGACATGGTCCTTTACTTAACTGAGCTCACTCCTAGTTCCATCAATGTGTATATCATGAGATATAAATTTTACACAAATTCATTAGAGAGAGATATAGGTCCTAGAAGTCTCATTATTAAATCACACATATGAATTCCAAAAATGATAAAAATTAATCATATTATTATCCACAAAGTAGAATGGGTGTCGTAAACATGACATCATATCATAAACTATGGAAAACATACTGGATTTGTAATCATTTATTCAAAGAATAACACATGAATATTAGTGGTATTCTTAATCATATAACACATGTAAAATAGATGGGTGTCAAAGAAATAATGTCACAAAAACATAAACCATTTAGATAGGGAATAATAATGTTACCCATAGATCATATCAAATGAAAATCCTGATTTACAACAACAAATGTCATCATAGAACAAATATAAATTTCCAATATAATTTATAATGATATCTTAAGGAAAATATCCTTTATATATTGAAAAAGAGTTTTCAAACAAAAGGCATTTTTGAATGTAGTTTTCATTGAAAATAAATATGAAAAAATAATAATAAAATATTTTAAAATAATTAAATTCCTTATTCTTTCTATATAATATTTAATGAAATTTTAAAATGTTTTTTGAAAACATTTATAAAAAATTATTTTGGGAAGAAAACTGATTTCCAACCGAAGACTAAAATGAAGTCTAATTTTCATAAAAAAGTGCTAATGCTATTAATTGCCAAAGAGATATAAAATGGTACGATTACATTAGGATATAATGAATAGCCATAGGATAAGAAAATTCATAAGAGTTCTTGATAAATGGATCATATTATTTCATCACTAGATGTATAATCGTAAACAATCTCATTAAACGATGAGATCTTAGCAATAAAATTATACCACCTTAATAACATTGAATCACAATCCCCATGAAATATTATCATCATAAGAAGCTTAAAATACCATTAAAATAAGAATATTATTGACATAACATGTAAAAGGGTAATATATAAACCACATAAAATAATTTAGGTTCATAACATAACATGTGTCTCAAATAAGTCAAATTGAGACAAAATTATATTTCTGATTAGGTAACTTTTGAACCATAAACCCCCTGAAAAAGATATCATAAAATGAGTTTGTAAATACCCCTAAATTTAATGATAATAATCATATAATTCATTCATCAAAATTATATACACTATAAAGAGTAAATTATTGGTGACAATGGTATATGTCTCACAAAAATTAATGTGAGATTACAAATCCCCTTATATATGTGGTGACATATGAATCGACAAACCCAAAAGTAATAATCATCAAATAAAAAATTTAAATTCCAATATGATAAAATAAATAATTTTATAATATATAAAAAGGGGTTTTATATAAACCAATATAAAATAATTAAGGGGTGAATATGACATTTATCTCACAGATGTAAAAAGTGAGATGGAAATCTCTTACGCTGTGTTTTGACTCTCATCATACTTGCTCAGACCTCTTGTACAGTAAGTATCAGTTTCAATTAAATTTATTACATAAAAATATTCATTTATATCAGACCAAATATTATATTATTTTGACCTTTTATTACTAATTTATTTACATTTCAATGTCAGAGATACATTTTGGGTAATAACATCTTTGTTTTATGCATTTGTTTTAATTTGTCATATTTTTTACCAATTACTTATATCATGATTTAGTTATATCGACAATTTCAAACAGGAAATAAATATCATATATATTCATTATATATAATTAGTTATAAAAACTAATAACATATTGGAATAAAAAATGAGATACACCATTATGCAGACGGTAGGGCATACGTACAGATGAATGTTGCTTCCATTTTCGTGTCATATTGATAGAAAGAAAAATAAATAACACAAATATATGTTATAATTCTAGTATCTTTATTATTTTAGATATAACACATTTTTATATTATTCCCATCCTCAGTATATTTCTTGTAATGTGTGAATGGATCACATCTCGTTGAGGAGGTCGTAGACCACATGTCTACAAACGATATTATCGTATTACCACAAAAGAAAAAAACATAAATATATGGGTTATATAATTATTAAATAAGAATAAATAAATCATATATATAATATAAATAATATAAAAATATAGTTAACATCATTATTCCCAACCTTGATAGGTGGTGATTGAAGAAATAATGACATCAGTTCACGAGACGATAGTCCACTATACACGTGAACGATGATTACATATCACATTTGATTTACGTGTGTGCAAGTTCAGGTTGTACCATTAATATAATAAAATATCAGTATATATATTATACAAAATCTATTATATAATATATAAATAATAATAATTTATTCGGTGGATAATGAATGAAAATAAATTTTCTTATTGAAGGATGTAACCTCTTCTTTGAGTGACTCCTTTTGGTTTATATCAAAGAACTTCCTTGGTTGGATTTATACCCAAAGTGAGGATTATATGATCATATTATGGAATTTTGGATGATATTTGGATAGTTTTTAGATTTTTTAAATAGATTTAGAGGTGTGAAAAGAGGGGGAGAGTTTGTGGCCTTTTATAATTGTGTGAGGGGACAAACTTGGTATTTTTGAAATGAAAGTAAGGTGTACACCTCATTTTACCTTTAAATAGGATTCCATAAACAAAAAAATTCAAAACTAGAGAGGGAATGGTGTAAATATATCCATAAAATTGTTTATTCAATTGTTAAGGTACATTTTTACACCTTATTCTATAAGTCGATCCACTAAGTAATCTTCTTTTTAACTAAATCGGTGTAAAGAATTTTAATTGATGTCACTAATAATATTAGTAAACATAATCTAACACCAATAGATATTAGAAATTATACTAATTAAAAATATTCAATCCATTTTCCAAATAATAATCACATATTTTGGAATAAATTAATTTAATATTAATCTCATGGAAGGGATAAGATGACATGTTTTTAATGTAAAAAGGTTCTAAATATTGATTTTTTTTAATCGAATTTCAATGTAAAATTGGATCCAATTACCTAAATTTTATTTATTGAATTATAGTTGATATAATTATAATTTAAAAACAAATTAAAATAAAATTTACATATATAAAAAAATTATACAAAAAATCAGTTCTTAATTAAAATTCAGTATTTTCAAGTATTCATCAAAAAATGGAATATTTCAGAAAAAAACCAAAAAATAACCATTATATAATTTTGAAATTATGAATTAAAAAATGAATTCTATTTTATAATATTATATTTCTAAAACTTTCCAAAATTAATTTCATTGTTTTTTATGGACGAACATAAAAAGCCATTTATTTGAGAAAATGTTATTTTCAATACATATACAGAATTTACCAAAAACTATATATTTTTTTATCAACAAGTATTATTTATATGAATCCATTTTAAATAAAATTTAAAAATTAGTTATTAAAATTCATATTACTAGTTTTAATGACTAGATTATAATTAACTTTTTTGAATAATTATAATAATAAAATATTGTTTATAGAATATAAATTTTTTGTGTAATGCAAGCCAAGTCAGTGTTATGTGTAGTGGAAGATTATAATGGTGTATCCTAAAATATAATACATCAAAAAATTTATTTTATTTAAAAAAAATCGTAAAACATAGGATGTTACAATATACCAATCTTAAAATTAATTTCACCCACCAAAATCATCATTCTAATAAAAAAATAAGGATACTCATGACTCATCATATCCTCAAGTTCCCACATTACTTCCTCTAACTGTTGTTTTATCAAAAAAAAATTACTTGGTAAGTGGTATTGTTTTTTAAAACATTTTATGTATGATCTGCAATTTCAACTTGTCATTTTTCATAAGAAAGATCTTACTCCAGGGGTATAAACTCTAAGTTTAGATTATTTTAAGGGGATGATATGTACATCCATGGTGGAGATACATGGAAAACATCATGGAATTGAGATATATTTGTTGGAAGCTCCCTGTAATAGGCTAATGTCCCAATACGATAAAGACTTTCAAAGGGACTAGTATATATAGGGATTAGTTTTCTTTTCTTCTTGAATATCAGAAATTTATTCCATAGATATATTTTTAGAAACAACTTATCACCAACATCAAATTATATATCACACTTACATTTATTATCATAAATTGTATGTTGACTTTTAGGTACATTGATATGCAATAGAATGGATCTAACCTTATCATCATTTTCTTCAGTGATCTCATGTACCAATATCCTTGTTTCTCTAACATCATTATAGAACATTGGACCTCCATATTTGTTTCCATATAAGGCTTTATAAGGATCCATCTTAATACTTGGGTGAAATATATTGATGTAATAAAACTGCACTTTAGGAATTTAATGACTCCATCCTTCTTTGAAATCTAGAGAATATGATCTCAAATTTTTGTGTATGGTTTGAATTATACTTGAATAATGAAAATTCATCTAAGGATGATAAGAAGTGTTAAAAATGAATTCTGTATCAAGATATTTATAAATATATCTCTTGAATGTTGATGTAAAACACATATCCGAATCAGATACAATAGTATATATTACTACATGAAACCTTACCCTTAATGTATATCCTTGAAATTTTATTTATTGAAAATTCTTCTCTGATAGCGATGAAGCATGCTGACTTAGTATGGTAGTCAACTTCCACCCATTTATGATTTTGTCTTTTAATGGTATTAGGGAGTCCAATAATAAAATCCATAGTGATATTACCCCATTTAAATTATGGTATGGTTAATGGATATAATATCCCCTTCGACTTTTTTATTTTAGCCTTATGTTGCTGACATACCAAGAACAAAGATAAAGTCTCTACAATATATCTCATCATGAAATACCACTAAAATTGTTCTTTAAAATATCTATAAATATACGTACTTTTAGGATGAATGGTGAATGAATAAATATAATCTTCCTCTAGAAAATCCTTCTTCAAATCTGTTATACCTAAAACAAAACAAATATTCATGAACATTAAAAATCAGTCCTATTCAAGGTTGAACTCAAGAATATTTCTAAACATCCTCTATATTTTTACATCTTTCTTCTACGCATCATTAATATCCATATGGATAGATGTTTAAACATTCAATTTAGAGAGATAATATTTTTCTCCTTCCTTTAGGATTTCTTAATTTATCATTTGAAAATACAGAAATATTAGATCTTTAGTGATCCTCATCATGGATAAGATAACATGATCCTTTTGAGTCAAAGAATCATCCACCATGTTCACATTCCCATGGTGGCAATGGATTGGGAAATCACAATACTTTATCATCTCTAATAATCTTTTCTTGTACATGTTCAACTCCTTATGTGTTAATATATACTTCAAACATTTATGGTCGATATATATATTACAATTTCATCCATAAATATAATACCTAAATATATTTAAGTATCAAATTTCCATAGGTAACTCCAAATCATGAATTGGGAAATTTCTCTCATCTGTCTCATGAAGTAAGATATAACCATGTAATTCTGCAAAATAACACATCCCAATACCTTTTTTAATGAATCATTAAAGACTAAAAACCCTTCTCTAGTACAGGGTAATGTAACAATAGTTGGGCTGCAAAACATTTTCTTTAGATCCTTGAAATTTTCTACACATTCATATATCCCGAGGAACTTTAAACCCTTCTAAGTTAACTAGGTCATAATATTGGATATTGATGAGAACATATCCACAAAACATAAATAATATCCAAATGAACCATGAAAACTATGGATCTCTATCACTATGGTTAGATTAGGATAAAATTCAATAGCCTTCAACTTTGATGGATCTACTTATATAACCTATCTTGGGATTTCATGAACTAAAACTAAAACCTTGACCATCCCAAATTCAAAATTTGTAAATTTTTCATATAGATTTTCTTTACTTAGGGTCTTTATATAATTCTCAATAAGATTTCGTACTGTTCCTTTCTCTTTGAATAAATAATAATATCTTCTATAAAGGCTACCAAAAAGTAATCAAGGTAATCTCTAAAGAATATATTCAACGAATATATGAATATATAACAGAAATTAGTAAGTCAAAAAGGCGTCACTATATATTCATGGTGTCTATACAATGTATGGAATGTTTTCATAGGTACATACTCCTTTATGAACCTCAGTTGATGATTTCCATAATGGACTTCAATCGTGGAAAACAATTGAGCTCCACCCACATGATCAAACAAGTCATCAATATGAAGAAGAGGATGCATGTTATTGATCATGATCTTCTTTAACTCCTGATAATCTATGCAGAGTTACATTGATCAATTGTTCTTTTTCAAAAAATTATAGGTTTACACCAAGGTAACACACATATATGAATGAATACCATGTTAAGGTATTCTTGAAGTGTTTTCTTTAATTCCTACAACTTAATGAGGTTCAATCTATATTGATTCCTAAAAAATGGTGTAGAACTATGTAAGAGTTATATTGAGAACTCAACTTTATGTTTTAGTGGAAGTCTAGTAAATTCTTTTATAAATACATCAAAAAAATTCAGACTACAACCATGTCATCAATATTGATCTTATACCCAACCATTTGATATAAACATGCCTTCTAAATTAGAATTCAGACGCATATATTGATGTAATCTCTATAGAATGTTTATACATATCATCACATTGATATATGATCATATGTAGGTTTTAAATATCAAATATAACATACCCTTATAAAAAATTAATTTATTATTTATACATAGAAAGACAATACATGCTATGATGACATAAAATTCTATTAGAGGAAAATGGAAATATTTTTAAGAAGCACATTCCCACTAAAATTAACTAGAGGGTAATCACTAAATTGAGGGAAAAAACTATACCATTAAAGGATTTCACTACTAATTCAACATCTAATCATTTGGTAGAAATCATAATACCCTTATAAAATTATTTATATTTGAATTAGTGGGTATATGTAGAATCAAATAAGACATTTGAAGTTATTGAGTTGAAGGAAATTGAGCCTTTCACAAAGTCATTGTCTTTCCCCCCATCAAAAACAATGATCACATGAGATTTCTCCTTGTCGCTTAGCTTAACATGTTATTGGCATCGATCATAATCATTAACAATTGGGTTTGGGAATTGGATATCATAATTCCCATTCTCTTTACACTTGAATCATTGAGGTGAGAAATCTGCATTTTGTGTATCTTTTTCATGATTCACACTGTTAGATAACTTTTTCCCGTAACTTTAAAAATAAAATTCCCAATGACCTTCAAATACAAATTTAAAAAATTCATTATACCCCGTAATATAATTCCCTGAATGATTCCCCCCCAACATAGAGTACATTGTAAATCTCATAATCCTATCTTCGTGGGTTTTATAAATTTCATAACACTCCATCTTCATTTTCTTATCAATAAAATGAGATTGATATTTAACTCCAATATCCATTAAAACCTTGATTTTATAATGTATATGTCTTTATAGATACTAAATACTCTTATGGATAATGACCTTCTGAGTCTTGTCTTTAATCAACTGAATAATCAATCAACCTTACATTTTTTTAAGGATTCTAATTCCCAAAGTGTACCTCACAAATCTTGTACAATTGGATTCATAGTTACCAAAAAGTTGATCATCTCTTCATTTTAACTCAAGAAACTCTTTCTTCATCTTCATATTAATTATAATAGGTAACTACTTATCAAAAAATAATTTCTTGAAGTCATCCCAATATATGGATTCAATTTTTTTCATTTGGCATATTATTCTAAATTATAGTATACCACATTTTTTATTCTCCTTATAAGTGATAAAATCCAGTATTACTTTCTCAGGTTCTGAACATTGGAGAATAAAAAAATATTTTTAGTGGTATAGGTCCATTTTTCAGTAACTAGTGGATCAGAAGACCCACGAAAATAAGGTGGATGTTTCCTCATGAAGGGCTCAATAAAATAGTGTTCCATCCTTTTCTCACTAAAAAGCTCTGCATGATTCATATCTTCAGATTGTTTTATGATTGTAAAAAATGTTTTTTATTCCAACTCCAATAAAATTTGGGTGATATAGAGGCTAATAATTGAATTTTGTATCACACTCAGAATTTACCCTGTTTTTTGGGTTCTAAGCATTGACTATAACCAAAAAAAGAGTAAGAAATAATATTCATAATGGGAAATGTCTTAATCATGGAATCACTTATAGGATGTCCAAATTATGAAACCTTATTTAAAATTTCAAATATTTTATTTATCATAAGTTATTCGTAGATAAATTCAATTTAAATACTTTATGGTGGTTCTTGAAGAGTCTCTGAATTTCGAAAGTATAATCTTCGAGAGTGTCAAAACAGGTGTACAGTAAGGCCTATTATCACACACCATTTTCTGGCTCACTCAACTTAGTTATAGTGTTTGGGTGGTTTTAACCCTATGTACATATATTCTAGAGTCACATCCTATTGTAGTATCCATACATGGATGTATTTATAGGAAACCACTCACTCTATCTTTTACCAAAATCCCATGACATTTTCATATACTTTGACTCATCCTTTGACTTATCAATAGATATGTGTCCTTAGGGATGCCACTATGGTTTTCTCATCCTAGTTTCCAAAGGTTTAACACACTCTTTCATTGATTACAACAATAGTGAACATCTCTTATCATAAAAATACATTTCATCATATTTTAGAAATAAATAATACATTAAAAAATAAATTCCCAAACATCGTATTGGTTTAGTGCCTTTAGAAACATATTAATGTAAATACTATTCTATAAGTGAGCTACATCATCGACCACTATGCTCTCTATAACTAGAAATATTTTTAGACACATCATACATAATAATTCTCCTCATAACCTAGGGAATGGAAACAAAAAAAATGGTGATCTCTTATGTTCAGTAAGTTTAAGCATGGGAGATATGTAAGCATGAGAAGAATATAAGGGTACAAGAACATAATTATAACATTTGAGGATCATACCATACAAATAAAATATCATATACATGTGTCATTGAATAAATATTCGATGTTAATAAGACAAGAATCGTGACAGAATCAAAATAATAAGTCATTAAATCAAAAAATAATAATAGGATATGAAACTATAGAAGACACATAAACATATAAAATTATTTACATAGTAGTCAAGGATTATTTCCAATGTCATATTTTTGAAATGGGTTCACTTCCCAAACCATATTAGTAGTCTACGTTCACTTCCAATATCATATTAGCAGATATATTACTTTACTGAACCAACTTCACTCCTTGTTCTATCCATGTCTATCTCAGGGGATATAAATCATTTCAAAATTCATTAGAGGGATATATAGGTCCCATCCATATCATTATTAAATCATACATATGTGTGTCATAAGATAATAAAAATTCATAATATCATAACCCATGAAATTAAATGGGAACTATAAAAATATCATCATATCATAACCTTCCAAAAAGTGAAATTTTTCATAATCATTTCATTGAATCATAACCCATAAAAATAAGTAGGTTTCATATTCATATAACCCATAGAAAAGAAAAAAGTTTCATCAATATCATTCCATAAAACCATAAACCATTTGGAGAAAAAATATGAATGGTTAGCTTGGATAATATCACCAGAAATGCATGAACAACACCAAATTTTTTCATCTCAGATAGAAATTAATTTTGAAATTCCTTTTAAAAACATTTCTTCAGAAATATATCCTTTTAAATTTAAAAAATTATTTTTTAAATATAAAACATTTATGAAATAAATTTTCGTTGAAAATAGATTTTAAAAAATTTAATGTAATATTTTAAAATAATTTAAATCATTTTTATTTGAAAATAAAAATAATACATTTTTTGAAAAAAAATTCTTTGAAGAAAACAGATTTCTGATGGTAGATATTATTGAAGTAAAATTTTCTTAATAACCTTTTCATAATGATATGATGTACCAAATAGTAGTAAAATGTTTCAATTACCATAATATGTCATGAATAACCATAGTAGAAGTTAATTGATGTAATATCTTGAGATATGGATCCAAATATTTCAATACTTTATGTGTAGTCATAAGCAATCAAGATAAATGTTAAGCTTGTAGCAATAAACTCATACCACATTGGTAACATTGAATTATAATAAACAAGAAAAAAATAACATCACATGAAGACTAAAATATCATGAAAATAATTATATTAATGATAAATCATGTAAAACATAATTTTATACACCTCATAAACAATGTAAGGGAATAACATAACATATGTCTTAAAGAATGAATGTTGAGGCAAATTTACCTTACCGATTTGGTAACTCTTGAACCGTAAACCACATTAAATACCGAGCATAAAATAGACATTCAGATACCATAAAATTATAGGAAAATAATAATATAATACACTCATGGGAGTTATTTACACCTCATAAAATAAACAAGTGGTGAATACAGAATAAGTCTCATAGAAATAAAAGTGAGATTAAAAATCCTCTTACTACTGTGGTAACATCTGAATCGGAAACCCCAAAAATATTAATCATAAAATAAAACATATAAATAACTTTAATATAAAATAATTAAATTTATAATATAACATAATTTGAAGTATATAAACAACATAAAATAATTAAGGGGTAAATATGACATTTATCTCACAAATGTAAAAAGTTAGATGAAAATACCTTACCTTATGTATTGAATCTCATCGTACTCATTCAATAATCCTATATAATAAATATAATATTATTATAAATATATTACAAAATCATATTCATTTATATCGTATAATATATAAATTTTTATGACCTTTAATTACCCATTTTTTTAACAATTCCTTGTAAAGGTTACATTTTGGGTAATAACCACTTTGTTTTATGCATGTGTTTTATTTGTTATTTTTTTAATCCTATAAATTATATATTTATATCATCATATAAATAATTTTACACATGATATAAATATCATATATATTTAGTATATATTTATTTATAATAATCTATAAAATAGGAAAAGAAAATGAGATACACTGTTTATGAAGATGGTAAGTCGTACGTATACCTGAACATCATTTTCATTATTAGTCTTGTTGAAAAAAATAGGTTTAAATTATACAAATATATTGTAATTAGAGTATAATTATTATTTTATATATACTACATATTTTATGAAACCCATCCTTAATACATTATATGTAAAGCGTGAATGAATCATATCACTTTGAGGAGGCAGTAGCCACCCGTCCACAAACATTGTTATCGTATTCCAAAAAAAATAAATCATGATTTTATGTGTTATATAATAATAAAAAAATCATTAATAAATCATAAATATCATATATATATATATATATATCATATAAAAACATAAATTCCATCATTATTACCATCCTTGAGAGGTGGTAATGGAATAACAAACGACAATGCTCTGTCAAGCGGTAATCTCTTGTAAAACAAATAATGATTGTGTATCCTATTTGATTGATGTTTTGGTGGGTTTGGAGCATAAAAATAAAAAAAAATTAGTATATATAGGAAACTAATTTTATTATATAATAATGTATCAAGAAGAATTTAGAGGTTGAAAAATGAAATAAAATAGAAGTTCTTATTGAAGGGTGTTACCTCTTATTTGGGTAACTCATTTTGGTTTTCACAATAGGACATCCTTGGAGGGATTTATGCACAAATGGAGGATTATTGGGTGAATTTATGGAGTTTGGGAGGATATTTTAGGGGTTTTTTTAAATAAAATGTTCTTGATAGTTGTGAAAAGAGTGGGAGAGTTTGTGGCCGATAATAATTGAGGGGGAGGACACACATCGTGTTTTTTAATAGAATGTTAGGTTTACCAAAATTTTTACCATATAATATGATTTAACAACACACCTAATTTTATAATATAGGGGTTAAGGTCTAAAAATTTCAATAAAATTGGTGTTGGAAAAGTATATGGCCATTTTCACAAATTAGTTTAACCTGAATGTAATTTTTTTACCCCAATCACTACAGTTAATTTTAATTTATCTTCATAATAATTTTGGTAAGTAATTATTTGGACATTATATTATGCTCATTCAGAATTAGAAATCAATTTTTAATAATTATAATCACATAATTGTCAGAAATATATTTAAAATTGATCCCATAGACGAGACGCGGGGATAAGTTTTTAAATTAAAAAATTGAATAATATTGAAATTATTTTATGAGAAATTTAAATTTAAAATTGGTTCTAACAAACTAAATATGATTTATTGATTTATAATTGATATAATTAAGATTAAAAAATAATATATTATTTTACTATATAAATAAATTAAACTAAAAAGTAGTTTTCAATTTAAATTCAGTATTTTTCACTACTCATCCAAAGATTGAATATTTAATAAATTACCAAAAACTCCCTATAAGATAATTTTAAAATTATTATTTAAAATTTAATTTTTATTTACTCAAATTAAATTTCTGAAAGTGAAAAAAAATAATTTCTTTATTATTCACCTAAGGAAATTAAAATGTATTTATTTGAGAAAATTGTATTTTCAAAACATATACAAACATTACAAATAATTACATTTCATTATAAATATGTTTTATTTATATGAACCCATTATAAATAAAATTTAAAAATATGTTTTTAATATTAATATTACTAAGTTTAACAACTATTTTATAACTATCTTGTTTAAATAAATTTAAAAATAGAATGTTTTTGGTAGAAACTCAAAGTTACTTGTTATACAACCCAACACATCATTTCATATAGCGCAAGATTAACATGGTATATTCAGTAATGTAAATTATGAAATAAATCTAATTTATTAAATATTTTTTATAAAAACACAGGGGGTTTCATAGACTGTAGAATTAAATAAATAAGAATAAATTGAAAAAACCTAATGAAGAGAAATTGGTTAGTGATGAAAATTAGGGATAATGCATTTCTCAGGGTATCTGTGTTCATGGGAAACAATGGATGATATTATTATACTTTTAAACTATAATTACTTAAATATAAATACTAATATATTAAAATAAAAATAAAACCAAACGTAGATCTTGGTTTGACTCAATGGGTTGTTATTATTTCCCTTTTAACAACATAAGGATAATGATCAAGTAAGAAGGAGAGGAAAGAATCTATATTACTAGAAGTTTATATTCATAAATACCTACTTGGAAAAGAATACAAATGATTTTAATAAAGAGATAAGGAAATAAAAATTTATGATAGATTCATATTTTGAAAATTTGAGTTTTTTTTATTTCTTCACTTAGAAGAGAGTGTTTCAAATGTTGGATAATATTATCTATAATATAGAAGTTTAATATAAATATTTAAATAAAATAAAAAAATTAATGATAGAAATTTTTAATTTCATTAATTCTAAAAATGTGGAAGGGTAATTAAGTACCCATAATTATAATTTTAATCTAAAAGTGATGGTATTTAGATTATTCAACCCTCTTATGACTAGTGAGGAAATATCTAATGTTTATGTGGAAGAATCATAGAAGAATAAAGGTTCATGTTAAAAGAATAATAAGAGGGAACAAGAACCCCATAAAATATATCCCACTAAAGTGGATCAGATCACCATGGAAGATAACTCTAGTAGTATTTCACTAAAATATGCAATCAATAAGAATAAACATAAATTATTCAAAGTAAGGAAATAGAGGTGTATTAAATGGGATCAAAAATTTAAAAAGTAATCAACATGAAATGTAGTTGGGCTTTGGATTATTTTCTTATTCCACATAAGAACCATGGATTTTAAATCATTTATTATGAGAAGTAGGATAAGCATGAAACTATATATCCTATCTCTACAACTATTATAAAAAAAATCAATATCATATCTATAATCTATTGTTTTAGTTTCTATAGAAATTATGAATATTTGACCAATAAAAATTCAATAAATTTCAACTAATAGTCAAATTAGTAAAGTACATTCATTTATATAAGCAAAAATCAAAAAACATTTAGAAGTGGTAATAGGTAAATCAGCTAAGAATGGTTTTAGAATAGTTAATGTTCTTGAAAAATCTATTACTGATTATATACATGAAGTAGGAGAGAATAAAAATCCAATGAAGAGAAAAAATTTTGTATTATGAAAACTAAATATGATGATATAAAAGAGGAATTAGTAACTAAGGTTATGACTCAAAATTTTGAGAAATCCAATGAATTAGTTGATGAAAAAGATAATAAAGGATAAATAGGATTTTTTATATAGATGTTATTTATGGGATAGTTGATAACAAAGTTTAGTTTGCCTTAACATTTTATTGATTATTTTTGAACTGTTTTTTTTATATCTCATTTTCAATATAAAAAGAATTACACCTATAAGATTAAGTGTCTAAATTATTTTTCAATTTTTATAAGTCTAAACATGTGATATTTCCATATATCAGAGTTCTAATGATGTGCAATGAGTGGCATATTTCTTAGGCTAATGGAGTACCTTATTTGAATGAAATTTTCCTAATTAATTCTTTCAATTTTTTTGATAACATACTATGAAATCTTTAAACTATTTATATATTTATTTATATGTTATCTATGTTTTACTCATCAAGATGTGGGTAATGGTAACACCCTATATTTTTGGAATATATTGTTTATTTAAATTAATACTATGTTTGATATCTTTATCTATAAAAAACCTCAAACTAATATTACACCTCATAAAATTAGACTAATATTCTTAAGAAAATGTAATAATAATAAATCATGTAGTATATAAATACATTTTAATCAATAATAAATGAATATAAATAGTATTAAGAACCACTAATGTTTAAAAATGGTATTTTCAATAAATTCAGTTATTCTTTTTATATTTTTTTAATATAAAATATATATTTTTAAATTTTTTAAATATTTTATTTTGTAATATTATCTTAATTATTGAATTCATCAAGTCCAAAATTTCTTATTTTAAATATTTGAGATTTTTCAAAAATAACATATTTTTATGAAAATTAAAAAATATCTTTTTTACTAATACTTCAATGTTTATAAAATAATAATAAAGTAATTATTACCTAAAATAATTTAATCATTTTCATTTTTCCATAATTTTTTTTTAGTAAAATTATTCATTAAAAATAGTGTGTTGAATTTATAAAACTCATGTTTAACACTTTTGAAACTTATGTGATATTCTACGCTAAAAAAATTTATTTTATTATATTAAAAATTGCATTCTAGACATATAGAAATTGAATATAAAAAATGGATTCAATATTTTACAACATCATTTTAATATTACTAAATAAGGCCAATTTAATTTTATTCATAAAATTGTGATTATAAATATTTTAAGGACCATTATAATAGAGAAAGTGTTATTTTCATTGAATTATTTTATTATTATTTAAAAATTAATTAATTAAAATGATATTTATTTTATAAACTATATGATAATACACTTAAACATTTTTAAAAATATTTTATCACTCAATTAATTAGTAATAAATGACATATAATATTAATATCACTTAGTGTTAAAATCAAGATTTTTCTACAAAAAAAATTATTCTTTTTAAAAAAAAGTATGATTTAAAAGTTAATTTTATCATATTTTTAAATAATTTTAGCTTAAATAGATATAAAATTTAGGTTTATTAGATCAAAATTTTGTAATAAGGGTAACATTTCATGTGTAATAATGTTTATATTTCATGAGAAAAAATATTTACCTAGGTAAAAAACAAAATTGTAAAATGTAAAAATAAATTGGTAAAAATGATGAAACATATTTAAAACGTGTTTAAAATAATTTATTGAAGATTTATTGACCCTATATAACCAATAAATCCCTTAATTAAAAATTTTGGACTCATTTACCAATGATTATGGTCATTCCATTAGATAAAAAATAATGGGTATTCAAAAAAGTGCCATTTTTTACTTATAAAAGGGAATCACATCCACCAATTAATTATAAACATATCCATTATAAATTAAAAAAGAAACTCTGAAATTTTTATAACCCTATATGAATCTATAAATTTAATAATACTCATGTATAAATTAGTTACCCTAACACCACCATTTCCAAGGATATTTCAAATATAAATATCAAGTTCTTAGTGTGAGTATTTCTAGGAAACCACTCACTCTATCCTTTACCAAAATTCCATGACATTTTCTTATAAATTGACTCATCCTAAGACTTATCAATAGATACATGTCCTTAGAGATACCACTATGGTTTTCTCATCCCTGTTTCCAAATATTTAATACACTCTTTCATTGATAACAACTATAGTGAACCTCTCTTATCATAAAAATACATTTCATAATATTATAGAAATAATTAATACATTAAAAAATAGATTCCCCAATATCATATTGGTTTAGTGCCTTTAGAAACATATTAATTTAAATACTGGTCTATATGTGGGCTACATCATCTACCACTATGTTTTTTATAACTATAAATCTTCTTAGACACATCATACATAATAATTCTCCTCATATCCTAGGGAATGGAAACATAAAAAAGGGTGATCTCATATGCTCAGAATGTGTAAAAATGGGAGATATGTAAGCATAAGAACAATATAAGGGTACTAGAACATAATTATAACATTTTAGGATCATACCCTACAAATAAAATATCATATACATGTGTCATTGAATAAATATTCGATGTTAATAAGACAAGAATCATGATAGAATGAAAATAAATAGCCATTAAATCATAACATCGAATTAAGATATGAAACTGTGGAAGACACATAAACATATAAAATTATTTACATAGTAGTCGAGGATTATTTCCAATGACATCTTGGTGAAATGGGTTCACTTCCCAAACCATATGTGTAGTCTATATTCACTTCAAATACCATATTAGCAGATATATTACTTTACTGAACCAAGTTCACTCCTTGTTCTATCAATGTCTATCTCATGACATATAAATCATTACAAAATGAATTAAAGGGATATATAGGTCCCATACATATCATCATCAAATAATAAATATGTGTTTCATAAGATAATAAACATTCATAATAGTATAACCCAAGAAATTAAATGGGAACCATAATAATATCATCATATTATAACCTTCCAAAAAGTGAAATGTTTCATAATACTTTCATTGAATCGTAACGCATGAAAATAAGTAGGTTTCATATTCATATAACCCATAGAAAAGAAACAAGTGTCCTCAATATCATGAAATCAAAACATAAACCATTCTGAGAAAAAAAAATTAATGGTACCCTTGGATAATATCACTAGAAATTCATGAAGAACACTAAATTTCTTCATCTTATATGGAAATTAATTTTGAAATTCCTTTTAAAAACATTTCTTGAGAAATATATCCTTTTTAATTTTAAAAAAAAATTATAACTTAAAACATTTTTGAAATACATTTTCATTGAAAATAGCTTTTAAAAAATTTAAACTAATCTTTTAAAATAATTTTGATCATTTTTATTTGAAAATAAAAATTATAATTTTTAGGGAAAAATCTCTTGGAAGAAAACAGATTTCTTATAGTATATATTAATGAAGTAAATATTTTTTAATAACCATATCATAATGATATCAAGTACCAAGGAGTAGTAAAATGGTAAAATTACCAGAATATGTCATGAATAACCATAGTAGAAGTTAATTTATGTAATTTCTTAAGATATAGATCATAATATTTAAATACTTCATGTACACTCATAAGCTATCCAGAAGGAATGTTGAGTAAATTTACCTTACCTATTTTGTAACACTTGAACCATAAACGACATGAAATACCGAGCATAAAATAGATATTTAGATACCATTAAATTAAAGGAAAATAACAATAGAATACACTCATGGGATTTATATACACCTCATAAAATAAACGAGTGGTGAATACAGAATAAGTCTCACTGAAATAAAAGTGAGATTAAAAATCCCCTTAATACTGTGGTAACATCTGAATCGGAAACCCCAAAAGTATTAATCATCAAATAAAACATATAAATACCCTTAATATAAAATATTTAATGATATAATATAACAAAAGTTTAATTATATACACCACATAAAATAAGTGGTAAATATGACATTTATCTCACAAATGTAAAAAGTGAGATGAAAATACCTTACCTTATGTATTGACTATCAACGTACTCATTCAATCCTCCTATATAATAAATATATTACAAAATAATATTCATTTATATCATATCATATATGATTTTTATTACCTTTTATTACACATTTTTTTAACAATTCCTTGTAAATGTTACATTTTGGGTAATAACCACTTAGATTTTTTCATGTGTTTTATTTGTTATATTATTCATCCTATTAATTATATATTGATATCATCATATAAATAATTTAAAAAATGATATAAATATTATAAAAATTTAGTATATATTTATTTATAATAATATATAATATAGGAATAGAAAAATAGATACACTGTTTATGGAGATATTAAGTCGTACTTTTACCTGAAAATAATTTTCATTATTTGTATTATTGAAACACATGGTGTAAATTATAAATATATAGATTAAAATTATAGTATCATTATTATTTTTTATATACAACATATTTTATTAAACTCATCCTTAATAAATTATATGTAAAGCATGAATGAATCAGATCTCTTTGGGGAGGCGGTAGCCACACGTCCACAAACATTGTTATCGTATTCCTAAAAATATAAAGCATGAATTTATGTGTTATATAATAATTAAAAAATCATAAAAAATCACAATTATCATATATATATATATATCATATAATAATATAAAATCCATCATTATTACCAACCTTGAGAGGTGGTAATGGAAGTACAAACGGAATTGCTTGGTCAAGCGGTAATCTGTTGTACAAAAAAATAATGATTGTGTATCCCATTTGATGGATGTTTGTGTGGGTTTTCAGTATACACATAAAATAAAAAAAATATTAGTATATATAGGATACTGATTTTATTATATAAATATGTAACAAGAATAATTTAGAGGTTGAAGAATGAAATAAAATAGAAGTGCTTATTGAAGGATGTTACCTCTTCTTTGGGTGACTCATTTTGATTTGCACAAAAGGAAATCTTTGGTGGGATTTATGATGAAATGGAGGATTATCGTGTGAATTTAGGGAATTTGGGAGGATATTTTATGGGTTTTTTTAAAATAAAATGTGCTAGATAGTTGTGAAAAGTGTTGGAGAGTTTATGGACATTTATAATTGAGGGGGAGGACACACTTCGTGTTTATGAAAAGAATGTTAGGTTTACCAAAATTTTTACCATCTAATAGGATTTAATAAAAAACCAAATATTATAATATAGGGGTCAAGGTCTAAAAATTTCCATAAAATCGATGTTGGAAAAGTCTATGGCCATTTTCACACATTAGTTTAACCACAATGTAATCATTTTTTCCCCAATCACTAAAATTAATTTTAATTTATCTCCCTAATAATTTTGGTAAATAATTATTTTGACATTATATTATGCTCATTCAGAATTAGGAATCCATTTTTATTAATTATAATCACATAATTTTAAAAAATATATTTAAAATTGATCCTGTAGACGAGATGCGATGATAGGTTTCTAAAGTGAAAAGGTACAAAAGATTGCAATGATTTTATGTGAAATTCAATTTTGAAATTGGTATGAATAAACTAAATATGATTAATTTATGTATAATTTATATAATTAAAATTAAAAGTAGTTTTCAATTTAAATTCAGTATTTTTCACTACTCATCCAAAGATGGAATATTTATTCCAATACAAAAAAAAATCTGTAAGATTATTTTAAAATTATGATTGAAAATTTAAATTTAAATTAATCAAATTATATTTCTGAAAGTGAAAAAAAATTAATTTCTTTATTATTAACCTAAGGAAATTAAAATGTATTTATTTTAGAAAATTATATTTTCAAAAGAGATACAAACTTTACAAATAATTACATTTCATTATAAATATGCTTTATTAATATAAAACCATTATAAATTACATTTCATTTTTTTAATATTAATATTACTATGTTTAACATATAGTTTATAACTATCTTGTTTAAATAATTTTAAAAATAAAATCTTTTTTGTAGAAACTCAAAGTTACTTGTTACACAAGCCAACTCTTAATTTCATATAGCGCAAGATTAACTTGGTATAGTCAGTAATGAAAATTATCAAATAAATTAAATTTATTAAATAATGTTCATAAAAACATAGGTGGTTTCATAGACATTAGAATTAAATAAATAAGAATAAATCGAAAAGACCTAATGAAGAGAAGTTAGTTAGTGATTAACAATTAAGGATAATTCATTTCTCATGGTATCCTTGGTCATGGGAAAAAATTGATGATATTATTATACTTTTAATTTATAATTACTTAAATATAAATCCTAATATAACTAAATGGAAAATAAAACCAAAATAATCTCTTGTTTTGACTCAAAGAGTTTTTATTATTTCCCCGTTAACAACATAATGAGAATGATCATGTAAAAAAGGGAGGAAAGAATCTATAGTACTAGATGTTTTTTTTCATAAATACCAACTTGGAAAAGAATAAAAATTATGCTAATAAATAGATAAGGAAATAAAATTTTAATATATATTCATATTTTTAAAATTTGTGTTTTTTTAATTTTTTCCCTTAGAATAGAGTGTTTCAAATGTTGGATAATATTATCTATAATACAGAAGTTTAATATAAATATTTAAATAAAATAAAAAAATTAATGATAAAAATCTGTAATTTAATTAATTCTCAAAATTTGGAAGGATAATTATGTACCCATAATTATCATTTTAATCTAGAAGAGATGGTATTTCTATTATTAAATCCTATTATGACTAGTGAGGAAGCATCTAATGTTTAGGTGGAATAATCATAGAAGAAAGAAGGTTCATCTTAAAAGAATAATAAGAGGGAACCAGAACCCCCTATACTAAATCCTAATAAAGTGGATCAGATCACCAAGGAAGATAACTCTAGTAGTATTTCACTAAAATATGCAATCAATAAGAATAAACATAAATTATTCAAACTAATGAAATACAATTGTATTAAAGGGGATCCTAAATTTAAAAAGTAATCAATATAAAATGTAGTTGGGAATTGGATGATTTTCTTATTCAAAATAAGAACCAGTGATTTTAAATCATATATTATGAGAAGTATGATAAGCATGAAACTATACAGCCTATCTCTACAACTATTATAAAAAATCAATATCATATCTATAATCTATTGTTCTAGTTTCTATAGAAATTATGAATATTTGACAAAAAAATTCAATAAATTTCAACTAATACTCAAATTATAAAATTATATTCTTTATAGAATAAAATATCAAAAAAAATTCAAAGAGGTAATAGGTAAATTAGCTGATAATTTTTTTAGAATAGTTATTGTTCTTGAAAAATCTATTACTGATTATATATATGATGTTGGAGAGAATAAAAAAGCCAATGAAGAGAATGAATTTAGTATTAAGAAAACTAAATATGATGATATAAAAGAGGAGTTAGTTTCTAATGTTATGAATCAAAATTTTGAGAAATCCTTGGAATTAGTTAAAAAAAAGATAATAAAGGATAAATTGGATTTTTTTTATAAAGAAGTTATTTAAGGGATAGTTGATAAAAAAGCTAAGATTGTCTTAACATTTTATTGATTATTTTTGAAATATTTTTTTGTAATATCTCATTTTAATTACAATTTTTCAATGTAAAATGAGTTTCACCTACAAGATTAAGTGTATATATTATTTGTCAATTTTTTTATAAGTATAAACAGGTGAGATTTCCATATTTCAGAGTTTTAATGATGTGAAAATAGTGAGATATTTCTTATACTAAGGGAGTACCTTATTTGAATGAAATTTTCCTAATTAATTCTTTCTAATTTTTTTGATAACATACTATGATATCTTTTAACTATTAATATATTGATTTATACTTTATCTAGGTTTTACTCATCAAGAAGTGGGTCATCGTAACAGCTTGTATTTTTGGAATATATTGTTTATTTAAATTAATACTATGTTTGATAAATTTATATATAATAAACCTCAAACTAAAATGATAACTCATAATATTAGACTAATATTATTAAGAAAATGTAATGATAATAAATCATGTAGTATAAAAATACTTTTTAATCATTAATAAATGAATACAAAATTGTATTAAGAACCCTTAATGTTTAAAAATGGGATTTTCAATAAATTCAGTTATTCCTTTTATATTTTTATTAAAATTAAATATTAATTTATTAATTTTTTAAATTTTTTATTTGGTATAATTAACATAATTTTTGAATTAACCAAGTCAAAAATTGAATATTTTGAATATTTGAGAGTTTTCAAAAATAACATATTTTTTGGTGAAAATTAAAAAATATCTTCTTTACTAATACTTCAATGTTTATAACATTATAATAAAGTAATTATTACCTAAAAACATAAAATAATTTTCTATTGTCCATAAGTATATTTTTTGAGTAAAATTATTCATTTAAAAATAGTGTGTTGAATTTATAAAAGTCAAGTTTAACGCTTTTAAAACTTATGTGATATTCTACGCTAAAAACTATTTTTATTTTCTTATATTGAAAATTGCAATCATGAAATATAGAAATGGAATATAAAAAATGGATTCAATATTTTATATCATCATTTTTAAATTAATAAATAAGGCCAATTTAATTTTATTCATAAAATTATGATTACAAATATTTGAAGGAGCATTATAATAGAGAAAGTTTTATTTTCATTGAATTATTTTATGTTTATTTAAAAAAAATAATTAAAATTATATTTATTATATAAAATATATGAAAATGTTATTAAACATTTTTAAAAAAAATATTATCACAAAATTAATTAGTAATAAATGACATATAATATTAATATCACTTAGTGTTAAAATCAATATTTTTCTTAAAAAAATTCTGTTTAAAAAACGTATTATTTTAAAGTTAATTTTATATTATTTTGAAATAATTTTAGCTTATATAGATATAATATTTAGTTTTATTAGATAAAAATTTTGTAATAAGGGTTACATTTTATTTTTAATAATGTCACTATTTCATGGGAAAAAATATTTACCAAGGTATAAACAAAAATTGTAAAATGTAAAAATAAATTGGTAAAAATAATGAAACATATTTAAAAACACATATCAAATTATTTATTGAGGATTTATTGACCTTATTTAACCAAAATATTCATTATTTAAAAATTTTGGACTCATTTACCATTAAATAGGGTCATTCTATTGGTTAAAAAATAATGGGTATTCACAAAAGTTCCATTTTCACTTATAAAAGGGAATCACATCCACCAATTAATTATAAACATATCTATTATAAATTAAAAAATAATCTCTGAAATTTTTATACTCTTATATGAATCTATAAATTTAATAATCCGCATGTATCAATTATTTACCCTAACACCACCATTTCCAAGGATATTATAGAGATAAATATCAAGTTCTTAGTGTGAGTATTTCTTACTCCTTAGACATTTTATCTTAAGATTCCTCTTAAAAAAAATTTATTCACATTAATATTAATAAATTAATATTTATTACATAATATAATTTTATTCAGTTATTTTAAAAATCATTATTAAACATTTTACATGCACTAATAAAATAAAAATAACAGTGATCATGTGTACATACAAACAACCTCCTCTACAATGTGATTTGGTATGTTTTTACATAACCACCTCCCATTGATGGTAAAAATTATGTATTTTATGAATTAATAGGTTTTATAAATTAAGTTTAAAATTATAAAATTATAATTTATCATACACCTCCATTTGATATCATTTGTTGAGAAATGGAATCCCTAGTAGTGCATTTGTGTAGACAACCATCTCTATTGATGATGAATTTACTTTGTCATAACCACCCTACACGAATGGTTATAAGAATCAATTAAATTAATTCAAGTTATTAAAATTTTTTATATTATATAAATATTATATTATCATTATATAAAAATATTTTCTTTCTCATAAAATCATTATAACAAGCTCTCATTTGGTAATTTTGACCACCTTTGTTAATAATGTTAAAATGATTAAGTAATAAATGAATAAAAAATGTTATATATTGATAATATAATTTATTTATAGTAAACATAATATTTTTTAAGTTCTTATATAAATTTATTATTAATTTTTAAAATATTTAACATTATATCCTCTTTTGATCATTAAAAACACTTAAAACTAGTTCATCGCCATTTCATTCTTCATAACCCAATTCATTTCCTAATCCAAATTAATAGTACATATGGAATCATTGAAAAAAATTATTAATTTCTATTGAATAATATATTAATTTTTAACTATTGAATAATAAGTGAGAATCTACCAATCTTTATGAAATTTCTTTTCCAACAAACAATCGAAAAAATACTAACATCTGATAATAAAAATAATCTATTACTAGGTAACATATTATTGATTAATGGTTATAAATTATGTGTAAAAAATTAATATATTTTTATAATTCTATGAAATAAGTGATAATGATAGTTATGTTTATTATACAAGATGTTAGATCACATTCATGTTTGTAAGAATGCAATGTAAAGGGTTATTTGTCTCAATTTTAATTACTCTAGACATATTTCGCATTATACACCACAGTATATTTTATATGGTTTGATTATTCCCTAATGAGTTTTTTTAATTTTCACTAAATTCATGGTTTTTAAATATATATATATCATGTTTTTTCTTTAAATATATTTGTATTCAAAAAAGTAATAAAATTTTAAGGGTGTTTGTTAACTCAACTCACTTCATTGAGTTATAATGGAAATTATTGAACTTATTTCATCCAAGATTTATTACTTCCATCATAAAATTTTAATTCATTTTAATTTATATTTTTATATTAATAAGGATACACATATTATTCCAATCTTATTCCTTGAATAATTTCTTCCTCATAAAAAGAATATCATTGTTGAAAATAATTCCCATCCAATTTAACGAATGTTTCCTATCATTGATCTAATTTTTAATCCCCATGAATTTACTCTATTATATTTAAAAAAAATTATTTTCTCATGTGACCTTCATGTATCTTTATATAAATAAAATGATAGGTTTGTTACTATTTTTGGTTTTTGGTTTTTAAAAATGTATTTACAAATATTAAAAAATACCGATTATTTAAAAATAAAATGTTTTATCTTCAACTCCACGTTTATTTTGATAACCTTTATTAAATTTAAATGATATATTATTAGAATTTATTTTTCAAAATTAAATTTTTTCAAATTTATTCTCTTCACATTTTTGAAAGCATTGTGTATTTCTCAATGCGCTATTATGGAATAATTTTTAAAAAAGATGTAAAATATCTCAATGAGTATTCAATTAACCTGTTTGAAAATTTTATTTCTTTTCAATGATTACTTTAAAATATTTACTTTCAGAATAACATACTTTAAATTTAAAAAATGTGAAAATTTCTGAAATAATATCTATAAGTGACCATAACTTCATCATTTACAACAAAAATAATATTAATTTTAAAAAAATACTTCAATGATTTCTCTACATTTACCTCTTTATCTCTAATGGATTAATAAAATTTTAAATTATTTATCATGAATCAACTTCTAAATTCTCTTATAAACTAATTGTTTTGGGTGATTAAATTTTTGGGTATCAACTACTTACCTTCTTAAGGTCTATTTGGTTGATTCCATTAGGAAATGATTTAATGTACATTATATTAATTGGGGTTCTTTATAATGTGATGAATGATCATTTTCAATTGGCACACATATCTATGGATTAATTCCTAGTGGAGTCCCTATATCACCCTATAATTCAATTATTATAGTTTTTTATCTCATGATACACTTATAAATTATTTTTTGGTGAAACTTCTGTTTTTTATGAGCTTTATGTTTTTAAACTAAGTCACTTATAAACTGTATGTTTTTGAAATCTAAGTCACTTATGGATTGTAGTTTTATAAAACTTATGTAACTTAGGTACCAAATGTTTTTGAAACTTAAATCACATATGTATGACAGTTTTTTTAATCATAATTAACTTATAAACTGTAGGTTTGTGAAACCAAAGTCACATATGGACTATTATTTTGTAAAACATAAGTCACTTATGGATAGTAGGCTTTTTAAACCATCGTCAGTTTTGGACCCTAGGTTTTTAAAATATAATTATCTTTTGGATCATTGATTTATTGAACCTAATTCACTAATGGATTATTTTGTTTTGAGGAAAAATACATCATTTAATTGCTTTATGTGGTTATTGTTTGTTTCATAAATTATTGTTATGTTACAATTCCATGACATTCCATACCTTCATAATTATGATTATGATTCATGGACCGTGTTTATTATCTTTTGTTTTAGAGGTATTATGTCATGGTATATGTCTTCTCATTTTAGAATAAACATATTTTTTATAGGTATTTTGGATAATTATTATTTTTCTATGATCCTTTTTAAAAGATATTTCTCTCATGGTCTTGTTTTCTCATATGTTTATGATCTAACCCTATGTAATAGATTGAATATTTTTCACTTAGTGTTTGTGATCATTAAATATTTTTTCCTTTACTAGGTTATAAATAAAAATATTATCTAGGATATTTCTTGAATTGTATCTTGAATAGTTATTTTTTGGAGAAATGTTCATGATTATCATAAAATAATTTTCTTATATAATTGATCCCCAACATCCCAAAATTTTATATTATTGGGATTATGTGATATTTGTGAGATGTGAAGTTTATATAATTATATTGAGATAAAAAAATGATACATTCATCTATATATTTATCAAATACAATGCTTGATGAATTTATTTTTAGCACCTGATATGAGAATGAAGGTCTAAGGGACCATATAGATTATGAAATCTATGATCCAATAATAGTATTTAATAATAGAAATAATTTGAATTAGAATTTTTTTATATATTATTTTTAAATTTAGGTAATTATTTCAATGAATTAAAATAATTCAATTGTTTCCCATTAAGAATGGTTCATACCATTATATCCAGCAACATGACTGAATGTTGTTTTAGTAAGGAACACTCTCAATTTCACAATCCCCAATTTCCACATCTCTTGGTTTGAAATTAATTATTTGATTTCATCATTATACTGAAAAACAAATTATGAATAATAAAATAAAATAAAATTTATTGTTCTTATCAAAAAAAGGATTATTAGATCATAGATTCAGCAATGAAATAAAAATATTATATTCAATGAAATATATTAATCCATCATTTACCTAATTTTAAGACAAGGCATACTCATCACCTAGTTTTTAAACATATTGTAAAGACCCAAAGTTTTTAAATGGAAATTTCCTTCTTATATTTATGTCATAAATTCACATGAAGACACTACATAATGAACTACTAAGGGATAATGGTACTTTAAACATAAGTTTTTCACTTTTGTGTTTGGAATTTCGAAAATCCGGCACAAACGGTTGTGTTCAAGATGTTTTTTTGGAGTCTAATAAAACAAATAAATGGCGAATAGTAACCTACACTAATGAATAGTAAAATACCCTTATGAATAGTGATATAACCTAATGGATAATAACATCACCTATGGTGGTATAGAAATAATATTCATGTTGGAAGTATGATAAACCTATATTTTAGAATAAGTTAATGAATGTTTTAAAACTAGTTTTTGATAATTAAATTATTATTTTAATTAAATATTAAAATATTCATATTTATAAAATTGTTTTTGAAAAATGGAATTCATTTTTGGATTCTACATGTTGAAAAATGGTTAGGGTGAATTTTTGGGATTTTTCAGAAATACTTGAATTTGTGATGAATAGTAGATACCGATAATTCACAATAAATGATAAATAATGGATTAATTGTGTCATGTGGGATGTTCTGAATATGTTAGCCCACTTGGTTCGATATTAAATTATAAAATTACTATTTGTGGTCATATAAGACTCACTATTACTTGTATTGGGAGGAATTAATAAACTAATGAATTTTATATTAAGAAAACCCCTCCCTCCTCCACTATAAACACCCCCCTTCACTCCCACTTTTCTACACTCCTCTAAAGCTCCAAGCCATCTCTAAATTCTGCCCAAATACCCTCCCAAGATCCTTTCCCACGTCCAAGGCCTTTTTTTTCTTTCCAAAAGACCAAAATAAAAACCCCTAAGAGGAGTCTCAAAGAGAGGAGATCAAAGGGTAAGAACCCTCTTTCGTTTTCAAGTGTTTTGTTTTCATTTTCTTTCGTTCCTTATACCCTCTTCCCCTTCCCTTATCGAAAAGGCATGAAAGATCCATAATCTCATATATTCTGGATGATAATCATGTTTATGGAAAATTTCAAGCATCATTCTTCCCCTCATCTCCCTCACGTTCTAAAATTAAAACATTGCATGTGAGGTGTCAAATTACAGAACATCATGAATAATGTGTTTTTAAATTATTTTATCATTTTGTTTATGGTAATGAAACCTTTTATGTTATGGTTTAACCAGATTATTATATATTTTATATTTCCTATTTAATTTTCCCTAATCCTCATTCACTCATGATATAAAACAATAATACAAAACAAGTCAATTATGGGCAAAATCGTTAAAGTCAATTCAAGTGTTTATCATTAATGATTAATGTAAAGGTTATCTTTCATTCTAATTAACCAAATGAATTTTGTAACCATGTAACCTACTATATGTCCAATAATGTTATATAACTTCAATTCTGGATAACCACTTTCATATTACATTTTATTTGAACTTAGATACAATTGAACCGATCATTAAAACAAATGAAACAAACGGACCCGAACAATGAAATTGAACCTTATAATCAATCAAAATGGGAATAAATAAACTTAAAAAGGTTATAATTAACATTTTTATTTTAGATAAGGTTCTTGAAATATTGATTAACAATCCTAATTTGACAATTCAGGTCATTAATATCAAGTGGAGAACACCAACGGACCTAAGGTAAGGGATCCTCTCAATTTCACTCTTATTCAAGATTGTTCACTATGTTAGGACATATTGTGTGTAATTATTAATTATAGGGTATTATTTATCACCTCCCCATACTGCCCTATTTATGTATAAGTGATGATAATTCCCTTTCCTCTCTCATTGAGCCCCCTCAAGTACACATGATACCATGCCGATAATCCGTAAAGAATTCTACCTGAACCTCTTTTATTCCTTCGGGTTGTTTTATCTACCTTTCTACAAAAATTATTTTATCTTATCTTTTATTGTGAATACTCTAAATGTTTTGTACACGTTCCATGTTTATGTATCAGGGAACTTTCATCAATCTCTTTGGGGATATGCATGCTTTTAAGTGATTCTCACCTCATTACTTCCCGATAAGTAGACCCGTTTTAAGGGAACTTCCTGAATTCTTTCCTATTATCAAGTGTACTCTATCCTCTTTTTTAAGTCTCCTTTTTCTTTATAAAATCAGTCCTTTTATTATAACAACCCTCCTGGTTTACTTATGGTTTTATAAAAAATATATGTAAAGACCCGCAAATTTCAAGGAAATTTTTTTCTAAATTTTCTTTGGAATTTTACAAGAGCGCAGCTTCAGACGGCACCTGATTCCGAGGCCCGGTGTGCCCGGAATCAATTTCCGAAGTTTGGCTCGGGTACGTTCAGTGAACGGACGAGCGGGTTTTTCTATCTTTTGAACCGGTGCCCGGAATCGAATTCTGAGGGCACCGATGAAATCGCAGCGCCGGTATTTGCTTAGAAACGCCTCTTCCGGAGTTGCGTTTGCTCAGACGTGGTTTTTAAATTTTACGGCTTTAAGTCAGAAATAAAATAAAGTTTGTGCGACAACTTTATTTTATTTCACTTAAGCTGCTTGGAAGCCACTTGAAGTCACTTAAAGACGGCTTGAACTGAGTTGAACTGGATAGGATGCTATCCAGAAATATCCTACCCCTTGGTAGGATATTTGTGCGGTGGGGCCCGCACGAGCCCCGCCGTTTCTTTCGCTAAGTAACGCACCCGCGAAAACCCGTCAAAGAAACTGAAAAGTCAACCGACGCGTTTCTTTAATTCTTAACAGACCATTTAATTGGGCTGTTTCTTTCGTGAATTAAATGGGCTGTTTTATTCGTTGAATTAATTCAACGAATTAAGTGGGTCGTTACTTACGCGTTTTGCGTTTGTTGGCAAAATAATAAAATAGACAAACTTGTCTATTTTGGAGGATTGCTATTCCTCTGAGCCTCCACCCTCTCCGCGAAGAACGCGAAGAACGCGAAGAACGCGAATAACGCGAAGAACGCGAAGAACGCCGGCGACCGGAATTCGACGACGCACACCGAGATCTGCGACGTCGACGAGCCTTACCCGCGATGTTCTTCGGCGACGCCTCTTCTTCCGCGGCCAATCCTCGTTCGGCAACTAAGGTGAGAATCGGATCATTTCTTCTCCCTTTTTAATTTCAATATCAACGGATTTAAACTAATTAAATCTGTTTGATCTTGATCCGGAGATTGGCGACGCGACGCCGGATACCGCGACGACGCAACGATCCCCCCTTCTTCCGCGACGAGCGATCCCGCGACGACCTCTCGTCCGACGACGACGACAAGGTAGGGGTTTATTTTTCTTTGATGATTCATTCCCGTGTTCTTATTTATTTTAAATAAAGAACCGGCATGAATAATTTCAATTATTTAAAAATTGAAATGCCGTTTAAAAGAAAAGGAGTGAACAATTTTTATCTTTGATTAAAAATTGTTGTAGCCTTTCCTCCCGTTGATTATGACTAACGCGGAGGGTGCGGGTCTAACGAACAAGACCCGGCAACCCTCCGCCGATCTTCCCTTTTGTGCGGATTTGGCGGACGTCGACGAACCGTGCGGCAAGGGCAATTTGTTGACTCCGCAGTGAAGATCGTCCCCCGGTAGGAGCAACGGCGCAGACGGGAAAGAAATCGGGCCACCGGAGCATCTCCGGCGGCCCGCGGAAGGCGGCGGCGGCGCGGGTCGCCGGCGCGGCGGCGCCGGCGACCGGAGGCGGCGGCGCCCGGCGCGCCGCCGTGGAGGAAGCCCGCCGCGGCTGAAGAAGCGGCGGCAACGGCGGCCGGTTCCGCGGCGGCCCGGCCGCGTCCGCGTGACAGGCGGCCCCCCGCGGGGCCGCGGTTCCCTCAAGCCGCGGGTTCAACCCGCGGCGGCGGCGGCTCCCTCGGCCGCTCAGTCGAGGCCGAGCCGGCCGGTCCGGTCGGCCGGGCCGCGCCCAGGCCGGACCGGACCCGGCCGAGCCGGTTCGGGCCGGGTCGGGCCGACCCGGTTCGGGCCGACCCCAGGGGGGGTTCGGGCCGGGTCGCCCCGGGCCCAGAACCCCCGTTTCGGGCCCTCTTCGGTCTTTTGCCCATATCATGGGCCTGGGACCTCCGATTGACGAACCGTCAGCGGCTACGCGATCCTTGGATCGAGAAGGTCGTTTCGGTATATTATACTCAAGGTTTCGGAAGACTTTGGGTTCGGCCGGGTTGGTTCGTACACGAAACCAACCGGGCCCTCGGAGCGGAAACGCTCATAACTTGAGCTACGGACGTCCGAACGACGTACCGTCAGCTGTGGTAGTTTCCTCTAAGTGAGACGGAACTTTTGGCATACTCCGCCCGAGGATCGGATACAGGCGGAGTACGGTCGGGTCGGTTTTTCCCTAAAAACCAACCGGGCATCTGGGACGAAAATGCCAATAACTCTCAGACCGGGCGTCCGATTGACGCGCCGTCTGTCGCGTTGAGATCCTGTTGTCGATACGGAACTTTTGGATACATCAACATCGGACTACGTGTCAGTTGATGTATCAGCCCCTCGGCTCGTCGAGCGGACCCTCCTAAACGAGCTCGCTACGTGCGGGAACCCTAGTGCTGGCTGTGACCTCGACGACAGAGCAGAGATCCTCCGTGGACTGCGACGACGACAGAGCAGAGATCCTCCGTGGACTGCGACGACGGCAGAGCAGAGATCCTCCGTGGACTGCGACGACGGCAGAGCAGAGATCCTCCGTGGACTGCGACGACGGCAGAGCAGAGATCCTTCGTGGACTGCGACGACGACTGTGCAAAGATCCTCAGTGGACTGCGTCGACTACTGCACTCAGCGATCCTACGCGGATCAGTGCCCGATCCTGTGTGGGTCCTACTACCGGTTCTGTGTGAGCCACTGCCTACCGGTTCTGTGTGAGCCACTGCCTACAGGTTCTGTGTGAGCCCGATCCTGTGTGGGTCTTCTGCGGGGGTTAGTACCTATCGATCCTTCGTGGGTCCGACGACTTAGACGGATCAGTGATCGTCTTTGACGTCATCTGAAAAAGTATACCTGGTTGAGCTGAATCTTATGTTACTCTCCTTTGTGGATTGTGTTGAACTATCCTTTGTGGATTTACTGTTTACTCTCCTTTGTGGATTGTGTTGAACTATCCTTTGTGGATTTACTGTTTACTCTCCTTTGTGGATTTGAGTCTTGCTTTCCTATGTGGATTGAGTTGTTCTTGAGCTCGTGAGCAGAGCTAGAAGTGGGGATTTAGGTATATGTATGGGCATATACCTAAGTCAAGTCATATGTTACTTCGTGATTGCATCTTTCTTTTGTGCTATATCCTTTGTGGATTTCGGGAGACCTTCGGGGGTCTCGGGGTCCTTACTGAGTAGTTGTACTCACCCCTGCACGGGCTATGCCCGCACCTTGTTGTGTTGGTTGCAGACGACGGACAGCGCTGATCACGGTTGGGGCGTGGAGCAGGACGGTACCTGGAGGTGGACCACTGGTCGGGACGTGCTCGGAGCGGACGTGGGACCCGAGGAGCCTGGAGGCTATCTGTACCCACCCTTCAGGTGGGATTGCCAGTGGACGACACGAGGCCGCCGTCTTTTCTTCAGTTGTTGTACTTTACAGTTGGGCTTGTATTTCCGGCCCCTTTTCTTTTCTGCACTTTACTTTCCGCTTGCTGACTCTGTGTGGTTGTTACTTATAAAGGCAATGCCTTCCCTGTTTACTGGGATTTTACGCCTTGGTGCTAGTCGCCAGCCCCTGGCCTATGGAAGGCGGGCTTGGGGTAGTCACGGCACGGGCCCCGAGGACGGGTCGTGACAAATTGGTATCAGAGGTGGTCGGTTCTACCGCGGACTCTGATCGTCCATTCTTTCTATGTGAAGCAATAGTGTTTAGTGTATTGAGTGTGGTTATCAGTTCAGGGAGCCCAGTGTTGGTGCGGCGGCCGACGTATCCGTACACCAGGACCCTGACTCCTGATTTCCGACTTAATGCATGAAAACATTAATTGCGTGTGTGTTTCAAGTTTTCTTTGTGGTTACTTGTGTCAGCTCACCGGGTATACTGATCTGTTTTATGAAAGTCTCAAGTTTTCCTTGCGATTACTTGTGCCAGCTCACCAGGTATACTATTCTGACTGTGGTGCTCTTGTTCTCCTTTTCAGGATGGCCCCGCGACGACAGCCAGCTAGGGTTCCGAGTGTAGGGCGCGACGGCAGCCCACCGAGCGACGAGGCCTCGGTGCAGGGCCCTTTTCCAGCAGTGGCACCGGCGGTAGCTTTACCCGCCGAGCCACCGATGCTACCAGTACCAGACGCTGACGATGGACGTCACCTCAGGGCACTGCATGAGTTTCAGAGCCAGCGACCGCCCAGGTTTCGCGGTGAGGCGGACCCCCAGGCCGCCGAGGACTGGCTAGAGGCGGTGGTACGGATCTTCAGGCTAGTGAGGACACCAGCGGATCTCATGGTGATTCTCGCAGCGAGCCTCCTGCAGGCGGCGGCAGGACGATGGTGGAGCCTGATGCTCCAGGTTCACGATGAGGCATCCCTGCTCTGGACGGACTTCGAGAGCCTCTTCCGCTCTGAGTTCGTCCCGGCCACCCTCCGAGCGGTGCGCATCCAGGAGCTTCTCCAGCTGCGCCAGGGCAGCATGACGGTCGCTCAGTACGCGGCGAGGTTCACGGACCTATCTCGCTACTCGACCGACATGGTACGGGACCCCTTCTTCCGGGCCCGGACCTTCGAGCAGGGCTTGCGACAGGAGATTCGGGCGTCGCTGATCTCCCTCAGCATTCCGACCCAGGCGGGAGTGTTGGAGCGAGCCCTCCTGATCGAGAGCTTCCTGGCAGAGCCTTCTTCAGCGGCGAGACCTAGCGCAGGGCGGCAGGTAGCTGAGTCTTCGGCAGCAGGTAGCCGACGGATGACTCACGGGTCCAGGCAGACCAGACCCCCACGCAGACGGCCTCAGGACACCGGCTCAGCAGTACGAGGCACTCAGCGGAGTGCCAGCCTTTCGAGAGGCAGGCTGTGCTACTCTTGCGGCGGGCAGGGTCACATGGCTCGTGACTGCCCGACTCGCCGATCAGAGGAGCAGCAGACGGTGGAGGGGCCACCCAGGCAGAGGCTGAGAGTCGACCGTGGCGGTCCGCAGGGAGGAGGCGGACGAGGCAGAGGAGCTGGCCGAGCAGCGGGTGGTGGGCGACGCTTCCAGGCTCTACCCCCACCACCACCAGGAGGGCCACCTCGACCACAGGGAGCTGGTGGTCAGGGGCAGGCCCAGCTCCAGGCAGTGGAGGCCTACGACCCCGACTTGCCAGAGATGATTCGAGGTACGATCTGTGTCTATTCCACCCTTGCTGCAGTTCTTATAGACACAGGAGCGAGTCACTCTTTCATAGCCTCTGCCCTTGTTCGGAGCTCGGAGATTCCGACTGAGCCGTTGGCTCGATCCTTACGGCTAGAGACTCCTACGGGAGCAGACTCGACGATTACGCACCGGTGCCGGCAGTGTGAGCTTACTCTAGGAGGCGAGAGCTTCGGCTGGGATCTCCTTGTAGCGGCGTCGAGGCCTTACGACGTCATCTTGGGCATGGATGGGCTATCCACGGTTCATGCCCAGATCGACTGTTTTAGGCGCAAGGTGCGATGTGTTCGTACCGACGGGAGCAGGTTTACCTTCACCGGCGAGAAGGGAACCTTCGCAGCACAGGATGGACTTCCGCGGAGGAGAGTGCAGCCCATCTCTCATCAGTTGGCTAGCCTCATCCTAGGAGCAGTGGACGTGCGGAGTCCGGCTTTTCCTGCAGTGGTGGACCAGTACGTGGACGTCTTTCCCGACGACGTTCCAGGGCTACCTCCTCGTAGAGAGGTAGACTTTTACATCGACTTGTACCCCGGGACAGCCCCGATATCTACTCCAGCATATCGGATGGCCCCCGCTGAGCTTCGAGAGCTGCGGGTACAGTTGGAGGACTTGCAGAGCAAGGGGTTTATCCGACCCAGTGTTTCACCCTGGGCTTCCCCGATTTTGTTCGCCAAGAAGGCGGACGGGAGCTTGCGACTATGTGTCGACTATCGTCGCCTGAACCAGATGACAGTGAGGAACAAGTATCCGCTGCCACGGATTGATGACCTCTTCGATCAGCTCAAGGGAGCGCGGTGGTTCTCGAAGATAGACCTTCGGTCAGGCTATCATCAGCTCAGAGTTCGAGACGAGGACGTACAGAAGACGGCCTTCAGGTGTCGGTATGGCCATTATGAGTTCTTGGTTATGCCGTTCGGCGTAACCAATGCTCCAGCAGTGTTCATGAGCCTCATGAACAGGATCTTCCAGCCATACCTCGACCGATCTGTCGTTGTCTTCATTGACGACATTTTGGTATACTCGACGACTGAGGAGGAGCATGCCTACCACCTGCGAGTTGTGCTAGACACACTCCGAGAGCACCAGCTTTATGGCAAGATCTCAAAATGCCAGTTCTGGTTACGTGAGGTCCATTTCTTGGGGCACGTCATTTCTGAGGCGGGAGTTGCAGTGGATCCCGCGAAGATCGAGGCAGTGCTAGCTTGGGAGCCACCCAAGAGCGTGACAGAGGTGCGGAGCTTCTTGGGCCTAGCGGGATACTATCGGAGATTCGTGCCAGACTTCTCCAGAGTTGCGGCACCACTCTCAGCTTTGACAAAGAAGGGGAAACCCTTCGTGTGGTCAGACAGATGTCAGCAGAGCTTCCAGGAGCTGAGACAGAGATTGACCAGCGCACCTATCTTGAGGTTGCCTGAGGAGGGAGTTGGATACGTAGTTTACTGCGACGCGTCAGGGACTGGACTCGGGTGCGTCCTGATGCAGGAGCGGGCCGTGATCGCCTACGGATCACGTCAGTTGAGGCCGCATGAGAAGAACTACGCCACTCATGACCTGGAGTTAGCAGCAGTGGTCTTCGCTCTGAAGACTTGGCGGCACTATCTGATGGGCGAGCGCTTCACCGTCTTTTCTGACCACCAGAGTCTCAGGTATATCTTCTCTCAGAAGGACCTGAACCTGAGACAGCGGAGATGGCTTGAGTTCCTCCAGGACTATGACTTTGAGATAGTCTATACTCCTGGGAAGGGGAACGTGGTAGCCGATGCCCTCAGCAGGAGGACGGGCATTCAGCTACTTGAGGAGGCGACAGAGCAGCTAGCCTCCTTACAGATATCCTTCGTGGATAGAGACGGAGCAGCCTTTCTTCAGTCTCTCACAGTCTCTCCTCCACTTCTACAGCGGGTCAGAGAGGCTCAGCGTGGGGACGCTGACTGTGAGACCCGGCGTGCACTGATATCCTCAGGTCAGGCACCTGATGGCTTCTCCCTTGGAGCAGAGCACGACATCCTTTTCAGAGGACGTACCTTCGTACCAGTCGCTTTACGAGAGGAGGTGCTGAGAGAGTTTCACACTTCTCCCTTGGCGGTGCATCCCGAAGTGGCGAAGATGTACCAGGATCTCAGACGACAGCACTGGTGGCCGGGCATGAAGAAAGCTGTGGCAGAGTTCGTTTCACGATGCCTCACCTGCCAGCAGGTGAAGGCAGTGCATCAGGTACCAGCAGGTTTGGTACAGCCCTTGGAGGTCCCGGAGTGGAAGTGGGATAGCATATCTATGGACTTCGTGACTGGACTTCCACGTACTTCCAGAGGTCACGACTCCATTTGGGTGATTGTCGACCGACTCACCAAGTCGGCACACTTCTTACCCATCAGAGAGCAGGGCTCAGTGGAGAGCTTGGGACGTCTTTACGTCCAGGAGATCGTACGACTTCACGGTGTGCCATCATCTATCGTCTCCGATCGAGATGCTCGTTTCACTTCCAGGCTCTGGAAGGGGTTGCAGGAGGCGTTCGGGACGCGGCTCCATCTGAGCACAGCCTTCCACCCTCAGACGGATGGTCAGACGGAGAGGACCATACAGACACTCGAGGACATGCTCCGTGCATGTGTTCTCGACTTTGGTCGCAGCTGGGAGGACCACCTACCCCTGGTGGAGTTTGCGTACAACAACAGCTACCACTCCACCATCGGGATGGCACCATACGAGGCGTTGTACGGCAGACCCTGCAGATCACCGTTGTGCTGGACAGACCCTGGGGAGTCAGCACTCGTGGGACCAGAGATGGTCCGAGCCACGACAGAGAAGGTCCAGATCATCCAGGAGAGGATGAGGACAGCTCAGAGCCGGCAGAAGTCATATGCTGACAGGAGGCCGAGGCCACTGGAGTTCGAGGATGGCGACCACGTCTTTTTGCGTGTCTCACCTCGACGTGGTTTTCGGAGATTTGGCCGAGGCGGCAAGTTGTCTCCACGCTTCATCGGGCCTTTCCAGGTCCTCAGCAGGATAGGAGAGGTGGCTTATCGCCTGGCTCTACCACCTCAGTTGCACCGGGTGCACGACGTCTTCCACGTGTCTCAGCTGAGGAGATACGTGCACGACCTGACGCACATCATCGACTTTGGGGAGCTGGACGTGGACGATGGGGAGACTTTTGCGGAGGTCCCAGTGGAGATCGAGGATCGATAGGAGCGGGTCCTACGTGGGCGGTCGATTCCTCTTGTGCGCGTCAGATGGCAGCACGGGAACCTCCAGGAGAGCACTTGGGAGCGGGAGGCTCAGCTGCGTGCTCAGTACCCCCATTTGTTCCCCTAGTTTTTTATGTATCTTTACGGGGACGTAAAGCCCTGAGGTGGGAGTAATGTAAAGACCCACAAATTTCAAGGAAATTTTTTTCTTAATTTTCTTTGGAATTTTACAAGAGCGCAGCTTCAGACGGAACCTGATTCCGAGGCCCGGTGTGCCCGGAATCAATTTCCGAAGTTTGGCTCGGGTACGTTCAGTGAACGGACGAGCGGGTTTTTCTATCTTTTGAACCGGTGCCCGGAATCGAATTCTGAGGGCACCGATGAAATCGCAGCGCCGGTATTTGCTTAGAAACGCCTCTTCCGGAGTTGCGTTTGCTCAGACGTGGTTTTTAAATTTTACGGCTTTAAGTCAGAAATAAAATAAAGATTGTGCGACAACTTTATTTTATTTCACTTAAGCTGCTTGGAAGCCACTTGAAGTCACTTAAAGACGGCTTGAACTGAGTTGAACTGGATAGGATGCTATCCAGAAATATCCTACCCCTTGGTAGGATATTTGTGCGGTGGGGCCCGCACGAGCCCCGCCGTTTCTTTCGCTAAGTAACGCACCCGCGAAAACCCGTCAAAGAAACTGAAAAGTCAACCGACGCGTTTCTTTAATTCTTAACAGACCATTTAATTGGGCTGTTTCTTTCGTGAATTAAATGGGCTGTTTTATTCGTTGAATTAATTCAACGAATTAAGTGGGTCGTTACTTACGCGTTTTGCGTTTGTTGGCAAAATAATAAAATAGACAAACTTGTCTATTTTGGAGGATTGCTATTCCTCTGAGCCTCCACCCTCTCCGCGAAGAACGCGAAGAACGCGAAGAACGCGAATAACGCGAAGAACGCGAAGAACGCCGGCGACCGGAATTCGACGACGCACACCGAGATCTGCGACGTCGACGAGCCTTACCCACGACGTTCTTCGGCGACGCCTCTTCTTCCGCGGCCAATCCTCGTTCGGCAACTAAGGTGAGAATCGGATCATTTCTTCTCCCTTTTTAATTTCAATATCAACGGATTTAAACTAATTAAATCTGTTTGATCTTGATCCGGAGATTGGCGCCGCGACGACGCAACGATCCCCCCTTCTTCCGCGACGAGCGATCCCGCGACGACCTCTCGTCCGACGACGACGACAAGGTAGGGGTTTATTTTTCTTTGATGATTCATTCCCGTGTTCTTATTTATTTTAAATAAAGAACCGGCATGAATAATTTCAATTATTTAAAAATTGAAATGCCGTTTAAAAGAAAAGGAGTGAACAATTTTTATCTTTGATTAAAAATTGTTGTAGCCTTTCCTCCCGTTGATTATGACTAACGCGGAGGGTGCGGGTCTAACGAACAAGACCCGGCAACCCTCCGCCGATCTTCCCTTTTGTGCGGATTTGGCGGACGTCGACGAACCGTGCGGCAAGGGCAATTTGTTGACTCCGCAGTGAAGATCGTCCCCCGGTAGGAGCAACGGCGCAGACGGGAAAGAAATCGGGCCACCGGAGCATCTCCGGCGGCCCGCGGAAGGCGGCGGCGGCGGCGGCGACCGGAGGCGGCGGCGCCCGGCGCGCCGCCGTGGAGGAAGCCCGCCGCGGCTGAAGCCGCGGCGGCAACGGCGGCCGGTTCCGCGGCCGCGCGGAACCGGGAACGGACGCGGCGGCCCGGCCGCGTCCGCGTGACAGGCGGCCCCCCGCGGGGCCGCGGTTCCCTCAAGCCGCGGGTTCAACCCGCGGCGGCGGCGGCTCCCTCGGCCGCTCGGCCGAGGCCGAGCCGGCCGGTCCGGTCGGCCGGGCCGCGCCCAGGCCGGACCGGACCCGGCCGAGCCGGTTCGGGCCGGGTCGGGCCGACCCGGTTCGGCCGACCCCAGGGGGGGTTCGGGCCGGGTCGCCTCGGGCCCAGAACCCCCGTTTCGGGCCCTCTTCGGTCTTTTGCCCATATCATGGGTCTGGGACCTCCGATTGACGAACCGTCAGCGGCTACGCGATCCTTGGATCGAGACGGTCGTTTCGGTATATTATACTCAAGGTTTCGGAAGACTTTGGGTTCGGCCGGGTTGGTTCGTACACGAAACCAACCGGGCCCTCGGAGCGGAAACGCTCATAACTTGAGCTACGGACGTCCGAACGACGTACCGTCAGCTGTGGTAGTTTCCTCTAAGTGAGACGGAACTTTTGGCATACTCCGCCCGAGGATCGGATACAGGCGGAGTACGGTCGGGTCGGTTTTGCCCTAAAAACCAACCGGGCCCCTGGGACGAAAATGCCAATAACTCTCAGACCGGGCGTCCGATTGACGCGCCGTCTGTCGCGTTGAGATCCTGTTGTCGATACGGAACTTTTGGATATATCAACTTCGGACTACGTGTCAGTTGATGTATCAGCCCCTCGGCTCGTCGAGCGGACCCTCCTAAACGAGCTCGCTACGTGCGGGAACCCTAGCGCTGGCTGTGACCTCGACGACAGAGCAGAGATCCTCCGTGGACTGCGACGACGACAGAGCAGAGATCCTCCGTGGACTGCGACGACGGCAGAGCAGAGATCCTCCGTGGACTGCGACGACGGCAGAGCAGAGATCCTCCGTGGACTGCGACGACGGCAGAGCAGAGATCCTTCGTGGACTGCGGCGACGACTGTGCAGAGATCCTCCGTGGACTGCGACGACGGCAGAGCAGAGATCCTTCGTGGACTGCGGCGACGACTGTGCAGAGATCCTCAGTGGACTGCGTCGACTACTGCACTCAGCGAACCTACGCGGATCAGTGCCCGATCCTGTGTGGGTCCTACTACCGGTTCTGTGTGAGCCACTGCCTACCGGTTCTGTGTGAGCCACTGCCTACAGGTTCTGTGTGAGCCCGATCCTGTGTGGGTCTTCTGCGGGGGTTAGTACCTATCGATCCTTCGTGGGTCCGACGACTTAGACGGATCAATGATCGTCTTTGACGTCATCTGAAAAAGTATACCTGGTTGAGCTGAATCTTATGTTACTCTCCTTTGTGGATTGTGTTGAACTATCCTTTGTGGATTTACTGTTTACTCTCCTTTGTGGATTGTGTTGAACTATCCTTTGTGGATTTACTGTTTACTCTCCTTTGTGGATTTGAGTCTTGCTTTCCTATGTGGATTGAGTTGTTCTTGAGCTCGTGAGCAGAGCTAGAAGTGGGGATTTAGGTATATGTATGGGCATATACCTAAGTCAAGTCAGATGTTACTTCGTGATTGCATCTTTCTTTTGTGCTATATCCTTTGTGGATTTCGGGAGACCTTCGGGGGTCTCGGGGTCCTTACTGAGTAGTTGTACTCACCCCTGCACGGGCTATGCCCGCACCTTGTTGTGTTGGTTGCAGACGACGGACAGCGCTGATCACGGTTGGGGCGTGGAGCAGGACGGTACCTGGAGGTGGACCACTGGTCGGGACGTGCTCGGAGCGGACGTGGGACCCGAGGAGCCTGGAGGCTATCTGTACCCACCCTTCAGGTGGGATTGCCAGTGGACGACACGAGGCCGCCGTCTTTTCTTCAGTTGTTGTACTTTACAGTTGGGCTTGTATTTCCGGCCCCTTTTCTTTTCTGCACTTTACTTTCCGCTTGCTGACTCTGTGTGGTTGTTACTTATAAAGGCAATGCCTTCCCTGTTTACTGGGATTTTACGCCTTGGTGCTAGTCGCCAGCCCCTGGCCTATGGAAGGCGGGCTTGGGGTAGTCACGGCACGGGCCCCGAGGACGGGTCGTGACAATATATTATTCCGCTTTTCGTTTTAAGAGATATTCGATGTATTCTTAACCCACACTAAAATTTTTTGACTCAAAGATTCCTAAAAACTATTTTAACATGTTATCACTTCAGTTTTTTATCTCTTTTCATGATTTATTACTTTATAAATTATTAATGTATATTTATTATTTAATTCCTGTCTTTCATGGATTCTTGTATGTTACGTCTCTTTTTATTATGCTTCATGACGTGATGGTGTGCCCATTTCTTTCCTTGGGTACTCTTATGTTTATGTATGATTGATTATGTGAGATTATTTATGTGGAAAGCATATACATGAATAAGGTTAGATCGGTGTTCCCATATAGAACTCCAATGCATTGGGTAAAGTTAATGTCTCATGAGAAGATTATGGGTAAACGGTCCGGGCGGTTATCCTTGGCTTGTGCTACTATGGAAAGGAGATTGGCGGTTAGAATTGACTCGTACTAAAGTCAGGTTTAAAGTTGCTTCCACATATCTATGAAACTATTCTTATATAATCTCATGCATATATGATCCCATGATTATTTTTCCATGTTTTTATGATCCCATGTTTATATGTTATGATTCCATATGTTACATGCTTCCAATATCATTATGTCAAGCCTCCTAACTCAAGTGATTAAAGATTATTCTTATGTTCTTTCCCTTACTAGGATTTTTAGCTCATCCCTTTTTTCATGTGTTCCCTAGGGTACCCTATGCAGATTTAAGGGATCAAAGGAAGTTAGGAGCTCATTATTAAGATTAAATAAAGAAGTGTTTTTAGCCCCATGTTTTGTGATATATGTACCTAGTATTCGAAGACACTATACTTAATGATCCTTGTCTTGTACTCTGATGATGAATTATGTTTAAAATCCTTAAATGTTATGTGTCAAAGGCTAGGGTCACTATAGTTGGTATTAGAGGATGGTCTAGTAATTTTTGGAGATTAGTAATAGAGCGCCTTAGTGGGAACCTTAAGGATGAGACTATGTATTAGAAAACATTCCCAAAATTTTGGTGAGTATTGAGTATGTGGTTTATCAAACAAATACATACATGTCTGGATACGAGCAGGTAGAGGAAGCTCTGGCACAAATTTATCCTAGGGGTAAAACCCAAAAACACCGCTTTGAGCTAAAATCAAATGGGAACTGGTGCACAACAACAGTCCTTGCTGCACTCTTGGTTATGACACTCTCGGGGGATATTCATTGGTAGATTCAGGAGCTTAGTACAAACCATTATTATGGGAGAAAAAAAATCCCATAAGAATACAAGTTAAGATGTAGATTGAGGATAACCTAGATTTAGCCATAGGAATCATAAGTTAGGATATACATCTTCTTTATAAGTTTATCCTTTTATGTTCAAAGATTATTTTTTTCTCAATATATATGTATTCAAGACCTCTAATTATATGTTCATTCTCTTAGTTAATGGCGGGAAAGAGATGAACACGTACCAACATCCAACGTGATAGGCAATGTGATGATTGACCTAATGATATGCCTGAGGTGATGGAATCGAGTGCTCAAAACATCATGGAAGTAATTGCTCACCTGGCTCAAGTTATGTATATTAACTTGAATCAGGTGGAACATCATCCTCCTCCAAGGGAAGATCATGTTTCTGTGGAATCCTTCATGCGGCAAAGGCCTCCCATGTTTTGCAGATCTTTTGATCCCCTCCTTTTGGAATAATGGATTAACTCCATTGAAAAGATATTCTCCGTCCACCAGTGCTCGGAAGAAGAGAAGGTGGTACTAGCAGTCTATCATTTTGATAGGGAATATGATTAGTGGTGGAAACTGATAAAAAATACAAAGTCCCTAGAATAAATCGATTCCATAGATTGGGAGGAATTCAAGAAGATGTTTTTCAACAAATATTTTCCTCAAACCCTCTGTCTCAGGATGGAAAGAGAGTTCCTCAGACTCAAGAAGAAGGAATATGAGTCTATCAAGGCATATGAAGCAAACTTAACAAGGATTTCAAGGTACACCTTTGGCTTTGTCATGAACACCAAATGCAAAGTGGATCGCTTCTTTAGCAGACAAAAGTTGATTCTACAAAAAGCATTGGCGATTCGAGACATCGAAAGTTATGAGGACATTGTCTGTTGTGACCTCAAGGTTGAAATGGAGATTGGAGACTCTCAGTTGTCTCATGGGCCTAGTGACAAGAAGAGAAAAATGGAGAACAACATGGGTGGTTCATCAAAAAAATCCCATGATGGTAAGAATCCCAACATTCCCCTTTGCAAAAATTGTTGGAAGAAGAATCCTGGTAACTATCTGAAAGGAACCAAGAATTGCTCCAAATGAGAAAAGTTTGGTCATCTGGCCAAGAACTGTCGAAGGGGTATGAAAAATCCCACTAATGTTGAAGAAGAAAGGAAGGTTCAGATCAATAATCAGCCGACATTATAGTGTTATAACTACAAGGATCTTGGGCATTATGCGAACAATTTCCCAAAGTCGAGGGTTGTCGGAGGCAATCAACAACAACCTCGAAGGAAACAATGAAGGTCTTATGCTATCACTACTACTGAGGTGGATCCGGAAAATGATGTGGTGACAGGTATGCTTGTTATTCATTCAGAAATAGAAAACATACTATTTGATTCTGGTTCTACGCATTCTTTCATATCTTTCAAGTTTAGTAGAACTATTCAAACACCACCACAAAATTTAGAGGAAAACTTATCTATGAGAATAGAGAATGGGGAAATTATTGCATCCATGGTTTATAACTTTTCCCTGGTTAACATTTGTGGACTGAACCTCCCAGAAAATCTCGTCATACTTCCTTTAGTGGAGTTTGATGCCATCATGGGCATGTATTGGATATCTTTTTACAAGGACAACATCAATTGTCATGAAATGTAGATCACTTTTCACATCCCAAAGCATCCTCTAATTCTTTATAAGTGTAAGGAGAAAGATGAATCTATTTTAGAATCTTCATCTCATGTTTGGATACTGATTCCTTGTGAACATGCATATCTAGGTCAAATGATTGAGTCATAGCAGAGAATGATGCTTGAAGACATGCCCATCGTGAGGGATTACACTGATATGTTCCCTGAGGAGTTGCATGGTCTTCCTCTGGACTGAGAGGCTGAGTTCTCAACTGATCTTATCCCTGGATCTATGCCAATGTCAAAGACACCTTATAGAATGGCCACCATAGAGCTGGAAGAGTTGAATAAGCAGTTACAGGAGAATATGGGGAAGGGTTTTGTACGCCCAAGTGCTTCAGCATGGGGTGCTCCAGTCCTCTTCGTCAATAAGATGGATGGATCAATGCACCTCTGCATTGACTATCGTGAGCTCAATAAAATCACGATAAAGAACAAGTATCCCCTTCCAAAGATAGATGACTTGTTCGATCAGCTATGTGGGGCCAATTATTTCTCTAAGGTGGACCATTGGTCGAGATATCACAAACTAAAGGTGAGGAAGGAAGATATTAACAAGAATACCTTTCGAACGAGGTATGGACACTATGAGTTCATTGTGATGCCCTTCAGACTCACTAATGCTCTAGAAATTTTCAAGGATTTAATGAGTAGAGTCTTTAGAGATTACCTCATCAATTTTTTGGTAATCTTTATTGATTATATTCTGATATAATACAAGAGAAAGGAGGAAGATGAGGAGTATTTGGAAACTATGTTAAAGACTTTGCGAAGGAAGAAGTTGTATGCAAAGTACAGTAAATTTGAGTTCTGGATGAAGGAAGTATAATTCTTGGGGAATGTTATCCCAAGAAAAGGGATATCCGTGGACCCTTCCAAGACAAAGGAAATTAAAGATTGGTCCTTGCTAACTTCTGTAATGGAGATCCACAGCATTTTGGGTCCAGCTGGGTATTATCGACGATTCGTAAAGAACTTTTCACGATTTTCAAACACGATGACCAAGCTGGCATTGAAGGGAGTAATGGTTGTCTGGACACAGGAGTGTGAAAACTGTTTCAAGGAGTTGAAAAAGAGTCTTATCATTGCGCCAGTACTCACACTCCCTACCAGTGGGGAACTCTTTGTGGTGTACAGTGATGCTTCTAAGAAGGGATTAGGCTATGTGCTGATGAAAAATGATAAAATGATAGCCTATGTCTCAAGGAAGCTTAAAATCTATGAGAAAAACTATCCAATGCATGATCTAGAGTTAGCAACTGTGATCTTTGCCTTGAAAATCTGGTGGCATTATCTATATGGGGAAAAATGTGAGATATATACGGATCACAATAGTCTAAAATATATATTCACACAGAAAGACATAATATGCGCCAATGAAGATGGATAGAGCTCATCAATGATTATGACTGCTCAATCCACTACCATCCCGGTAAGGAAAAAAAGGTTGCAAATGCTCTACGTAGAAAGGATACTGCATCTTTATCAATGATGAGAATAGAAAAGGATACGGTCATCATAGATTTGCAAAGGATGGACATGGGAATCATTATGGGAGGAAGATCATCAATCCATTCTCAAATGATTGCTCAACCATCCCTCATGGAGAAAATTAAGGTTACGCAAAAAAAGGATGTGGAAATTCAGAAAAGGGTGGAAGCTATTAAAAATGGGAAATCCTCCGATTTCCAAATTGATGAGGAAGGCGTTGTAAGATTTGGGACACGATTATGTGTACCATCTGATCTAGAGATAAAGTAAGAGCTATTGAATGATGCACATAGCTCGACCTTCTCTATCCATCCTGGGAGTACCAAAATGTACCGTGATCTCTAAGAACACTTCTGGTGGGATAAAATGAAAAAAGAGATTTCGGAATATATATCAAGGTGCTTGGTATGTCAGCAATTTAAAGATGAGCGACAAAAGACCAAAGGTATGATGCAGCCATTGCCCATACCGATGTGGAAATGGGAAAATGTTACTATGTACTTTTTCACGGGTCCCCCGAAGACTTCAAAGGTATGGGTTGTGGTTGACGGACTCACCAAGACATCCTATTTCTTTGCTATTTAGGAAGATCTCTCGCTTGAACAACTTGAAAAGATATATGTGAAGGAAGTGGTGAGAATGCATAGTATTCCACTCTCAATTGTCTCTGGCCACGATCCAAGGTTCACATATAAATTCTTAAAGAGTCTTCAACATGCTTGGGGTACTAAATTAAGTTTCAGTATGACCTATCACCCCCAAACTGATGGGTAGTCTAAATGAACTATTCAGACGCTTGAAGATATTCTTAGAGACTACTCTCTAGAATTCAAAGGTGGATGGTATCAGCATCTCCCATTGGTTGAGTTCTCATACAACAATAGCTTCCACTCGAGTATTCAAATGGCACTATATGAAGCTCTGTATGGAAAGAGATGTAGAACTCCAACCTGTTAGGATGAAGTTGGGGAAAGAATGCTACATTGACCCGATTATGTTCAAGAGATGACAAAGAAGGTTCAAGTCATCCAGAAACACATCAAAGCTGCTCAAAGTCGGAAAAAGAGCTATGTTGACAACCGTCGAAGGGACTTGGAGTTCGATGTTGGAGATATAGTCTTCCTTCAAATATCTCCATGGAAGAGAGTCATGTGATTCAGGAAGAAAGGGAAGTTAAGCCCAAGGTATATTGGACCCTTTGAGATCCTTGACCGCATAGGAGCTGTCGCATATCGTCTTGCACTTCCAATGAATATGGCCCAAGTTCATGATGTTTTCCACATATCACTCTAGAGGAAGTACATACCCGATCCCTCACAAGTACTAAGCTCAGAGGTGGTGCAGCTGGAAGATGATCTCTCCAAGGAGGAGCAGCAAGTAAAGATTCTGGATCAGAGAGATAAGTTTCCACACAACAAGACAACCCATCTTGTCAAAGTGTTGTGGTTGAAACATATGTTTTAGGACGCAAAATGGGAACTAGAGGAAGTAATGATGGAAAATTACCCACACCTGTTTTTGGCTTAGTATGTAAAACTAAATTTTAAGGGTGAAATTTCATAAGGGGGGAAGAATGTAACGGCACAATGTTTTTAAATGGAAATTCCCTTCTTATATTTATGTCATAAAATCACATGAAAACACAATGTAATGAACTAGTAGGTGATAAGTGACCTTTAAACATATGTTTATCACTTATGTGTTTGGAATTTTAAAAATCCGGCATACACGGTTTTGTTAAAGATTTTTTTTGGAGTCTAAAAAACAAAAATAATTTCTGGTGAATAGTAACCTACAATAATGAATGGTAAAATACCCTTACTAATAGTGATATACCCTAATGAATAGTATTGTCACCTATTCTGGTATAGAAATAATATTCATGTTGGAAGTACGATAAACCTATATTTTAGAATAAGTTAATGAATGTTTTAAAACTAGTTTTTGATAATAAATTATTCTTTTAATTAAATATTAAAATAATCATATTTAGAAAATTATTTTTGAAAAATGGACTTCAATTTCAGATTCTACACGTCGAAAAATGTTTTGGGTGATGTTTTGGGATTTTTTGGAAATACTTGAATTTTTGATGAATAGTAGAAACCGATAATTCACAATAAATGCTAAATAATGGATTAATTGAGTCATGTGTGATGATATGCTGATTTAAGCCCACTTGGTTCAGGATTAAATTATAACATTTCTATTTTTGGTCATAGGAGACTCACTGTTCCTTGTATTGGGAGGAATTAATAAACTAATGAATTTTATATTAAGAAAACCCCTCCCTCCTCCACTATAAAAACCCCCCATTCACTCCCTCTTTTCTGCACTCCTCTCAAGCTCTAAGCCTTCCCTAAATTCTGCCCAAATACCCTCCCAAGCTCCTTCCCCACGTACAAGACTTTCTGGACTTTCCAAAAGACAAAAATCAAATCCCCTAAGAGATTTCTCAAAGAGAGGAGATCAAAGGGTAGGAACCCTCTTTCTTTTTCAAGTGTTTTTTTTTCATTTGCTTTATTTTCTTATACCCTCTTCCCCTTACCTTATCCAAAAGGAATGAATTCTCCATAATCTCATATATTCTAGATGATAATCATGTTTATGGAAAATTTCAAGCATCATGCTTCCCCTCCTCTCCCTCACGTTGTAGAATTAAAACATCACCCGTGTGGTGTCAAATTACAAAACATCATGGATAATGTGTTTTCAAATTCTTTTATCATTTTGTTTATGGTCATAAAACCATTTATGTTATGGTTGAACCAGATTATTATATATGTTATATGTCATATTTAAGGTTCTTTAATCCTCATAAAATCATGATATAAAATAATAATACAAAACAAGTCAATTATGGGAAAAATTGTTATTGTTAATTCAAGAGTTTATCATTAATGTTTAATGTAATGGTTCTCCTTCACTCTAATTAACCAAATGAATTTTTTAACCATATAACCTACTGTATTTCAACTAATTTTATATGAAATTAATTCTAGAAAACCACTTTCATCTTACATTTTATTTTAACCTAGATACAAATGAACCGATCATTAAAACAAATGAACCAAACAGACCCGAACAATGAAATTGAACCTTGTAATCAATCAAAATGGGTATAAATGAACATAAAAAGGTTATACTGAATATTTTACTTTTAGATAAGGTTATGGATTGATTAATAAACCTAATTTTACTATTCATGTCATTAATATCAAGTGGAGAACACCAACGGACCTAAGGTAAGGGATCCACTCAATTTCACTCTTATTCAAGATTGTTCACTATGTTAGGACATGTTGTGTGTAATTATTAATTATGGGGTATGATTTTTCACCTCCCCCATAATTACCTATTTATGTATATGTGATTATAATTCCCCCATAATTCCCTTTCCTCTCTCACTAATCCCCCTCAATTACTCCCGATATCGTGCCAATAATCCGTAAAGAATTCTACCCGATCCTCTGTTATTCCTTCGAGTTGTTTTATCTACCTTTCTACCAAAATGGTGTTATCTTATCTTTTCTTATGAATACTCTAAATGTTTTTTACATGTTCCAAGTTAATGTATTAGGGAACTTTCATCACACTTTTCGGGTATATGCATGCTTCTAAGTGATTCTCAACGCATTACTTCACAATAAGTGGACCCATTTTAAGGGAACTTCCCGAATTCTTTCCTATTATCAAGCGTACTCTATCCTCTGTTTTAAGTCACCTTTGTCTTTATAAAATCATAATTAATATTATTAAAACATTCTTGGTTTACTTATGGTTTTATAAAAAATATATTATGTCGCTTGTCGTTTTATGAGTTATTCGATGTTTTCTTAAACCGCACTAAAATGTTTTGACTCAAAGATTCCTAAAACCTAATTTTACATGTTATCACTTCAGTTTTTTATCTCTTATCATGATTTATTCCTTTATAAATTATTAATGTCTATTTATAATTTAATTCCTTTATTTCATATATTCGTGTATGTTACGTCCCTTTTTATTATGCTTCATGACGTGATGGTGTGCCCATTTCTTTCCTTGGGTACTCTTATGTTTATGTATGATTTATTATGTGAGATTATATATGTGGCAAGAATATACATGAATATTCTTAGATGGGTGGGCCCAGATATCACTCCAATGCATTGGGAAAAGTTATTTTCTCATGATAAGATTATGGGAAAATGGTTCGGGTGGTTAGCATTGGCTTGTGCTACTATGGGAGATTGGCGGTTACACATGACTCATACTAAAGTCATGTTTAAAGTTGCTTCCACCTCTCTATTAAACTATGCTTATATAATCTCATTCTTATATGATCCCATGATTATTTTTATCCATGTTTTTATAATCCCATGTTTATATGTTATGATTCCATATGTTCCATGCTTCCAATATCATTATGTCAAGCCTCCTAACTCTTGTGATTAAAGTTTATTCTTATGTTCTTTCCCTTACTGGGCTTTTTAGCTCATCCCATTGTTCATGTGTTCCCCACAGTACCCTATGCAGATGTAAGGGCTCAAAGGACTTTAGGAGCTCATTATGAAGATTAAATAAAGAAGTGTTTTTGGCCCCTTGTTTTTTGATATATGTAACTAGTCTTCCAAGACACTAGGCTTAAAAATCATTGGTATGTACTTTGATGATGAATTATGTTTAAAATCATGAAATTTTATGTGTAAAAGTCTAGGGTTTCTATACATATAGTTACAATAGTATATCATGTTTGAAATACCAAATGAAATATCATTAATACATTTAACTAATTTCTCCTTTATTTAGATTCCAATTTCATTTTACTATGTTACCCAATATTTAAATCAACACCTAGCATTATAAAAATAAACAACTAATAGTAAATTAAAATCAATGAGAAGCATAATATCACCAATATATTTATTAACCAATTATATATATATATATATAATACAGTCTAATTTATTATAAAATCCATAAAATTCAAAAATTCAAAAAATATAGAAAATGAAAAAAGAATTAGAAAAAAAAGAAACTTAAATTCTTAAAAAAACAATAAGTATTCCAATTATCTTACAATAAAAAGACAAAATTACTTGATGAATCATGATTTTGATAATAATTATATAAGATATTTCCAAAATATGAGGGAGAGAGAGATATATTCTAGTGATTATTTAGAGAGACTAAATCCAAGATTAACATTCATCCACACCCCATATGTGTTATAAAATATAAATTTATTAACATGAATAGGTGAATTTTCCCCTCATTAAAATTTTTTTGGGGCACCCCCAAGGATCCCAATGTTATCATCTAATACCCAGTGAATCACCAAGTTCTTAGTTGAATGCCACCAACCTCTCTATGATGCATGTGTAAAAATAATGCCTCAATATGGCTCACTGAACTCTTAATGAACCCCGCTAGGTTTCTAGTTTCACCTATGTCCTTTATTACATCTATTTAAAAGTTAAAACTATAAAAAACTCTATCTTACATTTATAACAACAAAACCCAATAAAATATCAACAAATTAAATTCAAAAATGTTAATTTTGTTAAACATACCTGATATATCTATATTCATTACAAACTCCCCACCCTAGTTTTTCTCAACCCTAATAAGTGTCTTCGATCCTCTATAGCTAACATCTCAGACTGATGAGACCTCATGTTCACATCCAACTCCCATTTTTTTTAATAAATATAACAATGCTACCACAAGACATGAATAATTGATGCAGTATTCTATCACAATATATTTACACTATGACCAAAAATACAAAATATATGGTCAAAGATGAAACATATGACTCTAACTTTAAATAAAAATAAGGAACTATAATATATAAATCTAGATCATATATTTTCAAATATGACACATTAAACACATCTTTCATTACATTATATAATAAAGGTAAATCTAAATGGTACATGACCTCCCCCAAAAGGTCATATATTTCAAATTTCCATACAAAACAAGGTGTTAACCTCTGCAAAATTCCCATCCTATCAACTTGTATCATCTTACAAATCCATTGTAAATGAGTATAATTAATTATCTAATCAACCACCACCCAAAAAATATATCACCCTTTAGATTATAACTGAGGACCCAACTCAAAATCCATCATGACCATATCTCATTTACCCATGAAAAAATGAAATGATTACAATATAACTAATGGCCTCTAATGCTTTTTTATTTCCTACTAATATGTAAGGCATATAGAAACAAACCCATTCATATACCACTTTATCCATATCTATCAAATGTTTCTCCAAAACACTCTAACAAAACATGGTCAAACCAAGATAATCTACCCATTGAGGGATATGAAAATCACGCAACACCACTTCTTGAATATGTTATTGTACCATCATGGACTATGAAAATGAAATTGAAAATTAGTACTCATGGTTTATATTGGAACCTTATCCTTGACATAAATATTTCCATGAATTACCTTGAACATTGATTATAACCTCTAATTATCATTACTTAGTTATATAATAGAAAAATTAATATTAAATGGCACTAAAACCACACATCCCTTCCACTAAGATAAATAAATATTCAACCCTATTAAGATAATCATAATATTTCATTTAACCATAAGTTCATTAAAAAACAAATAGAGATTTTTGAATTTGAACAGCATCTACAAAATTACACATTCCATGGCTATACACAATCTGAAAGTCAAATTACTAGATAAACTCTACCCATATTCTATGAACTATATTAAAATCATCATAAAATATATAAAATTTAATCTCTTTTCATTTTAAAAAATATAAATAAATCCCCAATTAGGTATTTCCTCTATAACATAAATGCATTCAAAACATCCATAAACTCGTGGTATTTATTCAGAATTTTTCTCCCGGGAAACCTAAGTTGTCTGGATGTGAATTAAAAAACTCATGCATCATACATCTTAACACTTCTTAAACCAACATTAAAATAATCAAAATATAGATCATATTATTTACCTAACATAGAAAACAAATGGGTGTTGATGTGAACCTGATATTTAACTTCCAAAATATTACATCACATATATTGTCCTTTAGGATCACCACCCATTTCTTGGACAATTTATACATTGTAACATTCAAATGGGACAAGTCTTGAATAAACCTCTAATAATTTTTTCTGTGTCAAGTATGTAGTGGAAGCCCAAAAATTTGAGAATTTAAATTTCTATGTAGTGATTAATGGTGTGATATATTCTATAGTTTAATTATATACTCATTACAACATTAGTATACTATATAATTTAATTTAATTACAAAGCATTTAAATCTATATCATATATATTTAGATTTTGACTCGAATCGTGGTTCACTCATTATTGATGACCTTTGTTCAAATTAATCGAAACTATATCCCTCAAAATCATCAACACAGGTATGATAAGATTTATAAAGCATTGAAATTTGATCTCTAGGATCTAACATGGAGAAACCTAGTGCCTTTAATGACAATACGATCATGGGATTATCATTTTTTCAATTCGAGTGGGAGAAATGGATTGGGATGACTCAATCCTCTGTCTCTCACTCTAGAAAATGAGATTGATGTGAGAGAAAGTCTAAAATTATTGGGAGTGATTATTTCCATGAATTTGGGATTATTTTTGGCATTTATAGTTAGGTTTCAACTTATTAAAATTGAAATTTATCCCTTTAATAATTTAACCCTCCATTTAATGCCAAAATAACACTTATAATCCAGGAAATGCATGGAAAAGATCATAAGTTTTTTCTCAATTACCTATAACACTAAAATAATGTTATTTTATAAAATATGATTCATTAACTCGACTTGTTTCTTCCACATAAATATTTAAATAATCTCATATAATAAATATTTAATATATAAATATTTATGAAATAACTCATGAATATAAATAGTAAATAATTTCAATAAATATTATTCCAAACATGAATAATGTTGAATTTATTTATTTCTATGTGGTCATTTAAACATATTCATTACCTAGAACCTATCAGGTGGTCCAAATGTTGAAAAACTAAAATTCAATATAATTATCCAAGCTTATGAATATGCTTTGTGTGTGACCCTCTTTTTCCATATTTCGATAGTAGTGCATAGTACTCACAAAACATGAGTACAGTTTAGTAACACCTTAAAGACCCTAAAGAGATAAGGAACTTCATAATAATGAAAACTCCCTATCAACACACTCTAGTGTAATTTAATCTCTTTATCTCATGATATATCACAAAGTATGATAAACAGAATGGTCCATCATCCTTTCTTGCTTTAATATTCATTTACCTTACTAGATGATCATACCTTCTTCTACCATGGACAAGGATTTAGTGAAGGTACAACTATTTTGATCAACTGGGCCCAACATATCACTTCCATTCAAATGATAAAATTTATATGTTGATCATACAATCAATGTCATAACATCGATGGAGAACCCAACATAGATACCTCTACATGATATAAATTTCATGGTTTTTATCATACAACAATATACATTAAAAATGGTATCCTATAACAATAATCTCAATCCTGGTGACAAATACACGTGTTCATAGATAATAACTACCAATGACACCTTAAACATGTGGTCTTCCCATTGGAGTGTTAATCATAAAGATATTATATGTGTAGAGACCCAAATCTTGACATACATAGAGAAAGATCTTCATCATCTCCCATAAAGATCTTCCATTTTTTTCTTACCTAAAACCTTTCTTTAGATACTAGGGAAAAGAAAACATATAAAGGGTGAGATCAATTGCTTAGTAAGGGTATGCATGGAGAAAATAAAACAAATAATATATATTTGAACTTAAAAAAACATGAACATAATGTTTAAACAAAAAAATCTTGAGCAATGACCTAAAACATGGAAATACATAAGGTATATATCATAATGGATCATCAATAATGATAAAATACCATGGGAATAAAGCATGTAATTGTGGAAACCATTAACAAAATGTTATGATTTCCATAGTAGCTAAGGCATTGCTGCCAAGACCATCTTAGTGGACAAAGTCCTTTTCTGAATCGAGTTCACTCCTCGTTCCAGTCTTGTATCACTGAGCAAGATTAACATACCATTACAACCATGTCTATATCATAAGATATATATCTTTACCCAATGCATTGGAGGGAGATATAGGTCACACTCATCTCATAATGAAATCATTCTTACTTGTGCCAAAAAATAAATATAAATCATTCACCATAACCCAAAGAATAAAATGGGTTTCATAAACATCATCCCAGCATCACATAATCCATTAAAAACAAATGGATATCATTTCAACAAAATAAAAATCACAGCATGTAAATAATAGAGACATTATACTTGAAACATAAACATGATAAATAATGTCATCTTAGATGGAAAATAGTTTTGATAAAACATTTGAAATGAATTATTTAGGAAAATATCCTTTCTTCTTCAAAAACATTTTCTTTTCACAAAATGACACACAATTTTAAATGAAATAGATTTTGTTGAAAATAACAATGAAATCTTGTAGAGTAATATTCATGAAAATAAGGCGATATGAAACCGTAAAAATCCGTTTATGCTGTATAAGTTAAAAAAACATTCTCCTCATACTTTTGTCGAAAAAGTCATAAAGTACCTCGTATGGTAAATAAAAGAAAGATTTCTTACATACCATGTAGTAAAAGTCAAAAAGTGGGTAAAAAGGACTTTAAACATACATGAATACAGTTTTAGAAAACATGGACATGGATGATAACAATAACCCCAGTAAATGCTTATGAATAAACAATCTTGGTTAAGAACGAGATTAGAATAATTATCCCTTACCTTAGGTTCGATATGCTTCGTACGTATCTGAAACTCCTCTTCCTCAATTCTCCTCCTTTAAACTTCTTCTTAGGGTACTAGATTTGGTCTTTTGAGAAGACCAGAACCTCTATGATATAACTAGAGAGGTTGAGAAGATGAATTGGTAGGGTTTGGCTGAGCTTCAAGGCTCAAAAGGGTGTGAAGAGAAGAGGTAAGGGGTTCCCTTTTTAAAAGGGAGGAGAGGGGAACCTTTGGAAAAACATAAAATATGATTTTATAATGATTTTTAGTAGCTCCAAATTGATTTATATAGATGCTAAGGTGGGTATGGGTCGAAATCCTCTCCTCATCCAATGGCCCGAAGGCCTTCATTTTTTATTTATTTTTGATAATCCACCTTTCAAGGGGTGACGTGGAACCCTTACAAGGTCCATAGGTGTAAGTATTTCATTGCTCGTAGGCCTTAGAGGAATTTATTTCCCATAGGCTTCAAACATTACATACATCCCAGACTAACTACTTGGAACTGCTCCTCCCCAGCATCTTCATCGTGAAATCAGCTCTCCACCTTCGCCTGGCTGTTCGTCTAGGCATTCCCGTGCATGCACAGGCTTGTCCTGATGGTAGCTTCCACACCCTCTCATTCTTGCAATCCATTTAGAATTTTCTGTGGCGAAATCTCCTTTCTCATCCTCCTTATAGAGCTTGTTCCTTTTAGGTTGTATGGTTTGCATCTGCACTTATGTTGGCCCGAAGGCCTTGAGGTGGCCCAAAGGCCATACTGACCCGAAGGCCTTGGTGGCCCGAAGGCCTTACAGGACTCAGGGACCAAATCGGTGGCCAGAAGGCCCAAACGGGGGCGTATTCCCAGCTGCTACAGTGCCAAACAGTGCCTGCTATAGTTCCTGCTACAGTACCTGCTACAGTACTACTATTGTACTCGTAAATTCTTCCTCCCCTTGGATTTGATCCCTGGTCTTTGGATGCACTTATGAGGTCCTTACCAACTGGTCTAAGTCTCTTGTGTGAGTCGAAATCATCCCAACAAATATGTTTTATACAAGTTTAGATTACTATTTTATCCTTATCATTTTGATTTAACTCTAAGTTAAATAATTTAACTTTTATCGTGTCTTTTTTTTCTTACACTATTTGGTTAATAAACATATTATATCAAGCCAAACAAACCCCAAGTGCTTCATTATTAATATATATATCCTTATCTAAGTCATTAGGCCGAACCATATATTTTTAAGAATAAAATAACAATTAATAATATAATATTTATCTTAAAAACTATTTTATGTCAATTTTGACACTATTTGGTACTTGATTTTTGTGAAAATCATAACAGCATGATTATTTCGAACAAAGTTAATTAAATCAATACTAACATGTCATATTAACCTATAAAATTAGTGTAATTTATAAAAAGTTTAAAATTACATTTATTTGGTTATTTATAACATCGGTTATGTTAATATTTCATTAATAATGTAATTATTGCATCATTATTGTGTCATAAATAAATTAAATTATTTAATGTCTACAAATTATAAATAAAATACGATTATGTAGTAAATCTTTTTAGATTTATAATGAATATTTATAGTTGAATTTATCATATGTATAACCCTATACTAATAATGTTGTAGTTATTAAACATTGATTTTAACTATTTTAACTCTTCTTTAAATAAAATAATAATTAGTGTCTTAATCTAATCCATGTAGACCTAAAGGGTAATATTTTATCCCTTAGGTTGTTTTTGGTCGATCTACACTTATCCAATAGAATTAAGACATGTTTTAGTGTAATAATAATATTATTTTTACCCTTAATTACCCTATTTACTTTTAACCATAGTAAATAAAAGTAAAAAGTTACTATTCAGCAAAAATTATTTTTGTATTATTGAACAACATTTAACTCCTTGACATTATCCGTGTCTCTCGGATTTTTGAAATTCCACTCACAGAAGCTGTAAAATTATGTTTGATGTAAATTTTCAAACTCTCCTAGGAGGTGGGTAAAAGACAGTGAAAAGTTCAATAAAAATTTTATTTGTCTTAAATTTTTATAAAATTAATCCACTAAATTACAAGGAACTTATATAGGTATTATGTATCAATTTTAACCTAAAATTAAATTAAATTAAATAAATAATTATTTAAATAAAAAGTCCTTTTTTAAATAGTAACCTCGGGTTTTCGAATCCAAAAATGAAGTCCATTTTGAAAGATAAAATTTATAAAATTTCAAAAATTCGGTATTACTATTCATAATTGCTAGTTTATATAATATTTTAATAACATATCGTTGTTTAGTGAAACTCATTATTACGTACAACACATGCTATCGTGGAAGGTCGCAATTGCGTATAATGAAAGCCAAGTCAGGGATGCGTGTAGTGGAAGCTCCGTTTGGTGTTGCTTATAACATAATCAAAACATATTTCATTTATACATTAAACAAAATCTATACTTAATTTTGCATAAAATAATTTCCACAAAACGAACTTGAAATTATGTATAACAAGAGCCAAGAATAGTGTTGCATATACTACAAGCTAATACAGTGTTGCGTATAGTGCAAGCTAATTTTGGTGTAGCATACAACACAAGACATCAATGAAATTAAAAAGACTAATTCTCATAAAATCTCGGGTTGTTACATTCTACCCCCCTTAAAATGAATTTCTCCCTCGAAGTTCTTCTGGGTTATAAATGTTTTACTACATGGATGTTTCTTTCATAGAAACCCACATTGTAATAAGGAATACCAAAACTGAAATTTAAAAACTAAATTATGAAACTTAATTGTTACCCAAATTAACTAATCACTGGGTTTCCACATAAGATAACATAGGTGAAAATATGGATATAGAAGAACAATCTAACCATCATGTTCTGATGAAGAGTGGTAGAGGACATGGCTATGAAAAACCCAACAATCACAAAGCCATAAATTTGTGATGATCTAAAGTACCATCTAATTCATTGGATAAAAGGGCACTAGGACAAAATTTATTGTTTTTAAGATGATTTCCTTAAATTTGAAGAATTTGAATTTGAAGAAATACTTACTTTATTTTGGTATAATCTCACCAGTGTTCGTGCCTTGAAAAATTTCCACTTCATCTCTTAAAAACATAAAGTGGAAATTTTCATTTGTGAAGTGTTAGCAGATCATGTGATAGAATGATGGGTCATTCCATATGTCTCAAAAAAAAATTTAGAAAAATTTATCAAATATATATAAGTCCATCTATGGTGAGGTTAATCGTATATGATTCCAAAAATGGAGTTATATTTCATCTATCATACTACTTAATAAAACTAGTTTTTACTGACCAGGGACTTCCTATAGGCCAGTGGTAGGAAATAAAGGCCTGTCGCACATTGGTTGTGGGTTCGATTCCCACAACCTTGTCCGGCACGACGGGTTGTCTCCCGTGCTGGGGGTTTTACCTTTTTCTAAAACTACATTATAATAACATTCCTGCAATAAAATAGAAAAATGTTCTAGCCTTAAACAATACTATATTATGTCTAACATTATTCATTCCAATCTTTAGGCTTATCCAAAATACTTTTGTCCAAGCTCATAGTATAAAGAAAACAATTACTAGAAATTTCATCTACCGAGCATGTGAATACAATCATTTATCCCCCATATATCATACTATATATCTTGTTGGTCACATACCAAACATGTGAATACCTTAATCATGTATTCACTTGAACCATAGTGAAAACATGAATGCTATCACATGGTAAATCTTTCCATATACCAAAATCCCAAAAATTCTATATACTCAAACAATGATATCACTTTTTCCTTATATTAGTCATGAGCTCATTAATACTATCAAACATTTCATTATCTCATTATCCCTTCTTTATGAGCATATTAGGTGCTTTCCAAAAATATCGGAATAACCTTTCGTGGTTACCGGTACCATTCAACATATACTTTAAAAAACATAAGGAAAAACAATATTTTAACAATCCTTAGATGTCTCATTATTCCATAGTACCATGATATTACTTATACAACATTATTTTTTATAAACATGTAATTATTCCACTACATTCTTAAACCATTTACCGATATTGAACAATTCTTTCATCTCACATATCATTTTTAGTCTCTTCATCATCATCAACATAAACATTACCCATCTGACCATGCCGATTCTCTTCATGAGACTTTCCCTTAGGGAATTGGTTTGCATAATGCCCATACCTTCCACATATAAAACACTTAACCATTGTTGATGTCTTAGAAATACCATTATCCTTGTCCATTGTGTTAACTGAACCTTTTCCTTTAAAATTACTAGCTTTGTTTCCTTCTTTTCCACACCAAAAGCATCTTCCAGTTCCTTTGGAACATTCTCCCTGATGCCTCTTCCCACATGATTTACATGAGGGAAATTGAACTTTATTTCCTCTATGATCACCATGAAACTCCATCTTTCTCTTATTAGTTGAGTCCGGAAACTTACCAAAGATGAGATTATTGATCATATTATGAGAATTATAATTACGCATAATAATGATATGTGGACTTCCAGATCCAATTTCATTTGTTTTCTCATGAATAATATCATTCTATTGTCAATCATATCCTCCATTATTGTGGATCTTCCTGTTTCCAGCCATTTTCTAAGACCCAAAAAGAATAGTGTGATAGGCCAAAATCATAATCAAGGGAAAATAACTTCAATATTGAACATCTTAGGTTTAATTATAATATCGTTACCATAATTCTAGGACTATAAACTATACTTATACTTAACCTTAGGGACATCCCTAGTCATACCTTAGAAATATATCTAGGGATCTCACTAAAGTTCTCGCATCCTTGTTTCCAAAGGATGACTAAACTGAACCTCTGATACCAACTGTAGACACCCAAATCTTGATGTACATAGACATTATATTACTTTTGTTGAATAATTGATACATAATAAAAACAAACACACAAGGAATGTAATAGTTTTGTGTCTTTGGAAACTCGGAAAAATAATCATCTAATCTTGGTGAAAGATCTTCCCTTTTTTTCTTACCTAACACCATTCTTTATATCCTGGGGAAAAGAAAACATATAAAGGGTGAGCTCAAATGCTCAGTAAGGGTAAGAATGGAGAAAATAAAACAAATCATATACATTTGAACTTAAAGAAACATGAACAGTATGTTTAGACAATAAAATCTTGAGCAATGACATAAAACATGGTAGTACATAAGGAGTAGATCATAATGGATCATCAATCATGATAAAATAGCATGGGAATAATGTATTTAATTGTCGAAACCATTAAGCACTTGTTATTATTTCTATAGTAGCCAAGACATTGCTTCTAAGACCATCTTAGTGGACAAAGTCCCTTTCTGAATCAAGTTCACTCCTCGTTCTAGTCTTGTATCACTGAACCAGATTAACATATTGTTCATTCCACGTCTATCTCGTGAGATATAGATCTTTACCCAATTCAATGGAGGTATATATTTGTCCGACCCATCTCATAATGAAATCATTCTTACTTGTGCCACAAAATAAACATAAATCATTCATCGTAACCCAAAGAATAAAATGGGTTTCATAAACATCATCTCATCATCACATAATTCAAATAAAACAAATGGATATCATTTCATTATAAGAAAAATCACACCATGTAAATAATAGAGGAATTTTACTTGAAACATAAACATGATAAATAATTTCATCTTAGATGGAAAATAGTTTTGATAAAACACTTGAAATGAATTCTTGAGGAAAATATCCTTTCTTCTTCAAAATCAATTTCCTTTCACAAAATGCCACACAATTTTAAAAGAAAAGGATTTTTTGAAAATAACCAATAAAGATTATAGAGTATGCTTCCTGAAGATAAGGTGATATGAAACCGTAAAAATCTGTTCATGTCGTATAAGTTTAAAAAAACATTCTCCTCGTAATTTTTTCAAAAAAGTAAAAATTTACCTCGTATGGTAAACAAACGAATGATTCCTTACATACCATGTAGTAAAAGTCATAAATGGGTAAAAGGACTTTAAACATAAATGAAATTAGTTTTAGAAAACCTGGACATGGAAGGTAACAATAACCCCAGTAAATACTTTTGAATAAACAATCTCGGATAAGAACAAGATTGGAATAATTATCCCTTACCTTAGGTCTGATATGCTTCGTACGTATGTGAACCTCCTCTTCCTTGACACACCTCCTTTAAACTTGTTCATAGGGCACTAGAGTTGGTATTTCGAAAAGACCATAACCTCTATGATATAACTAGATAGGTTGAGAAGAGGAATTTTCTGGGGTTGGCCGAGCTTCAAGGCTCAAAAGGGTGTAAAGAGAAGAGGGAAGGGGTTCCCTTTTTATAAGGGAGGAGAGGGGAACATTGGAAAAAACATAAAATATTATTTTATAATGGTTTTTAATAGCTCAAAATTGATTTATTTCTACGCTAAGGTGGGGATGGGTTGAAATCCTCTGAACCAATAGGGTTTATACAATTTTAGGTTACTATTTTATCCTTATCATTTATATTTAACTATATGTTAAATAATTTAACTTTTACCATGTCTTTTTGTTTTTGTACACTATATGGTTAATAAACATACTATAACAAGCCAAAAACCCCCATGTGGTTCATTATTAATATATATATCCTTATCTAAGTCATTTGGCCGAACCTTAGATTTTTAGGAATAAAATAACAATTAATAATATAATATTTGTCTTAAAAACTATTTTATGTAAATTTTGACACTATTTGGTACTTGATTTTTTCGAAAATCATAGAAACATGATTAGTTCAAAAAAAGTTAATTAAATAAATACTAACATGTCATATTAGCCTATAAAATTATTGGAATTCAAAAAAAGTCTAAAATTACATTTATTTGGGTATTTATTACATCCATTATGTTAATATTTCATTAATAAGGTAATTACCGCATCATTATTGTGTCATAAATAAATTAAATTATTTAATGTCTATAAATTATAAAAAAATACCATTATGTAGTAAATCATTTTTGAATTCTAATGAATATTTATAGTCGAATTTATCTTATGTATAACCCTCTATTGAAAATGTTTTAGTTATTAATCATTGATTTTGACTATTATAACTCTTCTTTATATAAAATAATAATAATTGTCCTAATATAATAAAAGTGGACCTAAAGGGTAATATTTTATCCCTATTGTTTTTTTGGTCGAACTAAAGTTATCCAATAGAATTAGAACATGTGTTAGGGTAATAATAATATCATTTTTACCCTTAATCACCCTATTTACTTTTAACTGTGGTAAAAAAAGTAAAAAGATACTATTCACCAAAAATTATTTTTATCTTATTGAACCAAATATTACTCCTTCACATTAACCGTGACTCTAGGTTTTTTGAAATTCCACTCATAGAAGCAGTTAAATTATGTTTTATATAAATTTTCAAACCCTCCTAGGAGGTGGGTAAAAGACGGTGAAAACTTCAATAAAATTTTTATATATCTAATTTTTTTTTGAAATGACTCCAACGAAATAACATGAACTTATATAGGTATTAGGTATCAATTTTAACCTAAAATAAATTTAAATAAAATAAATAATTATTTAAATAAAAAGTCAGTTTTTAAATTGTAACCCAGTGTTTTCACTATTCATCAAAAATTGAAAGTTTTCAGAAAATTACCAAAAATTCACCCTAGGATAATTTCGATATTTCGAATCCAAAAATGAAGTCCATTTTAAATGAAAAAATTTATAAAATATCAAAAATTTGGTACTACTATTCATAACGACTAGTTTATATAATATTTTAAAAACATATCGTTGTTTAGTGAATCTCGGTATTGCGTACAACACACGCTATCGTGGAAGGTCGCGATTGCGTGTAATGCAAGCCAAGTCAGGAATGTGTGTAGTGAAAGCTCCATTTGGTGTTTCGTATAACATAATCAAAACATATTTCATTTATAAATTAAAAAAATATACACTTAATGTTGCGTAAAATAATTTCCACAAAACGAACTTGAAATTGTATGTAACACGACCCAAGAATAGTGTTGCGTGTTCTGCAAGCTAATACGATGTTGTGTTTAGTTCAAGCTAATTTTTTTGTAGTGTACAACACAAGAAATAAATGAAATTAAAAATAATAATTCTCATAAAATCTCTGGTTGTTACAATATGCTTGATATCACCAAGTGAAAACATCATGAGAAGAGGTATCAATTCATATGATCCCCAAACGCCTTATAGTCAGACATTATCTATATCCAAACAGTATGATGTTTCTATACTCTATGACATATATTTAATATTACTCTCATAGTTTATTTAGTTTCTCATTAATGTCGGTAAATCCTATAACATGTTGATATGACAAATATTTATGGACATTACTATAAAAATATTAGACTCAGTAATATCAACACTATTATGGTTTCAATGCATCTTACATAACTCACTTTATACATAATATGGTAATCAAAAATACTATTCAATTTGGGACTAGGGAATTCACGTTTATAACACTCCCACTTGTACTAGATCCAATAATACAAATAATCAACTTTTTATCACTCGTATCAATTTTCTATTAGGTTATTGATTTAGTCATTGGTTCTACCACATTTTTTACACATAACAACTCTACTATATGCAACTTCAACTCCTTGAGAAAGACCCATCATGATATGATATCCTTGAGTATATTCATATTTTCTTCTATTAATATATGAATTTTTTTTACTTCCACTATATTATGCTTATAAAAATATATAATATAATAATACATTACTTACTTTATATTATTCCCATAACGATAAAAAATAATTTTTAATTTTCCATTGCTTATACATCTACATCAAAAGACACAATGTACCTGGTATTTTTAGATATGGACACCACTAGATTGAATGATATTATCTATCTTATTAACATGGCATAAGCCTAATATTATAATATATTGATCCATATGTAGACTAGTTCAGACCCCACCATAACTATTGTTTGTTACTCATTATGTACTTGGGACAAATCCCTTACACATTCTCAACTACAATTGGATTATTATGACTACTTCTATACAGTTCACCAAGATTTAGTAGATATTTATCAACCATAAATTATAAGATGGAAATATCTAGTACATATAATAACCTATGTTATTGATCAATTATAGATTAATATAGAATTATTCTCACCATTTTGATATCCACTTTTGTTTTATACATGTCTTTTTGTGAGATTTAGGCAATGTGATATAGAAAATAATTTTCTCTCAAATTTTTTCAAAAATATTTTAATTATATATACATTGAATTAATACAACTTATTAATATACCATATTAAATCTTTTCCAAGAATGTGGTTTTCTAATTTTAATCAATCTTAGGAGATTTTCGTTCAACTAGATTATAACTAATTTTAATACTAATACATGTATTCCATATGTTATATATATTTTATACTTTAAGGTTGTGGAGCTACAACTAAGCTCTTGATGACACCTAGAATACATTCATTCCAAATTAATACTCTATAATCACAATTATTTTATTAATATGTAAATATTAATCAAAAAATGTCATTTCATATTGGATTTCTTAGGTGTAATAAACCCTTTCGGGTTTCATTTTATACACACCTTCCACGAAACGTGGTTTTGAGATGTAATGAATAATATAATGATTATTGAATGTTTCTATGAAAATTTGAATAAAAATTGTTGTATGCCTGATGATCTCATATAACCAATGAATCTTTATTGGTACCACTCTTGTAAAAACCATTTATTATTTCTATTAAACCCCCACCATTGAATTATCATGAATTAAATAACTACTATAAAATATACATTATTTTGGTATATGAAATCTATTTTATTTAATTCAAATTAAATTTTAAATCATATCTTCATTCCTTTAAAGATTATTTTAGTAACCAATATTATTAATGGTTATTGTATCACCTTCCATAGTGAATATAAAACTACCACTGTGATTTTAACCTTTCTATGGAGCATGTGTCTCTGGAAAATTCTTTTTCCCCAACCACTTGTAAACCTATTCCTATTACAACTACTTGAAAATCTCTAGAATTTATATAACCCAAGTCAATATTTCTCACACAATCTAAAATAGATATGTTCAATATTTTATATAAATATAGTTTATATTTATATTATTACTTTTCTATCTTCATAATATCATTATGAATTTTAATATCATAAAGAAGTTGCATTTTTTGTTTTTCTTAGTACAAGATTTTTAAATTATCATTAATAAACTTTTTACATATAAATACAAGTAATTATGACATAATGGATTTATTTCATACTATAACTCATATGATATTCATTTTTCATCATAGTTGGCATATGGTTATAGAATAATACTTCTGTTTGTGAAGAATGTATCAAAATGATGAAAGATGTTTTTACAATACAATTGATTACCATCATTTATGCTCCTTTAACTAAAATCATGAATATAATGTGTAATAGAAAATGCATGTTTACAAATTATTCTGCACTATATTTTAGTTATCAATGTTTAGATATCATTCTCATCAATGATCCTCTTTTCTATCATCATAACATTGGTTTGTCTATGGAAATGTATATTTAGGAATAAAAACATTATGCATTTATAATGGTCAATGAATGCATGGTTGAGATATTATTCAACTCATAGACATGAAGAAACTGATATATTATAACAATTAAAGTTCATTATGTATATTTTTATATTCCTTAAAAATCTTAAAAAAATATCATGATGTATATGAATTTACTACTAAGTTCTCTTTGGATGAGTATATGGTTTTTTGAATAAACTAATTAAGAAATCATTATGGATTACCATTATTTCTAAATTTTTTTTTATAAAACTAGATGAATTAATGTCTCAATAATACATAAGTTTTTTAGCTCCAAAGAGTCCAAATACCTTATTGGGATTATCTAGGACAACTGCATTAGTTTTACTAGGAATAGAATTATATTTCCACATCTGGGTATTGGGGTCTTACACTTTATATTCATCATATATTTCAAATGATTCATGTATTACTGAAATAATGGTTAAGTGTGAAATAACATAAAAAATCATTCGTAAATTTTATTATATCATTCAATAGAAAATTATATCTTCGTAAGAACCATTCATAAAGAAATAAGAATGATGAATTTCTCTAAACTGATGTAGGTATCATCCTTTCTCAGCCTCGTGGGGAATGCACCTTGAATTCTTATTTTATTTCTTGATTTCATTGGATCCTATATTTAAAAATAAATATGTATGAAACATATTTTTTCTAATACCCAGTGAATAAATATGAAATATTATGTTTAATGATTAATATACCTAAAACAAAATTTCCCACTTACTTCTTCTTCATTTCATTGTAGTTTATCTTCTAGTGACCTATTGTACTACATGTGAAGTAAATATCATTATGTTCAATTATCTACCTATGTTTCGTTGGTTTTAATAGAATTATTTTGTGAATGTGGACTTGGTGATGTACTTTTAGTTTTTTTTCTTCTTATACTTATTATTGTTCACATCTGGAATACAATGTTTTACTTTCTTAAAATTCTAATATTCTTGGATTTCTTATCCCAAAATATATGAAAAAAATTTATAAAAACTATTTTTTGATAAATTTTAATGAAACTGGAGAATCATGGTGATAATCAGGCGATAATGAGATGAACTTAATGTGCAATATTCTCCTTGAATCTCAATTCTTCTAGTCGATCAATGTCATTTATCATCATATGTACATGAGGACATCTTGTGTTTAAAATTTCAATCAATAAATGACCACTGTGATCATAATCTCATTGATTTATCTCTTCAATTTCTACTCGTAGAATTATTATAGATGAGAAAAAATGGTATAACCATCCTTGTCCTTATATTTCATTTAAAAAACTTTAGACAATTATGTTTAAATCAGTAAAAAACATCAAATTATTCACTCATGAGTCTCCTATAAATATTATTCTCAACCTCACTTTGTTCCTGAGGAACCAAATTAGGTAGTGGGGACTATATAACATATAATATCCCTTCAAATTGTAGTACTAAGAACAAACTATTGTGCCACTATTGGAAATTCGTGACGATGGTGACATGTTCTTTGTCCAATATTGATCGTAGTGAATCTATCATATTACATTCCATTTTCTAAAAAAAATAAAGATAAGTATATTAGTATTTTAATATTGATTACAAGTTATTATACATTATAGATTTATTATCTAAAATTTCCCCCTCTATTTTGTTGAATCATGGTAGCCCTCACATACTAGATTTTGAATACTCAGTTGCTTCAGTAATCTAGTGGAAATGATCATTTGAACATCCCCTTATAGTCCAATATATGGACATAACATTACTCATGGAGTCTCAAGGATGGATTTCTGATTTCCAAACACATTAACTTGTGACTCCTTGATTTTTTGAGTGGGGTTACATATCCTACAAAATATAACTATGCAATTCTCAAGGCTTGCCTCTAAAATTGAAACAATCTAGTTATGAGAACTTATTTGACTCCTATTTTAGTTAATTAAACTCATATATTTTTTAATAACTCTCTATTTGTTGTATGGTCACTTAACTAGGGATGATGATAACCTCATACCATAAAATTTTATCAAATTCATGGGATGAAATGTGTTATAACTTATTATAAATTTGATGGAATTTTATTATTACAGCCAGAATAACCTAATTTTCTATTTAATATTATTTTATTATGTGATCTCACTCACAAATTAACAATTCATTAAATGGAAAACATCTATCGTGTCCAGGTGAGTTTAACCTATGAATTCTTATTTATTATTGAATGCGATCATGTAAACATGCATATTCAAAAATAATAATAATAAATTCTTAAATATATAAATTACATGACTAATCGTGAGAATTTACTATTGTTTTATTCATTGAGTGTGAATGAATCAAACATGAATTAGGAGTTGAATATGTGGGTTATGTTAGACTCATCTAATTGCATGCATCCTGATTTAATGTATTCCATTTTTGATCTGCAATAATGCCTCATCTCAAGGAAGTAATTATCTTGGTTAATTATCATATTAATAAATAATTTATCCTATTTACATGAGGGTGTATTGGGGATGTAAAATATATATTCAAGGAAGCACTGGTGTATTTTTAGGCTCTTATATATATAAATTAGGGTTTAAATATCTGAATACATTCAAAAATAAATTAATCATTACAATCATCACATATAATTATAGTTATATAATTAATTAATTTCAATACAATCATTATTTTGTTGATGATCAAGATAGTTGAGACCCAAAATTAATGCGTAATGAAATTAAATATGTAAAAAAGTCATGAGGATATTTTCAATCAATTAAAATATCTTCATCTAACATTAATTTAGAAAATTTAAGCCACATATTCCCAAATTAAATTTAAGAAAATTCCAAAAAAAAATATAACATAATATTTTTTTTAACAATTCTGGTCCTTGATGGATCAAAAGGCTGTAAAAATGGATCATGTACACATCTAGGCCTTGATGGGGCCATTCAAATTGGACATGTTTGGTTCCCCTGACAATGTTTATGTGGGATATTGTGGAGCGTGTAGAAAGGATTCCATTTATATGGATAAAAAAGAAGAAAAAATGAATAAATGTACGATATTGTGGAATGCAAGAGTCAAATTTTGTAGCCTCAATTGACTTTTGAAAAAAATAGCTATGAGGCCATCAGAAACCCTACTCTTTTTATCCCATGTCAACATGATTTCCCTTCATATATATATATTTTTAATGGTTTTCAAAACTTATAGATATGCATTTTGATGTCATTAAGGAAAGAAATTCCAAAAATGTGTGGAATTGGGGACTTCCCATAAAGTACTACTCCATCCAGTTGAACCTAGATATAATATGAGTAATTGATGGAATATGGTTCTATACAAAAACCCGAGGAAAATTTCTTTTATTTAATCAAAACCATTCTATCAAATCTGCCTATTCATCATTGGATGCCATATCATGGTCATCTGATGTATGGTTTAATTTTCATTTATGTAAATGTAACTATAAAATTTCCCTCTACACTAATTTAATGAAAATTTAATTTTACTAGGATTAAATTAATGTATCATTATTCTAAAACTAATATTTGGTACCTGGATCAGAGTGGAATACCAAAAAATCAAGAATTTAAAAAACATTACATTTGAATCGACATCATGTTGTCATATAAAGTATAATTTAATCGAAATGATATCCCAAATACCCCTATTAATTTTGTTTAAACACACACAAAACATAATTCAAAACTATACCACATTATATTTCAATTATAATCATGTTTCACTTAACATCAGCAATAATCACTAGATAAAACTAAAGTTGGATCCCACTGCATCATATACATATGTATAAGAATCTTTCTTACCTTCTAAAATTTATTATATGGGTGATACATTGGATAAAAAAATGATTTCAATTTTTATATGATTGCAGGATCATTTTTTCTTCAATCCAGTAGGGGGAACATGGATCTAGATTCCTCCATCCTCCCCCTCCCTCTCCCTAAAACGTGAGAGGGTGGTTGGTGAATCTCTAAAATTCATAGGAATTAATATTCACATTAATGTTTCCTTTTTTGAAATTTATAGTAAGGATTAAACATATTTACTTTTAACTTAATCACTTTAATAAGTTAACCCATCAATTAATGCCTTGAATTGCACTTATAACCTCAAAAATGTGTCACAAAGATCATATGTATTTTTTCACATTCTTGACTCACTAAAATAATGTTATGGGATTAAATATTATTCATTAACTCAACTCGTTTCTCCCACAAAAAAATTTAATCAATATATAATATTAAATTTATAAAATTCATTCAAAAAATATATTTCATAATATTCACTAAATAACACATGAATATAATAAGTAGTTAAATTAATTAAATAATCTTCAAAAAAAATTAATAATATTTAATGTATTTATTTTTCAATGATCATTTAACCTAGGACATTACCAAACCCCCACTGTTGGTCTCGTAATGTCCTCAAACTCGAATTCAATAGAACATTCCAAGCTTCTACATTCTCCATGTTTGTGTACCTTTAGGTATTTTTCTTGAAAGTAGTGAGTAATACTCATAGACTTGGAGAAATTTATAAAAATCCATCAAGGAACCTAAGGATATATAGAATGTCATAGAAATGAAAACCTCCTAAAAAAACATATTGTGTAATGTAATTTCTTTATCTCTGATATCTCATGACGTAGAATACTGATTTCATGTCATTATCTTTTCATTCTTTAATATTCCTTGAGCTTACTGGATAGGCTTGTCTTATTATAACAAGGTTATACATTCTATGGTGGTGCTACCATCTAGATCAATTGGGCCAGTGATATCACTTCCTTTCATAAGTAAAAAATTATATCTTGATCATTCAATAAATCCATACCACCAATGTGCTCCTATCTGAAACATTCATGGAATTATCCAACATTAATATTAATGTTTCATTTTAACAAATTAGAAAAAACTCGATGATTTCACATTTTTCCATGAATATAGTAAAATGATCATCATGATCCACATGAGATCGTTAATATATCAATTTACCATTGATGAACACAATCACTAATTATCCTAGTTAATGATGAAAAATCATATTCATAAATTCTAGAAACACTGATGAAACATTAATCAAATAAAATGGTATAACCATAAACTTAAAATTATCATACCAACCCAAAAAATATAGTGTTTGGTACATCCTTTTCCTAAAACCTAAGTTGATGATAATTAAATTGAAGATAAATCTTAGAAACCTAATGAAAACCCCTAAATTGATAAAAGATATTAGTAATTTGTTGAAAATTATTTTTGATATTAAGTATAACCTGAATATTATTTTTATGGTCTACCCAAAACCTCAAATTATCATATGAATTCTTATTAGAATATAATAACTTCACCAAAGGAGGGGATATTTTTCCAAATAAACCCTTTCTATTAAAAATAATACACCCAAGTATTTAACTCTCAAAAGTCTGTTAAAAAAATATAATACATGAAAGTAAAAATAATATCAGTACCATGTAAAAATTTGATTGTGAACTCTATCTGTCTCTCATAAGATAATCCTAATAAATTTTTGGAAAACATATTGAAAATGATCATGTATAGACAAAAGATAATACCAATATCTTTCCCAAACATACCATGAACTTTCTCCACAATGTAAGAATTAATACTCACCATTTTTTATAAATAAAACCCATTTTTATTAGTTTTAATTCCCCATTAAATAATAAAAATAAAATGGACATCATCAGAAGGTGAGAAAGTCACCCCTATCAAGTAATAATAAGTCTGAGCCCAAATATTCATCATTCAGGACATTCCTAAAGTTACATTGATGTTTTCATCTCCAAGTAATAAAAATTTAATTGATATATATACACAATAATTATGATAAAATAATAAATACATATCCTAATAATCTTGTACATCTTCTATATTATAGTATCTATATTCATCATCAAAGATATAAACACCATATACAATCATAAATCATAAACATTATGAGGAGTCATAAAAGAAAAATATTTCTCTATATCATAGAACATGCTATATAAAAAAGATATGAATAGAATATTACATTTTAAAATAGACTAAAATTCTCCAACAAAATCTATTACAAGATCAATAGAAATAAATTTTTGGAACATCCATCATGATGATGTCCTAAATTCACTTATACACCATGATCCAAGTTACCCTATTATGTATGACTGAAAAACCTTCAACCAAAACCCAATATAGATCTCTCAAATGTTATCTACTACCACTGTTATAAGATATCTATGTTTATTCATGAGATTCCAAAAAAAGATTGTGAATAACATCCTCTATTCCATTAACTAATCCTTCTAAAACCTTATTTATGATATCCCATTTTTTCATAATATATTCACTCCTTCAACTCATTAGGATAAACTAAATTAACCATGGACCAAACTAACATATTGATAACACTCTAATAAGGATATCGCATATGAAGAATAAATATTATAAAGGGCCTTCCTACATCCCTAGTTAATCTCCTCCATTGAAAAAAATATTAAACTTTCTCAACATTCCCCTTGTTAATCCAATGTTGGTCACAAATTTGTTTTGGATAAATATCATATCCTTATTTTCCATCAAGTAATTATTTACCATATAAGTATATTTGGTTAAATAGAGTAATATCACGTTCACCTAAAGCTTTAGTCATAATACATATTCAAATATTTGATCCTTTTTGTCTCATTATCTCCCATTACAAGAGGATAAAAAATATTATCAATAAATTTAGTTTCATGCTCAAGAGTAGTCATGTCCTCTACTATAATTCCATAATCTGTTTACCCATATTCATATTATGGGTATTCAAATAAAAATAATAATAAAATAGTTCATATAAATCCTCTCAAGTGATTTACTCTGCCCTCCTAATCTATGAAAAGATATCCCACCATCATCATGCAAGATCTACTTACATATATTCCACTAGATTCACTTTCATGCACTCAAGATAATAAAATACTCAAAAATTCTATAAATCCTCTATAACTACTCCATATCACCCTATAGGATAATGTCTCCACTAAACATTATGGGACACTATACCAAAAAAATATAGATAATTTCACCCACAACCTCCTCTTCCCCTCTAGACATGCCTTTTTATAAATTATGGACTACGGGAAGAAGACTATTAGAGATATGAATATTATATAGAGCCTTATAACTATAAATTTATCTATTTACACTATTTATTCTCTTATTCACATCATTCCTAGCTTATTTTCTTCTTTTTATTTCCCGTGTATATGTATTCAGTTTCATTTATCAATAATAAACAAAATACCCATCCATACAGAACACTTATATTTTTCAAGAAATAAACATATAATTTATCATTTCATACTCAATATAAAAAAAATGAATCAACTAAGATCATTCTCAACTTATATTTAATAAAAACTAATTGATATTATTTAACAAATTTATAATGACAATTTTTTTCATTTGATTAAATTATTAATAATTGATTAATTAAATGAAATTCAATTTATCAATTAAATTCATGGTCGAAGTATGTTAACATTCATTCATACATATTCTATTTTCTAATGTTACCAAATTATATATGAACAACCCCTCTACTCACCCTCAAACTAGGTGAATTTATTATTCCTAAAATGCATATCTTGTAAATCACTAAATTATAACCCATAAAAACATCAACTAAATATAATCGTATAGGGATAATTGTACTTGTAATGTGGTTATTCTTTTTGGGAACAAATTAATAGATTTTATCCACAAGTCCCACCCTCTTTTATCATTTCTACTACTTTTCATAAATTTAAAAAACTACTAGAATAGAAACCTCTATCATATCAATTTATAACATCCCACTCTAACATGATCATTGAACTAAGGTTAAATTCCATATATATAACTACCCCTCATATTTGAAATTTAATTTTTCAAAGAAAATTATATAGGAAATTCCAATCATATGCTAATCATTTTAAGAAATGTTATGCTAAATATAATAATACACTAAAATATTTCATATTTGTAAAAAAATTATAATTATTGATTTCTATAATATTTCAAATGAATTTTACTCAAAATGGTAACATAAAAATATCTTTATCAAAATATATGAAAATATATATATTTCAAGAATATTCTATAATGATGATACATTATGTTTGATATCAAATCATGTCTCAATATATTGATTTAAAATACCGTTGTCTATGTATAGAAAAAATTAGATAACCCACCATGTCTCAATAAACACCACACATTACATAAACATCCATTGTTTAATAAAGTATTTCAATAATGTTATTTATCAATAATTTTTATAGGTACTCATAGAGTTTTGACCATCCTATATCTGTTTCTAATGTTGACTAAAATTCTAAACACACCCTCTCATAAAAATTAAATGACCTTATCTACAATACCTAGACTAAATCGAAGTCTATAAAATCTTCCAACATTTTATGATGAGTCATAGAAGTCTATTGATAACCGATGAGTATTTATACCATCATTCGGTGAATGATTTAGTTTAAACCATCATTATCTCTGTATATTGGAAATCCTATAATAAATTTTATGGAAGAATAATTAAAAAATAGTCTACAATTGGGAACCTAGGATTATAAAAAATAATAATTGATTCATTCAACTCATATATGTTAATAATTTAAATATATAAATACATTAGTCATAAATGTTTAAAAATCATATAAACCCTTTAAATAGTTTAATAAATAGAGTATATAACATAAATGATAAGTAATAAGTGATCAAATTCATCCTTTTCCCATTAAAATCTTGGGACAAGGTAACACAAAATTAAATACCAAATTCCATGTGAGAAGCTTATTTTCCAACTTACAAAACAAATATTAATGATGCATGTTTGTCGATGTTCACATATATAGTGTGAACACGATTCTGAATAGGATTTCCTTATATGAATTCCTAAATGTTCTGTACATGAGAAAAGACAAATATTATTGATGTTATAATAAATAAATATATATATATATATATATATATTAATACATGAAAGTATTTTAATAGATAACATTATGTTTCAATTACTAAAGATAAGTCAATCTTTAAACATTTCCCTTTACACCCATTCTAATGAACCCAAACTCATACCAACAATATATTTTATTCTATGAAAAAACTTTTTCACACTCAGTAATATGGGAATCAAATGAAGAATAAACATTACATCAACGATAAAATATTATCTAGTAATAAAATAATATTTCTATATTAAATATAGATCCACCATGCATAAGAAATGAAGTCATGTTCCTATCCTTTCTATCTCACCCATTGTGTTTCGATTTTTAAATTGTTAGGCTTAGAAACTCTTGTATACTTCATCATATAAATAAATAATAATCAACATAGTTGAAATCTCAAATCCTCACACAAACACCCCTAAATTAGTCAAATCCATCCCATACAATCAAATCATATGAAATAAATAAAAAATCAAATAAAATTCTTACAAAAATTAATTTAACGAATCAGTTTCGTTTTCAAATTAACACATCAGAATTATAATTTTTAACTAGGAAACAAACAAATAGTATCTTTAACATTTAAATATCAGAAAAATATTCATTTAGTATGAACAAAATAATTAGTTAATTTAGAAATTAATTTAAAAGAAAGAAATATTTTTCAAATTTATTTACACATTTGAAGAACTAGTTTCCAAACCATTCATATAGATATGTATGATTTACACATAAAATGATAATGTATATGATCCTAATAATATTATGTCATCCCATAATCTAAATAATTTACTATATGGAGCCTAACATTATTTATATACGCTTACATAATATGGAAAATTCATTTCTATATTTTAAACAAATAATTTTTTAGGTTCATAGTGGTCATCCTATAATGAAAAATTATTGGAAAATTATACTATGTTAGTGAGCCGCCTAATGATGAAATTTATACTATCCAATAAAAATCCCATTATAAGTTCAGTATTTCATCATAGATCTAAAAAATCGTGACTAAAATACATATACATATACATATATATATATACCACCATGTAAGGAGGGAGAATATGTATAAGTAAGGGGATAGGGGATGGAAATACAACACTTAATTGTTAATCTTTTTTTTGTCAGAGGATTACGGTGTAGCTCCCCTTTTAAGAGAAATAAAGAAAATAATAGAGAATTTACATTTTCATGTATGTGGCTGAAGAGAAAAAAAGGAATCTCTTACCCTATTTAATTTTATTTACTTATACTATTAGCAATTATTTATTTTCATTAGTCAAATTGAAAATAATTTATTGTAAAAACATTATTAATTCTCATCTAATTTAATAAAAAACCAATTATAGTAAATAAAAAATTATTCATTTGTTAATTTAAAAAATGTTAGTAGTTTAAATAATAAATTCCTGAATATTTTTAACACATTTAATTAAAAAATAATGAGTATAGTTTAGTGGAATTGTTTATAAACCTTTCATAACTACCATATTTTCTTCAAAAAATTTAAAAGCATAAATGATAAAATCACAATTAATATAAATATTAAATAATAATAATTTTAAAAAAACTACGGTGATGTAATAAATGTATAATATAAATACCAATTTCCCCTCCCCTTTTTTAAATAAAAATATTCATATATGTAAATAAATAAAAAATTATATAATATTACCCTTTTATCCCTTTCTATATTCCCACATAAAATTCACCATTTTTACTCTTTTACATACCCCATATATTTTTTCTAACATTTACACTCAACCTTTCATGTTCATTTCTTCTAAGAAACCATCAAAAACTAAAAACATTTAAACTCTCTCACCCTATAACATCTATTCCCCCAAAAAACAAAAACACCAAAATGTTTCACAAAAAATCAATGGTGTACTCAATTGATAATTGGAGGGTGATAAAACTCATCAAGGGTAATTTTAAATCATGAAAATAATATTTTCATCTAAAATAATCTAAACCAGATTCCATGGAATTTTACCGAAAGATATTATAAGATGTTTTTATATTGAATTTTATAAAAAATAATGTTGGAAAAAATATTTCATTACAGGATAATCAAATTGAATAATGGTACGAAAAAATGAACATATAAAAAATAAAAAACTGAGATATGGATTTTATAATAACATTCAATGAAACAGTAAAACATAAAAAATAATAGTAGTCCCTTAGAAGACACCCACACATAAAAAATGAATTAAATGAGAAAACTGGATCCCATGTTCCACACAATAACTTAGGTCAATATCAACTACTACTCTTGTTTTTGGAACTATGTCTCATGCATTATAATTACATGCCATATCCAAATATGAAAAATAAAATTTATACAATTCATTCATGAGTCTATATTAATAAAAATTCCATACATTTTTGGGGTGAGTAAAATAATTATATATGGTTCCCTAAAATACCACATCACACACTTGTTTTTTATAATAATGTTAATTTATTCACACAAACTAGGGTAATAAATCTCAATCCAAAAAAACCAAACATTGAAATAGAAACCATAATAAACCATGTATATACTCACCAATCTAAAACCAAAATAATAAAATAGAAATAAAATTCACAAATATTTTTCTATCTATCACAATGTTAAAGACTGGTAAAAACCATGAAGTCACTAAACCTGATTTCCAACATTATATTACTCAATGATCAAGAAAAAATACCCATAAAACATGGATGTATGAAAACCTATAATTTTTAGAAAGGATTTTATGCCCACTACCATGAGAGAAATTTTCATTTAAGATGTTATATAAGCCTTGTATTAACATAGATCTCATGTTTTATTACCAAGTCACATCAACTAACCTAATTACAATTTTCGTCATGTAAGGTATATCAAAAAAATGATTCTTTATACAAAGAATAATCCTTGATGATAATAAAAAAATTATAAAGTTTCTTTTATATGCCTATATTATATCAATAAATAATATTATTAGTATATATAAATCATTTAAATCATCCATTGGGTCAATAAATAAAGGATATATGAGTTGTGTCTCACTGGGGTTAACATCAAAAAACTGTATTGTTTATACAATACTTATGAATATGTTCCCATTAGAATTATTAGTTTATCTCCCATGAGTTAAATAATCTAAGTGATGATTTCTTATTATCTCATTATCAACATCAATTAATAAAATATAGTGGAATTATATCCCATGGGACTCTAACCAATGATATTAAACTAACCACCAAAATATATCTGTCATATTCAGGTTTGTGTATTATATCTCATGGACCTCTATTAAAAATATAGTGTGTGTGGTGCCTTCCATGTGTCACTATAAAAGTAAATTATATAACATTTATATAACTACCCATCAACTAAATAAATATAATATACATATCCCTTATATATTATTAACTATATATATTCTAGTAGCTAATAGTCCTAGGTGAATGATACCTAAGCACCGATAGTGGGGTGAATCTGTTGTCCATATTAAACTTCACAAAATTATTCTCAATTCAATAGAGTATATGATAAAAAAAAATTAATAAAATAATTTATGAATTATATATGGATTTAGAAAAACCAACACATGATATAGTGCATTTTTACAAGGTTCACTCACTCTTTTTATCAGGTGGCTATACATTTAGTGATTAGAGGTTCAAATCCAGATTCACACATCCATATTTTTTTATCAACAAAAAATAAATGAATAGAAGAATTATAGGGCTTTAATATTATGTTTAAAAGATAAAAAATATTTGTTTAAAACCCATCAATAAATCTTCTTATAATTATTCTTCTATTTGTACAATGATGGATCCAGTGTTCACCTGTTTAATCATCCCAAACCATAATAAAAATATATTTATAATACTCTATATAATGGTTCAATAAATGTATCCATGTATTACAACACATATCTATATGAATAACAATTAATATATTAATCCAGATATAACCAAAACATATTGGTTCATGACATGATATGACTTATCTTCCCAACACCACATCTAAGATTCATGCATTGAGAATACATATATTCCCCAAATTTGAGAGGCCATTTTTTATCTTTGAGATAAAATGTTGACTGAGTCTATGTCATGTGGATATCTAAAAATTATTTTTTCCCCTATGCAAGACAACCAATTTTTAAATATTCAAAGTAGGATTATTGAAATTCTAGTTTTGTTGAGGCCACCACATGGTGAATAATAATTTGAAATTTCACTCCTTTTGAAATTTTAAAAACAGAATCATCAAATATCTAGGATCTGTTATGATATAGTCCATGGTAATTTTATTCATGAACCATTCTGAAGTGGTCTAAACCACTATATGGTTTACTTTATTGTGGCCACCCCCTAGACCTGGGGAAAATAACGATCACTATAATGTACATTTTTTTAATATCTTGACAATAAAGTTACAATTAGACCAACTATGACATGCTATTCTAATACCCAATGAATTTTTTTTTCTTCCATTGAAATTATTCATTCACGTATGGTTGTATCAAACTCTAAATATCTCTCATCAATCCATGATCATTTTTATTATAACAATAAATTGAAAACACATTTAAAAACAAATAAATGATATTCATAAGAAGTTAGTCATATAAAGAATTTAATGAAAGAGATATATAAACACCACACCCTTAGATTAAATGTTTTTAGAGTGGTCTAAAACATAGTGCAAATATAAATAATTTATTTAGAAAGTATTAATAAAGGTTATTGAAATTTACAATTTTAAATTCACTTCATGAGGGATATTTAATCTCTATGGTCTCTTTAATCTCAACCATTATGTTTTTATAAAAAAATATTAACATTTTAGATCCATAAAAACGTTAAAAAACCAAGCATCATAAGACTCTCCTTTTAAAAAAAATCTTTTTATTCTTCTCCATTATCTTAATAAATGATTACAATCCCTCCCATTTGTGATATTATATCTCAACGTATTCTCCCATTTTAAAACAAATTATGTAATAAATGATGGAAAATAAATCAATTAATGAACTAGAATTTTGGGGAAGAATTCACTCCCAAAAAACATTCAACTATTGTCTAGAATTCTTCATCAAGGGTTTATGTGTTCTCCTCTTTAACATTGATATTACAATCCACCATTCCATTCATGAAATATACTCTCATTATGCTCCTATAATATTTAGAATTGCACAATTAAAGGATTTTTTCACCCCAAAAATATAATTATTGATTTTATAGACTCAATAAGCCTAAAAATAATGGATAATTTTCCATGGTTCTTCAATAGAAACCTATTCCTCGAGTTATCTATTTAAGAACATTAACCTCACATCAATTTAAAATGTTATATAATTTATTTGAGAATTGACCATGAGTTAAATCTAAATCATTTTAGGCCCTGATAATAGAGAAAATGACATAAAATTCAATACCATCAATTTGAGTGTATCCTTTTCAAACTAGATGAACATTGTTTCATGACACTTTTCCGTTTTTATTGATCTTATTACAAAAAAAAAATATGTCCCAATTACATTCCAATATTTGGGATGTGACTTCAAATCCAAAATATCATTATTTTTTGTTTTATTTATATCATAATTCAGGGTTGTAATCTAATAATTATTTTATAATACATAATCAACATTCTTTAATTAAACCTACAAAAGTAATATAAGATGATTAAAATTCCTCAAACATATTAACATTTTAATACTCATCATGGTGTCTCCAATAATATTATTAGGCTCTATATGATTTGTAAGTATTTAGAATGTATAATTTCAATATTTCAAACCTTCCTCATCACTAGATACTTTAGAATCATCTATGTTATTTTGAAGACCTACTTGAATAATTAATTCAGTATCATATTGTTCACCCTTAAAACTAGAAATTATTCAATTTAATAATCATATAATAATGATATATATGATATACAATGATCCTTAATGACTGTAAAATCATGATATTCAAAGATATTCCTTACATTTTTTTATTACACGTATAACTCTATACAATAGGTTTTATAACCCTGAAGTATCACTTTGTTAGCTAGTTCATCAAATTTCCCCAAATGTATTCCATCAATATTTTTTTAACAACGGTTAACAAGCGCCTTTAAGGCCCATATATTTTGATTCATTCCAAAACACATCTTAAAATTCATTCTTACTAAATTTTGGTGAATTAAAAAAATTAAGAATGTAGAAACCAACTATTTTATCTTTACTTTAAAAGAATTTGGTGGTTTCATGGACTAATGACATGGTTATCCAATCTAAAAAAATTCTCTCATTATTCCTCATTGTAGCTTAATTTTAGTGAGGTGTGTCTGGAGAACTATATTCATTACATGTTAAATTATTTTCAACATATTCCTAAAATTAATCATTTTTTATTTGGATTTGATTTTTAAAATAAAATGTTCTAATTGAACAACTCATTTTATTTTTTTTCAAATTGATGTATATTATTAAATATATGAAGACCCATTGAATTAATTTTCATGAAATAAAAATAGGTCATACAAGTAAAAAATAAATAAAAGTAATGAAGTATGTATCTCTATTTTTTACTTTAATTCGTTAGTGGAAAAAATGTTTAACACATCTTCATTTTTTCAAGTCAGTTCTATATAACTAATGTGAAAAGCTATAAAACTAAATTTATCACGTCGTTAATACAATAACCGACATAATAAATTGATGAGAATCAATTTTTTACGTCAGTTATTTTATATCCGACGTGATAAAAACTGTTATTAGCCTTTTTGACATCGGTTATTTTATAACTGATGTGATAAAGCCAATCTCGGCAATTTATGACGTCGGTTATAAAAGAACTGACATGATAAAGCGCCATTTATAATTTCAATTATAAAATAACCGACGTTATAACTAATTTTCTAAGTTATTTATTAAAAACTGATATTATAAACATAGAAAAATAGTTTCTCATGTCGATTATTAAATAACTGGTATGATAATGATTTTAAACGATTTATCACGCCCCGTATTCAATCATTCTATTTTCTTCAATCGGGTGACCTATGAATCATCTCTCTTGTGTGGAAAACCTAAAAATAATTCTCCTAAGTCATTCCCTCTAGCCTCGTTTTTCCACCATCATTCATCAACATTATTTTCACTAGATCTACCAGGTCAACTCGCAACACCTATGAAATCCTTACATGGATCGGTTTCATTTTTCATTTTTCACGATTCCCTATATTAATTTATTGAGATTCTATTTTTTACATGTGTTTTTGCTATCATGGTAAGTTTTATAGTGTGTATTTATACCATGCTAAATTATTTTTTTGTAAAATAAACTATGGAAGTTATATCATGAATGTTTATGGTTTTTCTGTCTTCTATCATCTGTGTGTGCACGTACAGGTGGTGTCCAAGGGGGTAGAGGATGTCCAAGTGGGTGGGGTGTCTAGGGGGTGGGGGTGCCCCGGGGGTGTCAAAGGGTGTGGGGGTGGTCTCCAGGGGGGCAGGTGCCCTCCAAGGGGGTTGGGGTTGTCCAAGGAGTTGGGGTGGTGTCTAGGTGGTGAGGGGCTATCCAAGGTGGTAGGGGTGTCCAGGGTGTGTGGGTGGTCTCATGGGGTGATAGGGTTGTCCAAGGGGGTAGCGGGTGTCCAAGGGGTGGGGGTGTCTAGGGGGTGGGGGATTTCCAGAGGGGTGGGGCTCTCCAGGGGTGGGTGCTATCCAGGGGGTGGGGGCTATTGTGGTGTTGTCCGGGGGGGTGGGGGATGTCCAGAGGGTGGGGGTGGGGGATTTTTAAGGGGGTGGTGTTGTCCAGGGGGGTGAGAGTGGTGTCAAGGGGGTGAGGGGTTTTCCAGGGGTGGGGATGTCCCAGGGTGTCCAAGGGGGTAGGGGTTGGGGGTGGTGTCCAGGGGGTGGGGTGTCCAGGGGGTGGGAGTGGTGTCCAGGAGGTGAGTGGGATGTCCAAGGGGGTATGGGGTGTATAGGGGGCGGGGGTGTCTAGGGGGAGGGGGATTTCAAGAGGTATTGATGTGTTGTCTAGTTTTGGGGTCTTTTCATGGTGGTGGTGGTGTCTTGGGGGTGTCCAAGGGGTGGGGGTGGTGTCTAGGGGGTTATGGGTCTTTCCAATGGGGTGGGGGTGTCCGAGGGGTTGGGGTGGTGTCTAAAGGGCGAGGGGGATGTCCACGGGGTGGGGTGTCCAAGGTGTGGGGGAAGTCTAGAGGGGTTGGTGGGCTATCCAGGGGGTGGGGTCTATCCAAGGGGGTGTTGGTGTCTAATGGGATTCCAAGGGGTGGGGTTGGTGTCCAGGGGTGATGAGGCTTTCCAAGGGGTGGGGGTGTCTAGGGGTGAGGGGTTTTCTAGGGGGTGTGAGAGTGTCCAGGGGGGTTTCCAATGGGGTAGGGGTTGGGAGCGGTGTCCAGGGGGGGTGAAGGGGCTTTCCAAGGGGGAATGGGTGTCCAGGGTGGGGGTGTCCAGGGGGTGAGGGGGTTATCCAAGGGGGTGGGGTGTCCAAGGGGATGGGGGTGGGGTGTATATAATGTAGGGGTGGTGTCCAAGGGGGACTAGGCTATCCATGGGGGTTAGGAGTATATAGGGGGTGGGGTTATCTAGGTGGTGGGGGTGTCTATATGGTTGGGGTTCTATTCAGGTGGTGGGGGCTGTCCAGGCAGTGGTGGTGTCTAGGGGGTGTCCATGGGGGTGGGATGGTGTCAAATGGGGTTGGTGTTAGACATCCCCCTCACCCCATAGACACCACTCCCCCACCCCCTGGACACCCCCACCCCCATGGACACCCCACCCCATAGACAGGACCCCACCCCCCTATGCACCCTCTACCCCATTGGACACCCTGGATAGCCCCTACCCCCGTGGAGAGCCCCTACCCCCATGGACACCCCCCAGCCCACGGGACAGCCCCTACCCCCTTCGACAAACCCTTGGTATATATATATCCCAACATTTTCCTTTAAACTGTTGGCATATTTTATCTTCATGTAGTCTATACCAACAGTTCATGTAGAATCGTTGGTATTGGGCTATTACAATGACCATCATGCCAACAGTGTGTGAAACTGTTGGGGTATTCTATCCCAACGGTTTCAAGGGCTATCCCAATGGTTTCGAATCATTGGGATATGTGTAATTTTTAGTAGTGAATGTATACATATTTTAAAATTTATATTTCATGTTTCTTTTTTACGGAAGGGTTAATTTGGTATCTAGTTGCACTAGGATGTATCCTTTGTGTACCTTAAGAAGAAAGGACCCAAGATGAATTTAAAACTGCTATATCGAACTATATTTTTTTTATTCATTTTCATGCATATATTTTTCAAATACACATTGATTTTTTTATGTTTTGAAATTGTTTTACATTAAAATTATGACAATTTTCATATAAATATATATTTTTCTTATCTTAACAAGATGTATAATTTTGATATTTGTTATATGTAATAATGAGTCAATGTTGGATTATGGAACATTGAATAAGTAATGAATATGTGGAAGGTGTTGATGCCTTTTTTGAATTTTCTAAACTAAATGTTCCAAGTAGTGACATTTTTTCTGTCCGTGCCTAAAATTTTTGAATATGAAGAGGTTTAAAAGTAAGGAGATCAAAGATCATCTGATTTATCATTGTTTTAATCTGAGTTATAGCCCTTGGATTTGTTATGGTGAAACTGGACGAATGTTAGATCTACTGATGATATTGATTTTTAAGATGGTAACTCCGATGGAATTGAAACAATTATTTGTGATACTGTAGTAGAACAAATTGAGATAGAACCAAGTGTTGTGTGTCTATATGGTGATTCTGAAAACCCATTTTATCTTGGTTGTACTAATTTTATTGTTTTTTCGGCAGTGTTTGTATTGATTAACCTGAAGGCAAAACATTTATGGAGTGACATAAGTTTTATAGAGCTGCTATAATTGTGGAAAGAAATTCTTCCATAATACAACGATCTTCTAGATTCTCATTATAAGGCCAATAAAATATCATGCCCGATGGGATTGGGATACATGAAAATAAATGCTTATCAGAATTATTGTATGATATATTGGAAGGAATATGAATTTCCGTCAGAGTGTCTTGAATGTGGGACATCATGGTATAAGTTGAAAGTAAAATCCCAGGATGATGTTGAGATTACAAAGATACCTTCCACTGTATATTGGTATCTTCCTATAATTCATCATTTGAAACGTTTATTTGCTAATTCACATGATGCAAAAAGGTTAAAATAGTATGGTGATGACTAGATATGTGTTGGAAGATTATGGCATCCACCTGATTGTCCAAAATGGAATAAAATTGATGGGTTGTATCCTATATTTGGAAATGATATTAGGATTCTTAGACAGGGGTTGTGCACAGATAGAATGAATCCATACCAAACCCTTAGTAGCACACATAGTTCATGGTCTATTTTATTGGTAATTTACAACCTCTCTCTTGATGTTTATATGAAAGGAAAATATGTCATGTTGAATATAATGATCTCTGGTCCGAAGTAACCCAGAAATGATATTGATGTTTTCTTGCCACCATTGATTGATGATTTGAATCTTTTATGGGAGGATGGTATTAGGGTGTTTGATTCTTATAAAATGGAATGTTTTCAAAAACATGGTGTTCTTGTTTTCACTATAAATGAATTCCCAACATATGAAAATTCCTTTGGATACAGTCTTAATGGGCATAAAACATGTCTAATTTGCGAACAACAGACTACATATTTTGAATTGCATCATGGGAGGAAAATAGTATGCATGGTTCATTGAAAGTTATTTCCTATGGATCACTCTTATAGAAGACTAAAAAACTAATTCAAAGGCTCATAAGAATTTTTTATTTCTCCAAAAACATTATCCACTGATGTGTATTTTGAGAGGGTGGAAAACCTTGATGTTACATTCACAAAGACACATAAATATAGTACTGATGGACATATATGGAATAAAAGGTCAATATTTATTGAGCTACCATATTGGAGATATCATGAAGTGAAACATAATATTGATGTCATGCACATGGAGTAGAATATATAAGACAATTTGATGGGAAAATTGTTAGATATTAAAGGAATGACAAAAGATGGGTTGAATGCAAGATTATATTTAATGTCAATGGGAATACGTTTGGAGTTAGCTCCCACTCCTAATGGAAGATAAGAATTTCTTCCCCCGGATTTTCATATATTATCCAATAAGGAGAAAATTATCTTTTCTTAGTGTCTTCATGATATCAAAGTGCCTCAAGTTTATTCTTCAAATGTAAAAAATTTTGTCTCTTTGAAGGATTTTAAGTTGATGGGTATGAAATCTGATGATTGTCACATCATGATGCCATAATTTCTACCAGTTTCATTACTCGGAATATTGCCCATCCGTGTTAGAAAGACTATAATGAAGTTTTGTTATTTTCTCAATTCAATTTGTAATAAGGTGATTAATGTGAGTGCTTTGAAAATTTTGGAAAAGGATGAAATTTCTATACTTTATCAATTTGTAATTTATTTTCCTTTGACTTTTTTTATATAATGGTGCATTTAATTATTCATCTGGTTTGAGAAATAAAGCTTTGTGGACCTATATATCTTGGTAGGATGCATCCTTTTGAAAGGAATATGAAAATATTTAATGGGTATGTTTATAATCCATATCGACCTAAAACCTCCATTATTGAAAAGTATATTTATAATGAGGTTGTGGAGTTTTGTACAAGCTACATGGTTGCGTTGGAGCACATAGGTTTGCCTCCATATCTCCATGAATGAGTTAATAATGATGGAAGGGTGATTTGTGTCTTGAAATTCAAATTAATGTCTGCTGAACAGATGATGATGTTAGAATTATACATCTTGAATAACATAGATAATTCTCAATTGTATATCCCATTTCATATTAATGAGTTCAAACAATATCATCCAAAGAAGAAAGAAATGTGGATTTTTAATGAGCACAACAAAAAAAATTCATGGTTTAAGAAGACCTTGCTTGGAAAATCAAATTTATCAGAGACATTTAGTTGGTTAGTGGGTGGTATATGATTAAATGTGATAACATGGTTCGTGTATGCATTTAATGGAAATACATTTCATATGAAAGCTTTGGACAACAGAAATTCAGTTCAGAATGGTGGTGTATTGGTGTTTCCAGAATCAAGGCATTTTTTGAGTTCTGAAGATAGAAACCCAATTTTTGCATCAAGTACATATTAGAGAGTCATTGAAGAAATATGGGAGGTTCATTAATTTCAAATTAAAGTTCTTGTTTTTAACTATAAATTGTTTATAGGTAACAACAGTGTCAGGAAAAGATGAATTTGGAATGAAATTTGTTAATATGAATAGATTAGAAGACACAACAGATTATTTTATAATGGAAACACATTCAAAACTAATTTTTTATATAGTTGATAAATCAGATATACAGTGGTCTATTTTTTAAAATGCAGAAACAATATGTTTGTGAGGACCAACTTAATGAAGATGTAGATTTATGTGAGATCCCTACTTTGAGGGAATGATTAGTAGAATATAATGATGTGCATGTTGAAGACATGGTTTGTGCCATAAGGAATGATCAGGATGAAGGAATTTTGTAAAACAATCCATTAGTACATTCCTAATATTATAGGTAACATATGTTTATTTCGTTTTTACAATTATTATTTCCATAAAATATCAGATATGGTAATTTTTTTATTTATTAAACACATATTAAAAAAAATATGAATTTTTTGTTTATTTTAATTCTTTTTATTAAAGTTTATCAGGTTTTCCATTATGTTAATTATATATCTATTATTTTTTTGAATGACAATTACATTACCATGTTTACTATGTTTACCATGTTTATAATTTTTACCATGTTTACCATGTTTACCATGTCTACCATGTTTACCATGTTTAAATTTTTTTCCATGTTTACCATGTTTTCCATTTTTACCATTTTTACCATGTCTACCATAGTTTACCATAGTTTACCTTTATGTAACTTATAAATTTATTGATTTTTTTGAATGAAAATTACACTACCAGGTTTAACATGTTTACCATATTTATCATTGTTTAACATCATTCCCATATTAACCATGTTTACTATTACGTAACTTAGATTAATTATCCATTTTTTGTTTACATTAGTATTGTAATATTTTAATTTGTATATTTGTGAACTAATTTTTATTTTTTTATTTGAAGGATAATGACAGATCAATGAGTTGATCAAACACATGATTTTTTTGATGAGCCTAATGATCATACCTCTGAGGATAAACATTCACTTGATCCTCTTGACCATCACAAATCTTCCTCATGTTCTCCCATAATTAAAAATAAGGTTTCAAGAGTTGGTAAACATGGGTGCACACATTTACCAACATTTTCACTTGCTCGTACGAAGTACCAGGGGATACCCGTTGAGTTTGATGAGAATGATATTCCTAGACGTCCAAATGAAAAATATTTAAAGAGTTTGGTATCAACTCAGGGTAAGAGAAAAGTAATCATTTATTATGATGATTGGAGAAGTGTGGAAAAAGGGATAATATCTCAGTTGTTAGAGACAATTTTGGTAAGTTGTTTTTCTTTTGTTTGCCTATTCATTAAATGTTTCTAGTATAATATGTTTTACCTCTTATTTATCTGATGAAATTTGATAATTCTGACACTAGAGGAGTAAGGATGAAATTCTTATTGATGGATGCTAAGAGATGGAGGGATTTCAAATAAACCCTCACATAAAATTTCATTTTTGGTCATAGGATCCATGACAATCCATGTCATACATATCCTTTCATAAAAGAAGACACATGGAGACAGTTTATTGAATGTAGAAGAAAATATTCATTTTTCACAATGGAAATATAAACATTTATAATCTTTATTATATAAATGATCTTATTAATGTGTTGTTGTTGATTTTTATTCTTAATTGATAGAAAACAAGGACATCTCATCAGGAGATCCTATCTAAAAATGTATACCCTCATAGTTTATCTCAGGGAGGGTATACATTATAGGAAGAAAAAACGATGGAGGAAAAATTAAAAAAACTGAGAGCTAAGTCTTCAAGCTATAGAGAGGTTTCCCCTCCATCCCCTCCATCTAGACATAAAAAATCGAAGACAGCTCGGATGGGAAAAAAGGGGAAATATCTTTTAGGATATTCAAGAATCATATCTGAGAGGATTTTAATATATTTATTTTATTTATTTAAGTTAGCTATATTATTTATATAATTTTAATCGTTACAGAAATGTTCTATTAATTAATATAGTATTATCTTAAGGATTAGAGCTCATAATGGGTATTTAATGCTACTGGGAGGCAATATATTTTATCTTCATCATTGGGAAAGCCTAAATATCCTTGTCATGTATGAGGATATCCGATGGGTGTATCAGTAAGAAAAGTTTTACCACATTCTTTAAATTCTTAAATTGAGGGTGTATATAAAAAAACTAGAATCCATGGAGGGTGAAGTTAATAATATTAATGCAACGATGGAGGAAAATATTAGAGTGTCGGTAGAGTCTATGTTTGCAGACATGAAAAGACAATTTCAGACTATAGCTCCCACTCCTCCACCTCCCCTGCAAACCCCATTATTTATCCCCCACCTCTGCTAGTAGCTCCCACTCCACCACCTCAGCATGCAGACCCCATTTTTATCCTACTCCTCGCCGAAACATCTTACTTAATGCAAGTAGTATGTTAACGATCCTCAACATCTTATAGTTGAATATTAGATGGTATATTGTATAGGAGATACAGTTCATCATCAGTAGTTAGAGTTAGAGCATCATAGTGTCACTGTACATGATATTATTGATAGATCACCTTGAGCACCATTACCTACTGATGAGGTGATGACAGTTGGACATAGTATCATCCATTTTTTAATTTGTTCATCCAAACTTCTACGACTCATTACTATAGAGGTATGTATGTTATATCTTCAATTTTATTTTTATTCTTAAAGTGGTTTTAACATTTGAAAACTAATATATTTTTCTATTTATTTTTACGTGAATAATTCAAAGGTAAAGTAAAAATATATAGACAACAACAAAGACAAATGTCCATGACAATAGATACAGATTATAGCAGTCTTGACATATTTTCAAGACATTCAAATTTGTTGGCGGATCATTATGAGATTCCAATGGAAGTTCATCTTTGTGGACGTGTAATAAATGTGGGTATTGTGAAAATGATATCATGGAGCTTGTTAATAGAGATAATTTGGGCATCAATGTGGTGCAAGTTTTTTCCATGTAAGTCTTAACACCTTTTTGCTGCGTTATATTTATTAAAAATGTATACTTATATCTGTTTTGTATTGGGTATCTTTATAACATGGTTGAGAAGAATGAGAGAATAGATTTATATGGATTCATGGACCCACGTTTGATTTCCCCTGAAGCACATGCATTGTATGAGGAACAAATAATGATTTATATTGCTAAAGGATTAGAACAGAATATAATCACACAGTGTTGGATGATGACTTTTTGGGAAAGGTATGTATCATATCTCTAGAAAAGTGTTCATTATCTTTTAACATAAAAACCCACTAACCATTGATTTTCATTTATCTGTGATCACTGGATGTTAGGTGTTTTTTTACAAAGGTGAAAACACATTATTAGATATTCTCTTTCCATGGCGATGTGCAAGAATATTTTAAGAATATGTTGGAAAATTATGTTTCTATTTTTTAATAGTTGTATATATTATAATAAATTTTAAATTTATCCCATTCATATTATTTTCTAACAGGGGATGGGTCTACTTTCAAAAAAAGTAAAATAGTTCCAAGATAAAATCTGTCAAATTAAAGGTAAATATCCATTTATAATTTGTACTAATTGATGTATTACATAAAAATAATATTTTGAATTTACACTTATTTATACAAACTTTTCATGAACAACAAGGCATCATCGAATGAAGATATTATATGTTAAGAATTATTTATGAAATAATTACAACTGGAACACTTGTGAACATTGAACTGTTGAGATTTCCTTTTAAACATTGCTATAATATATCATTTTATTTATTCAATATACATGTTAACTACTATACTTTTAATTTTTAGCTATTTTATGACCCTCAACCCTATTGTGCTCAATAGGTCAAACACTTACAAGTGGAATGGTCAAATTATTTTATTGGTTTGATTGGATTTTAGTATGTTTGAAGTGTAAAAGGTAATTTTGAATATTGTAAATATAATTATGTATTTGATAGTCATTTAGGTGGGATTTAGGTTTTTTTAGTTGAAATTGTATGTTTTGAATGTTATATATGTGAATGTTTAATTTTTCTCTTCTTCTTATTTAAATCTAGTTCTGATGGTTTTTATGGTATGGATTCTGGTCTTTGGGCAGTGGGGGGGTATCCAGGGGGTGTGGGTAGTGTCTAGTGGGGTGGGGGTATCTAGGGGTATGGGAGGGTTGTACTGTGGGGTGGGGGTATACAGGGTGTCCATGGGTGTGGGAGGGTGTCCAAGAGGGTGGGAGGGCTGTCCAGAGGGTGGGGGCTATCGAGGAGGGTGGGGGCTATCTAGGGGGTGTCCAGGGGTGTGTGGGGGCTTTCCAGTGTGGTGGGTGGTTTCCATAGTTTACATGGGGGCGGTAGGGTGTCCAGGAGGTTGGGAGGGCTATCTAGGGGATTTGGGGTTGTCTAAGAGGGTGGGTCCTGTCCAGGGGGTATCCAGGGGTGTGTGGGGGTTGTCAAGAGGGGTGGGGGTTTTAGGTGTGTGGGAGGGGTGTCCAGTGGGGTGGGGGTGTTCGGGGTGTCCATGGGGGTGGGAGGGTGTCAATGAGGGTGGGAGGGTTGTCCATGGGAGTGGGTGTTGTCCATGGGGTATCTAGGGGTGTGGGGTGTCTAGTGTGGTGGGGGTTTCCTGGGGTGTGGGAGGGTTGTCCTGTGGGGTGGGGTGGGGGTGTCTAGGGTGTCCATGAGGTGGGAGGGTGTCCAGAAGGCTGGGAGGGATATCCAGAGGAGGGGGCTATCCAGGAGGGTGGGCGTTGTCCAGGGGGTATCCATCAGTGTAGGAGGGTGTCCAGTGGGGTGGGGGTTTCTAGGGGTGTGGGATGGATTTCCTGTGGAGTGAGGGTATCCAGGGCGTCCATGGGGGAGGGAGGGTATCCATGAGGGTGGGAGGTCTTTCCAGGTGAGTGGGGGATTTCTAGTAGGGTGTGGGGGGGGGGTAGTCTCGGGGGTATCCAGGGGTGTGGGGGTCTCTAGTGGGGTCAGGGGGTGAGTTCCTATGGTGTGGGAGGGTTGTCTAGTGGGGTGGGGGTGTCTAGGGTGTCCATGGGGGTTGGAGGGTGTCTACGTGGGTGGGAGGGCTGTCCAGGGGGAGGGTGGATATCCAAGAGTGTGGGGTTGTCCAGGTGGTGTACAAGGGTGTGGGGGGTTTCCAGTGGGGTGGGGTGTTTCAGGGGTGTTGGATGGCTGTCCAGTGGGGTGGGGTGTCTAGGGAGTCGATGGCGGTGGGTGGGTGTCCAAGATGGTGGGAGGGCTATCGAGGGGAGTGTGGGCTGTCCAACGGGGTGAGGGGATGTCCTAGGGGTTTTTAGGGGTGGGGGGGGGGTATAGTGGGGTGGGGGTTTCCAGTGGTGTGGGAGGGTTTTCTAGTGGGGTTGGGGTGTCCAGGATGTCCATGGGGTGGGTGGGTGTCCAAATGGGTGGGCGGGCTATCCAGGGGGTGGGGGCTATCAAAGAGGGTGAGGCTCTCCCGTGGGTGTCTAGGGGTGGGGGATTTTCAGTGGTTTAGGGGGTTTCTAGGGGTGTGGAAGAGATTACCAGTGGGGTGTGGGTGTCCATGGGGGTAGGAGGTTGTCCGGGAGTGTGGGAGGGCTGTCCAGGTGAGTGGGGGCTTGTCCAGGGGGTGTCCAGGGGTGTGGGGGTGTCCAGAGGTGGGGGTTTCTAGGGGTGTGGGAGGGCTATCCAATGGGTTGGGGGTGTCCATGGTGTCCATAAGGGTGACAGGGTGTACATGAACATGGTATGTTTATCCAAAGGGGTGGGGGCTATCCAAGAAGGGGGGGCTATCCAGGGTGTGTCTAGGGGTGTGGGGGTGTCTAGTGGGGTGGGGGTTTTCCAGGGGTGTGGATGTGATGTCCAGCGGTGTGGGGGATGTCCAGGGTGTACATGGGGGTGAGAGGGTGTTGAGGAGGGTGGGTGGGCAATAAAGGGGAGTGGGGGTTGTCTAGGAGGGTGGAGTTTGTCTAGGGGGTTTCTAGGGGTGGGTGTCTAGGGGTGGGGGTTTTTTGGGGTGTGGGATGGATGTCCAGTGGTGTGGGGGTGTCTAGGGTGTCTATGGGTGTAGGAGGGTGTCCAGGAGGGTGGGAGGAATGTCTATATTGGTGGGAGATGTCCAGAAGTGTGGGGGATGTCCAGGGGTTTCTAGGGGTGTCCAAGTGTGTGGGAATGTTCAGTGGGTTGGGGGGTTTCCAGGGGTGTGGGAGGGCTATACAATGGTTTGGGGGGTTTTTGTCTGTTTTGGTCTATTTTTGGTCTGTTTCTGGACTTCTTTGGTAGGGTATAGTTGTGGTTGAACATTTTATTAAAAAAATTGGATTTTACGTCATTTATTTTATAACCAACATAAAAAATGAAAGGGAATGGGTTTTAATGTCAGTTATTTGAACACTGATGTAACAAATGCATGGGAATGGGTTTTTACGTCGATTATTTCATAACCGACGTAATAAATGGAATGGAATAGTTTTTATGCCCATTATTTTATAACCTATGTAGTATATATATTTCCACATAAGATATTATTTAAATGATGTGAAAAACCACTTGGTACACTGGTTTATCACATCAGTCATGAAAATAACTGACATGATAAACTTGTTTTTTACATCATTTATTCAATAACCGACGTGATAAATGCTTCAGAGGCCCAGTTTATTACATCGTTTATATATTAACCAATTTAATAAAGTATATAACAAATTGGTTATTTAAAAACCAACATAATAAATCACAACTCTGATGTGTTTTCCACATTGGTTTTTGACGAACCAACGTGAAAAACACATCCGATTTTTGGTTTTTTCGTCGGTTTTAAAATAACCGCCATAAAAAACAATGTTTATAACATCTCATGTATTAACTTTGCCCAATATCAAACATAAAAAATAAAAAATAACCACCGTAAAACATGTTTTCTTCAATAATGTAATCTATTCCTGCTACACATATCAAATAAAACATCACTTGAATCACATAGTTGAGAAACAATCATGAGATTGTGTCTCAATCCATTAAAGTGAACACCACTTGATTCAATTATATTATCACTACATTTTATTCTTGCATAACCATTTATATTTAAATATTTTCTAATTCCAAAAATTTATAGCTACATTATCATATTTGTGTATTTCCTTCAAGTGTTTTTTGATTCCAGTCATTTGAACTGAATTGTTTTTGTCAAGACACAATGTTTTTCAACTTTTGATGTTTTATAAGACACTAAATCACAATTCATTATTCATAATTACTATCATTATTAGTAAATTTTTAGTTATAATTATTCTTTTGTAGATCAATAATTAATGAAGGAAATATTTTTATTATCAATCTACCATTTTTTATAGAATACATATCATTTTATTCAAAATAGTATTGTTTAAAGAACATCTCTGTAAATCCAAATTTAAAAAAAACACTTGATAAAATAATTCATATTCAACCATATAAATGTATTCAAATTTTAAATGACATGATTGAAGTTATGAATCTTAAAAAATTGTATATTTCTTCATATATATCATGTAATTTTTCACAAGTGAAATCATTATTCTAGAAACAATTGAACACCCTTATTTTTGATAAAAATCAATCAATACATATTAATTATATGTATACAATGATACATAAATAAATAAATAACTCATTATCCTCAATAGTACTTATAACAGATTATATAGAACCAATATAATGAATGATATATTATTAAAGAATCTTTTATGATACCAATTGATTAGTCCAGATAAATGATACTTAAAAACTAAAGGAGGTCAATCAATGGTACTCAAAAACAGTATTACAATTATCTATGTTATAATTATTGTATAGGATCTGTAAATTTAAAATAATAAAATATATTTAAAGTGTAGTGTTTTTCAAGGAGGATTTTTATGTGATTTTCAAGCGGTCAATGGTGTTTTGTGAGCTATATAATACATTTGATTTATTCATTCAATTTAATTCCCACTGGTATTACTCTTCCTATTGTTTATCACAATTTGAAAATGTAGATCAATAATTTTGAGGTTGTTATTTTATATTTTTATTAAATATATTTCATGGTATGATATATTTTGGGGTTTTTATTATAGCTTCATCATATGATTGTCTCTATATTTTCTTGGTGGTTTATAGTGGCTTTGTTTATGTATTTTAAGAAGAATAGAATATACTAGTTTATGACATGTTTTTTCCTCTATAAATTCATGTGATGATAAGGGTGATATTTTTTTATCAAGGTGCACATATAGAGTTGGTTCATGGACCAAGAAAATGTTGAGTAAAATATTATTGATTTTTGGAAAATTGAAACTTTATTTTGAAGGATTTGAATGAAAACTATTCTGTTATTGTGTTTTTTATTAGATTCTTGTTTTTATAGTTCATATAATTTTCATATATCCAACAAAACCAAAAGCAAAGTCTTAAAAAAATAAAAAAGAGTTTCAAGGAAGGAAATAGATATTTCTATATTTTTATCGATATAACTTAATTTTATATAGGTAAATGTAAAGTATCAATGGCTAGTGGGAATTATATAATCATTAACCATTTTTTATAGAAATGGAATGTTGTTATATGGCATTTCTTTACCAATTTCACACTATTATCAATGGAAAATAATATATACTTTCCCGTTTTATATTGTTCCACACTTTCTAAAAATAAGAAAATTTCAAATGGTTTATGAGATGGGAAATATTGTAATTAGAGATACCATTAATTTTAATGGCATATTTAATTATATTATATCTGATTGATATAAGAGAATATTTATCATTTTATAAGGTTTTCAAAAGGATATGGGTACTCAAGTTATATTAATTATGGATTACCATACTTATACTAAGGGGGAGTATATATGAAAAATATAAATTCATGAGGATATTCCCCAAGGATATATACTAGGTTTTTGTAAAATTATAGTAATATAATTTAGGGTTTATAGATCATTCTTCTAACAAAATATGCTAAGTATTCATTCCAATATCTCTATTTGAGGTATTGTATGAGAGGTTTTTCATGTTTCGTTTTTGTTAGATATTTGTCGATTATGCATTGTTTATTTATCACCTATTGATACAAGATTCTATTTATATGGTTTATTTTATAATAAAATGGTTTTTCATGGTAATAATAGAAAGAAATATTATATTAACATAATATACTAGCCTCTTGAGATTACTATTGGTGATTGTGTTGCCTCTTATTCATCCCCATGATTGTGACATTACTTATTGGGTGATAATACGTAATTGGATCCTTCATTTTTAATTTTATTTGAGATCATGTAATGGATTGAGGTGGCTTATTATTTTTTAGCAACACCTCTAATGTTAAATGTACTGAATGATGTTTTCCATGAATCATAATTGAAGTGGTATGAGCTTGATCCATCTCATGTTGTTCATAGTAATTATTTTATGTTATAAATTGATATATATTTTATGGATCAAATGGTTTATATCACTTATAAAAATGGGAACACTCGATGAGGAAGGTCATGTTTCTTATGTATGTATTTTAGAAACATGGCCCCGAGCAAGATTAAACTTTTGATTGATAATTTGATAAGAGATCTTAGATATTAGAGTTATTCACATTATATGCACTGTAATTATTCATATTGATGAAAATAATTATTGTGGATAGTTTGTAACAACTCACAATTTTTATGCTCACATTTTTTTCTCTATCGATGTAAATTTTATGTTGATTTTTAAGTAAAAATTAAAATATTTTGAACATACAAGGGTGAGTAGAGAGAGAAATTTAATTGGTTTTGTAGGAATAAAATATGTAAAACCACTAGGTACTTATTAGAATGAACTATGTTCCAAATAATTTAGGTGAAGTGTCATAATCAGGCCTTGATTATCCCCAAAAATATGCACCTGAAGCCAGATTGTGACATACATGAGTCGCATCCCTTATCACCACATGCTACCAACTAATTTTAGGGTATTATATATAATAATGTGTCAACATTTAAACCAAATAAACCAAAAAATAATAATAATTCATCTATAATTCTGGAATGGCCATCTCATGCATCATATATCCATGGAGAATAATAATAATAATAAACAAAAATATAAACTAAATGATATATGGGAATAAAAAATTACCATACAAATAAAAATAAATTAAAATTCAAGGAGGAATAAATAAAAAATACAAAATTAATACCATATACATATATGATACATATACTAAAAAAATCTAAATACCCAACACAATATCCTAGTGACCACTTAGTCACAATCCTCCATAACATTAACCCGGTTCTGGATTGATCATGAACCAAAGCCTGCCCCTAAAAATTATCATGGGACTACTAACATTGAGTGGAACGAGTATGGTGTGAAAATAAAATGGTCCAGTATGTATGGACCATATAGTCCATCCATTTCCTTTACACAGCCAAAACAGAAAAATTAGCTTCAAATATAATTAGAAAACATTATTTTATAATTTCAAATAAATAATCACATGCTTTCCCAAAAATTTATCTTTAAAACTCAAAGAAATTTTTTTGAAAGTATTTAAAAACCTATATTAAATCTTTTATTTTTTAAAATAAACTTCTTTGGAAATCCTACTTTGGAGAAAAATAACTAACTCACATTAAATTATTTTAAGGTGAAATAGAAAAAAATAAAACTATATAGTAAATCATATCCATAAATGTAGGAACACAATATAAATGTGAAACTAGAGGGGCATACCATAACCAAACCATAATTTGGAGAATCCTTAAAAAAAATTAAACATAGTAGGAAAGAAATAGTAAGGTATAAATAATACTAGATAATTCCAAAACATCCCATGTAAGGACCCTAAATATACTCAACTTTGAACCATCATCTGACCCATAGATGTATTCTTACTTATATAACCAACTGGTTTCTATTAATTAGCTATATTATAAGCACAAGAACTATGGTCCCTAATCCCATATATTATCTAGTACATATTCTCCAGATAGTATATTAATCTTATATCATACCTCACTAAGATTCCTCAGATCCCATGATGTTAACAAACAGGGAAGGTGGAGAGGCATTGCATAAAACGTATAAATCAAGGATCAACATAAACAGTAAAAATTGCCTATCCCGCCTTCTAGAATTCATCCATGTGAAACCCCTCTTTAAAATAAAATCATATTATCTCAACATAACCATATGGGCATAGTCTATCAGGGAGGTTCAAACTTTCTAAAAAACCATTTCAAGATACCAATCAGGTCTTGTCATTTGAAGTCAGTAATAGTTTTCCATGAAAACTCATCTTCCTTCAAATCCATTCAAAAAACCGAAGATAAACATCAAACCGTTATCTAAAATGGTCGTTAAATCCTTTAAATATTGTTTTACAAAACATATACATAAAAAATATTTCAAAACAATTTTATAACCAAGTAGTAATTTAGGAAACCAATAATTTTGATTCTTATTAACTTACTATATATATATATACCTGTAACATGTATATGTTCACATTAACATATATATGTGTTCACATTGACATGTATATATATATATATATAAATTCATTGAATATTTAAATGATAAATCAATAATTGAAATTAAAATAATTTATCAAAACAAAATAATCTCCAATTGAAACTACCAAAACCTCAAAAGAATGACAATAAAAAACAAATCATAATTCAACTTAAAGAACCAACATAAAAATAATATTTAAGAGAATGATATTTTAAAACACCAATATTTTTTAAATAGGAATATTATACAATTTAATTAACAATCAATATATATATATATATTAAAACAGTGGAATAAGCCTGAAAACGCCCACTTTTTTATCAGAACACTATCCCACAATGTTTTCAAAATTTCTTAATAGATTATATAAACATTATTAGTTAAATTAAAATAAATTTATAAACCTAAAATGATTTCTTGATGTTCCATTTAAAGGAAAAATATGGGAGAAAATACCATAATCTTGTATAGATATAGTAAAACTCTCAAATTTGTTGGGAATATGGCCCAATAAATCTGAAGCACACTAACATCTAGATAAATGACACGTTAAATTTAATTAACAACGTTATGGCTCAAATTATATGGAACCAAGAAAATTTATGAAATAAAATCAATAGAATAATGAGGATGAATGAATAAAATAGGATTACCTCAAGAAAACCCCTAGGAAATAGTGTAATGGAACCCAAATCCAATGAGCATCAAGAGAGAGATATCATGGAACCCCTTCACATACACAAGTAATGTGGGAGGTAGGGAGATTTTATTAAGGGTTTTAAGTTAGGAGGGCTATTTTATAAATTTAAGGATTTAGGACAACTAAGTCACCAAATTGAGTCACATGGTTTACAAAAATGTGGGCCAACATTGTACCCTTCAATAGAATCCTCTAGAAACCCACATTGTTTGAACACGTGATTTGGGAAGTTGTGCACCCACCATGAAAAATATTTCCATTAAGAATTTAATTCTTCCACAAGATTATCAACATAGTTTCTACAAACGGTACACCAAACCATGTTCCCTAAACTTAAACAAAAAAACATAATAAATTCTTATAATATTTTACTAAAATTCCTGACCAAATATACACACAGAAAAAGAGATAAAAAATATAAAACAATTCTTGGGGTGTGTTGATTCTCTCTACTATAATGGTTTCTTACGTCATAAAGTCATCAAATTATTAATTGATCTATGAAATAAAAACTCTCAACCAATAAATAAGAGACTTTTCAAATCACAATATTTTAAATAAATTAGAACCAAATAAACCATCTCACAAGGTATTATATTATACATCACAAGTAAGACTTTAAAAGTATAAATAAATACAAGAAATAAAATACATGTAATGTTTCCCCACCTATTTAAGGATTCCACTAGAATTGTGGGTTTATAAGACAATGCACTCAGAGGACCAAAACCAGACAAGACACGAGATTCCAACCAAAACACATCAAACAAATTAATTATTTAAATAAAAATTTATAACTCTTTAAGGAGTATAACTCTCCAATATTACATAAAATATAAAATCAACAAAATTAAAACATAATTATCAAGTAAAAAATAAGATAGAATATAAATAAAAAAACTCTAAAATCTATAATGAATTTCCTCAAAATAAAAAAAACTTCTATAGAGACAAAAAATTTGGTGAGTAATTCTTCTACATTTTATTCTAATATCTGGACCCATAAAAAATTTTTTCCCCATGATTAACCATAACGATTACAGGTCTTACTAGCACTATATAATATGGGATTTGATTTCCTAAACTTCCCACACTAGAAACATATAATATTATTCTTACTATTGGAAAAATATGTAAAAAAGGAGGGTGACTCATGAAAAAAATTCCTCCAATTTCCACATCCCAAAAAATAAGAAACCATCATTAGTACTGAGATGAATAAAGTTATCACTAGTCATGGGCTACCCTAGAGAAAGTAAATCATCCAAGAAGTTCTCATACATTAATTATATAAACAAAACCATACAATAAAAAAGAATGTAATCACTTATATATCAGAAAAAACCCTCAGGAACAATTGAGGCTTCAAAGAATCTATGGATACATTCTAAAAATGGAACAACATCACTAAAGCATTCAACATAATCCTTAATCATTTACTAACCCTATTGAAGGATTAATATCCCCCCCCCCACTCCAAATTTTTCAACCTTCACTTCTTTAATAATAAACCATTGATAAAAAGGTTCCATGTATAATTTACACATCATCATATCTTTCAATGAAAATAGAATAACAATATTCCACCTATCTTGACTTGGTCCTTCAAAATTTCAACACAGTTGTCGCTGTAAAGGTTTATATGGTTCCCATTTTCCTAAATATTAAATAAATTCGATATACCAATTTATGGCCTCTAGTGAACCTCGAATACCATGACATACAAAAAATATGAAAAGATTATAGCTTTACCACATAACATAGTGTCTTGGTAGATCTGATCACTATGAGAGAGATATCGAAACTCTGTGAAAAAAACCACTAATGATCCTTTGAGACCATTAGGGTAAATGTACACTAAATAGAAAGAAATAAAAATCATAAATAAGTAAATAATCAATAATAAAACTATAATCATCCTAAAAGGTATCTCAATTCAAAATAAGACCTCATGGAATAAAATCGTAACAGTACTCAACAAATCCATCACACAAATAAATATTTTAAACTCCACATTAAATCCATTTTTTATCTAAATTTTTTCATATTAAATCACTATAATAATTTGAAAATAACATTAATAACTTCAAAGACCCTTTTTAAATCAAAAATACCCAGTTTTCTTTTAAAACCCCTCATTTTAATAATAAAATCCCATTATACATTTTCCAAACCAGGAGGTTATCTTCATTTCATTTAAAACCAATCTGTTTTCATTATATCCAAAAGACCAGATCAATAACATCATAATAGAACCCAAATTACTTAGTAAGTACTATTGGTTGTTCATGTCTTGGTCAAATGGTTTATCATACCATGTACCAATCATGAAAACACAATTAAAATTCATATCAAAAAGCATACTTAAGCTCCACATTGATTATTATGACATGAAAACTCACTAAGTGGCACCATATAAACTACCATTATTATCCTTAAAGGTATATAAATCTTTTATGAAATATATAATATCATCAACATAAACTAAAACATATTGAAATCATAATCCTTAACTCAAAGACAGAATTCCCATGGAAACTAGAGGTTTATTATCAACAATACTTTCATATGGTCTTATTTTACATAACTATAATATTATAATAGTCCAAGATATACTCCACCAAACAAACCAAATAAAATATTGAACTCCAAAAATATATGTGTAATGCCCCGACCCTAGTTACCTAGAGTCAGTGCATTATTACATAACATTGGCATGATCACGAGAAAGATCAAGTCTCGAAAGACCGATTAGTTTAGTAGCCTTGGAATAACTAGATACATCCATAAATTTTTACATTACATCATAAAAAAAACATCTTGTCTTTATATCCCCTCATACTATCCCTGCAGGTCATTCATAAATTACTTCTTCATAATCATGGGAAAAATAAAACATTGAAAGGGGTGAGCTGAGATGCTCAGTAAGGATAACATTATAGCAGAAGCTTTCATAGATAAGAATAAACACTGAAGGCTGTTTATAACTAAAACAAAAGCCTTTTAAACTTGAACATCAGCATAAAATGGAAAAGATAAAATAAAATAATGCCATTTACTTACTCACATGGATATTCTACTAGTCGAACAATCCCATGCATTATAAATAACCACTTTCATAATGATGGAATGCATAATGCCAGACTATCATAACCACATAGCCAAGGCCTCGTGCCAAGACTACAAATAATATTTTTCCAAGGCCTTGTGCCAAGACACTAGTTTGTCTCATGAGACCTACCGATGCATCGAGGAGCTATAGCGGGCTCCACCCGTCACTTATTAAGTCCAATGCATTCCTCATATGAACTGGTTTAAACATAACATAAACATTCGTATTAAAACTAGCATACGAAATGTCAATACTTTTACCACAAACCATGAATGGTATAAAAATAGCACATCCACAGTCAAACATAACTCATTCGATACAATATGGAAGATTTTATTGTATCACATTAACCTCAATCAATAATAATGAAGGATGTTGAGATAGATGAAAATAATCATCAAAACTATTTGAGAGAAATATCCCCTTTTCTTGAAAACATTTAAAAGTCACACTATTTGTCAAGAAAACATTTAAAAATAGATTTTTGAATCAAAGTGTCCCATACGACTTTGAAACTTTTAAAAAGAGTTTTAATTTTAAAAATTTAATGTCCATATAAATAAATCCTTAAAACCATTTTTTAAAACATGGACATCAATGAGAAAGATTTATAAGAATAAGTCTTTAAAACATTTAAAAATGGTATTTTAGTTAGACTTTCAAACCAAAAGAGCGACACTTGAATACAAATAATTGAGGTAATCAAAACATTGTAATATCATGAGAATAAAGGGATTCATGATATACTATGTCAAAGTACATTATATACACCACATAAAAGTGATTTGGTGTATAACAACAAAGAAGTCACAATGGAATTTAAATTGAGATGAAATCTCTCATAAAGGCCGTATCCTTAGGTTAAGGATAAATTAACGACATAATTATGTGTGAATAATATAAATACACTAAATATGATTGGATATTTAGTATAAATCAATCAGATGAAATTTACACATATTCTTGTAAATACAACACCAATGAATTGGATATTTAACTCAACAAATGGAGATTGAGTTAAAATTACTCTTATCAAGTTCATACCGATCACTTGAGAATTTATCAATAGAGTGATTATGTGTATCAAAAGTATATCCACAGAAAAGGGAGTGGAAATTATGACATAATCAAATGAATAGTGATTCCACACATAATAATGGAGTAATATAATCAATGAAATATGCGTAAAGCCAAATGAGTGGAAATTGAAATTTCAAATTCCCTTATCGATAGGGTAACTTACGAAACATACACCCATAAAAGAAGTATCATACCATGATGATGTAAATACCCATAAATTAAAGTATATTACACAATTAATACAATCATGGGCAGTACGCATACACCAAATGCAATAAATAAGTGGTGAATAATGGAATTCTCACGAGATTAAGAGTGAGATAAGAAACCCCTTACCACGTTAATCAACTGAGTCGTATGGCCAAAAGTTAATAACCATCAAATGATTTAAAGAATAACATGAATATAAATAGAATCATGATAATATATATCAAATGGCAGTACACAATACACCACTTTAAATAATTTAGTGGCGAACAATGGAAATCTCACGGAATTGAAAGTGAGATAAGAAAATCCCTTACTTTGTACTTTTTCCTTGGAAGACAGTAGGTTTACCTCCTGTATAATGGTGAAATAATCGTTATTGAATTATAAAAGAATCATTTACTTTAATATGATATCATATATGATCTTTTAACATTGATTTGTTAATAATATCTTAGAATTATCGTCATTTCGGGTGTTAACGGGTTCATTTTACTTTATATTCTTTGTTATGTGAGCCATATTCGTTATTAATGGGATGTATATTATTCATATCCATAATGATATCACGTCCTTAGATACTATTTTTAAATCATCAAATTATAATTATACTTGAATGGATATGATGGAGAATGAATCTCATCGCGTTCGTGGAGACGGTAGTTTGTACATACGCACGAGCGACAATATCATTGTTTTGATATTAAAATAATATATAATTAGATGTTATATCATATATACAGAATCATTATCATGTTATATTTATTATTTACATGAGTTACACATCATTATTATACCCATCCAAATAATAATATATTGAATAACAATTACACCACGACGTGGAGACGGTAAGCCGTACGTACGCACGTATGGTGACATGTTATTCAAAGGATGGATAGATTACTGAATATGGTTGTACCATATTTATAATAAAATCACAGTATATATATGATACTGGAGTTATTATTTTATAATGGTAATAACAAAGAAAGAGGAAGTGGAAGAAGAAAGGAACTTGAAAAGGGGTGGTGAAAACATTACCTCTTCTTCGGGTTCTTCCTTTTGATTTGATCAAAAGGGCTCCTTAGGTTGGCTTTCTGATCAAACTAAGGCCTCTAGGTTGTATTGAGGGAAGTTGAGATAGTATTTGGGAAGGGGTGGTCAGAACAAAAGGGCTTTGAAGGTGTGAATAAATGAGAAGGAGGAGTGCCCTTTTATAAGAGGGGTGAGGGGCACCTTTGGAAAAGCTAGAAATATTAATTTATAATAAATTCATATTCAGTTTATAATTGCTCCAAAGTTTATTATTTAAATTTTAAGGTGGGGATGGGTCAAAAACAACTCAACCAATATAATTTAGACAGGTTTGGGTCATTATATTAACTTTATCTTTAAGTATTAACTCTTAGTTAATTAGTTTCACTTTTACAATGTCTCTTTGTATTTTTATATTATATGGTTAATAAACTTACTATATACATCCAAGAGACCCCCAAGTGGTCCATTAATGATGAACCTATCATGATATAAGTCTCTTGGCCGAACCTTATATTTTTAGGAATTTAATATCAATTAATAATATAATATTTGTTTTAAAAACCCTTTTATGTCAATTTTGACACTATTCAATAGTTGATTTTTGTGAAACTCATAACAGATGGATTACTTCTAAAAAAGCCAATTAAATAAATCATAATATATCATATTATCCTATAAAATTATTTTAATTCATTAAAAGCTTCATATTATATTTATTTGGGTATTTATAATATCAATTATTTTAATTTTTCACTATTAAAGTAATTAATTCATCATCATTGTGTCATAAATATATTAACTTATTTAATGTCTAAAAATTATAAATAAAATATAATTATGTAGGAAATCTTTTTATATTTCTAATTAATATTTATAATCTAAAATCAACATATATATCCCTATGTAAAAATTGTTTTGTTAAAAGATATATTCTTGTGTCATTTTTGTATTTATTTTAACTTAATTAAAATAAAGTGTCATTATCACTTACAAGTGGATCCATGTGGTCCCAAAATCGACCCAAAGATGCCCATGGTCGACCATGTATCATCCAATATGGTTAAGACACGTTTTAGGGTAATTTGGTATTATTATAATATTATTTTTTAACCCTTGTTTACCGGATTTACCCTTTAACCATGGTAAATAAAATATTTACCGAAGTAATTATCCAAAATGATTAAAAATAAAAGTTACCTATTTACACAATTTAAACATCCTGATTCCAAATATGGAATCCATTTTTCCAAATTCAAAACACGGAAGTGGCAGAAATTAATTTAAAATTAATTCCCGTTGTTAAAACAAAAAGCGTGTTTTTTAGAGATAATAACTATCAAAAGATTGTCACTTGTTTATGTCTAGTTTAAATGTGAAATTATGTTCAATGACCCAAATTGTATTACATGATAAAAATATATTCTAAATATACTTTAAAACCACTCAAATTCATAATTTATCACTATTAATTATTTTGATTAAAAAAGTTGTTTTTAATTAAAATTTAGTAATTTTCACTATTCATCAAAATATGAATGTTATCCGAAAAGTACCAAAATTTCACCCTAGGCTAATTTCGATATTCCGAATCCAAAAATGAAGTCCATTTTGAGAGATATAATTTATAAAATTTCAAAAATTAGGTATTACTATTCATAATGGCTAGTTTGATTGGTTATGGTGTGTTAAAATCTCGAAGTTGCATACAATGCACGCCATTGTATTATTCGAAAGGAAAAATACCGAGGAAGCTTGGGGTGTTACATTCTCCCCTCCTTAAATAAATTGCGTCCTCGAAATTTTTTAAAATTGTGCTTGGGAATATAATGGAATGTCCCACATCAGAAAAAGAGTCAATGAAACTATCACTTTAAAAGAAAGAAATAGAGGTTTAAGGGTCATCCAAGATAACCCATACTCGGATTCCATGTAGGAAAACATGGATATGGATGATAAACTAAGTGTAAAGTTCTGATGGAGAGGGATAGAAATCATGATCAGGAGAAAGTTAACAATAAGAAAACCAAAAACTTGTGTTGGTACAAACGACCATTAGTCTCCTAGTAGGAAAGTAAACGGACAACATTTTTTTTGTTTTAAGATACATTACATAAGGACGAGGAATTCATTTATGATATTGACTAAGAACATTAAGAGATATACTTACTTTTTAAGTAGAGTTTCATTCTTTAATAAATTTCCACCACTAACTCAATTTTTTTTAAACGATGAGTATTCAAGAAGACTTGGTCACACTGGAAGAGCTAGAATAAACTTTTATAGAATCACATGATCCATGAAGGATAAACTATATATTTACATTGTGTTTGAAGATTAATCAAAACTAAAATGGTTAGTGAATGATCTAATGATCCCCCAAAAGGATATTCCTTGATATAAATATGCACTAATCTTAATTTCTAAAATTAAACCAACAATACCCCAAAGTTAAATAAATACCATTCAATAATCAATTGTCCTTAAAATCCTTCAATATAATCCAAACTAATATTGAAACCCAAAACATAGAAGAATTTGATTATGTAGTCTCCCATGTTAAATTGTATCTCCAAATGACATCAAATACTCTTAAAGTCACATACTTAAAAGTAATTAACATCATCACATATTCTCTGTTATAGGTTAATCATTTCCATAAATAACCAAAATCACTATAAATACACAATAAAAACATAGATAAAAATATACCATTACTCTACAAATGAAACACCATTGTATTCTATTTTCCTTGGGCATATAGTGTTCCCAACAAAGCGAACATCTTCCAAAATAACATTTATCACTTAATCACCAAATCATTTTCCTATTCCAAGGGTATTCATTTGATAAGACATAAGAACCCAAATCAACTTATTATTGATCAATAATATCATTTAACTAAACAAATAGTCACACTAACCAGGGACTTCACGTAGTCTAGTGGTAGGCGATAAATCCCAATCGCACTTTGGTTGTGGGTTCGATTCCCACAGCTTTGTCCGACGCGACGGTTTGTCACACGGTCTATGTGTTGTCCTTTTTCAAAAACTATATTTTATAATATTACCAAAATGAGATAAATTCTTCAAAATAACATAATTTAACCACAAATGATATATCATACCTTGCATTTTCATCACAAATTATAATAACTTATAATTTTCTCAAACCCCAATGATCATATAAAACCAAATGGTTATTTATACCTATATCCACAAGAGAAGAGAAAATTCTTCCTCAAATATCATTCTCACATGGAAAATTGCGGGGTTACAAATACAAGAGAAAATTATTCCAAAGTAAACCCATCAACAAGGAGTGATAATACTTTTTAAATTTCTCTCCAACCATTTATTTCCACATAGCTTCTTCTTTGACCAAGAAAATATCCTATAGAATAGTACATTCACTCGGGTAATGGCCAGGTCCCCTACATTTACGGAAAATGACTATAAATGGACTCTTGGGACCATTTTTATCTTCTTCCATAGTACTCTTCATTTTTCTTCGGCAATTCTTCACTTTATGTCCTTCCTTCCCGCACGTAAAACATTTCGTTGTCCCATTGAGACACTTTCCTGGGTGTCTCCTTCCACATTTCCTTCATGATGAAAATTGAGGGTTCTTTTCTCCATGGTCTCCATTGCTGGAGCTCTTATCATTTATCACCTTTCTCTTCCTTGTTGAGTCTGGGAGTTGGTTCATATATATGTTGTTGATCATATTTTTTGAAAACTGATTTGGCATAAAGATGATATCTTTTATGCCTATCAACATTCCATTTATTTGCTCATTGCCACCACTGTTCCCACCTTGTACATCATTCTCAAAGTCACTATGACTTCCTTGTAATCCAGCCATTGACTAAGACCAGAAAGCATTGTGTGAGTAACAGTAGTCGTAAAATCATTTATAGATTAAAATGTCACCATATTCTTAATTTGAAACATATTAGGATTAACCAAGGTCATTTACTCTCATCTTATATATATATTACTTAAATCAGTTTGTAAAGAAAATGTAAATTATCCTAAGCATATACCCCGGGAGCGTCGTAACCAAGAGTGCAGCAAGGCCCGTTGTTGTGCACCAGTTCCCGTTCGAGTCTAGCTTAAAGCGGTGTTTTCGGGTTTTACCCCTAGGTACATCTGTGCCGGAGCCACATCTACCTGCTCGTATCCAGACAGGGATGTATTGCTCGGAAAACTCACAAAATCTCTACAATACCAAAATTCTAGGATGTTCATTTATACTAATCCTCAAAGTTCATCTTAGGTCTACGTGCTCTAAACAGAGTTTATCTAAATCTAGCTTCCAAGGTTTGTACTAAACTTCCTCTGATACCAACTGTAATGCCCCAACCCTAGTTACCCAGAGTCGGTGCATTATTATATAACATTGGCATGATCACAAGAAAGATCAAGTCTCGAAATACCGATTATTTTAGTAGCCTTGGAATAACTAGATACATCCATAAATTTTTACATTACATCATAAAAAAAACATCTTGTCTTCATATCCCCTCATACTATCCCTGAAGGTCATTCATAAATTACTTCTTCATAATCCTGGGAAAAATAAAACATTGAAAGGGGTGAGCTCGGATGCTTAGTAAGGATAACATTATAGCAGAAGCTTTCATAGATAAGCATAAACACTTAAGGCAGTTTATAACTAAAACAAAAGCCTTTTAAACTTGAACTTCATCATAAAATGGCAAAGATAAAATAAAATAATGCCATTTACTTACTCACATGGATATTCTACTAGTCGAACAATCCCATGAATTATCAATAACCACTTTCAAAATGATGGAATGCATAATTCCAGACTATCATAACCACATAGCCAAGGCCTCGTGCCAAGACTACAAATAAGATTTTTCCAAGGCCTTGTGCCAAGACACTAGTTTGTCTCATGAGACCTACCGATGCATCGAGGAGCTATAGCGGGCTCCACCCGTCACTTATTAAGTCCAATGCATTCCTCATATGAACATGTTTAAACATAACATAAACATTCGTATTAAAACTAGCATACGAAATGTCAATACTTTTACCACAAACCATGAATGGTATAAAAATAGCACATCCACAGTCAAACATAACTCATTCGATACAATATGGAAGATTTTATTGTATCACATTAACCTCAATCAAGAATAATGAAGGATGTTGAGATAGATGAAAATAATCATCAAAACTATTTGAGAGAAATATCCCCTTTTCTTGAAAACATTTAAAAGTCACACTATTTGTCAGGAAAACATTTAAAAATAGATTTTTGAATCAAAGTGTCCCATACCACATTGAAACTTTTAAAAAGAGTTTTAATTTTAAAACTTTAATTTCCATATAAATAAATCCTTAAAACCATTTTTTAAAACATGGACATTAATGAGAATGATTTAGAAGAATAAGTCTTTAAAACATTTAAAAATGGTATTTTAGTTAGAGTTTCAAACCAAAAGAGCGACACTTGAATACAAATAATTGAGGTAATCAAAACATTGTAATATCATGAGAATAAAGGGATTCATGATATACTATGTAAAAGTACATTATATACACCACATAAAAGTGATTTGGTGTATAACAACAAAGAAGTCTCAATGGAATTTAAATTGAGATGAAATCTCTCATAAAGGCCGTATCCTTAGGTTAAGGATAAATCAACGACATAATTATGTGTGAAAAATATAAATACACTAAATATGATTGGATATTTAGTGTAAATCAATCAGATGACATTTACACATATTCTTGTAAATACAACACCAATGAATTGGATATTTAACTCAACAAATGGAGATTGAGTTAAAATTACTCTTATCAAGTTCATACCGATCACTTGAGAATTTATTAATAGAGTGATTATGTGTATCAAAAGTATATCCACAGAAAAGGGAGTGGAAATTATGACATAATCAAATTAATAGTGATTCCACACCTAATCTTGGAGTAATATAATCAATGAAATATGCGTAAAGCCAAATGAGTGGAAATTGAAATTTCAAATTCCCTTATCGATAGGGTAACTTACGAAACATACACCCATGAAAGAAGTATCATACCATCATGATGTAAATACCTATAAATTAAAGTATATTACACAATGAAAACAATCATGGGAAGTACACATACACCACATGCAATAAATAAGTGGTGAACAATGGAATTCTCACGAGATTAAGAGTGAGATAAGAAACCCCTTACCACGTTAATCAACTGAGTCGTATGGCCAAAAGTTAATAACCATCAAATGATTTACAGAATAACATGAATATAAAGAGAATCATGATAATATATATCAAATGGCAGTACACAATACACCACTTTAAATAATTTAGTGGTGAACAATGGAAATCTCACGGAATTGAAAGTGAGATAAGAAAATCCCTTAATTTGTACTTTTCCCTTGGAAGATGGTAGGTTTACCTCCTGTATAATGGTGAAATAATTGTTATTGAATTATAAAAGAATCGTTTACTTTAATATGATATCATATATGATCTTTTAACATTGATTTGTTAATAATATCTTAGAATTATCGTCATTTCGGGTGTTAACGGGTTCATTTTACTTTATATTCTTTGTTATGTGAGCCATATTCGTTATTAATGGGATGTATATTATTCATAGCCAGAATTATATCAAGTCCTTAGATACTATTTTAAAATCATAAAATTATAATTATACTTGAATGGATATTATGGAGAATGAATCTCATCGCGTTCGTGGAGACGGTAGTTCGTACATACACACGAGCGACAATATCATTATTTTGATATTAAAATAATATATAATTTGATGTTATATCATATATACAGAATCATTATCATGTTATATTTATTATTTACACGAGTTAAACATCATTATTATACCCATCCAAGTAATAGTATATTGAATAACAATTACACCACGACGTGGAGACGATAAGCCGTACGTACGCACGTATGGTGACATGTTATTCAAAGGATGGATAGAATACTGAATATGGTTGTACCATATTTATAATAACATCACAGTATATATATGATACTGGAGTTATTATTTTATAATGGTAATAACAAAGAAAGGGGAAGTGGAAGAAGAAAGGAACTTGAAAAGGGGTGGTGAAAACATTACCTCTTCTTCGGGTTCATCCTTTTGATTTGATCAAAAGGTCTCCTTAGGTTGGCTTTCTGATCAAACTAATGCCTCTAGGTTGTAGTTAGGGAAGTTGAGATAGTATTTGGGCAGGGTTTTTCCGAACCAAAGGGCTTTGAAGGTGTGAAGAAATGAGAAGGAGGAGTGCCCTTTTATAAGAGGGGTGAGAGCCACCTTTGGAAAAGCTAGAAATATTAATTTATAATAAATTCAAATTCGGTTTATAATGGCTCAAAAGTTTATTATTTAAATGTTAAGGTGGGTATGGGTCTAAAAAAACTCAACCAATAGAATTTAGACAGGTTTGGGTCATTATATAAACCTTATCTTTAAGTATTAACTCTTAGTTAATTAGTTTCACTTTTACAATGTCTCTTTGTATTTTTATATTATATGGTTAATAAACGTACTATATACATCCAATCGACCCCCAAGTGGTCCATTAATGATGAACCTATCATGATATAAGTCTCTTGGCCGAACCGTATATTTTTAGGAATTTAATATCAATTAATAATATAATATTTGTTTTAAAAACTCTTTTATGTCAATTTTGACACTATTCAATAGTTGATTTTTGTGAAACTCATAACAGATGGATTACTTCGAAAAAAGTCTATTAAATAAATCATAATATATCATATTATCCTATAAAAGTATTTTAATTCATTAAAAGTTTCATATTATATTTATTTGGGTATTTATAATATCAATTATTTTAATTGTTTACTATTAAAGTAATTAATTCATCATCATTGTGTCTTAAATATATTAAATTATTTAATGCCTAAAAATTATAAATAAAATATCATTATGTAGGAAATCTTGTTATCTTTCTAATGAATATTTATAATCTAAAATCCAACATATAAAACCTTATGTAACAATTGTTTTGTTAAAAGATATATGCTTGTGTCATTTTTGTATTTATTTTAACTTAATTAAAATAAAGTGTCATTATCACTTACAAGTGGATCCATGGGGTCCCAAAATCGACCCAAAGATGCCCATGGTCGACCATGTATCATCCAATAGGGTTAAGACACGTTTTAGGGTAATTTAGTATTATTATAATATTATTTTGTAACCCTTGTTTACCGGATTTACCCTTTAACCATGGTAAATAAAATATTTACCGAAGTAATTATCCAAAATGTTTAAAAATAACAGTTATCTATTTACACAATTTAAACATCCTGATTCCAAATATGGAATCCATTTTTCCAAATTCAAAACACATAAGTGGCAGAAATTAATTTAAAATTAATTCCCGTTGTTAAAACAAAAAACGTGTTTTTTTAGAGATAATAACTATCAAAAGATTGTCACTTGTTTATGTCTAGTTTAAATGTGAAATTATGTTCAATGACCCACATTGTATTACATGGTAAAAATATATTCTAAATATACTTTAAAACCACTCAAATTCATAATTTATCACTATTAATTATTTTGATTAAAAAAGTTGTTTTTAATTAAAATTTAGTAATTTTCACTATTCATCAAAATGTGAAAGTTATCCGAAAAGTACCAAAATTTCACCCTAGGCTAATTTCGATATTCCAAATCCAAAAATGAAGTCCATTTTGAGAGATAGAATTTATAAAATTTCAAAAATTAGGTATTACTATTCATAACGGCTAGTTTGATTGGTTATGGTGTGTTAAAATCTCAAAGTTGCATACAATGCACACCATTGTATTATTCGAAAGGAAACATACCGAGGAAGCTTGGGGTGTTACAATATGTCTCAAAAAATCCTAGTTTTGAATACTATTTTTTCATGAACCATCCATTTGTCACCTCTAAATCAAGAAATTAATGTTAGCTCATGACCTGCCTGAGGTGGGTCCCTAATAGCCCTAAGATGGAATCCAATCCATGATATTAGATATAATTTCTATGTATTTTTTATCCATTATTAATAAAAAATAACTTGGATATTACATCTATAAGTATAGAAAGACCACCCCATGCATTGGAGATCCTTTTGCATTAATAATAAACATATATAATGAATTAATAAACCAAATGTGTTATGGAATGAAAACATAATATTAACTACTCAAAAAAATAAAAAAAATAAGAAAAAGTTTAATAAAACATCTAGAATAAATAATTCCAACAATAATTATACATAGTATAAATAAAACAAACTAAAATACAATAAACAATATCCTTATGACATCCAATCACCATCTAGCATAAAATAAACCTACTCTTGGAGAAATAAAGAACCAAATATCAAACCAATAAAATAGCTTAGTTATAAAGATTCTATGTGAAACACAAAAGGTGTGATCTTAAAACACCTAAATATTTAAGCAACTTAGAGTTCATTGATTTCCTTTACCCAAAAATACCATAAACACAATTTTTAAATACAAGTACAAAATATTTTTTTAATATTTTAAAAAACTATGAGGTTTTGTAGAAACTGGTATTTCAAACCCAAATCATTTTTAAAAAATATATATTAAAATCCCATTATTCAATTTTTCCTTTGAAAACCCCAAATTTTAGAAATCTCATTAAGATATAAGTACACAAGTCAAACCAAAGTAGCTCAATGTGCACTGGAAAGAAAATATCACTATATAAATAAACCATTTTTATGAAAGTAAGAAAATAATAAAAAAATTAAATTATGGGGGAATATCATAATTTCAACATAAAATATTTAGGTAGTAAAGAAATAGCATAAAATAATAATTAAATATTCCGTTATAAATAATCAGGAGAAATTCCTAATAATCACATCAGTAGACACTGAACATACTCAAGTTAGAACAACTTATAGGAATATTGAGGAATTCATAATTATATAATGAACTATTTTCAATCAATTAGAATCCTTAATTAAATATCCCTTATGATTTCCAATAATAAAGGGGATCCATTCCATTTTAGCAGGATAAGATATTAGCAGTCATTAATCCCCCACTAATATGTTTACGATCCCTTGATGAAAATAAATTTAGATTGTGATGCATCATTTATATTAAAATTCTCAATTATGGATAAACATAAACCAATAATAATTTATTTTCCTACCTCACAATACTCATCCATGTGAAACCTCTCCTTAAATTCAAATCATCGCATCTTCATATAACCAAATGGTACAAGGCTTCTATGGAGGTGCACAATTTTAAAAAAAATTGTTTCAAGGTACCAACCACTCCGTATAATTTGAATTCAATAATATTATTCCAATAAAATCCTAATTCATTAAAATCTATTCAAAATAAAAATATTAACATTAATAAAATTTCTATAAATGTTTCATAAGGTCCTTTGAAACATTTTTTAGGAAACACAAATTTAAATCCCCTTTGGGAATCATTATAGGACCAACTAAAAATTTGAAAACCCATGATCTAATAGAGGAAACCTATAAGATTTCCTTATATATAATTATACCTATATATATATATATACCTTCCATTTAATATATATATATATGGACATTCATTGGGTATTTCAGTGAAATAGTAAGGGAAAAAAATTCTTATAATTTATTAATAAATAATAATCTCCAAGTGAAACCACTAAAAATCAAAATGGTGACAATGAAAACATTCTATAATTTAACATATAAAAACAACATATATATAATATTAAATTACACCCATTATTTCAAAACCCCAATGCATTTTAAAGGGTTCTCTTATTGTTTTTTACAAATATTCCGCATATATATATGTAAAAAAAATTCATAATCTTGGAGAACCCCCATTTTAATAAATCACATATCCCAAAATGCTTTAAAAGTACATTTATATATTCAATAAACATGAAGAGTTCAATTATGATGAATTTAGAAACCTCTATTCATTTCATTATGCGACATTGAAAAGAAAATGATTGGAATATATATCTCAACTGTGAACATATTCAATGAAACTCTCGAATGCAGAGAGAATAAGGTCCAAAAAATAAACGACACACCCTAATATAAAAATAAACAAAAATTTATTTAAAAATACTACATTGGGGTTTTTACACAACAAAAATAATTAAAGTTATTAAATAAATGAAAGAGAAGAATGATGAGGGATGAATAAAAAGTCATACCTCAAAAAGAACACCATGAAAATGAGTTGGGAGACCCCAAATCTGAAGAAGATAAAGGTAGAGGTGGATTTAAATCCCCATCATGTTTCATGTCCAAGTAGAAGGGAGGGGTTAGATTTGGGGTTTAATGTTTTGAGTGTTAGATTATAAAATTTATGTTTTAAGAAACCTGCTAGGTCTAACGGTTTGGGTATACGGTTTACCAAATCATTCATCAACTATGTACCCATCACTGGACTCTCCTGGGAATATGTACAGTTTGAACATATAATTTTGGAAGCCCTGGATAATATTATTGTTAATTATTTCCTTCCTTGACATGATTTTCTAGATATTTTCTACTAATTATGCACCAAATTGTGTGAGCTATACTTTTACTCAAAAACCTTAAAAATTCATATAATATTTATGTAAATCTTTGGACCATGGACACACAACAAAAAGTAGATAAACAAATAAGAAAATCAATGTTCAGGGTGTGTCATAAGGGGAAGGAGTTAGTTCAGCACTAAAAAATGTGAATAGAGTTGTTGGCATTAGGTGTTAAGTGTTCAACCACTGGCTACCTAATGCTACATACAATTTCATTTTAATGAGGTAATTTCCATTATTTTACTATAATAAAATTTCATATTAAATTTTATATTTTGACCATAAATGAACACTAACTATAGTATAGATGCTTCAAAACTATCACCTTATTTATTAATCATTTTTAGTGATTAATCTCTCAATTTTAGATGATATTTTGATATGTTGTGGAGGGTTTTTATCATGGTAGTAAGCGGATCCTTTTTTTAAATGATTATAATCAAATTCATATTCATTGCATTTTTTATGTTCTAATTAATATATATTATTATATATTAATATAATTCTATATTTATTATAGTTTATAATATATTAAATTTCAACTTTTTTTTGGTTTTATAATTGAACAAATTTTAAGAGACCACCCTTATTTATTTAAATTATAATTGAATGGCTTTATATTATTTGAGTATAATCTATATGAGATTTTACAATTATGTGTGTTAAATTAATTGATGATTAAATTATGTTTAATGACGATTAAATTAAATGAATTAATGAGGAAAAGTTTTCTGATATATATGTAATAATCTATGAGAAATGAATTTTAATAATGAAAATTTATAGAATAGATAAGAATTTAATTGATATTAAACAAGAGAAATGATCTTGACCAGATCTCAATGAATCATGAAAAATTATTTATTAATTAACCAACCTCATCATGATAGTAGAATTATGGTCAAAACCAAGGTAAGGTTAATATGTATTATCCAAATAAATAATAACAAAACAAAACAAACATGAAAAAAGTAACAATAAAGATGATGGAAGAGAAAAGATAAAATGACATGAGAAATTGAGAGAAAACAAAAATGAATGAATGAATGGGTGAACAATTAATTATAGGAGTAAACTGGACCAAAATAAAATGAGAAAATATCACTTTTATTATGTCATATTCTAAAAATATGTGCTAAAACATGTAAGAAAATAAGGTTGACTCTTAACGGTCATTAAGAGATTGATCATGTCCGGTGCACTCTCTTATGAACTAAAATGTTAATATATCTCTCTAAAAATGATTTTTCTTCATAGTGGATAAATAACTAAAATATTTTTTCAATGAAAAACAGAATTTGAAATCACAAAGTAAAAATATTCTACACTCTTCATTGGTCGATACTTCAGGTATAGAAAAATTGATGCTCATGAATTAATAGAAACTAAATACACAAAATGAAAATTTGAACTATAAAATTCTTGTGAAGATTCACCCTAAATATAATTTAAATTGAAGGTTGTACTTATTATATAGTAAATATATTGATTTAATTCTAATTTCATTTTTTTATTCTTTGTTATAAATATAAGAGATGTAGCTATGAATTAAATTATAAGAGGAATAAGGAATTATTGATTTAAATTGAAGAAAGTGTTCCTAAACTAAATTTCAATTAATTTAAATCGATTTTCCTAGAGAAATTTTTAACTATACATGATCAATATAGATATAATATTTATTTTCAATAAATAAAATTTCAAATATTGACAAATAGAATAAATGAAAATATAGATAAAAATATCCCCTATATAAGTAGACTTCTCCTTTTTCTTGAGATCTTGTTGTTTTCTTAACCATAATTTCCACTCTTGATAGTTCCTTAATTTATAAATCTCTCCCAAAAATATTTCCAACCTCCAATTTTAAATAGTTCATAAATTATTTATTTTAAGCACCTCATAATGTGAAAATCAGGTAATATTAAAAATTCCAAGAAATTTTGTCTGTACAAGGTCCCTATAGTAAAACTATCCAATGAACTATTATCACTGTATTAAATTTCTCTATTTGTCATTTATATAACAAAACTATGAAATTATTCAGTACACATGACCATAATTAATGATTTTAGATCACTTCATCCAATCATTGATATATCCTTTTATGATTTCTCTAAATCCATAAAAGAATCCTAGTTCTCAACTTCACTCCTCAATCATTATTCAAAGTAAAAGACTAATCACTCAACCACCATCATGTAAACACTCAAGATATTCAATAGCCTAAGTTCCAATATTTATTTTTCGCTTCATGTAATAAAAATTTCTTCAAAATCTTCCTTATTCTTCTCCAGGGGTGTTTCATCATACATCTTCTTCGGTGGTAATTTTTAACACCATGTAATTTTTAAATATGAACATCATATTAGTTAGTATGTATTATACAAAACCCCAAGCATATAAATGATTATAACATCATGAGAATTTTTGATATATTTACTATTTTAGATAAATTTAATACATTCTATTCCTTTAAATTTAAACAAAACTATGTTTATCTTGTGTTACATAAAACAAATAATTTCTTTGATAGCTTGCATTGGTTCCACGGACGAGTTTTACTGAACAACAACAAAAAAATTATAGTATTAGTTAATATGACAGTTATCACCCAGCTGTTGGAATGAATGGTATGAGTAAATTAAATAAATTATGAGAACAAATATTTTACACAAATTTATTAGTTAGATATTTATTATAAATACTAATAAAAATAATTTAAAATATAAATAAATGTTTTTGAATAAAATGTATTTTTCTTAAAAATGGTTTAGCCATGCTTGGGAAACATAGAATAAATTATTTTTTAACACTTTTAGAAATTTTATTTTCAAAAATAAACAATATTTTTTAATTCATAACATAAATATTATCTTAGGGTTAATTTTTGGGATTTTTTCAAGATGATTCATTTTTTATGAATAATTAAATATACTGAATTTATTTAAAAAATCCTTTTCATTTAAATAATTTATGATGAAAAATTAGATTTTGAATTATTTTTAAAATAAATATTGTTCAATAATATATCATTTAACCCAATTTATTTCAATTTAATAATTATCATAGTTAATTTTTAAATAAAAACATTATAAACTTGTTAAATTTTTTAATTGAAAACCCAACTTTCTCATCATGTCTGTGCGATTAATTTTAAATTAAATTATTCAACATATATGAATGAAATTTTTCCAAATGGATTCAATATTTTAAATAAAAAAAATTATATTATCTAATTATTTCAACTTAATTTGATACCATAATAATTTGTGAAAATAGTTCAAATTAATTACATTGATTAAGGTAAAATGAGTATATTTAGTGGTTAAAAATAGAATATAATGTATATTAATGACCCAAAATAGGTCCTAACCAATTTTATGGACATAGTTAGACCATATATAATCAATATTTTATAATGGATCATTATTGGGATATGGTTACATGAATTAACATGGTTGGAATTCCCTCTTTCAAAAACAATACAAGTGTGCCAATCACCCCACTTATAAAAAGCCACCCCCTCTACTCTCCACTTCACAACATAAAACCTCTTTAATTTAGAAATAAAATGCCCAAATAACATCCCAAATTTCAAACAATAATCCTAGAATATTTATTATTATTGTAAATTTAATCTATAAATGGTTTAGTGCAAATGAAAGGATGATTCCCGAAGAAGAAGTAATGCTCTTCAACGAGCCTCATTGTTTTAATTTGTTATCCACCTCCTTCAATTTTTATTATAAAATTATGATATAATAACATAATTATATTATTTATAATAGTTTCTTATAATAAATTCATGTTATAAAACAAACTACACTTCCCCAAAATGGGTTATGAAATCATTGTTCGTGTGTATGGCAGACTACCTCCTCACAATCCATTGTTGTCAGTTCGTTTATGACAACCATTAATGGTTTGGTATTAAGATGAATATAAAGTATTTATATTATATTTATAACCTAAATAAAAATTTAGAGTAATTATATCTTATATTACTTATTATATTCCATTCCATAAGAGAGATGATAATGTTGCTCGTGTGTAGAGTGGACTACCGCCTCACGAAGTACTGTGATTCCACATTCACTAACACATTAAATTAAAGGTGATAAGTAAAAATTTTAAATATTATACCTAATATAAATAAAATAATTTACATATTAATGACATGTTTATAATTATTTAAAAATAATATACATCATATTATTTCTTTCCCTTTCAATCAAATAAAGAATATAACATCATTTATGTATGTGTGGACTACTTTCTTCATGAATTGATGTTACTCTATTTGCATCACCACACAACTGGGATGATATATATATAAAGTGATGATATGTTTTTTATTATATAATTATCATTAGATAGTGGTAAAAAATTAATTCCCTCCTTTCCATAGTTATCATTGAAAAATGGTAACATTACTCATGTGTACGCACCTTCTACCATCTCCATGATTAAAATGTACATCATTTTTCATAAACATTGTTAATGATTTTATTTAAAAGTACACTTGATGTTAAAATATAATAATTATATAATTAATATTATTATATATATGATATAACTTTAATACTTTCACAAGAATAATAACTTTCATAATAATACATGCATGAGAAAACAAGGAAATTAATAACCGAAATAATGAATATAATTAATGGCTATTAAATAATAGGTCATAATATGTTATAAAATGATCATATATGATATCATAAATATTAATATGGTTCTATTATAATATATTAACTTGTTTAAAACAACTATAAAGGTGGTTATATCATTTTCAACAAAAAGGATGCATAAGGTATGGATTTTTGTATCAATTTCATTTCATTGTGGAATATTTTATTTTTATGCACCTAATTTATTTTTTATGGGGTATATACTAACATTTTTACATATAAGATCATTAAAAACTAATTCCTCATGCTATTTAATGTTTCAATTTTAATTATTTTATCTAATTTTATTTCAACATAAAGTTAAAAGGTGGTAATGAAATTTCATAACTCAATTTCTTCTCATTGGTTTATATTACTTCTTCAATATCATAGATATTATAAGAATATGAATATAATTAATTTTTAATATATATTTATTTTTTAAAACAACTTTTATGTGGGCTTATAGTTGATACACAAAATTTATTCATTGATTATTTCTCACTTCAACATTATTATCATTTTAAGGGTTTATTTCACAATATCATTCAAATTGAGATTATTTATTTTTGAATTTACAAGTAAATGAAATTAAGTGATCATTTATTAATATAAAATTTCATTTTATTCTATTGTGTTATTTAATGATATTTTTTATGTGATACATTGTTTCGAATATTTGGAAATTAAAATTATTGGGAAATGTTTTTTAAAAATCACATTTGTTTCTCTCTCTAGTTTGAAATCTATTTTAATAAAAGACCATGTTTTCAAAAAAAATCAAAACTGGTTTTTTAACAGATTAAATATGACATGTTAAAATACATTTTGACCCCTTTTTTATTTTTAGAAAATTTTATCAAAGGAATCATCTTGCCTCTTTCTAAACAAGGCACTTTTTTAAACTTTTTACTATGTAGAAAGATTGTTCTTTATGAAATGTACCGAATTACCCACTCACATAACCTTCTTTTCATTGAAGTTTAATTTTCAATTTTTCTTGTTTTTTTTAAAAAAAATCCATAATATTTTGGAAATTCATATTTTATAAAAAGTCAATGAAAAGGATTTATAACATGTTTTATTATTAAAAAGTAATTTTCAAAATAAAAATGATTTTTTCCTCAATAATTTTTATAAAGTTACTTATATTGTATACATATTCATCAATGACATAATACCTTTTTTTAAATGTATTATAATATGGTTATTTTGTATCTATATGATTCATATTGTTACTCTATATGGTTTATGATCATTCTGAACATGGATAGTCTCTATATTCACTTTGTTGTTTCATTTTTTCCGTCATTTAGTTTCCACTAGATATCCACATTATTTATCATGGATACATTATTTCCCATAACATATTAAATTTTTACATATGGTGTTTAATTTGAATGATATTTGATTAGTTGGGGGAAATATGGATAAATCTATATTCTTTACTCAATATGAGAATTCGGTGCAGAAATGTTTTTATGAATTAAATTAATTATTCGATATATGTTGAATGATTTGGAAATGTATGAAATGGGTGGGTCTTAGTTATAGATTTCCCCTCAATGCATCGGTAGACTCATTGGATGATTTTTTTGTTATCCATAGTTATGTGGGTTTTTAACAATTATGTTTTAAACCATCTTGTAAATGGTCTTGACATTAAAGGTATCATGTACCTGGAAACATAGTGTCTGAAAGTTAATCATTTCCTTCATTAAGTATTCAATTATTAATATCCAAGAGATTTTCACGCTGACATTATCTCAAGATGAATTTCACAACATGTTATTGATTATATGAAAGATGTTTTTAGTTATTCACCTTTCCATAATAATTATATCTTATCCTATTATAATTGTTGTTTTACTCATTAAATGGAATGTATTCTTAGTTCATTACCTTTAAATTGATTATGCAAGTAATTTATTTAAATGTAATGTGTATTCAGATATTTTTCTTTCTCTATTTTTCATTTTTTGTTGATAATGATTTTTTATTTATGATTTCATTAGTTGTACATAAAATTTACTAAGAATTTGAACTCAATTTTTTTTTTATTTCCTCAGGTTTCTATGATGTTTACTGTGACTAGTGTGTGGGGATATGAAACATCGAATACAGTTATTATTGGAAAAAATATTTTTAATTTTTTATTGTAATGTAATGTGAGACCCATGTAAGTATCTAGTTGAATAAGACTAAATAATGATATAGTCTTTCAAGATGTGATTGCCTTTTTTTCTTCCAATGTAATAAAGAATTAGCTGGCTCTAGTCTACTAGGGTCGGGGTTTGTATAGTTGGTATTAGAGAAAAATTATTAGAATCCTTGGGAACAAGATTTAGTAAAAAATAGATTAGGGAACATAACCCTCCAATATATTTTTAAGATAATTGTAGAAGAAATCCTAATGTTTTGGTAAGATAAAGATTATGTGGCTTTCCCATGATATAAATCCTTATCTAAAAACTATAGGTGGATTTGATTCTAGTACAGATGTACCTAGCGGTAATATCTTTAAAAAGGGGGCATCAGTCTTGACTCTAACATTGCCTAATATAGGAAAAAAAGCCTTACTTCGTACCTAGTTTGACACTCTTGGGGGTATTCTTATGATAATTCACATTTTCAATACAAACCATTATGAAGGATTTGAGTATATAATAACAAATAATGACCTAATTTAAACTTATGGTGTCTTGAATTGAAAATAATGTGTCTTAATTTAGACACCCTATAAATTAATATATGTTTTACCTGCTATGATTATTATTTACTGCACTATGATCATTAGTTCTGTTCAATGGAATGAAACCAAATGAATCATATTAACATTGAAGAAAAAGGGAAGGTGGTTTAAATGAGAAATAAAGTGGGATTTTGATTGTAGTGAAAGATATCATGTTCATTCATAATCAGTTTTTCTATAATATGATTCACAATCAATACATTAACCAACTCCTAGACTCACCAAATAAGAGAAGAAAATATGCTTATATGAACTAGAGTGGTGGATACAATGGAGTAAAGAGGACTCAATTTACTTCAGTTCAGGTATATGGAAGAAGAATCCCAGGAATGTATCTCAATGAATTTCTAAATTTACATATGTGTGTAAAATAAGGACATAATTAAATGACTTTTTGAGGAAAAATGAAGTGTGAAATTAAAGGTAATAAATATCATCATAAGGATCCATATATATATTCCATTATCTTAAATGTGAAAAAATAAGGTATTTTCTATGTTATTTCCATCATATAATGGTTACCTCCTAGACCAAGGAATGGTCTATGTAGAAATAAAATAGATGAACTATTTTTTTATTGGGATTTAAGAACTAAATTGTCAATGTATTTTACCAATGGTATTTTTGTTATAATAATCACAAATCTTCTGAGGATTTTGTTAAATTTAGGAGTCATATATGTCTTTATAAACATAATGGTTATGGATAACATCTTTAGTTAGTGAGTTTAAGATAAATCAAAAGATTAAAGTCATAAACACCTCTTTTTGGTTTTATGTTATGGGAGACTACAAATATTAAAAATATTTTTGGAGAAATTTATGGAAATTATATGTTTAGTGAAAATGTTATTTGAGAAAAAAATCCATTACATTTTATTAACATAGATTTAAAGGTATTAGTAACCTTTATGATTTAAATGATCATTAATGTCACTATAATAATAGTTAAATATGATTATTCTACATTTTAAACTAATATATTGTGTTCAAAACAATAGTAAAAAAGTTATTTAATGATTAAATTTATTTCAAGGATGTAAATAATATTTTTCTGAACATTATAGTAATTATATTTATATATTTCATAAAAATGGCAGCCCACATATAGGGTGAAAATCCATCATGTTTGACAATTTCATGCGTCTTGAACCCCTATATAAATGATTATAAGTGATTAGAACCTACTCCTAGCCTATGTGATGACCTAGTTAATATTTTATTATTTTTGGTTAAAACAATTGATGAATAAATATTAATGATGAACCAATGATATTACTTTTTTGGTTTAGAGATTAATTTATTAAAAATATTATTTTTAAGAAATATTAAGTGATGAAGAGAAATAATTCTATTTCTAGATCATATAATATGTTAAAAGTAAATTTTAGTTCTTCAGGCATAAAAATTCTTTTTTGGATAATAATTTCTTGGAGTAAGCTATTAAATCACAACTAGATGCATAAATTTTTTTTATGTAATAGAAATTTTTCAAATAGATATATTCCTTTATAATCTTATATATTAAAATAATTCCTCAAATTTTTAAAAAGGATCTTAAAATAAAATTATGTCATATTTCCATCATTTCTAATTATATCAATGACAATTTCACACCTATAAGATTTATGAATTTTAGGCCCTCAACTTTCTAATGATCATTAACTATCTTTTGGTCAACGACCTCAATCACTCTATATAAATATTTTATTCTTTTACTCTATGGTAATATCTTCAATTATCACCATTTTTCTTATATATAAAAACCTAGAAACCTGTTATCCTATATGACCATGGTACTTCCCATTATGTCTTATTAATGGAATTCTTTATCGTTTCTTCTCATGATATGGTATTTAAAAAATTATTTAAAAATTTAAAAACCTTGATTTCTGAGATCAAATTTAAATTGTCAAGTTTATTTTTATTTATGATAGAAAAAATTTAACATCCCAAAATTTTAAAATATAAAAATCATATTAGACAGTGTATATGACACACAACACGATGTGTATAAAGGGGTATAAAATCCTGAAACATTATGATTTATTTATTATTTTAAATAAACTCAATACCTTATATATATTTAAATGTACACAATACTAATATCAGGTTTTGTTTCAAGGAAAAATAATATTCTTTGATAGCTTGTATTACAAGAATGGTCTAGTTTTACCGAAAAACAATATAATATTAATACTATTATTTAACATGATAGTTATTGCATGTCCAATAGATGGTGGGTATGAATATGATTAACTAAAATAAAAAAATATATATTTTAAACAGATTTATTTTTTATATATTTAATATAAATAACAATAAGAATCATTTAAAATAAAAAAGAAATGGTTTTAGAGAAACTATTTTTTCCTAAAAGATGGTTTAGTCATGCTTGGTACACATAATTTAAAATTAATTTTTTACATTTTTATAAGATTTATTTGAAGAAAATATTGTTTTTTAAAACATATCATCAAAATTATATTAGGTTGTATTTTTTGGATTATTTAGAGAATTTTTTATGAATAGTAATGAACTACAATATTTTAAGTTAAAACTTCAATTTAATTTCAGTAAATTTTTATGTTAAATTATATTTTAATTTGTTTATATAATATAATTAGTTGAATTATATTTCAATTAATATAATTTAGGTCATCAAAAGAATTTCCATATTGAATTATCATCTAAAATAATTTTAAATATTTGATCATTTTCACTTTAAAAACTCACTTTCTTGTCATGTATGTGGGATTAAATTTAAATTAAATTCTTCCACATATTTAAATAGAATTTGGAATAATTAAATAAATATTTATAATCCAAATATTATATATTATATAATAATTATAATTGAATTTTTTACAATATGTATTTCTGAAACAGTTAAAATTATTTAGTGTGATTAAGGTAAAAAGAGTTTAGTTAGTGGTTAAAATTATAATATAAGTTGTAAGAATGACCTAAAACCATAAAAGAATAATTTTATAGCTATATTTTGACTTTTTCCCTTATATTTTCTAAAATAGACCCTTATATTGGCTTAGTGTTTTGAATAAAATGTTGTTGGAATTCACTCTATCAAAAAAATTATAGGTGTGCCACTCACCCCACTTATAAAAGGCCACCCACACTCCTCCCCACTTCACACCTTAAAATAACATTGGTTCAGAAAATACCTACCAAAATCACTCTTACAATTCCCTCCCATAATACAATTATAATTATTTTTATTATAATGGAATCCTAGGAATTGTATAGTAAAAACCAAAGAAGATACCCAATGAAGAGGTAGTGTTTTTCAATGAGTGTATCTTTTTTCATCATTCTGTACCTTATTAAATTTTTTATACTATTATAATATAGTAACCTTAGTATCTTATAAATATGGGGATATTTTAATAATAATTTCATGACCTACCACCACCTCCAATTCCATAAAATTGGTTATGAAATCATCATTTGTGTGCATGGTGGACTACTGCCTCGGGAACTAATGAAGTTAATTCTATCGTTACTACCATTCTTGGCTGGATATTATGACGTATATAAAGTATATAAATAATATTTTTAACCAAATTATACCTATGGAGTAATTATATCATATATACCTAATTATATTCCACTCTATAGGAGACATGATAATGTTACCCGTGTGTATAGTGGACTACTGCCTCGTAAAGCGATGTGATTATTCCTTCACTAACAATTAACATGGAAGGTGATATGTAATAATGTTAATGATTTCATGTGATATAAATTACATAATTATGATATTAATGACATATTATTATTTCTTAAAAAATAATATTCATCATTTTTATTATTTCCATTTCACACACATAAAGATGATAACATAGCTCCTATACATGTGAACTACTACCTTAACGAAGCTATGTGACTCTATTTTTAACACCACACCACATGAATGATATATATATATGTGTTTATTTAAATAATAAATATGGTGTTTATTATATTATGATATTTTTGGAAAGGTAATATATTACGTAACTCATTTCCATAATGATCATTGAAAAATGGAAATGTTACTCATGCATACGTAAACCTACTGTATCCATGATCATAACATAATTAATTTTTCATTACCATAATAAATTATTTGTTTAAAAAGTACAATTTATGTACAAGTATAATAATTATTTCATTAATATTATTCTGTACATGATAAACTATATACTATGGGCAAGAATCCCAACTTTTATAACAAAACACGCATGAGAAAACAAGGAAATTAACACCCAAAAAATGAAAATAATGAAATATTTTTATTGAATATGTAATAATATGTTATAAAAATATAATATATGATATCATAAATATTATTATGTTTATTTAATATGTAAATAACATGTTTAAAACCATTATAAATGAGTTTAAATATTTTTTAACCAAAAGTAATCATAAAGTTGGGGGTTTTCATCAATTTCATTTCATTGAGGCATATTATATTGGTATGCACATAATTTCTTTTACATGGTTTATATACTACTCCTTTGATAGGTAATATCATTAATAATTCATTACTCATTTTATTTTAAGTTTTCACTAGAATTATTTTATCTAAGGCTATTTGGTCATAAAGTTTCTACATTGTAGAGAATTTTCATAACTCAATTTATTTTCATTGGGTTATATTACTTCTTCACTGTCATTGATGTTAAATGATTATGAAAAAAAATTAATATCTATTATCACATTTCCACCTTTTTTATGTTGATTTATAGTTGTTACACATAATAGATTCATTTATTAATTCTCACTTCAACATTACGGTCATTTTAGGGGTTATTTTACAATTTAATTCTAATAAAAATAGTTTGTTCTTGAATTTACATAAAATAAAATTATATTATCCTTGACTTATAAGCCCTTTAATTTTATTCTCCTCTATTTATTAATGACTGTTTTAAATTGATAGTATAATTTTTCCACTCTTTGGTATATAAAATTATTGAGATATATTTTTAATAAAATAAAACATCATTTCTCTCTTCGATCGGAATACCATTTTCTTACAAAATCATGTTTTCTGAAAACTATTCCAAAGGTTTTCACAACAACGATTTAAAATTGATTAATTAAATAAATATGTAACAACTTTTTATTTTTAATTTTTTTATGTAAACTTTTTTTCTCTTTTTGAACAGGGAACTTTTCTATCCCTTTTACCATTACAACATAATGATCTTTACAACATGTATAGAATTACCCAAAAACATGACAACTATTTATTTGAATAATACTTTTCATTTTTATATGGTTCTTTTTAAATAAATTTTATTATTAATATTCTAGAAATTATTATTTTGAAATGATTTTCTAGAAAAAATATTTCCAAAAATTTTATAACCTTAAATCTAATTTCCAAAAAAAGGACATTATTTATCAATAATATTTGTGAGATATTTTTATGGTATTTATATTTGTCAATAAAAAACCTTATTTTACATATAATAAATTGGGGATATGTTTTATTGACACCATCCTTATTATTCCTCTTGATGTTTTATGATCATTTTAACCAACGGTGGTATAGAAAATCACAACCTTGTTTCATTGCAATTGTCATCAAATTTACCATAAAAATCCACATTATTTATCATAGATATCAATAATTAACTAAACTAGATTCCATTTTTACATATGATGATTACTTTTAATTTTATTCGATTAACTATAAAAATATTGATAAATATTTATTCTTTACTCAATAAAAATATTTGATAGGGAATATTGTTTATTAATTAAATAAATTACTTGATATATATAAGGAATTATCTGCATCGGTATGAAATGGGTAGGGAAATCTTATTGAGAGCCCCTTGATGCATCAATAGTCTCATGAGATGAATTAGTTGGGTATCATTAGCTATATGGGTTGTTACCCATTATGTTTTAAACTGTCTTGTAAAGGTTCATGATGGTAAAGGTATCATGTACCTGGGAAACAAGGGATCCAAAAATTAATAATTTCCTTCATTCTATATTCAATTATTACTATCCAATATATTATCACTGTTAAATTATTACTATATTCATTTAATTATTATTTATTTATTAAATGGGATGCGATTTTAGTTATTTACCTTTAGATTGGTTATGCTAGTCAATTATTTAAATATAATGATTGTTCAAATGGTTACCATTCTATATTTTCCATTTCATTTAAGCGATTCTTCCATTTTTAATAATTTCTTCCATTATACTTAATGATTACTAATAATTTGAGCTCATACTTATTTTGTTTCCATTCCCTGAGATTATATAATTTTTTGTATGATTAATTTGTAGTGATATGCTAGTTTCAATAAAGTTATCCTCAAAAAATTATATGTCGCAATCTTTTTGTTCTAATATTATCAGGGACTCGTGCATGTTTCTATTTTTTCAATACTACTATAATGTATAGTCTATCTATTTTTAATTACTTGTATCTTATACCAATTTAATAAATTATGCATCAGTTTTGGGTGAATGTGGTTGGATTCACTACATAATTTAACAAACACATTCATTGTGCTCAAATAAACTAATTAAATTATAGAATTTGGAGCATTGAGGACCCTTCATTTCATATTAAACATAAAAAAAATCCAAACAATAAATCTCTACTGAAAATCGCAAACTAATCCAATTAAATTAGTTGGTTTTGAAACATGAATCATCTTTGGTTCGAGCTTTGTTCTTTGTATACCATAAAATCTCATTCCCGGTAGAAAAAATAAAATTTAAATTCTATTAATATTTTACCAATTCATATAATTTTTTTGTCAATGTGGTTGATTCAATATCCATATTTGGTCTTCAAACATTGATCGATAAATAGTTGATCTTTATTCTTCTTATTTAGTTTTGTGGGCATTACTCTAGTTCTTCTGTTTTACTAGGATTGTATTTTCGTAATACTCATCTCCAAGTTAGACTTTTGTCAATATTTTTATCATTCCGTGAATCATGACCACAATTAATATTAGTGTCATCATTCATTTTTCCATTATGTGGGTAATCAGGATTATGGGAATTGAGTACGTGGGGATTCACATTTTTGGTATGTGGTTGGGCTAAATAAATCTCATATGGGGTTGGATGAAAAAAAAAATTATATGTGGGGATGGGTAGGAATTCAAGTACATAAGTTTGGATAGAATTGTCTATGTAGTATAATGGCTACATGATTCTGATGCATCATGAAATTAGATGTGTGGGCCATCAGATCCATGGCCATTTGGATACATGAGAAGTGGAAAACATTTCATTATTCCACTAATACATGAAAATTACATTATGTGTATTATTCCAAAAAATATAACTCAACACAAAAGAATAAAATATCCAAAAAATTAAAATAAAATCATCAATAGGTTTGAAGTAAAAAAATTCTAGATCAAAATTTTAAATTAATTACAATAATAAAATATTGAAAATAAAAACGCTTTATTATACTTAAATAAATTTACATGGCTGAATCCTAGAATAAAACACTCCTAAAAACAAGTTCAATGTATATTTAACAAAAATAACATTAATATCTTCACAAAAAAATATTATTAATATAAATACTAATTAAAACATGAACAATTTATCATTAATCTCACAAGTTTATCATTTCTATAATAATATTCAATGAATCAAAAAAAACCACAGAATGATGAATATTCAATAATATTTAAAATAGAATTAATTTTTCACAAAAAAACACAATAAATTTGAAATAATTGTTGTGTTGAAATTTAATGAATTGAAGACACATAAAATTCACGCACACTTAAGACATTTCTTATCATCAATAAATCCTTTTGATATATTCAATGGAAGATAATAAAACTCAAAATAGAACAAATAACATGCCAAAGATGATTGATTTTTAAAATGAATGTCCTCTATGGATTTACCCATGTATAACATTTGATTACCCTCCCAAATTAAATGTTCTAAGAGAAAAATTGGTTTCTTATTTTACAAAAAGGATTGAATCTTAAAATTATGTGGATAATTTAATAAAAATTTATTTGCATCTAAATGAATGTCCAATCATCTATTTACCTCTATGATAACAGAATTACATAATTAGTTGCCATAATAATTCACCAATTAGTTTGGATGAGAAAACTTAATAACTAGAAGTGAGTATAAATAACCTATACAAAAACATAAATAAAAAATTAATTAACTTATAAAAGAAAATAGTTCAACCTGGATTTAATTTTTTATTTCATTTCCCATTTAGATTAATATCATAGGAAATTAATTCAAATTAAAAATTTTAAAGTCAATAAGGATTGTATAACATTCTCACAAAAAAATTAACAAAAAATAAATAGGGAAAGAATAACGATTTACTCAATTAAATCCATATGTTAATAAAGACATACCTCCTCAAACTGGCATTAAAACATTTAAATTTTATAAAAAATATCATTCACAAAATATTCATATATGATTCTTTAAAATAGGAAAATTTCAAAAAAAATGTGTTTTTGATGGGTTATCAATGAATTGTTGTTTCGCTCAATTAAGACCCCTCCCCAAAACCTAAAACCCAACAATGTCCTAATTTTTTGAACTCCAAGGTGGGAAAAATACATCAGAAAATGTATGTTCTAACATCCATCAAGTGAGAGATGTTTTTGGAATTAAATTACAAGTAATATCTTTTAACACCCCTAATAATATTGACCCAAATTCATTTGAATAACAAAATTGAAAATTTTAAGTGGTAGTTTATTTTGATGATATCAGTCAACTTTCTATAGTATCCCATTTTGAAAAACATAAATATACCCCAATTCTATTTTTTTAAACCCTCTTCTTGATGGACTGTATGGAATTTAAATCTATTCACATTATAATCAATCAACTTTATTTCTTGTTTTAGATGATGTAAAGTAATAAACATCATATCTTTTGAAAATTAAACTAGAGTATCAATATTCATTATCTAAAAAATTAATATACATTGTTATATTTACAAAATATATGTGTCAACCTAATATCAATATCGATTCCAATATTTATTAACATACATGTCCAAAAAACCATTCTACAAGCTCTTTATTAACTTATTTTGTTATATCTTTAACTTTTTTTTAGACTCTCGTTCATCTATTTTCTTGTATCCTGAGCTCTTCAATAAATGGATATGTAATTTCACTATTTATCATCACATATATTTTTGACTTTAATAATTTCATTTCTATGAGTGTAGCATTTGATCTCCACCCAACTGATTGTCAAATAGTAGGAAAGATATTTAATTTCCCATTTAGTAGATAATGATTCAATGTGTTATTAACATGTCCAACTTGATTTAATATTTTCTCAATATCATCCATGTATCTAGAAAAAATGGTATGAAACGCCTCTGCTAAGTATCCTTCAGAAATAGAGAATTCAATTTAAGTTTCATATTTTAGGTATATTTTGAATGCCCAAGATATATGTGAAATAAAATAAAAAAACATAATTATTTATTTAACTATCTTCCAATAATTGTTTAATTAATATGGAAAACATATAAATAAAGTACCACCCAATTGGATAAATCCATCGATAATGAACAGGGCCTCCTAATTTAGCTTCCTTGACCAAATTCATGGATATATGCATCATGACATTAAAAATCGATGGAAAAAATATCATATACATTGTAGAAAGTATAGATACAAAATCTCTACTAAAGATTGCCAAGCTAAAATGGTTGTATATTATTGTCACATATTTGTCTGAAAAATGTAAAAAATAGTATTAACTGTTTTAGGTAATAATTTATGAGATTCCAATGGTAGTAACTACTGTAACAAAATATATGAGTCATGACTTTTCAATCCATGTAACCTATGATGATTTAAGTCAATGAACCTTGAGATGTTACTTAAATACCCATTAGATACCTTCACATATTTTAAAATTTAAAGGGATGTATCTTTATCCCAATTTGTAATTTATAAAATTATTGGATCATACTTTTCATTCTCATCTAACAAGAGATCATGCTTTATTTTAATTTTATTAAATCATTCTAAGAATTGAGATGGTCCATTGATTTTCCATGCTCATAAAGCAACGTGAATATCAAATTATCACAACAATTCTACTCAATATTCATAACATCGATATTATGATATAACAAAATAAATTCCCAATATGAATGTTTGAAGAATATACTTTTTTTATTCCATTATTTTATACCAATTTCACTTGACAATGTACTTCGAACACATGTCCCACAATCATTCAATTGATGAACCGTACCATGTTTTATTTAAACATTTCCATTTTGTTCCAATATATCATAAATTTTCCACAACTTTGGAGGTGGTCAATGGTCAATAAAACCATTTAATTTTTACTCATTCAACCAAAATTCATTTGATCCATCAAGAAATATTTTATGACACAAGAAGAACCCTTTTTAGTATGAGGTAGTTGTTTTGGCTCAAAATCAATGTTAAAAGTTGAAAAATCCAAGATCATGTAATTGTTTCAAATAGCTAAATTCCAAAGTCTAGGGAATTTATTAATGGTCCATATTAGAGAGGCTTTAATTTTGAACATTTTTCAAGAATATGCATCATATGTATCAACAAATTTTCTCTATAACTACTATAATTCTTCCATTGGAGGATGCAAGTATACATCAATATAATTTTCAGGAATTTTTTTTCTAGGAATAATTATCAAAATGTTAAAAGACATTTTTTCCATTCAAATTCATGGATAAACATTGTATGTGATAAAAAACTCTTCCAAATTCTATAACTAGTGCTAAAAGTCCCAAATGGGTTGCATCTATTGGTAGCCAATCCCAATCAAACATTCCTAATATCATATGGAAAATATGGATGTAATGAATCAACTATCTTCCATGATTATGATACTCTTGGATGTCTCATTAAACCATCATTGCTACTATCTATAGAATGCCAATTCATGTTCTTGGTAGTTTTCTATGATATAAATAATCTTTATAATCAACACATTAAAGGAATGTAATGCATAACCTTTATTGGTGTGTTACTTTTCTTCTTATTCAAAGTAGTATGTTGATTCATACATCCAAAATCTCCCATTTATTACCATCTAGATGAAGAACATATTTTTCAATAATGTATTATTGAATCCTCTCCCCAATAAATTATACAAAATTTGGGACATGCATGTCTTTTTATATAATTCAGACCAATTTTTTTAACAATTTTTTTAATATCATAAAAAGACTGAGGGATCTTTTCTTCATGAAATGTACAATGATATCATTCCAATATCATAGACAGCGCCTTATTTTTAATTCCACATTAGCATTTGATCTGGTACAACTTCATCAGAAAATAATGTTTTGAATATTTGAAACATCCAATATACAAATCTTGATTTCAATCATCAACTAAACCATAGAATGCATTTGTCTGCTCTATGAAGTTATCTCTTACATTAGTCTTCATAAAATTATTATGTGGATCCAATTATATGTTTCAATATTCATATGGTTTTCCTATAGTCCAAAAAAACATCACTTTTCAAATTTCTATTTGTTTCACCATCAACTAGTAGTTTTAATGTGTTTTGATGTTGATGTTAGTGTCTTTCAATTCTAAATGCATTGTTTATATGGTTTTTAATTTTACTATCCATTTTCGAAGAATTAGGGATGTCATTATATTAATTTACAATTGTGATCAAACATTCTATAATGTTTTAATCTCCATGCCAAATTGAACACAAATATTGAGTGGGGAATTATCTCAATATCAAGTTTTCATAAGCATCATCTCCTTTCAAAAATCATCTTAATTTTTTATTTATGGTATGGAATTCTTATTCTCTCATCAACGCATCAATTGTAAATTGAAAAATCTAAAAAAATCCTCCAAACCCTTATTATACTGAGGTGTGTTCCTCAGTAATGTGATGCAGCTTTTATCCCTATATATCAAAATGTCACTACATTTTAACATAAAAAATTGAAAAAAATAAATATTAATTAATAAAAAAATACATAATAGTAAAATATAAAAAATTGGAATTATTTGGAATTAATTATATTCATCTTTCCTCATAATTTCAAATAAATCATGAATTTAGTAACAAAAATTCATCAAAAGTTTCAATTTATTAAGTAAATTATAATTAAATATACATTAACAGATACAAATAACTTATTATAGTAATTAAAATAAATAAAATATGTATTATATAATACAGTATAGATAGAAATTAAATATGATAATTAACTGATTATAATTTAGAGATTATTAATAAGAAATAATAAAATAGATGTTGAAATAATAATATGTGATTAAAAGTATAATACATTGATTAAATAGGATCAAATTTCGGAAAAAAAATTTTTATAAACATTATTCATTTTATTTATCAAATGGAATGAAATAAAACTTGAAATGTAGCAAATTATCTTCAAAGGGATGCATATGTGTTTTCTAATTAAACCTTATTTTCAACTTGTGCATAGTGGGTAAACATTTATCCTTATTACAAAAAATTTGAAAATTTTATATTATATAACTTAATCCATCATAGCTAATTGATTAATAGTTTTTATGAACTTATTTATTGTTATTATAGATTAAATTTCTATTTCCTTCTATAAATTGAGTTCATAATGTGTTAATATGGATATTATATTCTCAATGTTTAGTGATTTCTATTATAAATTAAAAAACCAAATATAAAAAACCCTTTCATAATGTCCAATTATAATTAGTTTATAGAAACAATTTCTTTCAAATAGAACATCATTAGTTCAAGGTAAGAAAAATTATGTAAATTCATGACATTTGTAGACACATGTTGATTTAAGTATGTGAGTTGAACACATTGAGTTTGGTAATGTTGTGTTTTAATAAATTTTTATGCTCTTGTTAGTGTATATAATTGTGTCACTTTCAACATAATATATATATTTGAACGTGAAGAAAATGCACTTTTATAAATATAATTAAATTTCAAATAAGTTCAAAAAATAAAAAAAAATCATTTAAGTATAAATTATAATAGAAAAAATATCCTAAAATAAAAATATTTAAAATAAATAATACAATTAAAATTATAAAAAAAATTATTGATTTGTTGAACAAAAAATATATCTAAAATATCACATTCATACAATTTACATAGAAATTGTAATAAAAATGAGCCCAAAATTTGGTTCATAAATATTTAATAGTCATATAAAATAATAAAAACTATTATTAAAAATTTTTGGAAGAAAAAAATGATTTTGAATGAACCATTTATGGGTAAAAATAATAATAATAGGAGAGGTTAGATCAGTTTTTTGTTGTTTATATAAGTCATTTTTTCCATTTCAACAAAAGAATATTGATCATTCTAAACTGAAGTAATAATTAAAATAGAAACACCAAAAATTTTATAATAAAAATTAATTAAAAAGGTATTTGTTATTGAAATGTCATGTAGATAAGTTCATAAATATATAATTTAAAAATTTATTAAATCATATATTCATATACCATTATGTGCAGTGTGTTTTTTTAATGTGTTGATAATATTCTTTGTAATATTGATTTCATAAAAAATTACAATCATAAAGATTTTTCTGGATGTTTTTGATAATATGATAGGGGTTCGAATCAAACTATAATATTATTTATATTAAATTAGGAAATCCTTATATAAAATAGAAGTTGTGATAATTTATGTAAGTTAAATGTGCAATGGAGATAGATAATTGTGTAACATATATTATATAAGGTAAGTATTATTGTGGAAATCATAACAAAATTAAAATGGATAATAGTAATGACATAATCTGGTGACACATAATGAAATTAAATTAACCGGTCGAGTTAACATAAATAAATGGCAATATATTTAGTACTTATAAATATAAAATTATTCTTATTTGAATAAAGAATATAACAATAATTTCAATTCGATTAAATTTCTATGAGGAAACATAAAAAGATCAACATTTTTATTAGAGTTTATGGGAGTGGATGACATGTTCCTATCATGGTGTGTGGTAAAAACAATTATTTACTATGTTACAATATAGTGTAGTGGTAAAACTAGGTTGTCTCTTGAGAGGATTTCTCAACAATCACTTATGTCACTTTAAATTTGGTAATCAAGTGGGTTGTTTTTTATGTTGTTGGTTATGAAAATAAAGTAATGGAACAAAAGAATGAAATAAATGAAATGATTTAAAACAATTTTTCAAACTAATGAATTAGAAATAGTGTTAATAATTGAGTGATCAGGTTGGGGTTGGTTTTTCAATTGTAATGTTATCACAGTTCAAATTTTATTCAATCCTTTTCTGCTAAGTCGGTTTAAGTGATATTTCACGATGGCTTCCTTCCACTACCTTAGTAAATGGTAATGGTGAGATTAAACCATACCAATATATTATCACAGTCTACTCTCTTTCCTATTTTTTAAATAGATATATAGAATACCCTCAATTGAGTTATGTAATTCCTGGCCAGGTCTTATTTATCCCAAACAAATAAGAATATTCAATACCCCTGCCACACATACTGATGATCTCTGAGTACATCACCACTAAGCCCAGATCTATTCAATCATATATATACTAGAACCTAGTGGATGGAGATTATGAACATTTACCAAATCAATAATAACAACATAATATTAAATCAAATATAATCGCATAAGATAATAAAACTATTTATTAGAATTTGAAACCAACCCCACAGAAGTGAGAGTGTTTTTATTCAATCAAATACAAAAACTCAAAAAATTTAAAAAAATAAAAACGTTGCCTTGCCCAATCACTTCTAATATTTACCCCATCACATTAAGGGTAATTGATAAGAAGTGGGAAGAAGAGGGCATTATAAAACTAAGAAGAACAAAAGAATAAAAAAAGAATATAATTTTTCTCCTCCAGAATATATACAACTAAAAGATAGCGTTGGTTCTCCAAACATCTTCTAGAATCAGGTTGATATACCTTCTTATAGGAGGTGGGTAATGGATTTTTCCATCCTTCGCCGAAGTTTCAAGGCATTTGGAGCTGTGTTGATTTGTTAGGTCCGAATTAGTTGACCTAAAATTGTTGGCCACCAATCACTATTCCACCAACCCTATTTTGATTGGTTGAATGGCGGACTAAATGAAATTATTTTTTCCTGGAAATTAATTGGAAGATTCCTCGTCTAGTTGTATTTTGAACCCAGCTAGAAGCACCCAAATTGGTATTGGGTATCACTAGATATGGATCATTGAATGAGGCATGGTCTATTATGCCTTCTAGAATAAGTGTTCTAATTGACCGATTTAGTTTGGCTTGTTGGAGTTCGAATTGGAAATGGGTACTAAATACTTATTTTTCTACACACAAATAATGTAATCCTAAATAAAGGAATCAGATTAATTGGATGAAAATTGTTGGATTTATACACAAAATACAAAGGAATCATAAAACTGTTTAATGTCCATAATTATCCACGTTTCACACTTAAGCTCAAAAATTCCCAAAAAACATAAAATGATGCAAATGATATCAAATTGATTAATGAGAAGGGATTAAATCATTTATAACCATGTGTTGAAATATGAAAATATGAGCTCTGTCAACTCCCCCATACTTATCACTTGGACTCCTGGAAAAGTAAACATCGATATAAAATCAAAGAAAATTTTAAAACACATATCCTTTAGATCCAACATTTTAATTACCATGAAATAAAATATATTGTGCCTCCTCAAAAAATTATTACTTCATGTTATTTATTTCATATCATTCAATATATTTCCTCTTCATTTCTCTTCTTATAAACATAAAACACTTACCTAACATTCATTTTCTCTAATCACACAAATATCATTTTTCAAATCTGTCTTTCTCATCCAATAATGAGTAAAGGCTTACCATAGGTTTGATAAATTTCTACATCTCCACCCGATGTGAGTCAAGGAAATTTGATTATCATGAGGACATTATAGTGTTTTTCTGTGGATTTAGGTTGGTAGGATTTAGATATGAAAAATTTTGAGGCTGAATATGTAACACCCGATACTTTTATGTTATAAAAATCATCAACGGAATATTTTTCTACACACAAAACTTGCTTGTCTTGCTTTACACAAAATCGCGACCTTCCTCGATAGCTTGCGTCGTACGCAATACCGAGTTTTACTAAGCAACGATATACAATTAAAATATTATTAAAACTAGCCGTTATGAATATTAATAACCACTTTTTGAAATTTTATAAATTTTATTTTTCAAAATGGACTTCATTTTTGGATTTGTAATATCGAAATTAGCCTAGGATGAAATTTTGGTATTTTTCTGAAAACTATCAATTTTTTATGAATAGTGAAACCACTAAGTGGTAGTTAAAAAAACTGAATTTTTCATAAAACATAATTTTACAGCTTCTGTGAGTGGAATTTCGAAAATCCAAGAGACACGGTTAATATCAAGGACTAAAATTTGGTTCAATGAGATGAAAATAATTTTTTGGTGAATAGTAACTTTTTGCTTTTTTTTACCACGGTTAAAAGTAAATAGGGTAATTAAGGGTAAAATGATATTATTATTACCCTAACACATGTCCTAATTCTATTGGACGAGTGTAATTCTACCAAAAACAACCTTAGGAATAAAATATGACCATTTAGGCCCACTTGGATTAGATTAGGACATTTATTATTAATTTATTTAAAGGAGGGTTAAAATAGTTAAAATCAAAGTTTAATAAGTAAATCATTTTTAATATGGGTTATACATAAGATATATTCGACTATAAATTTTCATTATAAATCTAAAAAGATTTCCTACATAATGGTATTTTATCTGTAATTTTTAGACATTAAATAATTTAATTTATTTATGACACAACAATGATGCAGTAATTATCTTATTAATGAAATATTGACATAATTGATGTTATAAATACCCAAATAAATATAATTTGAAACTTTTTATGAATTCCACTATTTTTATAGGTTAAAATGACATGTTAGGATTAATTTAATTAACTTTGGTCGAAGTAATCATTCCGTTATGAGTTTCAAAAAAATCAACTATTGAATAGTGTCAAAATTGACATAAAATAGTTTTTAAAACAAATATTATATTATTAATTGTTATTTTATTCCTAAAAATCTAAGGATCGGCCAAATGACTTATATAAGGTTATATATATTAATAATAAACAACTTGGGGTTCTTTTGGCTTGATATAGTAAGTTTATTAATCTTATAGTATAAGAACACAAGAAGACACGGTAAAAGTAAAATTATTTAACTTAATGTTAAATCTAAATGATAAGGTTAAAATAAGAACCTAAACTTGTCTAAATTCTATTTGATGAGAGGATTTTGACCCATCCCCATTTTAGCCACGAAATAAACCAATTTGGAGCTATTTAAAACCGAACTTGACTTTATAATTAAATAATATTTTTAGTTATTCCAAAGGTGCCCCTCTCCTCCCTTATAAAAGGGAACCTCCTCCCTCTCTTCCTCACACCAATTTGAGCCTTCAAGCTCGGCCAACCCCTGCCACCTTCTCCTCTCCACTTCCCTAGAGACATCCTAGAGGTCCTGGTCTTCTTTAAAGACCAATTTTAGTGCTCCAAAAGAAGGTCTCAAAGAAGCACTTCAAAGAAGAGATAATGTCAGTTACCGATTCTTTCATATTTATTTCTTCTTCCACTTAATCTTCATTAGTTGTTTGATTATTAAGTAAAAACATTAGTATCACTCATATACTGATATGTTATTATAAGTATGAAACAACCCTATTTCACCATCTATCCATCCTACAGAAAAAGAAATCACCGCACATGCATACGTACGGAATACCGTCTCCACGCCGTGGTGTAATCTATTTTCCACCACCACTTTACGTGGATGGGTATAATGGTGTAAATAATGACTATATATGACTATTATATATTAATATTGATTCTGAAATAGTATACATACACTCCAATACAATTCCACGATCATAGGAACGATATCATCACTCGTGCGTACGTACGGAATACCGTCTCCACGATGTGATGCGACTCGTTCTACATGATCTTCATTTCATAATGATTCTATAAATGAATTGAATGAATGAATATGATATATATTACACTAATACAATTCTGGAAATGAGGTATCTATAACCTAAAGATAAGAATAAGAATTTATTCGACAAACACGCATAAGAACAAAAAGTAATAAACACTCGAATAACAAGTAGTAATGAAATATTACTACTAAGAAGCTAATAATATGACCATATATGATATCATAAAAATAATTATGATTCTGGAATAAGTCAATAACATTATTTAAATCATTATACAGGAGGTTCAGACACGTACTAAGCATATCGGACCTAAGGTAAGGGAAATATCACATTCTCATTTTTATCCGAGATTGTTTATACTTTGGCATTTACTGGGGTGTATTTTATCATCCACATCCATTTTTCCTCAATATGTAATATTATATCCATCCACCTACAATTGTGTAAATACAATTTTACCCTTCGGTGAGTTTTTAGTAAAACATATGAAAGGAATCTTTTTTCATTTTTCGTACGAGGTACTTTTTGACTTTTCCGACAAAAGTATGAACAATGTTTTTTTTCTAACGTATACGGAATGAATGGATTTTTAAAACATTATTTCCAATAAGCCTCATTTACAAGTTTTCATGTTTATTTTTTATCATCTTCTTTTAGTTTAAAATTGTTTGACATTTTAAGAAAGGAAAAATGTTTTTGAAGTAGAAAGGATATTTTCCTCAAGAATGGTGTTTAAGTGTTTTATCAAAATTATTTTCCATCTAAGATAATAAAGGGTTCTGTTTCTATCCCTATTATTACATTGATTTGATTATTTTGTGATGGAATTATTTTTATGAATTCATTTATCTTATATGAATTGTTTTATGATGTCACGATGTTTAAGAATTCCATTTTTATTACATGGGTTATGCAATGATGTATGATTTATGATTTTTTGTGGCACACATAAGAATAGTTTCATTATGAGATGGGTGGGACCTATATCTCCCTCCAATTCATTGGGTAAATATTTTATATCTCATGAGATAGACATGGATGGAACAGTAGGTTAAACTGATTCAGTGAAACAGCACTGAAACGAGGAGTGAACTCGGTTCAGAAATGGACTTTGTCCAATAATATAGTCTTGGCAATGAGTCTTGACTAATAAGAAATGGTTCTCTATGATTATGTGTGTATGCCACAAAGTTTCATGTATTATGTTATGATTATTGGGATTACATTTCACTACAATGATTTATCCCATGTTATGAAATTATGATCTCTTTTGCAGGTTAAGATTTCCAAAAGTTGTGTGCTTATGTATATGATGTGATTGATATTTCTTTTGTTTACCCTTACTGAGCATTTGAGCTCACCCTTTTGTATGTTTTATTTCCCCAGGTCAGGAAGAAGGTTATTAAGTAGAATATGCCAAAAAGGGACTCTAGATATGATGAAATAAATGGGAGGCAAAGTAGATTCTTTATGAACCATTTGATTATGTTTCCCAGTTTCTAAAGACACTATACCTATACGGTCCTTTCTTGGTTTTGTTATATGTTGTAATAAGTGTGCTTCAATTCTGAAGTGATAACAATGTATGTAAAGTATGGGGCGTTATATTTGGTATCAGAGGAATGGTATAGTCAACCTTTGGAAACTAGGATGTGAAAGCCTTAGTAAGAACACTAAGGATAAGTCTAAGCATAGAACACAATCTTAGTGTTTTAGATATGGACATGAATAACCTAGGATAAGATCTTAAGTGTGAACTTTGATTCTTGATTATGTGGTTTTCCTATTATAATTAGTGTTGCTCACACTATTCTTCTTGGTTTTAGTCAATGGCTGGAACCCGAAGGAACCGTGTTAATGCTGAATGTGACGGGCAATGCAATGATTGTCCCCCTGAACAACCAAATGTTATGGGAGATGGAATGGAAAAATATTGTATCCATGCTAACACAACTTTATCAGGCTATGAATCATGCAGGACTTCCAAACGAGCAAAGGAAGGAGCAACATTCTGTTGAATCCTTCATGAGACAACGTCCACCTTCATTCAGCAGGTCTACTGATCCATTAGTTTCTGAACAATGGATTAGTACTACTGAAAAGATATTTTCAGTTCTTCAATGTTCTTAGCATGATAAAGTCATCTTAGCAGTGTATCGTTTGGAATGTGATGTTGATCAATGGTGGAATCTTATTAAGAATATGAGGCAAATGGATGAAATTGAGTCCATGGAATGGGAAGAGTTCAAGAACTTATTTTTCAATAAGTACTTCCCTCATATTCTCTGAACAAAGATGGAGAAAGAGTTTCTTGAACTGAAGCAAAAGGATGATGAATCTGTTGGTACCTATGAAGCAAATTTTACAAGACTTGCAAGGTACTCTTCTGGTGTTATTATCCAACCTGATAATAAGATCGATCTATTCTTTAGTGGCTTAAAACCAAGTCTTCGAAGGGCCTTATCCATAAGGGACTTCAATAGCTACGAGGAAATCGTTCGATGTGCTCTAAAAGTTGATATGGATATTGGAGTAACTCATCAGTCATACGAGTTTGATAAGAAGAGGAAAATGGAATTCAAAGGAAAATATAAAGAGCACACTGAAAAAAAGATGAGCTTTCCCTTATGCTCAAAGTGTGGAAAGAAACATGGAGGGAGTTGTCTTAAAGGGACAAGTAAATGTTTCAAATGTGGAAAGGAAGGTCATCAGGCATTTGAATGCCGTAATGATCGGAAGAAGATTTCTAATGATGCAAACAAAGGAAGGGATGCACAGAATGAACCTACTACACTTCAATGTTTCAAGTGCAAGGAGATGGGGCATTATGCCAATCAATGCCCAAATCCAAGGCTTGATGATGATGGTCAATGTCAACAAACTCTTAAGGCTAAAGACAAAGGAAAGTCACATGCAATTTCTATCAGCGATGTGGAGTACGATAACGATGTGGTGAAAGGTACACTTACTATCCACTCTAAAGTAGAAAATGTTTTATTTGATTCTAGATCCACCAATTCCTTTGTTTCTGAAGAATTTTCTAATGATATCACCGAATTACCTCAACAGTTAGATGTTGAGTTAGCTGTGGCAACCCCTAATGGCACTACAGTCGCATCAAAAGTTTATAATTCTTCTCCGATTGAAGTTTGTGGGAAAGTGATTCCTGCAAATCTTTTGATCCTTCCTATAGTGGAATTTGATGTGATTCTTGGCATGGATTGGTTTTCTCTACATGGAGCTCATATCAATTTCTAAAGAAGGGAAGTCACATTTCATATTCCAGATCAATCTATGATCGTCTATCGATGCAAGGATGAACATAACCTTCCAGTGGAAATTCATTCCATCTTATGGGTCTTGATTCCACTAAATGAAGGTTATTTATCTCAAATGGTTGGTGAGAAACTCACAATTAAGAATATGCCCATTGTACGGGAGTTTGATGATGTCTTTCAGGAGGAATTACCGGGTCTTCCACTGAATCGTGAAGTTGAGTTTTCAATAGAACTCGTACCGGGTACTTAGCCTATTTCAAAGACACCTTATAGAATGGCCCCAATTGAGTTACAGGAATTGAAGAAGCAAATCCAAGAGAATCTTGATAAGGGGTTCATACGCCCTAGTGCGTCAACTTGGGGAGCACCTGTTCTGTTTGTTAAGAAGAAAGATGGATCAATGAGACTCTTCATTGATTATCAAGAACTTAACAAGATCAGTATCAAGAACAAATAACCTCTCCCACACATTGATGACCTATTTGACCAACTAGGCGGAGCTCAATACTTTTCCAAGATTGATCTTCGTTCAGGGTATCATCAATTAAGGGTCAAAAGGGAGGATATACCAAAGACGGCTTTCCGTACAAGGTATGGACACTATGAATTTATAGTGATGCCATTTGGTCTTACTAATGACCCTGATATCTTCATGGATCTAATGAATAGAGTCTTTAGAGACTATCCTGATCAGTTTGTGGTAGTCTTTATAGACGATATTCTTGTCTATTCAAAGAGAAAGGAAGAACATGAAGATCACTTGAGAATTATATTGAAGACCCTGAGAAAGGAGAAGATTTATGCCAAATTTACCAAGATTGAATTTTGGCTTAAAAAAGTTTCATTTTTGGGTCACATAATCTCAAAAGAGGGGATATCTGTGGATCCAGCAGAAACAGAGGTTATCGAAAGATGGTCGAGACCAACAAAAGTGACTAAGATCCGAAGCTTTCTTCGTTTGGCTGGATATTATCGACATTTTTTGAAAGATTTTTCACGATTATCTAATCCACTCACCAAGTTGACTCGGAAAGAAGATAAGTTTTTTTGGATGGAGGAATGTGAAGAGAATTTCAAGGTGTTGAAAAGAAGGTTATCCAGTGCACCTGTGCTCACACTTCCTTGTAGTGGAGAAAGGTTTGTGATCTACAGTGATGCATCCAAGAAGGGATTGGGGTGTGTTCTTATGCAAAATGATATGGTGATAGCTTATGCCTCACGACAGTTGAAAATACATGAGAAAAATTACCCAACTCATGATTTGGAGTTAGCTGCGGTAATCTTTGCATTGAAGATTCGGAGGCATTATCTTTATGGAGAAAGGTGTGACATTTATACTGATCATAAAAGTTTAAAGTATATTTTCACACAAAAGGAGCTGAATATGCGCCAAAGAAGATGATTGGAGCTGATTAAGGATTACGACTGCTCAATCCATTACCACCCTGGGAAAACAAACAAGGTGGCAGATGCATTAAGTCGACAAGACCATGACAGTTTATCCATTATGAGGATCACAAAAGAGCCAATATTTATGGATTTACAAATGATGGATCTTGGAATTATAATGGAAGAGGGAAAATCGTATCTTTCTTAAATGAATGTTCAACCATCTATACATGTGAAGATTAAAGAGGCACAGAAAGATGATGTTGAGTTACAAAAGAAGGTGAGAAATGTTCCTGAATTCAACCTTGATTGTGATGGGATAATAAATTTCATGAATCGGGTTTGTGTTCCTCCCATCCCTGAATTAAAGAAGGAGCAGCTGGATGAGGCTCATAGTTCTTCATTCTCTATTCATCCTGGAAGCAAGAAGATGTATAGGGACCTGAAAGAGTACTTCTGGTGGGATGGCATGAAAAGAGATGTTGTTGAATATGTCTCTCGATGCTTGGTTTGTCAACAAGTTAAAGCTGAGAGACACAAGTCTAAGGGGATGTTACAACCATTACCCATACCCGAATGGAAATGGGAAAACATCACTATGGACTTTGTCACAGGACTTCTTAAAACATCCAAAGGCAATAATGCTATCTGGGTCATAGTTGATCGTCTTACAAAATCTGCACACTTCATTGATATTAGAGAGGATTTCTCTCTAGATCAGCTTGCCAAGATATATGTAAAGGAAGTGGTAAGATTGCATGGAGTACCACTTTCTATTATATCTGATCGGGATCTGAGATTTTCCTCGAAGTTCTGGCGAAGTCTTCAGCATACTCTGGATATAGAGTTGAGTTTCAGCACTGCTTATCATCGTCAGACAGACGGTCAGTCTGAGAGAACAATTCAAACTCTAGAAGATATGTTGAGAGCTTGCTCTATGGATTTCAAAGGTGGTTGGGATCAACACCAACCTTTGGTGGAATTTTCTTATAATAATAGCTTTCACTCCAGTATTCAGATGGCTCCTTATGAAGCTCTCTATGGAAAGAAATGCAGGACTCCAACTTGATGGGATGAAGTTGGGGAAAGAAAGCTATTAGGACCTGATCTTGTTGATGAAATGGCAGAAAAGGTCAGATCTATTCAACAACACATAAGAGCAGTTCAGAGTCGACAGAAAAGTTATGCCGACAACCGAAGAAAATACCTAGAGTTTGAAGTGGGTGATGAAGTGTTCTTACGAATATCTCCTTGGAAGAGGGTTATGAGATTTGGAAAGAAGGGGAAGTTGAGCCCTAGATATATCGGTCCTTTCGAAATACTGGATCGTGTTGGGAAGGTAGCTTTCCGATTGGCTCTTCCACCGAATCTCTCTCAAGTTCACGATGTGTTCCATGTATCTCTCCTGAGAAAGTACATACCTGATCCTTCACATGTACTCAGCTCAGAAGTTATACCGCTGGAGCAAGATCTTTCTTATGAAAAACAACCGATAGAGATTCTGGATCATAGCGAAAAGTCCTACGAAACAAGACCACTTGATTGGTGAATGTTTTATGGAGGAACCACCAATTAGAAGAGGTTACATGGGAGCTTGAGGATTTGATGAGGGAGAGGTATCCTCATCTGTTTGTTACAAAGTGACGAATTTCGAGGGCGAAATTCATTTTAAGGGGGGTAGAATGTAACAGCCAATACTTTTATGTTATATAAATCATAAAAGGAATCCTTTTCCACACACAACACTTGCTTGGCTAGCTTTACACGAAATCGCGACCTTCCTCGATAGCTTGCGTCGTACGCAATACCGAGTTTTACTAAACAACGATATACTATTAAAATATTATTAAAACTAGCTGTTATGAATAGTAATAACCATTTTTTGAAATTTTATAAATTTTATTTTTCAAAATGGACATCATTTTTGGATTCGTAATATCAAAATTAGCCTAGGGTGAAATTTTGGTATTTTTCTGAAAACTTTCAATTTTTGATGAATAGTGAAACCACTAAGTGGTAGTTAAAAAAACTGAATTTTTCATAAAACATAATTTTACCGCTTCTGTGAGTGGAATTTCGAAAATCTGAGAGACACGGTTAATATCAAGGACTAAAATGTGGTTCAATGAGATGAAAATAATTTTTGGATGAACAGTAACTTTTTACTTTTTTTACCACCGTTAAAAGTAAATAGGGTAATTAAAGGTAAAAATGATATTATTATTACCGTAACACATTTCCTAATTCTATTGGACGAGTGTAATTCGAACTAAAACAACCTTAGGAATAAAATATGACCATTTAGGCCCACTTGGATTAGATTATGACATTTATTATTAATTTATTTAAAGAAGGGTTAAAATAGTTAAAATCAATGTTTAATAAGTAAATCATTTTTAATATGGGGTTATACATAAGGTAAATTCGACTATAAATATCATTAGAAATATAAATATATTTCCTACAAAATGGTATTTTATTTGTAATTTTTAGACATTAAATAATTTAATTTATTTATGACACAACGATGATGCAGTAATTATCTTATTAATGAAATATTGACATAATTGATGTTATAAATACCCAAATTAATATAATTTGAGACTTTTTATGAATTCCACAAATTTTCTAGGTTAATATGGCATGTTAGGATTAATTTAATTAACTTTGGTCGAAGTAATCATTATGTTATGAGTTTCAAAAAAATCAACTATTGAATAGTGTCAAAATTGACATAAAATAGTTTTTAAAACAAATATTATATTATTAATTGTTATTTTATTCCTAAAAATATATGGTTAGGCCAAATGATTTATATAAGGTTATATATATTAATAATAAACAACATGGGGTTCGTTCGGCTTGATATAGTAAGTTTATTAATCTTATAGTATAAGAACACAAGAAGACACGGTAAAAGTAAAATTATTTAACTTAATGTTAAATCTAAATGATAAGGTAAAAATAGGAACTTAAACTTGTTTAAATTATATTTTATTAGATTATTTCGACACATCCCCACCTTAGCCTCTAAATAAATCAATTTGGAGCTATTTAATACCGAACTTGACTTTATAATAAAATAATATTTTTAGTTATTCCAAAGGTGCCCCTCTCCTCCCTTATAAAAGGGCACCTCCTCCCTCTATTCCTCACACCACTTTGAGCCTTCAAGATCGGCCAACCCCTGCCACTTTCTCCTCTACACTTCCCTAGAGACATCCTAGAGGTCCTGGTCTTCTTCAAAGACCAATTTTAGTGCCCTAAAAGAAGGTCTCAAAGAAGCACTTCAAAGAAGAGGTAATGTCCATTACCGATTCTTTCATCTTTATTTCTTCTTCCACTTATTCTTCTTTAGTTGTTTCATTATGAAGTAATAACATCAGTATCACTCATATACTGATATGTTATTATAAGAATGAAACAACCCTATTTCAGCATCTATCCATCCTACGGAAAAAGAAATCACCGCGCATGAGTACGTACGGAATACCGTCTCCACGCCGTGGTGTAATCTATTTTCCACCAACACCTTACTTGGATAGGTATAATGGTATAAATAATGACTATATATGACTATTATAAAGTGATATTGATTCTGAAATAGTATACATACACTCCAATACAATTCCATGATCATAGGAACGATATCATCACTCGTGCGTACGTACGGAATACCGTCTCAACGATGTGATGCGACTCGTTCTACATGATCTTCATTTCATAATGATTATATAAATGAATTGAATGAATGAATATGATATATGTTACACTAATACCATTCTGGAAATGAGGTATCTATAACCTAAAGAGAAGAATAAGAATTTATTCGACAAACACGCATATGAACAAAAAGTAATAAACACCCGAATAACAAGTAGTAATGAAATATTACTACTAAGAAGTTAAGAATATGACCATATATGATATCATAAAAATATGTATGATTCTGGAATAAGTCAATAACATTATTTAAATCATTATACAAGAGGTTCGGACACGTATAAAGCATATCGGACCTGAGGTAAGGGAAATATCACAATCTCATTTTTATCCGAGATTATTTATACTTTGGCATTTACTGGGTTGTATTTTATCATCCATATCCATGTTTCCTCAATATGTAATATTATTTCCATCCACCTACAATTGTTTAAATAAAATTTTACCCTTCGGTGAGTTTTTAGTAAAATATATTAAAGGAATCTTTTGTCGTTTTTCGTACGAGGTACTTTTTGACTTTTCCGACAAAAGTACGAAGAATGTTTTTTTTAACTTATACGACATGAATGGATTTTTAAAACATTATTTCCAAGAAGCTTCCTTTAAAAGTTTTCATGTTTATTTTTAATCAACTTCTTTTAGTTTAAAATTGTATGACATTTTAAGAAAGGATAAATGTTTTTGAAGTAGAAAGGATATTTTTTTCAAGAATGGTGTTCAAGTGTTTTTTCAAAATTATTTTCCATCTAAGATAATAAAGGGTTCTGTTTCTATCCCTATTATTACATTGATTTGATTATGTTGTGATGGAATTATTTTTATGAATTCATTTATCTTATATTAATTGTTTTATGATGTCACGATGTTTAAGAATTCCATTTTTATTACATGGGTTATGCAATGATGTATGATTTATGATTTTTGTGGCACACATAAGAATGGTTTCATTATGAGATGGTTGGGACATATATCTCCCTCCAATGCATTGGGTAAATATTTTATATCTCATGAGATAGACATGGATGGAACGGTAGGTTATACCGGTTCAGTGAAACAGGACTGAAACCAGGAGTGAACTCGGTTCAAAAATGGACTTTGTCCACTAATATAGTCTTGGAAATGAGTCTTGACTGATAAGAAATGATTCTCTATGATTATGTATGTATGCCACAATGTTTCATGTTTTAAGTTATGATTATTGGGATTACATTTCACTAATATGATTTATCCCATGTTATGAAATTATGATCTCTTTTGAAGGTTAAGATTTCCAAAAGTTATGTGCTTATGTATATGATGTGATTGATATTTCTTTTTTTTACCATTACTGAGCATTTGAGATCACCCTTTTGTATGTTTTATTTCCCTTGGTCAGGAAGAAGGATATTAAGTATAATATGCCAAAAAGGGACTCTAGATATGATAAAATAAATGGGAGGCAATGTAGATGCTTTATGAACCAGTTGTTTATGTTTCCCAGTTTCCAAAGACAATATACCTATACAGTCCTTTATTGGTTTTGTTATATGTTGTAATAAGTGTGCTTCAATTCTGAAGTGATAAAAGTGTATGTAAACTATGGGTCGTTATAGAATAAGGAGGGCTTGGCTCTTTTTGAAGAAAAATTGAATTATTCTAATTTTTAATCTAATATGGTATCATCCTCACTTCCCATTAGTAGTAAATTAGCTCCATCAGCATGAAAAATCACCGCAATTTCACACCATTCATCATTTTAGTAGAAAGATTTTCAATCATATTAAACATGTTTTTTATTGACAGCTACACACAGGCATATATTTTTTTTATTAGAATATCTATAAATGCACAACTCTCATATATAAAATCTCTAGAAAAGGCATAGCTTTCAACAAAGTGATTTTTTTCAGAAACAAGAACATATCTTCAACGTTTGATTTTCCACTCAAATTATCTCAAAATAAGTCATCACAACACAAGCCAACCTCCCCCAAACTTAAGTTCAACTAGATTATGCAATTTCATTTCAAGATCTGGTTGGATAGGGAAAACTGGCTAGTAATGTGGCTAACAAAATAGGATGTTCATGTCTTCTAAGGGATACAAGTATTAAATGATAATAGAAATCCCTAATAAAATGGATTATTTTGAAAAGGTGGATTTAAAACCAACAAAATTCCTCAACCATTTAAAACACATGTACCTCAAACCCTCATGTTTTGATAGGAACAAATCAAATTATGTTTAAATCAATCATGGTATGGTTCTCTCAAGAAGTGAGGTAAAAGAAAAGATTAGAAAAATTAGGTTTAAAATCCTCATAGAAAAATGATTTCAAATATAATGATTGTGAATTTTGGCATGGCATTAATAAATCAGAGTACATTTCATGAAATTTCCAAATATTTGAACCTGAAACAAAGTGAATTTCAACATTCATTTAAGCTCAGTTTCATGGGATAAATTGTTTCACACATTGAAATGGGTTTAAATTTTTTTGATGATAATCATTTCATCTCAAAAGTTTCAAAAACACACAAAAATTTGAAAAGCACTCAAGTGAAAATACTAAAATATAAAGGTTCCCTCCCCCACACTTAAATGATACAGTGTCCACAATGTATTCAAATTTATTTAACATGAAATAAAATTTTTAATTGAATAACAGAGATCAATAAAGTGTAAAGGAAAGATAAAAACTGACTTATTGGTAGTGTAATGTTGAGTTAAGCTCCTAAGTGTTACGCACATAAAAACCTTCAAACAAATGTAGATAATAAAACATAATAAATTTATTGAAAGTAAAGAAAATATAAATATAATGATAATAGAATGATAGATCTTGGTTTAATTGCCCTAGTGGGCCCAATGTTTTGAGTGCCTCTAGATGGGTAGTTTCAGTTGGTTATCCCAATCTGATGGTGGGTGAACTTTCTTTAATATTAACCACCATAACTTCTTCCTTCCATCAATAACATCTAATTTTTTGTGGACGACTTCATGGATATGGTACAAAAAATCCACCCCAATGAAAATGAAATTAAACTTGCATGGTGGGGGTCCGACAAAGAATGAGTCCTTATCTTTATTGGTTTTTACTTTCACAACTTATTCTTTATTCTCCTGTGGTTCCTCAAGGTATTATACATCAAAAGAATAATGAAATAAAAAATCATACTGTAATTCTATTTGAATAAAATTAAAACATGTTGAATTAATATCAAACTCTTCCCTTTCAAAGTAACCATCTCGTCTCTCTTTCCCCTCAAGAAATTCCACTTGGATCTCATCTTGAACTCCTTCCAAGGAATGATCAACATGTTCCAGGAGCTCTAGGTGTTCCTCTTCAGGTGTATCTTCTTCTTTTTCATCATCCACTAAGGTAATAGATGTGTTTGCTGAATATGAAAATTTCATGCAAGGGGAGGTGATACTCAATTAAGATTCTATATAATCAAAATGAAAAGTGTTAAGAAACTGATTATCTCATTTAAGTGGCTTGAATCCAATTGATTCTTTAGTATGAGGTTCTTCTTGTAGTTTAATTTCACAAGATAGAGATATGTAGTGAGGCTCCTCCGTCTTTTCATCAAATTCCACCGCATTGGTGTTGTCTTCCTTCAATGGTTATGGATCATTTACTCTATAAGGAATATCTGAATCAAGTAGTTCTTCACACTCATTATAGAATCCATCAAGATATTTTTTATCTCCCACTTGTATCTCAGTAGGTAATTCTTCCTTCTTTTCCTCCTCTGGTTCATTCATAGTTTCTAGTTTTTCCATCAATTCACATACATATTCAAATGCAAGTTCTACTTTGTTGTCTAGTTTTTCTATGTCATTATGAAGGTCATGGATCTGAACTATATCATAACCAGCCTCGTCTATATGTTCCAAATGTGGGTATTTGTTCCATGAATTTAAGATATGATCATTTGAAAGCATCATGGAGAATTATTTTTCACGATTTTTTAGTTGAGAAATGTTAAATATTAATAATTATATTATGGCACCACCTCCCTGAAAACGGAGCCAATTTTTGACATGTTCCTGTCATGGGGTGTGAAAAAAAAAATTATTTACTAAGTTAAAATATATTGTAGTGGTTATCCTAGGTTACATCCCGAGAGGAGCGCTCAACAATCACTTATGTCACTTTAAATTTGATAACAAAGTGTGGTTTTTTTGTTATTGTTGGTTAGGAAAGAAATGAAACAAAACTAAAGAACTAATTATTATAAAATATTTAAAAAAAATTGAGACATAATGCAATTAAAAATAGTAATAATAATTGATTTATCAGGTTCGGTTTGGTTTTTCAATTGTAATGTTATCATATTTCCAATTTTATTCATTCCTCTTATGCTAAGTCAGTTTAAGTTATATTTCACAATATCTTCCTACCACTCCCTTAGTAAATGGTTATGGAGAGATTAAACCTTAACAATACCTCATCTAAGTCTACACTCTTTCTTATGTGTTAAACAAATATAGTGAATACCCTCAATTTAGTTAGCCAATTCCCGATCGGGTCTTCTTTATCCCAAACAATTATGAATATTAAACACCCCTTCCACAGGTACTGATAATCCCCAAGTAATTGACCACTAAGCCATGATCTATTCAATCGTATATAGACCAGAACCTAGTGGAAGTAGATTATGAAATTTTACCAAAGATTTAATAACAAAAGAATATAAAATCAAATACAATTGCATAAGATAATAAAATAGTTTATTAGAATTTGAAACCAACACCGCAGAAGAGAGAGAGTTTTTATTCAATCAAATTCATGAACTCAAATATTACAAAAGATAAAACATAACCTTATACAATCTCTCAGAATATATACCCCACCATGGTAATGGTAATTGATAAGAAGGGGGAAGAATAAGGAATTATAAAACTAAGAAGAACAAAAGAATGAAAAGAAAGAATAGAATTTTTCTCATCCAGAATCTGTCCACCAGAAAGATAGCTTCGTTTCTCCCACCATCTGCTCAAATCAGGATGATGTAACTTCTTATAAGAGATTTTTAATGGATGTTTCCATCTAACCCCAATGTTTCATGGAATTTAGAGCCATATTGAATGAGTAATGTCCAAATTGGAAGACCTGACTCTTTCAAGCTTCCAATCACTATTCCACCAACCCTATTTTGACCAGTTGAATGGTGGAATAAATGAAATTATTAATTCAGGGAAATTAATTAAAAGCTTCCTCGTTGAGGTGGATTTCAATCCCAACTGTAATAACCCAATTTTTTAGTTTGTATCCCATGATATAGATCATTTAGTGAGGCATGGTCCATTCAGCCGGCAAGAATAAGTATTCACATTGAACTAATTTTTTTGGCTTAATGGAGTTCAAATTGGATCTGGGTCATGAATCTTTATTTATAGCACAAAAATCATGTCATCCTAAAAAAAGGAATCACGTGAATTGAATGAAAATTTTAGGATTTATTCTTGAAATACATAGGAAACATAAATCTGTTTATTGTCCAGAGTTAACCACTTTTCACACTTATGCTCAAAACTCACCAAAAACATAAAATGATGAAAATATGATCAAATTGATTAATGGTAAGGGATTTAATCATTTAAAAACAAATGTTGAAATATGAAAATATGAGCTCTGCCAGTGGTGAACATAATTTAGAGTGAAATATTCATGAGTGGGAAAAAATAAATATGTTCCTTTTATTGAAGTTGTATTAAAATCCTGTATTTAAGGGAAACAACTAGGGTTTAAACAAGGTGGGTTGTTATATATAATTTAGAAAAAAAATTATTGTAACAAAAAAATTATTAATGGATTCTCAATGGTGAAATTTAACATTTTAAATCAAGTATGGGCGAGTATCACTAGGTGAGTGGAGAGCATAATATTATACCACCAACTGTAAATGAAACATGAGCTGAGTGAGATCAGGGAGACACCTACAGTTTCAGAGAGTAAATTCAGAGTAATATCATAGCCATTCTTAAAATCATTGATTTTATATGAGTTAATTTTTTTTGAAAGAAGATTAATTGAGGTGAGATGTGATGTATGACCAAAAATTAATTAGTTGCAATAGATGTAAGAGGAACCAAATAAGTAAAAATCCTTGTTTGAAGGGGAAATGAATTTAAAAATTATTTTGGATATATGTTTTTTAATGGTTTAGTCACAAAATATTTTGAAGGTATCATTGTGAGTAAATTTCATAGAGTAATAAAAATCTAGAGAAAAAATTCAATACAAAAACTCCAAATGAAAACTAAGAGATAAATCCATCCTATAGTACCTAATCTCCAGTCTAGGCTCGAGCGAAGGCTATGGTAGGGGTACGGTTTGGTTGAGGATGATGACTTGGGTGAGGGATGGGGTGGGTGAGACAGGTCGGGGGGTTGTTAATATAGCACTGACATGGGTCCTGGGGTAATGGGATCAAAGGGATCTAGAGATACTTTTGAGCCAGCAACGGGGGGAGCATGGTGGTGCTAGGGTTTGGGGTTAGTGTTTAACGGGAGCTCAGGGGGAAAAGGTTTGAGAGAAGGGTGGGGAATGGGAGAAAATGGTCTTTTTAATAAAAACCCAATATTAGTGGAATTTTATAAAAAAACTCCATGGAATCATTTAAATTTTTTATGTTGTTCTTTACTAAACCACCACTAAAAACTATCACTAAACAATGAATATATTATAGTGGAACTAGTCTTGAATTTTAGCCATGCATGGTGGAAGTTTAAGACGATAGGCTACTACTCTTATGTGATAAAGGTTCTCAAAGAGGCCAATTTATCTTGGGATAAGATTACCTTTATTTCCAAACTACATTAATCTTTTCCATAGTAATTTTCATAGGAATATTTTATCTCTAACATCGAACTCCAAGTCCCTTCAAAGGTTTTCAACATAACTCATTTTCTGAATCTGAGCAGCTTCGATATGCTTTTGGATGGATTTATCCTTTTATATCATTTATTTCACATGATTAGGTCCAAGTATCATTCATTCTCCAACTTCATCCCAATAGGTTGGAGTTTTACATCAATTTCCATATATATCTTCATATGGAACCATCTGAATACTCAATTGGAAACTATTATTGTATGAGAACTCAATGAATGGGATATGCTGATCCCATCCACCATTGAATTCCATTTAGTAGGCTCTTAGCATATCTTTTACTATCTAAATAGTCCCTTTAGGTTATCGATCAGATTGGGGATGATAGGTCATGAAAAAATTTCAATTCAATACTCACGGCATGATGGAGACTTCTCAAGATTTTAGATGTGATCCTTGGATCACGATTAGAGGTGATCAAAAGTGAAACCCCATGAAGACTTATCACTTTTATTACATGTACATTATAAATTTTTTCAAGTGAGATATCTTCCCAAATATAAATAAATTGGGAAGTATTTGTGAGTCACTCCACCAAAATCCATACTTTATTTCTCATTTGGATGCCTTCAAGAGACCAGTGATGAAGTCTATAGTGACATTCTACCATTTCCACATGGGTATAGGCAGTGGTTTCATCATCCCTTTGGAATTATATCACAATTATCTTAATATATCAAGAACCATTATATATACTCTATAATATTTTTCATTATGTTGACCCATAAGAAGTTTTCTCAGAGATCATTGTACATATTGGTACTCCCATAATGAATATAGAAAAGTGAGCTATGTGAATTATCCAATAGCTCATTATTTGCCTCATGTGAAGAAGGAACATAAATCCTTATTCCAAATTGAATCACGCCATAATCATCGATATATAACTCTTATAACATCCCTTCCATTATTGTATTCACCTTGTTTTGTAACTTAGGATCATCCCTTTGTGCCACCTTGATCTTCTCTTGAATAAATGGTTGAGAAATAATTTGGGAAATGTAGGATGTATTCCCTACAATTATTACAAATCTATAATTTTAATGACCATGAAGATTGGGTCTTTCTCAATCAACTACATGGATAGAGTAGCAGGTTATTTCCTGCTAAGTGCGTCATCTGCCTTGATTTGCTTCCCAGGATGATAGTGAATAGAGAAATCGTAGTCCTTGATTAGCTCTAACCATCTCCTTTCATGAATTTTGATCTGCTTTTGTGTTAATATTATCATTAGGATATTATGATATGTATATATGTCACAATTCTCAACATAGAGGTAGTTCCACCTGATTTTTTAGGAAAAAATCACAACTACAAACTTTAGATCATGTGTCTGGAGTTCTACTCATGGATCTTCAACTGACATGAGGTATAGTCTATCACATTATTATTTTTCATGAGTAAACAACCCAATACTTTATTTTAAGCATCATTTTATGTCAAAAAACTTTCAATATTTGTTGTTAATGTGAGTATAGGTGTAATGATCAATCTCCTAATTATCTCATTAAATCTTCCCTTGCAATCCTTCATCCATACAAACATTACCCCTTTCCATGTTAACTTAGTTATCAGTCTAGACAATCAAGATAAATTTCTCAAAAAAAATTATAGTACCCTTATAATACATGAAAACTGTGGATTTCCATGACACTAGAGTGTTTGGACCATTCCACAATTACATTTTTTATGGGTCCCCAAAAATTCCCTCACTTGTGATCATCAGTCACATGAATGTGACTTGTTGCATCCAAAATTTTCACTTTCTAAACATGGAGTAAAATTTCTACTTCCTCAATTTCACTAGAAAAATCCTTATATGTTATTCATGTTCCTCCTTGATCTTGGATCTAATGAGAATATTTTTGATAAACACTACCAAAAAAATTTCAATGTAGTTTCTAAAGAATATTTTTAACAAATCCAGGAAGACTTCTTGGGAATTCGTAAGTCTGAATAGAATTACTAGAAAATCATATTTCCCATACCATGAATGAATGGAAGTCTTATGAATACCATCCTTCTTCAAAATTAGTTGATTATATCCAAAACAAAGATCTACCTTTGATATGTAATGAGCTTCTTATTGTTGATCTAACAATTCATCAATCCTTGGAAGAGGATACTTGTTCTTTTATGGTGATCTTGTTGAATTCCTGATTTTTGATATAAAAAATCATTAATACATAAATTGTATATATAAATGGAACTTCTGCACCCTAAGGTTATGAACTAGGGAATATGAACCCTCTGTACAGATTCTCATACATTTTCTTCTATAGCTCCTCTAGATTGATCGGGGCCATCCTATGGGGACATTTTGAGATAAGAGTATCATGGGGTATGAGTTATATTATGAACTGTATGTCATGATATTGAATAATTCCTAGTAACTCTTCCTAAAATACTTCACCATATTCCCCCATAATGTTAATTTCCCCTTGGTTTATACCTTTCTATGAATAGAACTTTTAAGCGAGGTATGCGTCTTCACAGAGAATCAATACCCACGCTGTTGAAGGATTTTACAAAATAGATTAACGATCTTCCATGAATTTATAGTGGAGAATGTGATGTTTCAAAATATGAAAATATTTTAATTTTTCCCAGTAGTGGATTTTACAATATATAATAATATCCAATCTATTCCCATTATAGCATTGAATTCCACTAAGGGAACTATCATGATATTTTTTGGAAGAATATTCCCACATATTCCAATAAGATAATAGTCTAATACTTGGGTTGCAATGATTTCAACACTTTGTGTTTTTATGGATATCTCTAATTCAAGGATTCCAGGATTATATTTAATAGTTCTAGAAATCTTGATTGATATAAAGAAGATCATACAACCTGAATCAAATATGAAATTTTTCATTATTTAGTGAATAGAATGTGTACCTAGAATGTTGTTGTTTTCTTACTCTACTTCAGCAGTAGTGATGGAATAATACTTACCTTTATCCATTGGTTTTAGTGGTGGATGATATTTATTACCCTTGAGGACTTGAGGTTTAGCACACTTAATTTCATAGTTCCCTTTCTCCCAACAGTTTTATCATTGAACCATTGGTGGTACTCTCCTTTCTTTCATCATATCAGCTAATTTCTTTATGTCTCTCAACATTCAGGATCTTGGTGGCCTTCTCTCCCACACTTATATCATTTCCCCATCCATTTTAGGATTTTCCTATGATGATTCTTCACATATTTTTGACTTGTGAGTGGTTTTTATTTCTTTCCATCTTCCTCATTAGATCCCCTAGCTTAAAAAATATATCTTTTGTCACTTATCACCATTTCCATAGGACCATTCTCTAAAATCAATCTCCACACTGAGAGAACATCAATCAAATTCTTCATAATGCCCAAGGTTTTGGATATCTATATCCTTTCGATGGATTGTTTTAAACCAATAAAGAATCTGTCAATTCTACAATCATTTTTTCTAACAAAACCAAAATGGTACCTTTAAAGACTTGTGGAATGTTTTGGTAGGTCGTGACTAATTCGCCGTCTTTTTTCTTCAGCTATATGAATTCTCTATCTATATTATATTGAAGAGTTCTTGGGAAATAATTGTTAATAAACACTATCTTAAGTCTTTACACTCCATATTTTCAATTTCTTCCTTTGTCTTGGTATTCTTAAAAGAATCAAAACATTGATATTTCTCTGCATCTAAAAAGTAAACATCCATAGTTACCATCTCCATCTCTAAATACTGAAGCATAGAAAATATTTTCTCTATTGATTTAACTCACTATTATGTATCTAGTGTATCAAAATATCCAATAAACATCAAGGTTCATTTCCACATAAAAGACTTGATAGCCAATTGGTCCCTCTTAGGTGGAGGAGTAAGTTCCACATTATTTTGGTTATTTTTTATATACCATGACTACTAGACAAGAATAACCATAAAATTTTGAAGTCCACCTCCAAATACATTGGGGATATCATTAAAGAAATCAATACATTGTTCCTCATATGGTTTTTTGTCCAAATTTCTCCTAGTTCGCACCATTTATAAAATAGAAAAGGTTAGAATAAAACATAATTAGACAAGTTGTGAATAAATAAATAATTATTTTTTACCATTAACAATAATGGAATGACTTATGGGATCCCTATGGTTATATTGTTTCAAAAAAAAGTTTCTTAGGTTCTTACTTATACTTAGCCTCATGCTAAGGGTTTTCACTAGGGTTCACTAATCATAATTCCCAAATTAACTAAACCATTATTTGATCCTAACTATAGTTATCCTAATTTTTTTACACGATTATTACGTTATTTTAATGATTAAAAACATAAAAGTGCTACAAAACTAAAATGAAATAGTTTTGTGTACTGGGTAATTTAGGACCATACATAGCATTTAAAAAATAAAACATAAAAATTTATTTAATTCCTTCTCCAACCTGTTATTGGCACTCATGTTCTCCTTAGAACAATTAATAACTTCAGGATATACATCAAAGAAAGGGGTGATCTAAATTCCTAGTAATAAGATAGATAATAACATTAATCAATATAACTTAGGGTGAAAATAATCATAATTATCAAGAAAATAACCACGTGATCATAATCATAATCATGAGAGGAATCATTCGATAAAGGCATGGAATGTGACAATGTACAAAAATGAAACATCATGTCTTAGAGTGTTACTACAGTACATAGTTGTGAACAAAGTTAGCATCATGTTCACTCTTATTTAACTTAATCTCATGAAATTCATAACATTAAACAATTAATTTTAAGAAAATAAAATTTTGGGTGAACCCGTCACATCATAACATTTACATGTGATATATAATTTTTGGTGCACCCATCACATCAAAAAATCTACATTATCAAGAATGAAACATAGACCGTATATAAATCATGGACATAAAATAAATTATGGAAAGGAATGGGTTTCATTTAATAAATAATAAATTCATGGATAACCATTGGGGTTCCCTAAAAAATTGATATTAAGATAATGGGTATAAGCACCGTCACTCTGGAGTGATTACGAATCAATCTCAAGATAAGTAAAATGTGTGTTTTTTGAAAGAAGATTTATTTGAAAAAAAAATCATTTGTTATAAAACTTGATTGGAAACATGTACATCTATAAAATAAAAAGTAAAGATAATGAAATTATATTTAAGGTACTTCAATGGAAAATCAATAATGAAAATGGATAGAAAGAGGGAAACCCCAAAGGAATAGAGTTGGGTCATAAATTTCCCATTACATTATGCATGAGTGACTTATTTACATTAACATCATTTATAAGAAATTTAGATTCATTAATTACTATATAAAAATTTATTATACATGTATATGATTTTATATAATTTCATTTAGTTTATTTATAGCCTTTTAAATGAGTTATTGAGCTCAATTTCATCGTTCTATAGTTTTTAATTTTCTCATGTTGGTTCACTAAAATATGACCATAGAAGTTTATGTACAATGTGTATAATTTAAAAAATTAAATTTATATGTTATTAATATAGGTTTATGTGGTTATATATATCATTATGATAAATGATATGAGGATAATTCATTACAAACAAAGTTTGTGATAATCGTTTATGATAATTTTGATAGATTTATGATCACAACAAACTTGTTTTTTTCATGTAGTACTATGTGTATATGTTATTTTCCAAACATTAAAAATGTTACAAAAAAATCACAATATTTTTTAACTATTGTAATGGTTTTATAGATGTCATTGAAGTATTTAAATTAAAATGAAAATGAAACGTCCAAGATATAGGTAAATTGACACATCACGGGCGATGATTTAATTTTCAGAATAAAAGAGGGATAGAAATGAGTTTGATTATGGATCCTAAATTAACATGATATAATTATATTATATAAATACTATTATAGTTATCATGCAATTTTCTATAGATAATTTTAGGGGAAAATAAGAAGATTAATTAAATTGAAAAGTGAAAATGAAAGGAAAAGAAATCCAATTTTACCTCTTGAATAATCCTCTTTGAGAACCTCCATAAGGAACCTAGGATTTGTCTATTATTGAGACCAGAACCTCTTGGACATGGGGAAGGGTCTTGGGAAGATATTTGGGCATAATTTGTACAATGATAAATGGTTTTTATGTGTGAGGAAATTAGGTTTTGAGGGGTGGTATTTATAGTGTAGGATAGGGGGTTCCCCATTTTTTAATAGTTAGTTTATTATTTTGGTTCTATAATATGAATAGTTTTATGAATATCTATAAATATATTAAGATAATGAAGCTTATTTCTTGATTTTGGGCTTACATCAGCCATACGTCATCCATGACTCAATAATTCTAGTATTTAGCTTTTATCATAACATTTCAAAAATGAACTCCATTTTATGAAAACAATTTTATAAATATGATAAATTAATTTTTATTCAAAATAATCATTTACTTGAAAAATACAGATTTTAAAATTATAACCAATTTTATAACACCTTGAAAATTTTATTAAGGTCTCATTAAATTATATTATAATAATAAGACAATGACAAATTAATTTATGTGTGTATTTTATGAAAATAAATATTCTTTTTAAACATTATATTAATTATAAAATTGTAAATAAATATTTATGAATTATAAATCTACCAAACCTTAATTTATCATTTTTTAAATATTTATTTTCTTATTTCATGATAATATTTTATTATATTATCATTCACATTATGCTTTAACTTTATTTATACTTTCAAAGGTGAAGTTACTATTATATCGGTATAGGTTCCTTAATTTATGAAAAATAATCATATTTCATTGATTCTTTACTTTTAAAGTTTGTATTGTGATCTGTAGGTGATTTTATATGATTTATTCTATAAGTCATGATTATAAGAAGGGAATTTTCATTGATAAATTTTTTGTCTTTACATTGTAGATCCACTTGGTTTCTTTAAATAGATTACCTAGAAGAAAATAATGAATCATCTATTAATTTTAAATAATAAAAAACAAAATTTGAAATCAAGACATGAGGAAAGTAAATATTGTGATATTCAGGCCAATTATGTGTAAATAGAGAATGAAATGTGATGTGGGGATAAATAGAGTTAGGAAAGAACACAGAGGGATGTTAAATTTATTTTTTAAACAAATATAATTCCTAAAAAACTCATTGATTTATAAAAATTAAATAAATCATGGGTTTCCTCACATGCAACACTATATATTAATTCCCTAGCTAGACTCTCTCCATAAAATATCTAACAATAATCCTGAGGAATAATTGATTCCTCAATTATTAGAGTGTCGTCCTTTTCAATAACTACATCAATAAGATTATCCAAATATTAATTAAGCCCAAGAGAAATAAAATAATTTTTGAAATTTAACAAAGTTTCCAGATAGATATTTTTGTTAATAAATGTTTCAACTCCAAATTCCTTACAATAATTAACCAAGACATGAATAAAAAACTTTGAAAAATATTTTAAAGGACATTAAATTTTATATGTAATTTCTACCAGACAAGGGGCATCAAAAAACCTAGAAATGAGAGAAAATATAGCTATTACTTACCCAATATCTAAAAAAACTACACAAAATAACATCATAAATTGAAAATTGAAAATACTTTCACCTAATGTTTTAAAATAATGATTGTAAAATTTGTTTTCTATAGTCCATAGAAGAATAAAATGAAGTGGATTTCTAAAAAATAAGTGTGAAAACATATTTTATGGGTTCATTAAAAGTATGTCAGAAATTATTGAGGAAGAAGACCAGATCAATTTGACAATAATCAAGCATTTATTTTGGAAATGGACCCAATAATTCACTAATTTTAGAGCCTTAAATACACTCAATGCCTTGTAAAAAACACTCTAAAATAGGATTAGTAGGTTTAGAAACCTAGATTCAGGATTCTAAAGCATGATTATACTATAGAGAATGGTTTTTCCCATAAAAAAAGTTTGTGATAATGGAATAAGAGCCTGAGTGATACTCTCAACAAGTAAGTGAATCATAATATATTTATCATAAAGAGGGAAAGAACCATACATAGATATGAACTCAATTTGGAAGAACTAATTCAGAGAAACACTTATCTAGTCACATCACACATCAGGTTTGGTTTTTTTCAAAAACCCTAACTTCCTCAACATCATCCATAGATTTGAGGGTATGTTTTCCAATAGAAATGATAATGACAGAACTCTTAATATCAAAAAAGCGTCTACCTAAGATAATTAGGAACTTCATATCACACTAAATATCTAGAATTGGAAAATATGTGGGAAATTTAATCTTTCCAACACTAAATAATAAGTCATCTTTCCTTCTATAAGGATGAGTAAGTGATGTACCCTTAGTTTAAAGTGACACAAATTTTTGTTTCATATTTTAAAATACCCATCTCTTTGAATAAGTAGACGGAAATAAAATAAAAACTCACACAAAAATCACACAAAAAAATTATGTTTTATTCTTCCACAAATTTATGATTGAATAAAAAACTATTAGGGTCCTTATAATTTATAGGTACCTTCCTAAAAATAGCTACACTACACTCCTTTGTAAGACTTATTGTAATAAATTTTATATAATAATTTTTTTATCTTGAAACCTTTTGTTAAATTTGACATATTATAGAATTTTATCCAATTTTTCTATAAATTTTTTATTGATGCTGAAGGTTATAAACAATTATAAGAATATCAATTGGCAAAGCATTGAATTATTTTGAACCATTTCAAGAAATAGAATTGAAGGGTCATAAAGCTTTAAAACTAGTTGATTTATCACCTTCTCTTAAAACCATAAATTATTATTTTCTTCCTTGACCAATTATTACTTCATTATCATTGGTTATTAAGATTTTTCTGGTGAGGATTCATCATTTTGTTCCTGAAAAACATTTCTATCGAGATTTCTATATTTTTTATAATTTTGGTTTCAATATCATATAATACATCAGGATAAACATCCCTGGGTAGTTTAATAAATTGTTTTTTTATTTTCAGACCTGATATTATAGTTACATCCATGAAATTTTCCTTAGTATTCAACACTATTATTTTAGGTTACTTCCCCATGTCTCGAGAAACTACATCTCTATCTACTTGGTATATTTATAGGTCAATATTATGAATTTTTGAATCTAACACTTTTAAGGATCCAATTTCACTTAACACTTGTGGTATTAAACCCTTTAACTTCCATCAAGAATTGGAAGAATCATAATTATTAAAAAATTGTAATTGAAGTCGAAATTGTGGATTTAATCTAGTGGTAAAAACAATTCATAAAACTCATTTATCCTTCCAAGACATGTTTGGTTGATTCCTATAAAATTGATTGTAATACTTGGAAAAAAGTTCATTTTTATAGTTATTTATAGACATAAAATCTATATATTGGTAACTATCATCCATTTTAATGGGTAAATAAAAGTTTTGATATAATATCATAATGTTCCCAAATATGACAGAGTATAGGAATTTCTATCTACGTGTTTTATCGTTGACTACAACAACCTGAGAGTGAATTTCACACATATGGATAGTCATTTTCCTTGTAATTTTTTGTTGATATTTTTTTATCAATTTTACTAAATATTACCTTATACTCCTCGGTTTATTGATTTGAAAAATGACCACTATAAAACTGGTTAACAACATTATAGTCACATGATGTGAGGGCATTATAAAACATTTTAATTAAATTTTGGGGAGAAAGATGGTAGTTGGGGAACTTCTTAATAATCCCTCTAAATTTATCTCATGTTTATTTAAATATTTCTCATTCATCCTAGATGAATCCTATGATTTTATGCCACACATCATTAGCCATATTTCTATGAAAAAACTTCCCTACAAGTGTGTACAAGTGCTAGTTTCATGTGTCAAAAATTTCTTCATTAGGGTTTTTAAACCAGAATATAGCATTATTTTTCAAGGACAAATGAACTTTTATTAACCTATGATCCTCCAAAAAATACCATAAAATGAATTTAAAAAACTATTCTATAAAGATATATAATTAACTCTACATAATACTCAAAAATATATCTATTAAATTATTATAACATTGAGATGTAATATTTCTTAATTTTATAGTTTTTAGAACTAGTAAATATCCATATACATGAGGGCTTGATAGAAAATATTAGTTGGTAGAAATAACTTAGTCTTGTTATCTAAAAAATGATTCTTTGGATGAGTAGGGGAATGGTTTTAATTTTCAATAAATTTAACACCTATATCGACCTCTAGGTCATCCATTTCACATTTGGTAATCTTAAGGGATTAGTAGTACTTATTAATTTCTTGAATTAAAAGTTCAATATTAGAAATAGATTTTTACCAAGTTGTTATATTGTTTATAGTGAACATAGTTCAATGGAACCTCGTATATGTAAGATATACAACAAGTTGTTATCTAAATTTTTAGAAAACTTCTATCTATTTTTGAGGTTGATTTTATTATATTTTATATTTATTTCTTTATTGACACACGTACCTTCCTAGAAAATGACACAAAAAATTTAAATGATTTCATTGACTAATGAAAATTTATTTATTTATAAACATAAATAAACATTCTTTTGTAAGTTGGGTCAAACATAAGGTAAGGTAAAGTTGTTTGGTTTAAACAATAAAAATAAATAAAAAAACCTGAAAAATGGAACATTCAAGAAGATGGAGGAGATGAGATAAAATTATGTGAGTCGTAGAGAGAGAGAATAAAATTGAATTAATTAAAAGGAGAATAATGAAATCTAGAGGAAAACTAATCCAAAATAATCTAAGAAAATATTATTCTTCATGTATCATATTCAACGAAAAACTATTAAAAGATGTGACAAAATAAGGCTGAGACTCTAAATGGTCATTAAGATATTGATTATAACCAATTAACTCTTCTAATAACTAATTTGTTAATCCATATATCTAAAAATGATGATTCTTCATTGAGAAGACATAACTCCAGACTTTTAAAATAAAATTTCTTTTATTGAAATTTATATGAAAAAATATTCACTAATTTTCACCTGTCATTACGTAAAGTATGGAAAAATTGACACACAAGAACAATTGAAAAATGAAAACACCAAAAAAAATACACACTATGAAAATCCTATAAAACATCACATAAAATATATTTAAAGTAAAGGTTGAATTTATTTTCAACTACCTGAATTTATTTAAAAATAATTTCATATGTCCATTATTTATTATAATGAGGAGAGATAAGATAGAGAATTAAATTCTAGGAGGAACAAAATCATCTTGATTTAAATTGAATCAAGTATAGGAAAAAATAAATTTCAATTAATTAAATTCTATTTTCCTAAATAGACTTCTATCTTTACATGATAAAATCATAGATAACTGTTATTTTCAAAAAATAAATTGAAAATATTGAGAAATAGAAGAAACGAGAAGAGTGGGATAGAGGGAGAGGAATACTCTCTATCGATATAGACTTATCCATTGTCTCAAGATCCTACTAGTTTCTCGACATTCATTTCCACTCTTATTGATTCCTATAAGAATAAATATCTCCCAAAAATAATTTCAACCACCTCTATTAAATATTTTAACAAAATTTAATTTTCACCACATCATTATGACTACCAAATGAGAGTAAAAATTACAAGATTTTTCCACTTTGTTGTCACAACATTAAAACACTCCAATTACCTCTTATCGCTATATTAAATTTATCTTACTATTATTTATGTCCCATCAATGATATCATCTTTCATAAATTTAACCATCATACATGAGGCCAAATCCATTCATCCATTTTTATATAGCCTCTTATACATCATCTAAATCCATCCTCAACTCCTAGTTCATGACTTCACACCTTATTCAATGTTAAAAGAAGATGACTAATCACTCATCCACCATCATGTAAATACTCATGATCTTTAATAGCTAAAGTTATCACATCAATGATTATCTTTACTGAATCCCAATTCCATAAACATGTTAGCTAATTCTTCTCCAAGGTGGTATGACCACCCATCTTTGTCTGAGGTAATTAAAAAAATTATATATATGATTTTGAATAAAATAATGAAATCATAGTGTTAGGATCATTGAGCCACCTTCATTTCATATCATCTATAAATGCACAAAAAAATCCAAACTAAAAATATATACAATAACTCAAAACCTCACCCAATAAAAGTTGCAACTTATGAGATAAGAATCGTCCTTGGTTCGAGATTCATTCTATATATTAAAAAAATAATCATTTAAAGTGACAAAAAAATTTCATTCCATCTATCTTTGACCTCAGTATACCTGTTTTTTATGAGTGTGGTTGTGTTATGTTCAATATTGTTTTATCAAAGGTTTCTCGATCAATATTCAATCATAATTCTTCTTCTCAGATCTCATTGGGGTGTCTCGGGCTATTTGGATTCACAAGGAATTCTGTTTCTAGATATTCATTCTCATGATTAACTTTCAAATAGATTCATAAAATTTGGATAGACTTGACATCTATGAATGACAGGTTCATCATTAATTTTTCCCTTCTATGGATATTTGGTATTATTGTGATTTAGTATATGGGGATTCACATTTTTCATACATGGTTGGGATGAAGAAATCGCCTACGCGGATGGATGAAAAATTAGGATATGTGGGTCTAGGTAAAAATTTAGTTATGTTAGTAAAGCTAGATTTTTCTATATAGCATTGGGGAGAAATGATACAACTGCATCTTAAAAATCGACTATTAGGATAATCGACTCTATAACCATTTGGATACATCAGATGTGGAAAACAAATTTTTTATATCACTGCTACTTGAAAATTACCTTACATGGAATCTCCTATGAAAAAGAAAATAAACACCAATGAATAAAATATCTAAAAAAATGAAGAAAAAAACTTAAAAATATTAGAACCAAAATGTTACACCCGGAAATCCTAAAGTAACAACATTATATTTCATAGTGTGTATCACATGCATCACCAAGCACGTAAGTGAATATAATACCCTAAGATTTAAAATTTATTTAATATATCAAAAAAATCTATGATATATATGTCAATTAACATTATATTGAGTTATAATACATCACACAGAACAACATGTTTTTTCAAATTCATTGTGTTACATGAAAGATCGTGTTTTAACATATAACTATATATTATTAATATTTTTTAAAATAATATGATATAACCTAGCCAATGAATTAATAATTATGAAAATTGTTAACTAAAATATGAAAATAAATAGTTTAAACAAATATAAAATGAATTAATTTGTTATAAATTAATTAGAAATTAATATGAAACCAATTGAATATAAAATAAAATATTATTTTTTTTCTCACAAAATTGTTTTATCCTAAAAGATTAAATTAATTACTATTAGTCAAAGGTATTGATTAAAATTATATATTTTATATACAATAAATTATTTTAAAACAAATCTAATATATTTTATAGGCATAATATAAGAACAAACCCAAAATTACACATAAAATACTTATTTGTATAAAGGTAGTTTTGGAACCTTTTGAGGGAGACCCCAATTTATATCCTATTTTTAACCATTATATAAATTTAATATGTAAAAATATACTTTATATATGGAATTGAAACATAAAAAATATCTTTGGAAGAATTTTTGGTATATTTCTATGAAGTTTAAATTTTTTTAATGAATAGTGAAAATACTGAAATTTAATTCATAAGATAATTTTCATCTAATTAATTTTTAAAAATAAATTATATTCTAAATTGGTTTTAAATTTAAATTAGAATCTATTTTTATCAACTAATCAAATTTAGGTCATTGGAATCAGTTTCACTTTGAAATTGACTATAAAACATAGCAAGGTTTTAGAAATTTTTACATTGAAAATCAACATTGTCATCCCATCTGCGGGAATAAATTTAAAATAATTTCTTCCATTTATGTGATCATAATTTGGAAAAATGGATTCCATATTTTGAATAATCATAATTTATAATTTCTATAAATAATTAACTTATCTTTTTTCCCAAAGTTTTAGCGAAATAAATTAAAATTAATTATAATTATTAAGGTAAAATTAATCTTTATAAGGGATTAAACCTTAATAAGAAAGGCCCATGTAACCTGGAAACTTTTCCAAGAGAAAATGGATTACCGAAAATAAACCTTATAATCCCTTTTCTAGAATTTGGTTTGTTATGTGATCCAATTACAATGTGATAAACGTGTATGGTGTTCCATTTTCAAAATATTACAAGAGTGCCACTCCTCTCCTATAAAAAGGCCTCCTCTCCTCCCACTTTCTCAAGCCTCTCCAGAAAATTTGGATCTATTAAGATATTACTAAATAGATTTCCAAAATACCTCCCATAATCCTAGAATCCTTCTATTGAGTAGGAAACAATCCAATGAAGCCTTTTGGTACAAACCAAAAGGAGTTACTCGATTAAGAGGTAACACCTTCTCTCAAGCTCTCTAGTTTCATTTTCATTCTCCACCCCCTAAAATATCATTATTATATTATTATATAACAAAACCAGTATAATAAATATAATAAGGAATATTTTATTTTATTTTTCTACATAAACATAAAAAACATTCATATAATGTATAACATACATAATGTTTACGTGTACAACGAACAACTGCCTCGCAGAATGATGGTTTTTCATTATTCTTTTACCACTTCTCATGGTGGCCATTATGATGGACACACTATTTTTATATGATATTTATGATATTTATTATGTCCCTATACCTATTTAATTATTTTATAAAACATAACTTCATACATTCCTTTTTGTTTAAATATGATAACATCAATTGTGGAAATGTGGACGACCTCATCCTCAAAGCGATGAGATTCATTCACGCTATACATGGAAATTATTAAGGATGATTTAAAGGAACCTATGAAAAATATATGAAAAATATATGATAATATAAATATTATATACACATATAACATTTAACTTTAATTATTTTAACAAGACAATGAAATGGAAGTAGCATCCATGCATACATAAGGCCTACCATCTCCATGAACAGTGCACTTCATTTCTTTTCTGAAAATATTATAGATTATTATAAATAAATATGTACTGAATATATATGATAAGTAATACAAAATTTAAATTTTTTATATTATGAAAAAATTTTAAATTTTTTATATTATGAAAAAAATTTAAATTTTTTATATTATGAAAAAAATTTCTAATTAATAGTAACAACAAATTTCAAGTCAAAACTTACTTGGGAAAAATAGGCAATTAATACCTGAAATAGTTTAAATTATAAAAGAGTGTTATGAAACGGGTAATGAAATATTATAAGAAGTTCATATATGATATTATAAACATGAGTATGGTTATTTTATAAGTTATTAACATATTATAAACCACTATATATGATGATAAACAATACGCAACAAAAATTAAGGATAAGGTAAGGGAATTCATCTGGATTTTCATTCCATTAAGACTTATTTGTTATTATGCACCAACTCACTTTTATATGGTGTATATACTGCCCTATGACACATAATATCATGAATATACTTGTTCTAATGATATTATAAGTCTCATTTAATTTCATATATTCATGGGTATTATGTTTTAGATATTTCAGGGTTGAATGAGGCACGTTTGAATGTTTAAAGATTTTTCTCCTCAAGAATATTCTTAATGATTATATTTATAATATCAACTTCATATGTTATTGATAACTTTAACTTGATACAATTATTTTATTGTAATAATATTTCAATATAAATTTAGTTGAATATAAATATTTTCCAAATGATGGATATTATTATTTCCAAAAGAATATATCATTTTTCCTGTGGTGTTTACTTTGACAGTTATTTGAATAACTGTGGAATTATTGATAAATCTATATCTTTTATTCAAAAATATTATTTGATAAGGTGTATTCTATATTAATTATATAGGTTATTTTATGTGAGGATTTATTTGGATATGAAGTGATAGTTGGATCCTTCAGTTTATATAGATCCATGATGCATCGATAGGTTTTCATGAGATGATTAAGTTGGCCAAATTAAACAGGTTTCTACCTATAGCTTTAAACTGTCCATAGGGTGGATCATGGTATTATAGGTCCCAACGTTCCTAAGACATTATTTCCAATAATTTAGAATTTAATTCAAATATATTTTAGTCATTATTCGTCCATGATATTTTCTTCAACATATCTATTGATATATTTAATTATCAGTTCATTGACTAAATGGATTGTGTTTTAGTTTCTTACCATACCATGTTGATTTTTCCTTATCCAGTTTTTTTAATGGAAAGTGTTATCGGTATTTTACCCTTCCATGTTGTTTTATTACCATTGATTTGCTATTTCATCCATTTTAGATACCCTTACAATGCATTTGGGCTCACCCTTATTATGTTTTCTTACCCCAGGTTTCGAAGAAGAAATATTTGAATGATCTATCAAGGATGGATTTTTTTTATTTTATGTATCATGTTTTTATTTCCTATTTCCCAATGTATTATCGTTATAATTTATGTTATCTAGATTTCCAAGACTACTAAACTAATCGGTCCTTCGGGATTTGATTCCTTGTAATCATAAAAATGTAATAAAATAATGCAACGGCTCCGAGCATATAAGGTCGAGGAATTAAAGTTGGTATTAGAGGAAGGTTTAGAACCAACTTTTGAAACTAGACATAGAAAATAATATATTGGGAGTAAAAACATAATATCATATTTGAGGATAAGTATAGAAGAATAAATTAGAATTTTGGTAAGGTAGAAATTATGTGGGTATTTCTAGCAATACATTATTGTCTGGATACTAAAAGTGGAAATAGTTTTGGAACAAACATGCCTAAGAGTAACAACTTTGACAAGGTGTGTCGGGCCTGACTCAGTGTAACCTCACACATGAAAATGGTCCTTACTATGCACCTATTTTGATTATATGGTGGGATACTCTTAAGATAGTTTTGAATTTTTTTTATAAACCATTATGATGGATTTGAAAGTAAATAATTCACCAAAGTAACCAAATTTTATGATTCTAGGATTCACAATGCATAAATTTACATTATGTTTTATACCATATTAAAAGTTATACAGAGTTCATAACATTATGAGCTAATCCAGTATAATTAATTATTTAGAAATGTATCCTAGAAGGAAGAATCATATCAGTACTCATGGCCAATTTAGTGTTTTCACTGCTGAGAAAGTCAGTATAACAGGTATTAGAACTAAGGAACTTATAGATGTATTAGGGAAACATAATCGAGTTATGAAAAATAAACTTACCAAAATGGAGCTACAAATTTAGAAAAGAGAATATCCTATGTTGGACCAATTTATGCAGTAAAGTACCCATCTTATAGTGGCTATACAAATCCAATGGTAGCTAAAAATTGATTTAGTATTTGGAAAAGTTATTTACGGCCTGACAATGTATTAAAATTGGATTTTTTACACTTATAGTGTATTATATTCAAGATGATGCTGATAAATGGGGGGTCCTTGATTAGAAATACTAGAGAGGAATAAAAAAATAGAACTCATGGAATTGATAATTTTTTAAGTATAAATTATTTGATAATTACTTCCCTCATGATCAACAAACTAAGATGAAGAAAAATTATGTTTGTTTAATGAAAAATGAAGAAGAGGGAGTTATGTATTATGAAGCTACCTTCACAATGTTATCTAGGAATGGTACATATTATATATGAAACACAGAGTAAAATATTGAACACTTCATTGATGTTCCTATGTCAAATAAATTAAGGCCACTAGTTTCACATAAATTTTCATCCTACAAAGAAATAGTTTTATGTTCCCTCAAAACAACAATGGAATTCTCAAGATTCATTGTATTTAAGAGAATACAATAGAATAATAGGTCATATGAACACTATTAAAAAGAGAATGAGTCCATGAAGAAGAAGGGAAATAATTATTTTCCATCTTTTGATAACAGTGGAGTGAGTCACCTAGGTAAATCCTTAAAAGGATTGGGAGTTTTTTATTAGTGTGAATAAAAGGGTCACCAGGTAAAAGAATGAAAAGGGAAGAAGGAAAACCCTGTGATTTAGTGTTACAATTGTAAAGATATGGGGAACTATAAAAATGAATAACCCAAGCATCAAGGGAATATATCTCCAAATAATATAAGGGATCAATATCAAGAATATGTTATTGAAAAAAATGATGTGGAATGATTATGGTGCTTCCATATTTGGATCTATAAAATATATTTTAAAAGTACTTCATTGATGATATTATCATTATATGAATTATGAAATATATAATGATTTAACTATATTACTTTTTCAAAAAATATTTGATATCATATGTCAAAAGGTAAAAAGTGAATTTATTCAGTAGAAAGTTAAAATTTTCATAAAAAACATGGGTGAGGGAAAGAAGACCCTTGATATGTTCCTAATGTCGAGATAGTGGTGATGAAATTATTGATTTGGATCAATATTGACTACCATGGAACTGATTAATAACTTGTCCAAAAGTAGTCCATGATATCATTTATATAATTTACAACACTTTTGTATTTAATCAATATATCCAATAACATGTGTCTTACATATGGAATATTGAATAATTCATGATTCTAATAATTTTTTATAGTGATTCGAGTTATTACCATATTTTAAGAGCACACATGATGATGTTATTCACATGTTGGGAATGTTAATATTTTAAACTACTTCATGTTGATTAATAGATAATGATAAATTCATTTTGGAGATTTATTATACTTCATTAAAATGTGTTAGATCATAATATTTTGGAAAAGTTAACCGTTTATAAAATTGTTGATCATTGGAAGATATTTTAGAGTTAAATGCATTAAATAAAAATATGATGCATTATCTGATTAGAGATGAAGTATAAATTGTTAAAGGCATAAAAAAGTATATTTATGTTCTTATAGAAACATACCAAGTAAGTATATTTAATTATGTTATTAGAGAGTGAAATAATTCCTCAGCTCGACGAAAAATGATCTTGAAACAAAAAAAAGTTGTCCATGTAACATCATTTCTAATGAATCAAATGGACTACTAGATCATTACACGTTTAGGGATTTCTAATTTTCATCTTTCTACTAATAGTGTTCTCTATAACTCTCAAACAAAATGTTATTGATATATTTTTCCTATGTATCCCATTTCCCACCTATATTCTCCCATCCAACAGCCCCAAGGCCTGCAAATTTTTTTTATTATAAGAAAACCCCATTTTCAGGGAAGAAGGGGAAGAACCCAAATAGACATCATGGATGTAAAACAAATCATAACCTAAAGGTCAAAAGAGAAAAACCAAACAAACATCATGGAGCACCCCTCCCCAGCATAAAAACGTGATTAAACTCTTCATCAATACATAGCTGAACGTCTAGAAAGTGTCATGTGTCAAAGTACAGGCCCGATCTGATGGTTGACGCCATACCCTCTCAAACATCCAAATCCGTAAAGCACTGCAAAGATGAACAGCGAGCTCTAAAAACCTCCTCTAATGTATGTCCTATCAGGTCAAGTCCAGGTGCATCTCCATTCCAACAGATTAAACCACATCAAATCATCATAAAACTCAACCACACTGCAAATCATTCAGACCAGCACCAATTCCGCATGCTGAAATCTCGAATCGACGCCATAAGCACGCAGCCCAAAATCCAACTCAGAAAACCATGACAACGAGTAGAGATCACAAAAAAACACGGCCAACCATACCAAATGAAACAACACCAAATCTTCATACCTTCACTTCGCAAAAAATTCCAGAGACCATGACCTCCCCCCTCCGGCCTCTCTAGATCTGTCGCAGGTCATCACCAAACACACACCAGATGCAGCGCTTGGCTGCTCCTGAATGCACTGATGCTAGATCCAACGGCCGCACGGACCGAGCCCTGCCGATCTGAGCCACACACTTCATCACTAACCCTCCGAACCTAGATGAAGCTATTGTTCCACCAGACAAGTCTTCGTCGAAGCCGAAGACACCGTAGAACCGTGTCGTAACTCCACCATGTTGCACCATCACCGCCGCATAATGCCGAGATGATCCAGAGAAATTCAATCAAGCCGCGACGTGTCGAGATGATCCGAAGTCCAACAAATATGCAACACACCGAGGCGATCTGGAGGCATCCCACAAGAGACCAATCAGGCCGGAGGGGGAAGGGAAAGTGAAACTGAAAAGGAAACACTAGATGCCACAGAGGCGATCCGGAGGCATCCCACCCCTATTCTCATATTATGGAACCTAGATATGGGACCATTGTATATCCCTTACCCTCTTATTAAGATTATGTGTTATTAAAACTATTCATGATGTGGGATTTTCAATAATATTTATTTTAAAATATGAATCTCTTTATTATTAACATAAATTTTAAATTGTAAGGATGAAATTTAATTAAGGTGGTGATAATGTAACACCCCGTAATCCTAAAGTAAGAACATTATATTTAATAACAAGTATCACACTCATTACCAAGCACATTGAAAAATATAATACCGTGAGACATTACGAAAAAAATTATTATTTTAAAAAATATAAATCTATGATATATATTGCAATGAATGTTATATTGAGTTATCATATATCACATGCAACAACAAGTTTCTTCAAATGTCTTGTCTTACATATAAGGCCATGTTTTACCAAATAATGATATATTATTAATATTATTTATTATATTTATATATAACCAAGCCATTAAATTAGTAATTATAAAAAGGGTTAACAAATTATGAATATGTCAAGTTTAAAAAAATATAAAATGAATTCATTGGTTACAAATTTATTAGAAATGAATAAGAAAAGTGATTTAATATAAAAAGAAAATATTATTATTATTATGCTCAAAAAATTGTTTTATCTTAATAAATTACATTAATTTGAATTAGTGAGATATATTGGTAATATTTGTATATTATATATCCAAAAAATATTTTTACACTCATGTAATATATTTTATATGTATTGGATAAGAAAAAACCGAAAATTACACATAAAATACTGTATTTTTATAAAGGTAGTTATGCTTCCCTTTGAGGGATATCCTATTTTAAATCAAAATTTTGATTCTTTTATAAATTTAATATTTAAAAATAAACTTCTTCCTTTTAAAATAAGAATAAAAATTATATTCAGGTAAATTTGTTGTATTTTCTGCGAAGTTTCATTTCTTATTGAATATTGAATAATAATGAAATATAATTTAAAACAGCATTTTCATATAATTTAATTATAAAATTAATTTTTTTTTAAATTTTTTTAAATAATAATTAGTTAATATTTTTATCAATCAATAAAATTTAGGTCATTTGAATAAATTTCACATTAAAAATGACTATAAAAATATAGAAAACATTCGGACTTTTTTACCATAAAACCCTATATTATCATCTCGTCTGTGGGATTAAATTTAAATTAATTTCTCCCACTTAATTGATTTTAATTTTAATGTCTTAGACCTCTCTTGTCTATTACATTGTGAAAAAATAGAGTTAAAGTTGTTCTAGAATTTGATAGTGAGCCATTTCAGAAGTTTTCCAGTTTTTTAGTTTTTCCACCAGTAGGTAAGGGAATCGGTAGGTCAGGGCATCGATAGGTCAGGGCATCAGTAGTTCTGGTCATCGGTAGGTCAAGTAATTGGTATGTTAGAGCCTTAGTTGGTCATGTAATCGATAGGTCATTGAATTGGTAGGTCGGTCATCGGTAGGTCGGGTATTAGTAGGTCGGACATCGTCAGGTTGGTCACTGATAGGTCATGTCAATGGGTTGTGTCGGTGGGTCACATTAGTGACTTTATGTCAACTAATCCCTATCGGTGACTCCCACCAGTGGCTCTCATTGCTAACTAGGCATGAGTGGCTCGGCTCTTAGTGGCGGACATTGGTGACTAACCCATCCGTGACACATTTCCTTCTTTTCCCATTTTTTCATGTTTCGCCCATCTTACGTTTTATTTGATGTAAATCATGTTTAAAAGATTGATTGGAAATTTTTAAAGTCATTTCAAAGGTTATTAATTATATATTTAATATCCTAACACTCTTAAGACATTGAAATGGGAAAATCATGTAATCCTGATCATGATCTGACTTTAATGTCCTTGAAACAGTTTCCTTCTGTTGAAATTGGATATGACTCTTCTAAGCCGAGATCTTTTCTTCCCCAAGTGTTTTTTTCTCTTGGTTCACCTTCAACCCTTATTCCCTACAGTATTCATGTGTTGTGATGAGGCCTTCAAATCCAGTTTTCTCTCGGAGTCTTCCTACTACTCATGCACCCCCTATTTGAACACAAGGAGGGATTGTTCATTTACTGTTGTTCCGAGAAGGTATTTCCTTCATCTATATTTGATTGTATATCATGAAGGGTGGGTGAACACATTACTATTTGTGAATACGATCGAATCCCAAATCATTATTAACTTTTTATGATGACAATCAGACCTGTTATGATAATGAGTCTTATAACCTTAGTAATAAATGAGGTTTTGGGATGATGATGATGTTTGATTCTCTTTTATCTGTTATACTTGATCCATGTTGTGAATTGTTTTGGTTGTATCCATTTGAAAATAATGGTCATTTGTTGTTATTTTTTGTGAACTTGTATGGATTTTGATTCATTCTAGTAAAATTTGAAATCTTGTTAATCACGTATAATCTGTTAAATAAATGGATTCCCCATGATTGAACTTGTTCTGTGATCACCCCTAAATAATGAAAGTGTAATTAAAAAACATGGATTATAAATCTGAATACAATGGCATGGTTGTGTCAAGTGTAGTGTAATGTTTGACCTTATGTTTCTGTTGTTCATGTTTTGATGATGTTGGTAGTGTGGATGTATATATGGGGTGGTACAGGCGGTGTGATGAAATCTTAGGTTGAGATATTGGTTGATTGTGGAATGGATGAACTTGTTATGTAGTGCGACTACATCTGAGAAGTGGTTGGCTAGTGGGGCTACAGTTTCAGGTTGTGCTATATTTATATCAATGGTTGTGGTGTTATTATATAGATGGTCTTCCGAGTGCAGTTGTATTAAGGGGTGTTGGGGTTTTTTCTTGTTGAGATAATGAACATGGAGACATTATTTTTGAAGAATGATGATGGCAGTAGTTGGTATGGGTGTTAAATGGAGATTAAATGTGAAGTGGTTTGTCTAATTGTGTGTTTATTTCTTATTATGTATTTGGTAGTTTCCCTAATAGGGATTTAATAAACATATTGTTTGTTAAGTAATGAATTCTTGTTGGTTAAATGAATTGGTTGGGGGTTATGATTTTCCTTTTTGGTTTTTTTGTATAGTTGTGAACTTAAAGGTATCTGTAAAAGTAGTTTTTTTGTGAGATGATTGTTTTTTTTTTGAAAACGCATAGAATGGGTTGAGTGGTTGCACCTATATAAATTTTTTGTTCCTTGTGATTTCTATGTGCACCCAACCAATATTAAGAACTATGTGTCGAACACCCGTATCGTTATGGGAGAGGGTGTCTTTCCTAACATTCCTGTGGGAGGATGGATGACTAGTTATTGGTTCTTATCTTCTCCCTCATCAAGGCACTGATCAACCAATAATATTTAGGTAGGTTATAATGGCTTGAGTTATAACACATAATGTATGCAGGTGGGGTGTGTTTCCCCTGAGGCTTTGGGATGAGGCCTCGGTGTCTGTGGGCAGGAATGTGGTGTAGTTCAAGTCTTAGGTGTCTTCAAGAAGGAATGTGGTGTAGTTCGAGGACAATGAGTGTACAGGAAGGAATGTTGTGTGTTTTGTGGCCCAGGTGTGTATGATCAGTAGTTGGTTCGGTTAGTGGCCCAGGAGTGTGCGGCCGGGTTTGTGATGTGGGAATTGTGCAAGATTGTGGAAGCGTTAGTTAGTTCATTGTTATGGATCAGTAGTTAACAAGTGGGAATTGTTGTGGGGTACCAAAATATCAATGTGATTACTATATTACTTCACATGACATTCATTATTTATTGAGTGTGCCTTTTTGAGGTTTGGTGGTTACTATTTCATGATAGGTGTTGTTGATTTGGACTATTTTCTCATATGGGATTTAGTATGCTCGCCCCACTTGTGCACAAGAGATTTTGGTTTTCTCCTACTGAGTATACTTGTATACTCACCCTACGTATATAAAACTGCATTCAGGTTTACAGGGGGACAATATGGACCATGTTGGCTAGTACTTGCTCAGACGTTGGGGACAATTGTTTTGTCACTGCTTATAATTTCTTTTGGTATCTACTTTAGAGACTCTTGTTTTTGTAATAGTATTACTTTTAAAAAATAATGTGGTATGTTTTGTATTTTTCTTATAGGTATAGTGATAGGATATTTTTGGATTTAACATCATATCTCTCTATATTGTTCTATAAAAATGGAAATTCCTTCCATGATTGTGAGATTATAGACCCTTGGTGTCAGTCGCCACCTTGAGGCTTACATAAGGTAGGACTCAAGGATCATTATCTCCCTTTCTTTATTTCCAGCCCAGGAGGGGTATCTTTGGAGGGAGGGGTTGTTACAGTAATTTGGAAAAATTGATTCCATTATTAGAATAATTTTAATTTATAATATCTAATAAGTGCGACATGTTTTTTTAGGAAAATATTTTTGGATGTAATTAAATTTAATTAGAACGATTAAGGTAGAATTAATATTAACAACGGACCAAACATTAATATTAAGGGCCCAATGACCTAGACACTTATCCATGAGCCATTTCATTGACATATTTGGACTATGTCATCCCTTGTATCGAATTGGGTCCATTATTGGAGCCACTTTAAATGTGAAACACCTGTATGTAATTCCATTGTCAAAATATTACAAGAGTGCCACTCCTTTTATACTATTTAAAGACCTCATTTATTCCCACTTCCTTATGCCAATCAAGCCAAATTTTTTCAACGAATATCTACCAAAATATCTCCAAAACATCCCTCCCCTAATCCTAGAAGACTCCCATTGATCAGGATGCAATCCAAGGAATCCATTTGGTATAAACCAAAAGGAGTTACTCGATTAGGAGGTATCGTCTTCTCCCAAGACCTCTAGTTTCATTTTCATTATCCACCCCCAAAAATCTACTTATTATATGATTATATGACTAAATAATTATCCTGAATATAATCTTATGTTTTTTTTATTTTATACCTACACTTACACACACATACATCTAATGGATAAAGAACACATTATTTACGTGTACGGCGAACTATCGGCTCACAGAATGATGATTGTTCATTTTTCCATTACCACCTCTCCTAGTGTCCATTATGATAGAAAATCTATTTATATATGATATATTAGATATTTATAATGTTTTTATACTTATTTAATTCCTTTATAAGACATATCTCTATATGTTTCATTTTGTGTAAATATGATAACGTCATTTGGCGAAGTGTGAACTACCGCCACCTCAAAGCGATGTGATTGATACTCTATATACATGGAACATATTAAAGTTTATTTTAATGAACCTATATAAAATATATAACATATATATGATATTGAAAATATTATATACATATGTATAATTTTCCTTTCATTCTTTTAAAAATAAAAATAAATGGAAGTAGTGTTCACGCATATGTAGTGTATATCATCTCCATGAAAGGTACACTTCATTTCTTATCTCCAAATATTATTAATTATTATAAATACATATATTCGAAATATATTTGATAATTAATTATTATTTTAGATTTTGTATATGATGAAATAATGATCTAATTAATAGGAAAAACAAATGACAATGAATACATACTTGAGAAAACAAGGCAATTAATACTCGAAATAGTTAAAATAATGAAAGAGTGTTAAAAAATGGGTGATAAAATATTATAAAGAGTTAATATGTGATATTATAAACATGATCATGGTTTTGGTAATGTTATTAAAATATTTTAAACATATATACATAAAAATAAATATCACACACAAAAATGATATTTAGGGTCCGGGATTTCGTGTCAATTTCTATTCCATTGAGATTTATTTGTTTTTATGCACCAACCAACGTTAATATAGAATATATACTAACCTATGACACATAATATCATGAATCCCCTTGTTATCATTATATTTTTAGTTTTTTTTTTTGATTTCATAACTTCATGAGGAATTCGATTTATATGTTCGGAAGCGGTATGGGACACTTTGGAATGTTTAAAGATTATTCTCATTAAAAATGTTCGTAATCATTATCTTTGCAATATCACTTCTATATTATATATTTAACTATAACTTAAAAAAATTATTTTATTATAATAATTTTTGTTTGTAAATTTACTTCAATATCTATATTTTTATATGGTGGATATTATTATTTCCTAAACTATTTATCATTTTACATATGGTGTTTTCATTGATAGTTATTTGTTTAATTGGGGAATTGTTGATAAATACAAATTGTTTATTAAATATCGATATTTTATATGGCATATTTTTTATTGATTAAATTGCTTATTCAATATTATGAATTATTTGGAAATTAAATGATGGGTGGACCCATACTTTATATATCTCATTGATGCATCGATAGGTTCTAATGAGATGATTTAGTCGGCCAAATTAAACAGGTTTCTACCTATAGTTTTAAACTATCTAGTGGATGGATCTTGATAGTATAGGTCCTCATGTTCCTAAGACATGATTTCAACTAATTAAACATTAACTTCATATATATTTCTATTATTATACATCAATTTTATTTTTCATCAACATATATATGGAGATATTAAAAATTCAATACATTGTTTAAATGACATGTTTTTCATTTTCTTACATTGCCCTATTGACTTTGACATATCTAGTAATTTGAATGGCATGTGTTATCAGTTATTTACATTTATATATTGGTTAATTTTGATTTATTCATTATTGATTCAATTTTACATACACTTACTTATCATTTGATCTCACCCTTATTAGGCTTCCTTTACCCACGTTGTCAAGAATAAATCATTAAATAATATTTCAAGGATGTAGTTTTATTCTTTTTTATTTATCATGTTTGTAATTCCAATTTCTCATTGTATTATGGGTATCATATTTGTAATCTGGATTTCCAAGACTTCTAAAATGATTAGTACATTGGGATTTGATTCCTTTTAATCATTATAAAGTAATTAAATAATGCACAGGCTTCGGGATTCTGGGTTCAGGGTGTTATAAATAAAATTTCTAGTTTAAATTTTTAAATTAATTCTAATTGTATTATATTGAAACTAAAAAACATGTAATTTTGATGAAATTAATTTCCACGATAAATAAATAGAATAAAAAACTTTTAAAAACTAATTCAATTTATATTTCAAAAAAATAACTATAAAAATAATCTAACAAAAAATCTTAAAATAAAAGAAAATTGAAATAGGAACATTTAAACATTAAACTCCCAAATGTATAATTTTTAAAATAATATTCAAGGAATAAAAACAAAAAATGATAAATATTAAATAATATTACAAATATAATTCATTTCATTGCTAAAAACAGAATAAATATATGAAAATTGATATTCAAAATAAAATTAATTAAGGCCACATCAATGTTGTCATTATTATAGATAATCATAAGGAAGATTATATACATAAAATTATTGTAGTACATTTCAATGTAATTTTTCATGAATTATTTAAAGGTGTTTATAATTTTCATAAATGTTATAATAATTTATACAATTTAATAAAGATTTGGAAATGGGGATTTTTGGATATAATTTATTTACATGTGTTGGAAGTTGAATTTTCTTCTTGAAAATATTTGTGTTCATGTTAAACTCATGGAATTGGGTTATAGTTATTAGTGTTTGGGTTTAAAAATATATTGATAATTATAATGTGGAAATATTTATTTTTAAAAATGTTTTTTTTAATTTTTTCTGGATAAAAATTAATTTTTATTTTTGAATTAGTGATTGAATTTCAATTAATCATATTTGGTGGTTAAAGAACAACTTGTAATTTAAAATGGTGTTTTAATTAATTTTGTGGATTAGTGAAGGAATTTAATATAATGATCTTGGAATTTTTTCAAATGAATCAATTTTATATTATATCATTTTTGTGTAATCATATAAATATTTATTATTATAATCTTGTAAATAATTTTATTATGGTATGGTATAAGAGTATTATTTTTCATTTGAAAAGGAAATGATTTTCTTAAATAAATTTCCATTCCTTGTTAGATATGTTTTTTAATTTAAATTTATAAATATTATAATTTGAATTTGGTAAGAGGAACTTCATTTTTTGATTAATAATATAAAATTTAGATTTTAGTGAATTTTTACTATTTTTACGAAAATGATGATTTTTTCGTTAATAATGGAAATTAATATATTCTAATTTATAGTAAAGTTTCCTTTGATTAAGTATTTAAAAGGTAAATTTTAGTTCTGTATCATTTTTAAAGTAACATAACTATAATATTTTGGTAATAAACTAAAAAATGTCACGAGATTCAATTCTAGACATGATTTTGGTCAAAATTTGTTTTTATTCTAAAAAATATATTTATCTAAAAACCAATTTTGTTGTGTTATGGTATATATATTAAAAAAATTACCAACTTTAACATTTAAATATTGTTAAATGGTTTTTCTTATTTTTAATTAAAAATTTTGAAAAAAATTAATAAGCTTGAATTTATTATTGGTTATAGAAATAAGTTCCCTATGTAAAAAGTTAGTCACCAAAGTGAAAGAAAAAATATGGTAGAATGGTTAAAATATAAGTGATAAGTCCAAAAAATATAATCATTAATTGATTGTTGAGTGTATTTTATACTCTATGTACACTATATTATAAATTTTTCTATTTTTTTCCGCATTCCTTGAGTATGAAATTTATTATTTATTATTAAAATAAGTATTTAAAAGAGTTTCACTCCTCCCACTTATAATTGGAGCTCTTAAACCCCACAATCCTCCACATAATTTTATCAAATTAGCTGAAACATATTTTAAAAATACATAACTAGATATATTTAATACACTCTGAATGTTTTGGTATCCATAAAAGTCAAATCTATGAAGGATTAAGTATATTTTTAATGGTGTGTATCTATGGAAGATGTAATAGTCTTAAAAGAATTCTATCAAGTTTAATTCTTCTTCCACCTCCTCCAGATCTATTATAACCATAATAATATAATGAACTAATTATTATTATTATATTTAAATATTAATATATTTTTCTAAAACCTATTATATACCTTCCTCCCATTTTTGGAAGATGAAAACATCTCTCTTATTACATGTGGACTATTTTCACTATGAATGATGTATTTCATTTTTTTCCACACAAATACAAGGATGGTTTTAAAAATTTTTGTAATGATTTAATGATATATTTAAAACATTATTTTTTTTTGAAAATATAAATTGATCATTATATAAAAATATTAACGATAATTTGTCACTCTACGATTTAACCGCCTAAAATTTGCATATCGAGATAGCTTGTAAGATATCAATTCTTACCATTTTATGTCATTTATCTTATTTGTCTACATATTATTGAATCCAATTTATCAATCCAATATCATTTTCATGAAATCAATTATATTTTATAATTTTATATTATTAATATATAGTTATATTTTCTTACTCATTTAGTCATTATAAAATATTCTTTTTTAGGCCTATTTTTTCACTATCCCGAATAATGTTATAATATTTATGTTATTTATGAATAAAAAAACATAAATTCTATTAATATTATGTAATAATTGTTTATTTAATATTTTTTAATGATTTTATTATGGTTAAAACCTAATAATTCAATAAAAATTGAACAATCATGGTTATTTTATACTGTAAAAAACAAGCTTATCAAGAAAGATTTGTAGAAAAAGTAACTATTTCATAACCTATTAAACTCCTTCATTTATGGAATGATATTAACTATATACCTTAATACATCTATAAATTAGAGAATAATATTACATTTTATTTTCTTCTATTACTAGGATACTAAATCTATTTTGTAGATTATGAACCGAACAACCTAAAAATGACCAACATGAACTATAATGAATATGTACATAATTGAAACATTATAATTAATGAAATAAATGGAATAATAGTAAAATAATAAAAATGAAATTTTTTATAAATAAAGTAAATAATTAATATAATTTTATTATTTAGGAATATAGATTTCATATGAAGTGAATTGTGACTCAAGATAAACGATTTTTTCTTTTAAGCCATATTTTAAATGTTTTTTATTTTTTTAACTCTTTTATTACATGTTTTTATTCTTTAAAGAATATTTTTCAATACACTCTAATAATTTATAAACATAATTTCTAATATATTTTATTTTCTTTAAAAAAATTTAAAAATAATCTTTTTAACCTTTTTGATAATGGTCATTTTTTGACATTCTTAATAAAGGTCTGAAAAGATTGTATTTTTAACCAGTTACCACATGAATATATTCCTCCTCCATCATGTCTCTTATTATTTTTGAAGCTTAATTATTATTTTTTTCATGGTTTTCTAAAGTAAATTCAATTCTCATTGTTCTATGAACACTTCATTTTAAATATTTATCAAAGAAAATGATACTTCATTTTGTCTAATGGGATTACTATAAGTTCTTATGATTATGGATTTAAATGATTTTTATTATTATTTTTGTGATGAATGTGAATGAATTAATGTGTTTTATTAATGTAATGGTTCATTAGAATTATATATGATTATCATTGGGTCATTTTCAACCCTATAATCTATTAGGTAATGATAACATAGTTAACTAGATATAGGTTACTCATATGAAGATATTTGAATTCTCAGGTTAGGTGACTCTTTAAACAAAATAAATTTGAATTATCTAGGTTGTTTATTATCTTATAAGACTACTGATAAGGTTTTGTGTATGATTTATATTAATATTATTTCTTAATTATCCTTTATGGTTTTTTCTTTGTTCTTTATTATAAGATTTTTTTTGAAAATATTTGGAAAAAAATTTAATTTAATGATTAACTAAGTGATTATATGATATAATGTTTATAATGTAAAAAGAGGAATGATTTGTAATGTATTATATTTTTTTTAATGCACTAATGGGTTTTCTTTCTTTATATATACCTTACTGATATTTATTTTCTCATCGCACATTTCCTAATGATTTTACATGATTTAAGGATGAGTAAGAACTCCAGAAAGGTCGACCATACGGTTTTCAAGACACACCAAGAATGAAGAAGGCGTTTCATGAATGAAGCAGAAGTGTCAATTTAAGATCCAATTTTTTTTTTAAAATAATATACACTATATAGATGTGTAATCTTCTTTAATGTAATAGTTTTATTAATTCTATAAAACACTAACCATGTAGGTCATTGTAATGTGGGTAAATTAAATCATTGTTATAAATCATGTAATTATAGATTGATTGCATATGTGTTGTTATAGATGGTATCATAGAAGGTATTATATTACTTTAAAGGTTATGATGAAGATATTGAAATAGGTTATAGAGATTCTAATTAATGCTCTGATTATCATGAAAGAATTTTAGATCACTATAATGGTTTCGGGTTGATTCAATTAATATACAACTGTTTGATAATTATTTTCGAAAGAGGTAACAAGGTGGATGGTGTAGGAAGGAATAAAGAAGACAATATCCTTCTGAATCAACACCCATAAATTGTTAAAAATAGAACTCATCAGTTTGAGGCCATGTTAACTCAATTATCACCTTGTATAAATTTTTTTACCAATGTAATCCAGAAACTAAATTCTCCATAGCATAATATATTAATGGTTTATAATGTCATGATATAGACCCCACCACCTTTTAATCGAACCTTAGATATAGTGGTAACTAAATTATAGATCAATGTTCTAGATAAATTATATGAAGTTATTGTTTTTCCAGCATCAAAAGGTAATTATTGTTATTTTCATCTTAATGATGATTCCAATTATTGCTGGTATTTGATTTAGAACACTAAGGAAGATAAGGAGACCGATACCTTTTAATGGATGGTATTTAAAGATATTTTTCGTCAAAAATATTTGTCTATATTTATTCATATCTAGATGAATTGGATGTGTATATAATTAATGAAGAGGGAGGAGGAATCAATTCACACTTATTGGGAAATTGTTCCAACTTTTTATGGTATAAATATATTTTATTGGGGACAATGAAAGTAAAATTTAGAGTTTTTGTCACTAGACTAAACCCAATTTTATTAAGGGCTTTAGTAACACAACCATTTAAAAATTATGAGAAAATTTTTCAATGTTATTAGAAGGTTGAGATGGAGTTTATATAATTTTTGGAGAATATAACAATAAGTATAGGAAGAGGTCATGGTTGTAAGAAATAGGGAAAAATTATATAAGGAATCTATAAGGAAGGAGAGTTTAAATTTTATATTACCCTAAATGTGCAAAGAGTCATTCTTGTGAGTGTCTAATACGATCTAGTAAATGTTATCTGTGTGGTGAAATTGGACATTTAGCACATGATTGATAATAAAATGGAAATGGTAATGGACATACAAATAAAAGTATGTAGGTAGTGAATTTTTTTATTGTAATGAGATGGAACATTATGAAAATATAAGTTGGAAGATAAGTATAAAAGGTGGAAGTCATTAAGAATATAATAATAAAGGTGTGAAAATAAAATTTCTTACTACTAAATTTGATTCTGGTCCCTAAAATGAAGTGGTGATAGGTACATTTATTTTTTACTAAAATTATTCCAATGTATTTTTTGATTATGAATGTAATCATTATTTTTTTGGTAATTTTTTTAGTAAAATAGAAATATATCATCAAGATATGAAAATTTATCTTTTTGAAAAAACATATAGTGGATGTATTATATCAATACATATTTTATTAATCATCCTAAGTTCTTTGCAGAATTATTTTTCCTACAAATAATGTTGTTTAACAATAATAGAGTTTAATTCTATTTTGGGTATACAATGGACTTTTATTTTTCATGATAAGATTGATTTAAAATCTAAATAACTCATATTTAGTATTTAGAATGATTTTTAATTTTTATATAAGAATAATTTTATACTTGTGATAACCTATCAAGAAAAAATGAAATTTATTAAAAATGTGGGTGGAAGTTATCTTTCACGTGTCATTGGAAATAAGGGATCTATTCATATTAGATATGTGCCTATGGTGAATTATTTTTTTGATATATTTCTCCAAGATATATCTGGAGTTTTTCATAATTAGGAGGTTTAATTCATCATTGACTTAGTTTCTAGTGATAATTCAATTTCAAAACCTCCTTATCAAATGGGTTCGGCGGAGCTATTGGATTTGAAAACAAAAATAAAAAATTATTTGATAAGGGTTTCATAAAACCAAGAACATAACCTTTGGATGCTTCTGGTTTTTTTTAAAAAATAAATATGGTTTTATGAGGCTTTTTGTTGATTATAAAAAACTCAAGACCATTATTATTAATAAAAAAGTATCTGTTACCACATATCAATGAATTGTTTAATCATATCCATATAGCTCAGTATTTTTCAATGATTGACCATAGGTATAGATATCATCCTCTAAAAATAATTTAAGAATTCATACATGGATAGTGCACCAAAAATGTATGCCCATTATTATTTTTGGTCTAAAAAAGATGTTTTTGTATTTATTGATCTACTAAATATAGTTTATTATTATTATTTGGATAGATTTAGTGTGGTATTAATTTATGATATTCATGTATATTCTATAACATATGAAGATTAAGAGAAACAACTAAATATTTTTCTATAGAACCTTAATGAAAAATATGTTTTTTCAAAAAAAAATAGTAAATATTATTTTTGGTTTCAATTGTCTATTTCCATCAGCATATTATAACTATAGATAGAATAAAAATTTTTCATTATAAAAATAAAGCGGAAGAAAATGGAAATTACCTACTAATGTGTATATGATTCAAAGTATTCTTGGACAACATTGTTATTATCGAAGGATTCATTATATTTTTTCTCAGTTATCTAACCCACTAACCACGATAACTCAAAATGGAGTAAGATTTTTTTTGTTAAAAAATTCGATGAATGTTATTGGGATATGAAAATAATATTGTATAATTATACAGTTCTATCTTTACCATCTATTAATGGGGAATCATTTACATATATTTCTTTTTCATTGAACGAAATTGGTTTTTTTAATGAAAAAAATTATGTAATTAATTACACACCATGATAGTTGAAAACCCATTATAAAAATTATCCAAATAAAAATCATGAACTTTAAGTTGCAAATTTTTCATTATAAATTTTCATGAAACATTTATATGGGGATATATGGGATATATATATATATATATATCATAAAATGTTAAAGTATATTTTCACAAAAATGGAGTGAGGATGAGGAAAAAATATATTTTTAATTGACAAAGGACTATGATTTTATAATTAATTATCATCCAGGTGAAGGAAACTAGGTATAATTTGCTTTGATATGAAACAATAATACCTCAATAACCATACTATGTTTGGAATATGATATTGTAGTGAATGATTTAATTAAATTGGAACTTCATGTTTTTTATCCCACAATACATTTTCCTTTTGATCATGTATTTGTATAATAATTATTGCTGGAAAGAATTAAATATGATTAAAAGGAATATTTTTGATTTAAAACAAAGGAAAAACAATTAAGAGAAGAAACATTTAGTGAGTTTAATATATAAAAATAAGGTTTTATATGATTTTGAAAGAGGTTATGTCTATAGGGTCCCTCTAAATTTGAATGTGAATCATTAAGTGAGGCTCATAGATCTATGTATTTTTTCACCTTAGTAGCAGTATGATATATATAGGCCTTCATGAATATTATTGCTCTGAAGGAATAAAGAAAGATAATTTTGATTAAACCATGAAATATTATATTTGTTAATAATTTATAGATGAATGAAAACTAAAAAATGGAACGCTTCAATAATTGTCAACTATAAAATAGAAATGTAAGTATATATCTATTGATTTCATTATGTGATTTCCAAACAAATCTCAAAAAATTAATGAAATATGGATTATTATTGGTCATTAAAATAAATCATCTCATTTTATTCCTATTCTATATGATACATATTTTGATAATATGTGTTTATATTATCATAAAGGTATATTGAAGTTATATAGAATTATTTTCCCTATTTTATTTTTCATGATATGATATATAAATCCAATTTTCTTAATGGGCATTGGAATTTATTGTGTACTGAGTTAATATTGAGTATAGCTTTTCATCCTCAATATGATATACAATCAGAGAAAACAATTAAATATTTGCACGATATAATCTAGGATTTCTCCTTATATTATCTTTGAGGTTGGGATCATCAACTCTAATTAGTGTAATTTTATTATAATAACAGTTTTCATTCAGGTATACAGATGTCTCCATTTACTGAATTATAAGAAAATAAATTAAGGAATCTTACATGTTGGGAAGAAGTAGGTGAGATAAAAATTAGAGGATCTTAATTAGTAGAATATATGGTCAAAAAGGTAAAGAAGATTTAGCACTAAATGCAGTCATCTCAAAGAAGGAATATAATCTATATAGATGACTTGATAAAGTAACTTCAATTTGAGGTTGTGGCCTTGTTTTTTTAAATATTCCAATAGTATGGATTGATGTGTTTCAAAAGAATTGTGAAATTAAGCCTATGGTTTATTGATATATATTAATTTCTAATGAATATGAGATCAGTTTCATCCCAGAATACCTAACTCCAATTTTATCCCATGTACAATATTTGGTTCATGTTTCAATATAATTGAATTATATACCTGATTCATCTCAATTATTTATCCCCAAAGTTATACAGTTAAAAGGAGAATAATTCATATGAGGTGAAGTCTATTCAGATTATTTATCATAGAGAATTATTGTAGTTAAATAAAGTAACTCAGGTGGTTAATTTTTTTGGATGAATCATTTGATTGAATATAAAATAATAATGCCTCAATGGTCTATGAGGGAAAATTATCCCCATTTGTTTTTTAATTAATAAAATTATAAGGATGAAATTTATATAAAGGGGGAGAATGTGATGACCAAGGTATTTATTTAATGAATAAATTTTATATTTTATTAATTATATGGATTCATCTTAATCATTATTATTAAAACCTTATAAATAATTTTATTAATGTACTGAACATGAGTATGATTTTTCATTTAAAATCGAAATAGTTTGTATTTTAAACAAATTTTATTTCCATGAATGATCTAGTTTTTATTTTAAAGGATGAAATTCTATGTTTTAGAAGTTATGTTTGGTAGAAGAGACTTATTTTTTGGATTCATTTAATCAAAATTATCTTAGAGTTATTTTTTTTGAAAGAGTTGATTTGTATGTGAATAGTGGAAAATATCGTGTTCCAAATACCATTACTTTTCCTTTGATTATTTATTCATAAGGTATAATTCTATTTTTCATTAGTTTTTATATCATGTAATAATCCGTTTTCTATACATAAACAAAAAAATGTCATGATAATCGTTACTAATCATGATTTTTATGGAAATTAATTTTTAAAATAAAAAATGAATTTTTCTAGAAACAATATGTTTAATTATGGATACTTATATTAAAATTAAATTTTACCACAATTATAAATTGATTATTTTAAAATATTTTCCTTATTTGGAATCATAATTTTTGTGTTTGGTCATAATTTCAATTAAATTTCGTTCATACAAATATGTTACATAATTAATATGTAAGTTACCACAATAAAAATTAAAATGACGTAAAATAATTAAAAACTAAGTGATAAAAATAAAAAATGTTATCTTCAATTTATTTGTTTATTTTATTATATGCCATAATTTTCAATATTTGAAATTGGGATAATTTTTTCATCTTTTCTTTGATATAGAATTTATTATATATTAAGAAAACATTTATTTTCAATAGTAATACTCCTATAAATTATAATAGGATCCTTGACTGAAAGATACCATTTTTATTGAAAAAAATCCATAGTACAAAAGAACCACAAAAACACATCAAGGTGGTCAAAAGTAGTACAAAACCATAGAATCATTGGCCACAAATTTCATCCCCTCCTTAGGAAACGCACCCAAGCAAAAGAAATAAATTGCCCTCTGATCTGAGGAAGCCATGGAAGCCATATAATCTGCTACCATATTCCCCTCCCACCATGTGTGAGACGCCATCATATTGTTGCCCCTGAATGTGTTGCATTTTCTAATGGTATATGAGATATGACAAAGAATATTAACCTTTCCAAGAATTTCATTACAGAGAAGAAAGGAGTCAGACTCCACCATAGGAACCTCGAGCTGTCTTTGACTACACATTTCCAACCCGTGGCCATGGCCAGAGCCTCCACCTGCAGCACATCACCTCGCCGAAAGAAAGCTGTGAACATTGCAACAATAGAACCCATATGATCTCATACAACCCCACCCTCGCGCATCCCCCCCCCCCAATTTGAGATCCGTCCATGTTGAGTTTTAGACCATGTCAAGGGAGAATCTAACGTACCCAGGCGCTATGTTCTACACATCCAGATCGAGGAGCAGTTGGAAGAAAAGGAGTAATTGGACTCGCAGACAGAGCATGGTGACAGTCAGGACAGAGACGAAGCAGATCGAGCAGGGTATTCATCATCTTTAATTGGATTCTTACTTGAGATCCATGTGTATCATTGTGTCGCACCTCATTCCTGGCCTTCCAGAGCGTCCAACAGCCTGCAATCAGAAAAATAGATCAGGTCATCCTCTTGGCACCGTGTGAGCCTACTCCTCTAAACCACGAAACCATGAAATCCTCTTTCTCCCCTCCAGATGGAACCCAGATGAAGAAAGCCCCAAAACACTCTAGAGACCGATAGCCCATTCACTCTTATAAAAAAGGTGCTCCACTGTGTCTTGGTTCGGGAGCCTGCAACACCAGCACCGGGATGCCAGATTCACGCCCATCCTCTTTAAATTTTCGTCAGTTGGCAGAGCCTTGTTCCTCACTTTCCAAAAAGGAAGTTATATTTAGATGTAATCTCCTTACACCACAACTTATCCCCCCACTGATCTTCACCTTAGATATCCCTCGTGATGTCCATAAAATCTTTGATGGAGGAAATACCTAACATTGAAGCTGTGAAAATAAGTTTATCTGGGACATCGCTGGAGACAATGCTATTGAAAATGGAAATTTGAAATAGGATCCTTCAAAACATCACTTGTGTAAAACTTTTAAGCACCTTATCTAGGAAAATACCTATAAAATTCCTTCCCAACATTATTTCCCATGTCCTAGATGTTATATTCTCCTCAAAATACCAATCTATGAAGTCCTATGCAGAGGCTTAAAGGACTATATCCTAGGATGAGGTAATAGTATTAACCATGTTCTTTAAAGTGTCTTTCATATTCCACATCATCCAAATATATTATAAACATACTGATATAGTATTATAAGTTTAATTATTATACTAAAATATTCTTACATTTAAGGAAAAACCATTATATATCTTTCTCTTATCCCATGGAAAATGAAAATGTCGCTCGTGTTATGTGCAGACTGTTAGCTCCATGAATGGTGTATTTTTTTATCATCATCACCTTATATGGATGGTTATAAAAATGAATTTTATAAATAAATATTATATTTATATCATTATTATGTTTTTTTAAGGATAAATTTGTCATTATATAAAAAACATTTATAATAAATGATCATTGTAATATTAATCCGCCTAAAATGAGCATGTAGAGATACTTTCTTCATAATAACTTCTTACCATTCTCTTTTATTTATCGTAAAAATATAAATATAATTTTAATTTGATTTATCACTATAAAAATAGGTTTTTTAAATCATTAAACTTCTAGATAAGTGATATTATTAAAATATTATAATATATTATTACTCATTCGAACGATATAACAAGTTCTTGTTTTAGTCAATGTTTATGTAATGAAGATTACGAAAACATAAATAATGATAAAATTATAGAATAATTATATATTTAACATGTTTTGATGGATATATAATGATGAAATATCCATCATAATAATGGAATTAAATGTTAATAATTGTGGGTATTTTAAACAGTCGAAAAAAGATCTCAAGGAAGATTCACAAAATAGTATCTATTTCATTACCTATTAAACTACATTGTTTCTATAATGATATTTACCATATAACAAGACACATTTAGAACATATATGACCATTGTAAAATTACTCTCACTACTGTAAAAATGATCTATACCCATGGTTTTGGGAATTGAGGGAAACCGAGGCGTCGGGATAGGTCAACAACCTATACCCATTGTTTTGAAAACTATGGGAATAGATTTTTCCACCGTGTTACTAACGTTTTTTCCACTGGGTCATGACCTTTTACCCATGTTTTTAAAACTGTGTGTCTAAATATATTGAAAAATGAAGGCATTGGGTATAGATCCTATGACCTACACTTCAATAACATAGCATCTCACTGTCTCACCTGCATGAATTTATTATATATATATGGGTCTATTTAACTAAATATATTAATATGTTTCATCCCTTTTAGAAAAAATACTATAACAGTTTTGGAACCTGAGACCTCCTATTTGAAGAGAAAATGCCTCACCACCTAGCCCGCGTAAGTTTTGTTTTATAACATATTCATATACAAAATTATATTAATTTTTAAAGTCTCATAAAAATACAGTCTTCAGGATTTGATTTAGGGTCTTTCCATTAATATTTCTAATTCGTAACCAACTGAGAAAACAATCTTGAAGATGAATATATCAATATTTATTTTATTATATTCATCTAGATCACTATATTATAGAAAACATGATGTAGGGATTTGATCTAATGACCACAATGAATAACATATAGTGCCACACTAACCAACATAAGAATCTTATTTGTTTTTAAATTTCTATCTACATATATATATTAATCAAAACTTGGGGTATAGGTTTTTCCACCAAATATTTTTTTTCTCCCATGGAAAATGTTTTTCCCGCCATAACACAGGAAAACTATACCCAGGGTTTTACAAAACCATGGGTATAGGTCTTCAAAAAAAATCATATACCAAATTTTTTTACAAAACCATTGGTATAGGCATTTTTTCTCACTGTTTTTGAAAATTGTTGGAATAAGTCTTAAAAAAACCAATACCCATTGTTTTTTCCAAAATTCTGGGTATATGTGAATAATACCAATGGTTTTCCAAAACTGTGGGTACATGTTCCTAGACCACCGCTACACCCACAGTTTTGGGTAAAACCATGGGTATAAGGCTATTATCCCTTAGGTTCTTTATCATTACATGGTTTTCGAAGTTGTTTTTAATAATAGAAACCACACAACCCCAAAACTACCAAGATGAACTATACTGATTTAGTAAATTAATGAAACATGATAATAAATGAAATTAAATAATAATAACAATAAAATAAAAATGAAAAAGGATCTAAATAAAGTAAATTATTAATATATTTTTTTATTTTGGAAGATAGAATACACACGATGTGGTTTGAGTTCCGAGGTAATGTATTTTAATTTTAAACAATATTTTAAATTTTTTGAAAAAAAATCAACCCTTTATCTTTTTTCCCCTTATTCTTTAATTAATTTTTTCTATACACTTCAATGTTTTCTTAAAGTAATATTCTATTATATTTTACCTTACTTTAAAAGGATTAAAAAGGGATCTTTTAACTGTTTTATGTATGATTCATTTTTTAATTTTTTATAAAGGTCCAAAAAGAATGTTTTTTAAGATTTACCACTTCACTACCTTTTGCCACTTTAATGTTATTTTTATTTATGAATCTTACTTTTTAATATTCCATGGTTTTAAAATGTAAATTCAATTCTAAATGTTTTATAACTTTTTTTAAATGTGTATCCATGACAAATATATTTCATTTTATTTTATTGGATAACTAAAAGGGGTTATTCTTATAGATTCAAATGATTATGTTTCATAGTTATACGGTGAAAGTTGAAGTCCCTTTGTGTATTATTGTGGTTATGGTTTGAAATTTTATTTGAAAATGTCTGGGTCTATTATATCTCTCTAATGAATCAGGTAATTATAATAGTGTTAAAAATATATAACTTACTCTTATAATGATGTTGTAATTTTTTAGATGAGTTATTCTATAAAGAAAATATATTGGTATTAATAAGGTTGGTTAATCCATTGGTTTGTGATTATAAGGGTTGTTATAAGAGTGATATGAATATGATCTACTAATTAACCTTTATGATTATATTTTTTAATTTATGATTACTTATGAGAATTTTAACGAAAATATTTGGGTAATGAAGTTTATTTCAGGAGTATGTAACAGATTATTTGACCTCAAAGATCATTGTGTAAAAAATGAAAACATTCTCATGGATTTTTATTGTTTTTCGATGGACTAATGGGTTTAATTTTTTATCTAAATTTATATGTTTTATTTTCCATTACCATGTTTTTAAATGATTTTATAGGATTTAAGGATGAGTAAGAACTCATGAATTTTCAATAATTTTGTTATAAAGACTCACATTGATTGAAGAAAGTGTGTCAGGAATAAAATAGGATTATCAGTTTAAGAGCATATTTTTTTTGAAACATGTACATTGTTTGGGAGGGTAATATTTTGTAATGTAATGGTTTTATTAACTCTATAAAACTATAAAACTTAAATTTCATGGTAAAAGAGTGAAATCGAATATTTTCTATAAACCATGCAATTATGGTTTGATTATGTATTCTTTGTAAAGATTCATTTTTTTCAGACATGGAATTTCAGCATAAATTTTAATATTTTTAATTTAGATTATTTTGAGGGGAAATGATCTTTTTCTCATAGAATATGATCTTGGATAATTATTTTGAAAACAATGTTGGTCCCATAATAGGGTTTTTAACCAAAGATAGGAGTTTGGTTGAAATATGAGTCATACAGATTCCCATGGAATATTTAACATTTAATATGAAATTTATTAAATATTAATTTATTTGAATGTGTTCATTTGGATATATTATTTTGAAAAGTTAATCATACTAATATTTTGTCTCCACTATTGAGTCTAGTATAAGGGTTTTTTTAGGTTAGTCATAAACTCATGTCGGGCACCAGGTTCGGGCTATGGCTCGGAACACTTTTTTTCTTCTCATTTCTTCATTTTATTATTCCATTTTATTTTTTATACTCATTATTGGCTTATCATGTACATACTATGATATTACCCTTCACTTTACTAAGAGATAACAGTGATAGATATATGAGGAGAGGAATATTGGTATTGATGTAGAGCTCGAGAGGTGTCAGATCATCGTGTAGTAGCTACGGATCATGAAAATGGGAGATGCTTCAAAGGATTCCACCCAAAGAATGTTTTTTTATTATTCTTACATAAATACTCATGTATTTACCTCCATATAGTTTTAAAGGACATTTTTTGTTTCTCAAGATCCCATAAGAGTCGATCTGTGCTTAAACAAGGGGGAACATGAATTTTGATCTCATTGAAGTGGTTTCCCATTTGAAATCTAGATCACAAGATGCATGATTATATGAACACATGTCATGTGATTTTTATATTCTTGGAAGATGATTATTTGGAAAATAGACACTGTGTAGTATTATTATACACAGGTATTAGTATTTATCCATTTATTTGTCTCTTTATCCTAGTACATGGGAAGTTGAGTCTTTTGGAATGAACATGTTGTGTACATTGAGAACACACTATATAATAGTAGATGGATATATATCCTAGGTACTTGGATGGCCACCCCATATAGCGAGGACATGGTTATTTGGTAAGTACATGGCCATAACAGAGGTTTCCCCAGCCATGTAGTAGTACACTACATTACCCTATGTATTCCCGGGCCACATAGTAGTACAGAGCCTTACCCCAAGTGATCCAAGTCATGTATAGGTACATGTCCATGTAGGAGGATTTGGAGTATTTTCTGTATACTTTGAGTACACATCTTGTACTACCCCAATGTTACTCTTTTGAAGTATTTTCATTTCATTATTCCATGAAGTTATAATTGGATGTTTGATTATTCCATTTTGACCATTTTTTTATAGATCACGATGGTGGAACCCTTCGGGCGATTTCAGTACTTTTATGTTCCATTTTGGGTCAAATGAGATTTATTGGAGATTTTATTCTTCTATTAATCGAATAGATTTATCTCTTAAGAGAAGGACCTTGATCAATGGTGGTCTATGATCCATCTACCTCAACTTTTTCTTATATATATTTTCCCCTATTTACATATCCCTTACGAGATGTTCCCTTCTATCCCAAGTGGCCATGAGATTACTCATGACTAGGGACCCCGTATAGGAAAATTCCACTTACCTAAATCTTGTGATGATCATATGTAGTATCCTCTACTTATGTTTTGACCTAGATTATCCCAAGTAGGATACCTACATTTAATTACACCTTCCATGGATCTGATTTGGGATACCTCTTCTTGCTTATCATTTCTATGGATCCCAAGAGGGATTCCTTCCTAACGTGATGACTCATAGGATCCCAAAAGGGATTCCTTCCCTTATGTGTGGATCTCAAAGATCCCGAGTAAGATGCATCCCCTATTACTGATTTAGGGGACCTAGTGGGTGACTATGTGTTTGACCTACCCTATTATAGTACAATGGGTTGGCGGTAGAGATGGTATTACTTTTATCCTTATAAATCATACTAATTATGTAAACATCAGAGGTTGGCGAATAGTATTGCTTTTAGGAAATCAACCACCACAACTCTTATATTTATCTACCATTGAATAGATATGATTTATAGAAGATCTTCCTGAAATTTTTTCCAATGTTCCTGAAATGAGGAGTTATTTTATTAGGATTCCTAGACTTTTTTTTGTGGATCTATCTATTGATCCTATATGAATGAATGTTACATTATTGTGATTCATGGAAGTACTTCCTAGGATACTGATTTCTTATTCCATGAATGATACTTTTATTCCTGATATATATGTTCTTGGATAGGATCAAAGGCTAGAAGAAATTATATTATACCTTATGAGATACTTGGATTCATGATATGGAATGCCTTGGAAGAGCTCACAGGTTATGTGAGATATATACATCAATGGGTGATACTTGGATTACATATATGGAATTTCATCATAGGGATTATAGGATAAATTGAATAATATTATGCCTTGAGTGAAACGTGGATTAATGATATGGAATTCCATGGATGGACTCATAAGGAAAATGGATTATATACACCATGAGTGATACTCAGATTCCCATGTCGTAATTCCTTATATAGAAGAATAGGTAAAATGGATTATATACACCATTAGTGATACTAGTATTATCATGTATGAATTACTTGTATAGAATCAAAAGTAAAATGAAATTATTTAAATCTTTATTTTCATTATACATGGATGCCTTGGTTACATACCTAGGGTACCGGTTTTATTTATATATGTAAAAGTGATGTATCTTCATGATGAATAGTTTTTACATTAAATCCTTTATTTGAGTGATTGGAGGTGATTTAGGTTGAACCTAGGGATATGACATGTATCCCACTATGGTGATATAGCATTCATAGATATATTTCAATAATTGGTCGAAGAAGGTATTGAAGAAAAGGATTAAATTACGAAATAATTTACCTAATTATTTACGAAATGAGATCTATGATATCCATATCAATGCCATATTCACAAAATGTCAAGTTAATCAGGTTCATGGGAATAAATATTGATAATGGTTTTACTTTATTTTTCAATTTATGTGTCTTACCTAGGCTGATCACATTGCCCGATCATGCACTTATTACAGTAGGTTATAGTTTCATTGTGGGGGGTGTTCAATTGAAATTTATTTCTCACCCAAGGTGCATGCAACTCAAAATGAATTCAGACATAATTTCATATTTCTGTTTGATCACAAATGTATGATGGAAAGGTTTGAGGCTAGGGTTTCATGATTGAGAGTATATGCTCTTGTGGATTTTAATGATTGGGTTAGAGTAGTGTCATGGAGACCATGAATGTGGTTCATCTCAGTGTTATTATTAGATCTGTGTAATTTTATTTATATTTATTTTATGTACTCATGTATATGTGATCTTCCCAGTGTATGATTAGTGTTTTATGTATGAAATTTTCATTCAATCCTTTATTATATTCCATTTTATTAATGTTTGGTTATATTTATTTCTTCTTTACACTAATTATTTACCATTATGGATGATTTTTATTTATTTACACTTGTTTCTTACTCTGATATGAGGGTATATCCTCCCATATTAACACCACAATCCCTCAATTCTATTTGGAAACTATTAGCATATTGGGATGGGTTCATGATTCTGTGTGGTGGACTGGATCAGAACACTGATTTAGTGGCATCACAGATGGCATGTTTCAATGTTGTATCAAAGTTTATTATTTTCCTTTTGTTTTACTAGTTGGGATTTTATATAAATGAATATTGGGAATATGTTGGAACCTAAAATGGATATCATACAGGTGTGTCGAAAACAACTATTCCAATAAGAATTCCTTTTTACCAGAGAAGGTGGATTGTTGTTCTTGATATTCTATGTTAGAGATGAAAATCATTCTCACTTTGATCAAAGAACATTCCATGGGGAGTTTGTGACTTACCATGGATGTACGGTTCTCAATCTGTTGGTGAGAGTTTATAGATTGATTTCTTCCTCTTGTCCCATTGAATAAATTCCAATGATTTCTTTTGACTCTCATGCAGTAAAGGAAAGACGTGTCTCATACGTCATATTTGGTACATAGGGTTCACATGTTATAGGCATTCCAGTGTTCAATTTTAGTGCTTAAAATATATTCCAATTGTTTAATGTTTATAAAATACTAGATGGTATTATCATATATATGTTTTTTATGTAATTCTGTCCAATTTTTCTGACATATATATATATATATTATGGTAGGTTATATGGATCTATGGTGAGATATTTGACAGTGAGGATGATGAGTCATTCCTCATGCATAGGATGTATAGTCATCCTAGTATGTCAATAGGGCACATTTTGCCCAATGATGGACCCCTCATGGGGTGTTTCTAATTATTTTTTGTTATTTAATGTGTTAGTAACAACCTATATGGTGTTTTCCCACATGGATTAGAATAAAGTTATACTTATCTAAACTGTGGGAGTATTTTTTTCCCTTATAGTTCAACCAAGATAGCTAATTCCTTTGTAGTAGACCCTTTTTTGGTGTATCCTTCTCATATGTGGTTAAATAAAGATTCAAAACAACCTATATGGAGTTTTCCCATCTAGAATACTACGATTGTTTTACCTAACCAACCTTAATTTATGGTTGTCGAGTCAGATCCTCCAGTATGATACTGATAGGCACCTAAATGTTATCAAAAAATGGAACCCTGATGGTGAATTACCTTATACAATTTTCTAGTGATGATCAATTTGTTATCTCCTTACTTGATATCATTACCTCTATATAGAAGTCTTTATGAGGGTTATTAGAGAGGATTGAGGCCTAGTAGGCCGACTCTTAGTAGTTGATGTCAATAAAGTTCACTCATTAATGTTAATAGTTATCAATGGGTTGAAATTAAATGGGTTTCCAATTAAAACTTTTAGGGCAGGAAAAACTATATAACTGAATCCATGTTGATAGGTTTTGAACAAAGTAGTTCGATGCAATCCTTACCTCCTTTACAGAGGGTTGATAGGTGCATTATATTCCTTTCATTGAGTTGGTTTTATTGATCATTCCCAAGGTGTAAGGACCCAACCCCAGTTGCCTAGATATAGTTCCTTATTTTATTACATTAGCATATAAACATGGAATACACATCCAGAAGGACCAAGTTGTTTAGTAGATTTTGGAAACAAGATACATATATACATTTAAAATTACATCTTTAAATCAAATACAACACTAATTTATTCCATTATATCATCCATGCCTCTTAGATTATGCCTAAAATTCACTCATAACTTACGTCTTCATAACCTAGGGAAATTTAACATAATAAAGGGGTGATCTCAAATTCTTAGTAAGGGTAAGAAATACAGTTGAAGATATCATAACCTAAACATTATTCATGGTGAATAATTTAAAACGCATTCTTTTACAAATAATAAACTTGAACACATAATAGTGAGAATATGAGATGAATAAATAATGACATAATAAAACATAATCATGGGTATTCTAATAATCAAATAAACACATGAACTATAAATTATATTTTCATAATGAGGGAGTTCATAATGCGGGATATCATCATTATATCGTCAAGGCCTCATGCCAAGAACATAATTACTCATTTTACAAGGCCTTGTGCCAAGACCGTAGTTTGTCTCATGAGACCTACCGATGCACCAAGGGGTTATATCAGGCCCACCCAACACTTAATCGGTCCAATTCATTTCTCTCCTAAATGAGGACAAACATAAACAATTTACACATTCATATTGAAACTAAGATATGAAATGTAAAAAACATTCCCCAGTCATTAATCATAAACACTAACCATTCAAAGTAATATGTTGAATGGTTTCAAGATAGCACATCCACATTAAAACTAATAAAAACCCATTAAATAAAAAAATAGTAGATCATATAATAGGAGATAAACCTCAATGATTTAAAATATTTAACAAATTATGTTGACATATATGAGGATATTTTTAAATGAGATCACTGAAAACCCCATGAGGAAATAATCCTTAAACATTCTGAAGTGTCCCATACAACCTTGAAACATTCAAATAATAATCCCTTATAATATCATGAGAATAAGGAGACTATATATATGATATACCAAATGTTAGTACATACACTACAAGAAATAAATAAGTGGTGAAAAGGAATATATCTCATAAAAAGTTATTGTGAGATGACAGAAATACTTTTTAACTTTGAAAGAATAGTTATTTTGGAAAATCATTTATATTTTCCATTATATTATATTGTAAACCCGAATATCCCAAAAAATAAAATACTAGAACATTGAAATTATATTTTTGGCATAAATTATGTCCCACTAAAATGAACTCATGTAAAAATAGTTCTTTTGATTCTTTAGAAAAAAATCATTTTAGAACATTTTAAGTAGATTATTAAAGAAAATTTTAATGTGGAAAGGAACATATGTTCCATTAAATCCAAAAATTATTGAAAATAATTTATCATGATAAAATGACTGTTTTAATAAAAATAACGGTGTCTTAAAATAAATTTTAGTGTACACTTGAAAACAGGTAAGAATTCAAAAACATCCCTTAAATCGTGTTTGTATTTCAGAAATAATTTTTAAAGTTCCTCTTAAAATGTGTAACTTCCAATACAATAAAAGAGGGAATACGATTGGTAAAAATATATAGAACATTATAAAAAAATTATGAGGAGTAAATAATAATACATAAGAATTTCATTGAGTTAATTGGACAATAAAATTAACCCGAATGGAAATGGAGGTTCGGGTGGAAAACCCTTAACACTATGTAATCAATGGATTCGTATTCCCCAAAATTAATAATATTAAAATGATGTATTTAATACCTTCAAAAAAATATTCAAGATATGTTACATCAATGGGAAGTATACATACCCCATACATAAGAATTAGTAGTGACTACAGAAAATATCACAAAAATGGAAGTGAGATGAAGAAACCCATTACATTAAGTATGAATGTGTTCCGCTCTAGAACATAAGGTCCCGGAAGATGAAATTAGACTGATTAATAACTTATTTCACAACCTATATACATGTATTTAGTTCAAAGTAACTATTTTTAGTTAATTCGTTTCCTTACTGATATGTTATTATATTTAATTCCATCATTTTGGAGTGTTCGTTTTCTTTATTTTTATAATGGGTTCACCTGTTCTTATGTAATGGAGTTCATGTGGAATGAATGTAAGTCTCCAAAATTGAAATTATAAATTATTTATGGAAATAAAAATGTATTAATGGTCATTTATATAATTTGGTTTCATTGAAATTGGATGAATCATCAGATGAATTATTAATGACATTCACATAGATTATTTAAGCAGTATTTTGATTGTTAGGAACGGGTTTGGTCATATGATTTATTAATATGTAAATATACTGATTCCTGAATATTAAATAGGTTATAATACTTATATTATAGTCTGTTTCAACCATAAAAATGGTTTCATGACCAGTAAATGGGGATATATGGAAGAAATAAACATCATCATCTATGAAGGTTATGAATTGGAACCTCATGGACGTTGATTTCGTTTATAAAATAAAAGAGAGAGAGAGAGAGTAAGGATATTCATGATGGTTCTTCCATTCACATGATATAATTTCAATATATATATAATAATGGATCTATCATGTTCATTTGGACAGATGAGGTGAGGAGAGGATAACAAAACCAGATGAATTGAAATGAAACTAAATGAAAAAGAACGGCTCTTTACCTCTTGAAATAACCTCTTTGAGAACCTCTTTAAGGCAAGGGATTTTGTTCTTTTAGGAAGACCAAGATCTTCTTGGATGTGGGGAATGACTAAGGAAGGGTATTTGGGAAGAAATTTTATGAGATTCAAGGCTTAGAGGAGTGAAGAGAAGAGGGAGTGAGGGGGGTTATAGTGGAGGAGAGGAGGGTTTTCATAAATTTTTAATCATTAGTTTATTAATTTTCCTCAAGACCAAAAATTGTAATGATTCCAGGACCAATAATAGTAATAAATGCATGTTATTTTTAAACAAGTGGGATTATATAACTTGTGATGTCATAAATAGTGTATTTAATAGATAATCTATATATAAAGTATTTTATCGTATTTCAGTATTCATCAAAATTTCATGTATTTCAGAAAAATACCAAAAATTCACCCTAACCATTTTTCGACGTGTATAATCAAAAAATAGTGTCCATTTTTCCAAAATAATTTTCTAAATATGGTTAATTTTATATTTAATTAAAAAATAGTTTTGAAACATTTATTTACTTATTCCAAAACATAGGTATATCATACTTCCACTTGAATATTATTTATATACTACAATACATAAGGTTACTATTCATTATGGTATATCAATATTCATAAGGGTATGTTAATATTCATAAGACTATGTTACTATTCACCAAAAAATGTGTTTTCTTATCGGACTCCAAATAACTTACTGATCTCAACTGCGTTTGTCAGATTTTCAAAATTCACATCACAGAAGTGACAAACTTATGTTTACTTAGCTAGATTATAACGATTTGGTGTTTATAGAGACTCAGTGATCCATGAATTCTATAATAAATCTATTTGTAAATTCTTGGGTTGTTACACTATGCGATCTAACCCTGATGGGAGGGTTGACTTATGGACTAGGTTTTTGGACCTAGTCACCATGTTGTGAGCCTTGATCAGTAGGGCTAAGTGGGAGAACAAGAAGCCCATAGTTAAGACTCAGAACCCTATAGGTCAACATTTTGTTTGATTGAGGGTAACCTATGAAATGGATTTTCTCTGGTTTATAGAAACCTTTAAGGTGTCACTACAACAAAACATGCTTTTAACATCGTTGGACTTTATTAGTGATAAAAAAAGAACTAATAAAGGGAACCTTTATAAGCACTAAAACAAGTGCTAATAAATGGTACCTAATATCAGCACTTCTTAGCACTAATTAATGATACCCATAATCCACACTTTTTTTAGCGCTGTTAAAAGGTGCCTTTGTCAACACTTTATTTTTTTAGTGCTAATAAATGGTACCTTTTATCAGCACTTTATTTGTAGTGCTGATAAACATAACCCTTAATATATGATTTATTTTTATCACTAATAATGGGATCCTTTATCAACTCTTTTTTACTGGTGATAAAGGTCTGAACAAAATGAATGGAATAAATAATTGATTGATTAAAATGGGTTTGTTAAAAAAATATTAAAAATTTTATTAACTAAATAACTATTACTAAGAATGAATAAAATCATTATACAATATTTATAATATAAGTACTAACAAATAGTATATATTAAATATATAGATAGATGAAAAATTAAAATTAAACAAATTAAAATTAAATATGAGTAAATTGAGAAAAATACCAAACATTTTATTAATTAAATAAACATTGATAATGTTAATAAATATAATTTATAAAATATATAGATATATATGAATCTATAGAAATTTGATTTATATAATACTAAATTTTGAAACATTGCATTAAATAGTCATGTATTTAGTGAATAATGGTTTATAATAAAATATTAATATGAATTAAAAATTTGACTAATTGCATCGAGTAATGGACATGATTTAATGTCATTTGAATTTTCAATATAATATAGATCAAATATGGTATATTTATTTCACAAAGACTTAATAAATTCATTTTTATTTTATAATTATTTATTTAATATTTTTAATATTTTTATTATGTATTCATCTTTTTTTCAATATATATATCCATATTTTTTTAATAAATTATATTTAATTAATTAAATATATTTATTTTTAAAATATTTTTAAAGTGTACTCTTTTTTAATTTATTCAATTTCACTCATATTTAACATGCATGCACTTAAGATTACATATTCATTATTTATGTTAAAAAAATTGTAAAAAAATATTTATAATTGTGCATTTACTATATTTATGAATTTATATATTTTTAATCACCAATAAATAAATATTAATTTCTAAAAATGTATTTTTATAATTAAAAATAATTATTTATATATATTTAAATAACTATTACATTTATAATAAATTTTTTTAAATAATGAAATTATTTAATATATTTATATTTATATATATTTATTATATATATATTTATTATATATATATTTATTATATATATATAATTATATAAAATGTTATAAATATTATATTTTAAAAAATTATAAATATAATTATATATATATATATATATATATATTATAAAATTATAATAAATATACTTAAATAAAGAATATATTTAGTATATCTAGATTTATATTTATTTATTAAATATTTATGTATAATAATATAAATATATTTACAAAAACAATTATTTATAATTATAAATATAAATCCATTATCAGTGCTTGAGTAATAAGCCCTGATAAACTACATCTTTATTAGTGTTTTTTAGTGCTGATAAAGATCAATCTTTATCAGTGTTTAAAAAGCACTGATAAAATTCATCATTATAAGTGCCCAAACCTTAGTGCTGATAAAGATGACTTTTTTAGTGCTTATACCTTAAGCATTGACAAAAGGGATCTTTATCTATGCTTTTTTTGGAAGTGCTGATAAATGTGTCCTGATCTATTTAAAAATCCCTAACAAGTTGCGAACTCATCACAATTTATGATGCTTTCCACATAATATAACCCATGTCAGTGATCCTCCTCAATGAATCGAAGCTCGAATCAAGGCTCAAATAAAGTCTTGAAAAATTCCAAGGATCGAACATAAGTCTTTCTCTAATTTCTCTCAAACATAAGCCTTTCTCTACATTCTATTGGGGAACTTGGGGTGTAAACCATAAATTGTTCTGGCTATGGTGGGGTGTTTTTGCAACTGTAAGTGTGCTGAGTTATCAATTTTGGAGATTTGGCCATGGAGACTATCCATTTTGATGCTAGGAATTTTTAGAGTGTGAAAAACATATATTTTGAGCCTTCTCGACTTCACTCTCAATCCATATAAGCATCTCCTTCTTTATTAATTATAATTGGAAATTAATGTATGGGATTTGTGAGCTGATATTTTATTTATGTCAAATTTTGGATTTATCGTGCTTTTTTAATTGGAAAAAATTATTTAATTAACCATATGGTAGAAGTATTATACCATTTTACATCCTCTATATAATTTTGTATGTATCAATTTCATTGATGAAGGTTATGTATCCTTTGAGACTACTTCCTATAATGTTAATATGACTAGATATTTTCTTAATTGTGTAGTAGAGATTTTATATGGGGAGTGATGTTTTATAGATCTGTTAATTTTTTGATTCCACTTTTATATTTAGGTAATGTGAGGGTAGTCATCTTAGAAAATGTGACCTCATGGGAGTCTTTCCATCTCAGTAGAGGCTTGTTTGTATGGGATATATGTTTCAACGGTTGCTGTGTTTTTCTCCCTTGTTTGTGATATATCTTATGATGTGTATTATTTCTTTATACAAACATCTTTATTAACCCCCAATAATCTTAAGGATATGTCAATGTGTATTAGATTACCCGCCAATTATCCATTAGATGGGTAGATCATTTGTGATGACCTCCCTAGAATCCTTGGGATTGGTCAGTGTGGCGATATGAAATCCCAAGAGCCTTGAGATGTTTCTAAATATTTGATATATCATTAATATTAAATGTAATAATTCATTAGGTTCTTATATCCCTTGTTCTAAAAAATAGAATGTAGGTTATAAAATTCCATATATTAGAAATTATTTTTAGGTATTCATCATTTTAGGACTACATGTATTGGTTCTACCCTAAGAATCTTTGATTTTCATACATGTATATGTAATAATAATTATTTATTAAAATTTTTTATCAATAAATTTTTATATCTTATAGTTAATTGAATGCAAGTTTATTATTCTAGTTTATCATATTTTGGTTTCATATTACTCCTTAATTTCCTATATTGTTTTTTTATTTTTTAGGGGTTTTAAGAAAGACTTGTTGTGTGTCAAACAAATAGTTATAATTTCATATTTGGGCTTCAGACTCATCCCTTATCTCTTTTATAGAAAACTATAATATTCATCAGTTTCATCTCTTAAATTGTTATTTTGGTGTGTTGCTTCATACTCATCCCCCATATCTTTTTTGTTCCTTGTACTACTCTAGGAACTAGTCATCCCATGGATGAATACCACTTAGAGTATTTCAAGAAACATAGGTGCATGTCAACAAGAGATAATAGAAGTGTTTTGAACAATAAAATGTGATGATAAATTTTCAGGAAATGAGATGATGTTCATGAAAATTTTCTATAACTTTCACCATTGAATGAATTCATAGTATAACACATACCATAGTGGAGTAATTCTTTTATTAAATTCAATTACCCCTTTTCATCAAATAATACTAAAATTCTTTTAAATAATCAAGTGTTGGGTTTCCCTTATTATAATTTTCTATAACGATATCCTTTGATAATGAATATCTTATTTGTATTTAGTTATTACAAAAAATTTATCATTTAATAAACCCAATAGGATGGATATGAACTTAAAATGTATGCATTCTAATCGTTTGAAAAAAGATTATGATGATGGAGTTAAGGAGTTCATCAAATTTTCAATAGAGCATGCATACTACCCTTATCAAATCCTTTCTCCATGTTTACATTACATTCATTCAAGACAAAATAGTTTGGAATAGTTTGAAGAAAATTTTATTTATCATGAAATAGATCAGATATGTTAATGTTCAACTAATCATTGGGAAACCTAAACGTACATGCCAATTGGGATGAGACTACAATTTATGGATCATTTGATATGAATACCAATGTAAATGATGATTGATATCACATAAAATAAATGAAAATATAGATTGAAAATCACCGTGATGGCATTCCAATGTTTTTTTAGAAGTAAAATAGATGTTTCAAGAGACCATTGTATACCAACTATTCTAAATACACATCATTTTTCATTTTATTGAACTTATATAATTTCAGAGATTGAAGCTTATAGAGTGACACCAGCTTTACAAAACTACATGGTTTCTTGAATGATATGATACCCAAATAAAATGAACTACCATGTCGAACATAAGATTCTAAAATATTTATACATTAAATGGGAATGATTTCAAAAAAATACATTATTATCCAAAAGATTGTATATTGGTTTTCAAAGAGCATGAATCACTCAAAAAATTCCCTATGTGTGGTATAGATTGATACAAGAAAAATAAATCAAGTAATTCTAAATCTATATGATGTTTTCCTATCATTCCACATTTTAGAAGACTATATAGATATCAAGAAATGGTGAGAATATTTACATGGCATAGAGGTACATGAATTAATTATGGGAACCTACGTCATCCAGAATATTCATCTTAGTGGAAGAAAATTGATTATGAGTATCCTAAATTTGGAAATGAATTGAGAAACCTATATATTTCAGTACCTATAGATGGAATTAAACCTTTCAGTGTAAAGAGTAGTACTTGTTGTACATGGCCCATCATGTAGGTAAATTGTAACTTTCCTCCATGGTTATGCATGAAATGTAAATACATTATGATGTCCCTTTTTATTTCTAGACCAAAGAAAACCAGTAATGATATTGGTTTCTATTTGGATCAATTAATTAAAAATATAAAATTGAGGTTTTATATAGGTGTTAGAATGTATTAATCTCATAGAAGTGAAGAAATAACATTGAGGGCCACGTTGTATGGGATAATAAATTAATTCCCCCCTTATATAAATTTATCAGTCTATTTCATTAAAGGAATGTTGGGGTATCCCATTTTAGAATCACCCACACACTTAGATTGGTTGAAAATTTAATTGGAGACTATGTTTCTAGGACATCAGAAAATTTTACTTCGGTGACATAAATACAGATCTAGGATGACATCATTCAACGGGAATATCAAACAATGTACAACCCCATCTCTAGTAATGGGTGATCAATGTTTTGATAAACTAAAATATATTGACACTATTTTTGGTAAAAAAATTTGAAAATCACTACAAGATCAGGTTGAAATAAGAGATCAATTTTCTTTGAGTAAATATATTATAATTGTTCATATGTCAGACATTTTCTTGATTTAATTCATATTGAAACAAGTAGATATGATAGTGTTATTTTCCTATTACTAATTGTTCCTAGAAAGATGAATGTTGGAATCAAGGTTGGGTTAGATATGATTGGCATGGTGATAAGGGAAGAGTTGGCACCATTGAAGGAGAATGGTGTAATTTTCATCCTCTAGCAGCTTACACTCTTTCCAAAAAGTAAAAACCTCAATTTTGTCTTTTTCTTAATAATTTAAAAGTTCTGTAGTGGTATTTATCAAATATCATGAATGTTGTTTCGATGCATAATTTGTTGTTACAAAGAAAAAATTAACACAAATATCATGTTTTGATGCAAGATTTTATTTCTATTACTTTCTATTTCATTATTTCTCAAAATTCACAACATGAATTAACCAAACTATAATTCTTTTTCAAATCCATTTGTAGTAGGCTTATAGTTTTGGTGATGTTTCCAATCATGAATAAGGAGGTTGCAATCATATTATATGAATTAGAGATGTTTTTTCCACCATCATTCATTGATATAATTCTCCAACTGATTGTTCACTTGGTTAGAGAGGTTTAACTATGTGTTCATGCCCATTACATATGGATGTACCCCATTGATTGGTATAGGAATATTTTGAAAGGGTTTGTTAAGAATTGAATTCAGCCAGAAGGTTTTATTATAGAATGATATTTTGTTTAAGAAGCTATAGAAATATATACTGATTACCTATCATATATTGACAGCATCATTTTCTCATATTCTCATCATAGTGGACACCTTATGAATGAAGCTATTTCCAGAAGAGTTGTTTTTACAATTACCTTGATAGAGTGGGACAAAGCCCACCTTTACATTTTATATAATAGTGAATTTTTGGATCCATACATTGAAGCCCAAAAAAATTCTTTTTTATTTGAATTCATCATGGGATGATTAATGGATATCAAATACATATAATCAATAATTTATAGGATGGTTTTGAGGTCAAATTCATATGTAGTTATCTAAATATCTGAATTTAGTTGTCTAATGAAATGAATGGCTCACCAAAGGACCGAATTAAAATGCTATATCATAAACTATTTTTGTATAAATTGTTAAACATTCTATAAAAGAAGACATTATTAATTCACTATGATGAAAAATAGTAGTGTTATACTATGGTGCTAGTGATTCACATATCTGGTTCCAAGGATAGAAATCCAATTTATAAAAACATTTCATAATATCACATTATCAAACATATATATGAGTTGGATTATACAACATTTCAGGTTCCGATTTTTCATTGAAAATGTGTTGACAATATGAGTGAAGTGAATGTTGATGAAATGGTATTTGTGAAGGTGAATTTCAATTTAGAAGGGGAAAACATGAGGTCTTCATAATGGTATCACAAGTAGTGAAAGTATTTTATCTCTCAAATTTAGAAATCATGATTTGTTTTATTGTCCTGATGTTGACTAAACAAAATTTCAGTTGAGAAGAAAATTCAATCATGGATGACCCTTTCATTGTGAGATCAAAATAATTTCTTGCTGGTATCTATGTATTAAATGTATTCTATAGTATAAAGGACTATAAATAATAGATTTTTATTCTCTACTGAGGAACCAAATCCCTAAAAACATTAAAAAAATAAAGAGATTTTACTGAGAATGTTAATGTGTTTTTTAATAGTTTCTATTTTTTCAGATAATATTATATGTTCTACACTTTGTTAACATAATATAAATTAAATTCATGACTACTCATGCATATAATGTCTTCTACACATGATTATGTTACCAATCCCTCAGAAGAACAAACTATAACAAATAAAACCCTTTGGGAATACGTAAAGGTAATGTTACGATATACTTTCTCTATTTTAGTATTACTCAAATATGAATTATTTTCTTATATAGGTGGATTCCTTTGTTCATGTTAGGTTGGTTTGTTCATCTTTCATGTCTTTCGGCAGTGTTGGCATTTATCACTTTCCTTCTACTTCTCTCTACTACCATTGTAGGAAGAGAAAAAATGTTACCTTTTCTTAACCACAAAGATAATCTTGGTGTTTTCACTGTAATATTATTTCCCATAGAATTAATTTATTTATTTAATATTTATGTTTAATTTATTTATTTTTAGTATTACTCACTTAGGAATTTTTTTCATATACATAGGGATTCTTTTTGTTAGAGTTGGGGTGGTCTGTCCAACTTTCTTGAATTTCTTCAGTGAATACATTTATCACTTTCTATTAATTTCCCTCTACATCCAATAATAGAAGTGTAACATTTTTGCATCTACTCAATAAAAGAGGTAATCTTGATTTTTTCAAACTAACATCATTTTCCATAGAATTAATGTATTGTTTCATATTTTTGTTTAACTGATTTCCTTTTAGTATTACTCACTTAAAAATTGTTTTCTTATATAGGTGGGTAATTTTGTTGGATGTGGGGTGGTATTTTCATCATTCATTCCATTTTCACCAAAAAATCCATAGACTTCTTCTCTCTTAAAACCTTTTCACCCCAGTTGTATTGGTATTTATCAATATCCTTCATGTTCTCTCTATTGCTCAATCATAGATGTAATCTTCTTGTTTTCATGGAAAAAATCATTGTCCATATAATTAATTTATTACTTCAAATATATGTTTGAATTATTTATTTTTAGTTTTTGTAATATATCATTTTTTAATTTATTTATTATAGATATTATATAGATTATTTTCTAGACTAGGTACTGAGATAGTGTGCGACTCCAGGGCCCAGTGTGCCTTGAAGGAATGTATAAAAAATATTAAAATATTTAATATCACATGTGCATAGTTTTCAAGAAAAGGTGGAAAACTCTTAAACATGTTCTCAGAATTAAAATATTAGGGCATTGTAGTATTCAAAATAGTAGTTTTACCCTAGACATGACCTAACGTTGGTCGGTGTGACTCGTTAGTGGAAAACATTTTGGGTGCAAGAAGATAAAAAAATAAATTAAAAGAAATAATTATTTTATATTTCTTCATCGTAGAAACATGATCCCCCTATATGCTCACAGTTAAGGCTATTGTCTTAGGGTTGGCTGCTAAACCCTAGAGGCCTAAACACCATTTGGGGAGAGCATTCTTTTTAAAAAATAATGGATCCAAATTGGATCATTTATCTTCATGCTATCAGAGTTAGATGATATTATCAATGGAGGAAACACAATTATTCTTTCTCAACAATCAATCCAAACTCTAGGTATGATATTTTTTTATTAATTTCATCTTTTTATTAATCTTTTAAGAAAACTTGTCAATTCAACAAAAAATAATAGATCCATACATATTTGGAAGAATTCAATTGGATAGAATTGATTATTACAGGTTCATTGATTATCCCTCTTAGATTATCCTTCTATAGTAATGAATCGATGCCAAAAGATTAATGACCAAGGTTTATTCCTCACTTTTTTGGATTATGTATTTCTCCAGTTTTTTATTCGTACATTCATTTTGGGTGTTTCTATTTGGCCCATGATTCAACAAATACCTAGTGATTGTCCAGTGTGTGGTCATTATTCAGTGAAAAGGATCAACACCACATGTGCGGCCCTTGGTCAGTGACATGATTGAGATTACAACAGTGATCGAAGATTGGATGTAGATCTGAATGGATTTGCAGAATTTGTTCAAACCAACTTTTGAATATCGATACGTTTAGTCAGGCGATGGTGATTTATAAGAAGGTTCAGACCTAAAACCCATAGATATGGAAACTAGAGGCATGAAAGAACCCTAATGTAAATATTCTTTTGGAATTAGGATCAGAGGTTCTAGAAGTGTGTGGATCAATGTTGGGGAGATCCCTAATGGATTTGGATATTTCGGAGCAATACAGAATGTATTTCAAAATTATACACCATGTGGGCCCCCTGGATATGGTGCTAGGGTTTGTCTGGAGTTAAGGATCATACATCATGTGACCCCTATCACACGACATCTGACTCTCCTTGTATGAATCATCATGTAGTTCTAAAGTACATAGACATGGTTTTGAGTACACTGGAATAAACACACCATGTACTCCCACACGGACACGGCTTGTCATACATGGACCAGTACATGGAGACGTCCTTCGTACAAAAACATGGCTTGGAAACACAAAGAGGTAACCGTGTGTCTCTACACACCATGTATATGGATACTACATTTTGTGTGACATTCTTCTACATGGGAAAAACTATTGAAAGTTGGACACACCGTGTACCCCCTGGGACACTTTGTGTACTCCCATCAAGAGTTATTGAGACTCTTAATTTTCCTATTTTCTACTAGTATAGGTTGGTTTTGTTCCCTTAGTCTTTTCTTTGAGGGTATAGTGTGACAATGCATCCATATAAATGCATTATATTCTCCTCTATATTTTGAATCTCTAATTGAGTTATGGTGTCCCTCTGTGAGACTAGAGTGTGATCCTCTATCATACCTAATGGAGTTCATCGAATCAATGTGAACTCCCTGAGTAGAATGTTGAACCTCCATCTAGAGGGCCACATCGGTAGGGTTAGTGAAATAATTGTAACATGATCCTCTACATATCATGTTGTTACATATTGGGTATTTGTTGTACCCTAGTGGTTCTAGGTGAGACCCTCTATCTGTGTATGACAGTCTTCTTTGACCAATGTCTTCTCTTTAGGTTGGGCCCAAATGAGATATACCTATACCTTCGTGTCTCCAATGACATCATTGATCTAGGAGTGATTTCTCTCAGAATGAGCATACATTGAGCATAAACCTATGGTTGGTACTTTATTATAACCGCCGGATGGCATGGTGTCTCTCCTAAGCATATATGGTTTGATCTTATTGTCTATATTATGCATTGTTAAATTTTATATTGCGTTAACTATACTTGGTTTATTGTGTTTGGTGTCTTGGTTGTATCCTTGTTATAGTCAACCAATGCCTGGGATTTTCCCACACATGTCATGTTTTCTACAAACATAGGTGCTTTTGAAGGTTTCTTATGAGAACAGGGAGTGAGTGGAGCATAGCTGGAGTTGGGCTGGCCAAGGTGTTTACCATGAGTGTACCTTGACTTAGTTCTTCCCCTTAGAGCATGTTCAACTTCTCATAGTTTCATTTAGAAATTTATATAGGCTCATTGTGTTGGGATTTTATTTTTCCATGTTTATTTCCCTTTACTTCTTGTTATACTCTAGTTGTGGGATCTTAGTTGTATACATGCAATATTTTATTTTTCTATATATTTCTGTGTTATATGGATTGGAGATGTGTGAATTTATATAGGTACTTTAGGCTAATGCATCCCATTTGTGGGATATGCCTACTCAGTTATAGTTACCAGCCCCTGTCCATTTGGAGGTGGGTTTGGGTGGTCACAGGTCAGACCCCAGTGGGTCGGGTCATGACAGAGTTTTATCATAGGTGTTTGGTTCTACTTTAGGACTATAAGTCTCTTCGGTTGGTTTGAGGAATAATGTTAAGGGTTTTGAGTTCATCTTTCAATCTAGGGACTCTAGTGTTGGTTTGACGGTCGACATATCCCTACACCTGGAATCTGATCACCGAATTTTTGAATTGATACATGATAACACCGGTTGTAGGAAAAAAATTGTGCATGCATCATATAGCAATGGTTTTGTTTTTCATGTCCTTCTTGATTCATCTCCCTAGATATAATCTATTGATCATGGTGCATCATATTTTATTTCAAGACGTTTTCACATAGACAGTCAACTAGGATTCCACCTCATGATCACGAGGATGATAGTCATAGTAACGAGGAATTGGTATGATGGCCAATACCAAATATATCACATATTGGTGGTTTTCCATTTATACCACCACCCATCGAGTAGAAACTACTACCAGCATTACCAGTTGAGGATGCACATAGGCTGAGTGCATTGTATAAGTTTCAGAGGCAGTGACCTCCCACGTTTCTAGGATATCCATACCCCTAGACATATGAGGACTAGATATAGGATGTCACATGTGTTTTCTGACTTGTGAGGATGCCTACCAATCAGATGGTGGTACTTGTCGTTACTCTTATTTAGGGATTTATACAAAGATGGTGGATCTTGGATAATCAGTCACATGATGATACAGATCTCTCCTATAAATATTTTGAGTGACTCCTCATGGAGGGGTTATATCTAGACATGTATGGATTGGTATTCATATAAAATCTTCTGCATCTACGAAAGGGTAGTATGATCGTGGCAGAGAATTCAGAAAATTATACAAATCACTTCTGATACTCTTTGGATATGTTACTGTAAAAGTTCTCCAAGGCTCGTACCATTCACCAGGGCATACACCAGGACATTAGGGAATTAGTGGTATCCCTTAGCATTTCTACCTATGTCGTGTTATTTGAGAGAACAATGTTAGTTGAATATTTTATGGTAGAGAAGACACCAGAAGTGGAGCTAGTAGTGTGAACCTGGTAGCTAAGACCTCGGTAGAAGGTAGACAGTGATAGTCATAGGGATCCTAGAAGGTTTGGATCTTTAGGAGGCAATCCTAGTACTCAGGGTCAGTGGTCCATGACTATTAGGGTGGCTCAAATTTTCCAAGGGTAGGTGGTTCTACTCTTGTGATGGTCTGGGAAATCTGGCCTAAGATTCCACAACCAATCAAATAGAATATTAAGATACGGTCAAGGGACTGCCAAGACCGATACATGAACAGGGTGGTTCATAGGGAAGTGGATGTGTAAAAAGAGACCAACATGGTAGTAAGAGTTGGTTTTAGGTATGACCTATTACCGCCTCCACCCCGAGGTGGTCCAGGACAGGCTCAGGGAGCTTGTGGGTAGGGATGAGGCTAGATACAGGCTATGGAGGCCCATGAACCCAAGTATCCAGGGATGAAAAAAGGTACAATTTATTTCTTTTCCACCATATCTACTTTTATAATAGATACATGTTCTAGTAATTATTTTCTTTCCCTGAATATTTTTTGAAACTAGAAGATTCTGATTGAACTGTTGACTTGACACTTACACATAGAGACTCCAGATGGAGGAGACTCGATGATGACACACTGGTACTAAAAGTGTAACTTGACTCTTGGAGGTGGGAGTTTCGGTTGGGATCTCTTGGTAGTGGTATTGAGGCCTTATGATCTCGTCATTAGTATAGAATGTTTATCCAAAGTTCATACTCAGATTGAATGTTTTAGGAAAAGAGTGTGGTGTTTCATTAGATATGGAACAAATTATTTATTTTTTATATGAAAATAAATGAAACATGTGATGTAATCATGAATCGGAGGTTGAAACCAATTACTCTTTAGTCAGCTAGCCTAACTATCAGTGTAGTGGATGATATGAGTCCTCAATTTCTTACAGTGGTGGTGGGGTATGATGTCATCTTTCCTCAAGATGTTCAACATTTATCTCCCTATCAGGAGATCGAATTCTGTATTTATCTACACCCCATGGAGACACTATTATCTACACTTGGATATTAGATGTATCCCACAGAGCTTCATGAACTAAGGGTGAAGTTTGAGGGCTTGAAGAGAAAGGGCTTTGTGAGACCAAGTGTTTCCCCTGGGTAGTGCAAAATGTTTTTTCAAAGAAGGAATATGGGAGCTTGAAGATATGTATGAATTACCATTTCTTTAACCATGTGACCATGAAGAACAAGTATCCACTACCAAGGATCGATGACCTATTTGATCAGTTTAAATAGGTATGATGGTTCTATCAGATTAACCTCAGATCAGGTTATCCCCAGCTACAAGTAAGGAATAAGGATATAACAAATATGGCCTTTAAATGTTGTTATGGCCACTATATGTACATGATGACATTTTTTTTCATGAAGAAAATCCCAATATTGTGCATGGAACACATACACTGGATCTTTAAACATTTCTTATATCGGTTTATGGTATTCTTAATCGATGAATACCTAGTTTATTTAGTGTCTGAGGAGAAGCCTGTGAGACACTTGAGGATGGTCCTAGACACACTCTGGAAGCACTAACATTACGGGAATCTATATAAGTTCTAGTTATGGATTAGAGAGTTCCGTTTTCATGGAAACTTCATCTTATAGGTTGGGGTTTCAGTGGATCTAGAAAAGGTTGAGGAAGTTTTTGATTGGTATCCACCCAAGCGTTTTGCCATGGTGTGGAGTTTCCTTGGATTGGTAAGGCAGTTTCGGTGGTTTCTGCCCATCTTCGGTAGAGTGGAAGCACCCTTTATAGCTTTGACTTGAATGGGAAAGCCTTTCACATGGATAGATTGGTTACAGTAGTGCATTCAGTATCTATGGTAGAGTTTGACAAGTGCTCCCATCATGAGGTTACCAGAGGAAGGTTTCATGTACCTAGTGTTCTATGTTGAATTAAGAACGGGGCTTGGTTGTGTTATTATATAGAGGAAAGAGGCGATTTCAAATGGTTTTTTTCAGTTGAGACCACATTATGAAAACTTCCCGACCCATGATCCTGAGTTATTAGTTGCGGTCTTTAATTTGAAGAAGTGGAAACACTTCTTGACGGGTTAGCGGTTTGTCGTCTACTCTAAATACCATAGTCCCAAGTATATATTCTTTCATAAGGATGTAAAACTGACATAGTGGAAATGGATAGAGTTCCTCTGTGACAATGTCTTTGAGATTTTATATACTCATGGGAAGGGGAATGTAGTGGTAGATTCTCTCGACAAGAGATCTAGTTCACAATTTATGAACTAGGTATCAGAGAAGTTGGTCCCATTGTAGTTATGCTTTGTCGACGGGGATAGAGCAGCTTACATCTAGTCAATGGTTCTCACCCCTCCACTCTTATAGTGAGTCAGGGAGGCACATATTGGGGATACCGACTATGAGACTCTATGTTCTTAGATATATACAGGGGTATTCTCCTAATGGATATTCAAAAGGTTGGAAGAACTTTGTTATTTTTAGTGGATATACAATAGTACCAATGGCATTGAAGGAGGTGATTATAATGGAATTTAATGCATCCCCATTGGTGGTACATCCAGGTGTGGAGAAGATGTACCAGGACCTTTGAGGTCAGTTTTGATATCTAGGGTTAAATAAAGGGAGTTATATAGTTTGTTTCTCAATGACATACTTGTCAGTAAGTGAACGTTGAGCACTAGGTTTCATTGGATTTTGGTCAAACCCATGAGGTTCCATAATTAAAGTGGGATAGGATATTAATGGACTTCATGATGGGCGTACCACTTATGTTTAGAGGAATTATTTCATCAAGGTGATTGTTGAATGACTCACGATGTCTTCCCACTTCCTAGTTATCTGAGAGAAGAGTTCAGTAGATAGTTGGGAATGCCTCTATGTTTATGAGATAGTACTAATCCATGGAGTTCCAATTATGATTGTTTATGATCATGATTCTCACTTTACAGTCCAATTTTGGAAGGGATTGGAGAAGGTTTTTCGGAACTAGTTACGCTTAAGCATAGCATTTCACCCATAAATGAACAGCCAGAGTAAGTGGGCCATTCAGGTTCTGGAGGATGTGTTGTGAGACTACGTTCTAGACTTTTTCCATAGTATGTATGATCACCTACCATTGTTGGTGTTTTCCAAAAAAAAAATAGTTACCATTCCACCATTGTTATGGCACCATTTGAGGCTCTGTACGAGTGACCCTACAGGTCGCCACTTCTCTAGACTAACCCAGGAGAGTGAGGAATCATGGCCTGAGATTTAGTGCTAGCTGCTACAAAAAGGTGTATACCACCCAATTGTGGATGAAGACTCCACATAATCAAAATAATTATTATACTAATAGGTGAAATGTGACTTTGGTGTTCGAGGAAGAACACCATGTGTTCCTTTGAGTTTCACCTCAATGGTGATTGCAGAGATTTGGCTAGGGTGCAAAGCTATCTCTAAGGTTCATCATCCCTTTCAAAATATTGTGTAGAGTTGGAGAAGTGTCTTACCTCATATCTCTATCTCTTTAGTTAAATTTGGTACATGACGTCTTCCAAATTTATTAATTGAAAAGGTACGTGCATGACCCATCACATGTCATCGATTGGGTAGAAATGGACCACGAGGATGGAGCGAATTTTGCGGATTACCAAGTAGAGATCAAAGATCAGTAGGAGGGGATCCTTAGAGGGTGATATATTCCTTGTGTTCATGTCTAGTGGTTACACTAGAATCTCCAAGAGAGTACTTGGGAGTGGGAGGCTAAGATTAGTTCTTAGTACCATCATTTGTTTGATTAACCCTTGTTTTGGATTTTTAGGGATACAAATCCCGATGGTTGGGAGAATGTAACATCTTGGATATTTTTGTGTATTATTTTTAGAAAATAAATGAATTATTTTCAAGAATAGGCACTAATATGGTGTATGATTCGATGTCCTTGTGTGCTCGGAATAAATTATCAAAAAATATTAAAATATTCAATAGCATGCACACGTGACTTTCATAAAAAAAGTGGAATAGCCTCTAAACAAGTGTATGGATATGAAATATGAGGGTGTCATTGGATTCAAAATGGCATTCATACCATAGTCATTACCAGAAATTAGTTGATGTGTTTCATTTGTAAAAATGTTTTCGGGGGAATGAAATTAATAAAATAAATTAAAAGAATATTTCATTTTATTTTTATTCAGCGTATAGAAATTCTCCTACTATAAGTTCATATATAAGACTATTATTTCAGGGGTTTCCACTAAACCTTGGGGACCAAGACTCCATTTAGGGATAGCCTTCTTGGTAGACGAAAATGGATCATGATCAGATGATGGATCGTCGCACCAGCAGAGTTGGGGGATCTCGTCAATGGTGGCAACACAACCATTATTCGTCAACGATTGATCCAAAATCCGGGTAGGGTGTTTTGTTTATAAATTTCATCCTTTTCTAAATCTCATATGAATACATATAAATTCAATGAATAATAATTTATCTGAATATCATCAGTATATTTCAATTGGATAGAATTGATTATTTATGGTTTATTGATTATCCCTACTCAATTATCCTTCTACAATACATAATCAAGGCCAAACAAAAAATAGTCCTCGTACATTCCTCAATTTTTTGATTTATGGATTTCTCCCTCCTTTATTTTCCTTTTTATCATAGGCATTTTTTTCTCCCATGATTCGGCCAATACCCTATGATCGACCATTGTGCAAACATTCTTTGGAATAATGGATCAAAATCATAGGTAAGGTTTGTGATCATTGACGTGATCTAGATGTGATGAAGCTGGTGGAAAACCATATGTAGATCCAAATGGATTGGTAGAATTTTTTCAAATTGATTTTTGATGCATGAAATGTTGGGCTCAGTAGTGAAATTTTCTGAGCAGATTCGAACATGAATCCCACAGATCTAGAATATAGAGGCATGGACGCACCCTGATTTGTAGATTCTAGACAGATCAGAGGTTTTGGAAGCACGCGGATCTATGTGGATTAGATTCCTAAGTAATTTTTTAAATTCATAAACAACACATCATGTATTTCATAATTACAATCCATGTGGGTCCCCCCGAGCTGTGGTGCTAGGGTTTGGTCATAGTTAAGGATCACGTGGAATGTGGCCACTGTCACAGGGCATATGACCACGGTCACAGGGCATGTTACCCCTATCATAGGTGTGTGACCATCCCCAGATGACTCAGTGTGTACTTCAGAAATACATAGACATGGGTTGGAGTACTTGGGCATAGACATGTTGTGTACTCCCACACGAACACAGCTTAGAAACACTCATTGGTACATGGACACAGCTATGGTACATGGAAATGGGCAAATGACAAGGGTAGGAAACTGTGTGTTTCTTCACACCATGTAATAATATTATATATCTTGTACAAGTATACTACATTCCGTGGGAGTTTATTCCAAATGGTAAATACTTAGGAATGTTGGACATGTCATGTACCCCTAAGGACAAGCCGTGTACATGCTTGAGACTGTTATTTTTCATGTTTGGACAAGTATAGATTTATGGTGTTACCTTGATATTTTCCTCAAGTTTATAGTGCGATATTACATCAACATCACTGGATTATGGTCCCCTCTAGCGGTTGAGTATTAGATAGAGTTGTATTGTCCCTCCACAAGACTGAAGTGTGATCCTCTATCATCCCTAGTGGAATTTTTGCAATCAGCATGGCCTTCCTGAGTATGACATTGTCCCTCCATCTAGTGGGCCACATTATTAGGGTTTGTGGAATCATTATAATATGATCCCCTATGTAGCAGGTTGATCTATATTGGATACATGGTGTGCCCTGGTGGTTCTGGGTGTGAACCCCTATATATGTATCATAGTCTTCTTTGAACAATGCATTCTCTTTAGGTGGGGCCCGAATAAGATATACCTATTCCCCATGTGTCTATGATGACATCATAGATCGATGAGTGAGTTCTCCTAGAATGAGCATAATTTAAGAAGAATGTTGTGGCTCACAGTTGATTATGACTATCTCATGGTTTTTTGTCTATATTGAGTATATCTGGGTTGATTGTCTTGTATCTTTTGAACATCATTATATATTGTATTGATATTACTATATTTGGTTCTTTGTGTTGGGTTTATTCAGGGTATCCTAATGAGTATTGTCATAATCACCCATGCATGGGATTTTCCTACATGGGTTGTGTCTTGTGCTTATGGAAACCCTTTTGACGATGTTCAAGGAGGATATGGAGAAAGTGGAGAATACCAGGTGTTTAGTAGACTGAGGTGTTTACCGTGACTGTACCATGACCTAGTCCTTTCCCTTAGAGAAGGTTGAACTTCACACATTTTCATTTGTAATTTTGTAAAAACTCTTTGTGGTGGGATTTTATTTGTCCTTATTTACTTTCTATTACTTCCAATAGTACTCGGGTTGTGGGATCTTAGTTTTATGCGTGTATTCTTTCAATTGTTTTACATTTATGCATTACATGGCTTGGAGATGAATGTGTGTGTATGTTTACTTTAGGATAATTCCTCCCATTTTTTGGATATTCCTACTCCGTGCAAGTCACCAACCACTGGTCTTTTGAAGCCAAGCCTAGGCTTGTCACGGTTCAGGCCTTGGTGGTTCAGGTCATGATAGTATTACTTATATAATAAAAGTTTTCTTATATAGGTGGATTATTTTTTTCGATATTAGCTGGTTTTTTGGAACTTCCAACACATCATATTGACATGATGTTTATAGCCAAACAACCTTTCTCATTATTGAAAGCCAAAAGCGTATATGAAGATAATGTTCCCATTGTAGTCACTTCGCATGATATAATCAGACATGAACTGTAACAGCCCGAGATTTTATGAAAAATATTCTTTTTAATTTCATTAATGTCTTCTGTTGTACGCTACACCAAAAAGAGCTTGCTCAACACGCATCCTTGACTTGCCTTGCATTACACGCAATCGCGACCTTCCTCGATAGCGTGTGTAGTACGCAATACCGAGTTTCACTAAACAACGATATGCTAATAAAATAATATTAAAACTAGCCATTATGAATAGTAATAACCAATTTTTGAAATTTTATAAATTTTATTTTTCAAAATGGACTTCATTTTTGGATTCGTAATATTGAAATTAGCCTAGGGTGAAATTTTGGTATTTTTCTGAAAACTTTCAATTTTTGATGAATAGTGAAACCACTAAGTGGTAGTTAAAAAACTGAATTTTTCATAAAACATAATTTTACCGCTTCTGTGAGTGTAATTTCGAAAATCAGAAAGACACGGTTAATATCAAGGACTAAAGTGTGGTTCAATGAGATGAAAATAATTTTTGCTGAATAGTAACTTTTTACTTTTTTTTACCACGGTTAAAAGTAAATAGGGTAATTAAGGGTAAAAATGATATTATTATTACCCTAACACGTGTCCTAATTCTATTGGACAAGTATAATTCGACGAAAAACAACCTTAGGAATAAAATATGACCATTTAGTCCCACTTGGATTAGATTAGGACATTTATTATTAATTTATTTAAAGAAGGGTTAAAATAGTTAAAATCAAAGTTTAATAAGTAAATAATTTTTAATATGGGGTTATACATAAGATAAATTCTACTATAAATATTAATTAGAAAGATAAAAAGATTTCCTACATAATGGTAATTTATTTTTAATTTTTAGACATTAAATAATTTAATTTATTTATGACACAACAATGATGCAGTAATTATCTTATTAATGAAATATTGACATAATCGATGTTATAAATACCCAAATAAATATAATATGAGACTTTTTATGAACTAAACTAATTTTCTAGGTTAACATGAAATGTTAGTATTGATTTAATTAACTTTGGTTGAAGTAATCATTCTGTTATGAGTTTCAAAAAAATCAACTATTGAATAGTGTCAAAATTGACATAAAATTGTTTTTAAAACAAATATTATATTATTAATTGTTATTTTTTTCCGAAAAATCTAAGGTTCGGAAAAATGACTTACATAAGGTTATATATATTAATAAAACACAACTTGGGGGTCTCTTGGATGTATATGGTAAGTTTATTAACTATATAATATAAAAATACAAAGTGACATGGTAAATGTCAATCTAATTAACTAAGAGTTAAAACTAAACGATAAGGTTAATATAATGACCTAAACTTGTCTAAATTCTTTTTTATGAGAGGATTTCTACCCATACCCACCTTATCTTCTAAATAACTCAATTAGGATCTATTTAAAACCGAACGTGACTTTATAATAAAATAATATTTTTAGTTATTCCAAAGGTGCCCGTCTCCTCTCTTATAAAAGGGCACCTCCTCCCCCTCTTCCTCACACCACTTTGAGCCTTCAAGCTCGGCCAAACCCTGCAAATATCTTCTCTCCACTTCCCTAGAAACATCCTAGAGGTTCTGGTCTTCTTCAAAGACCTATTTTAGTGCCCTAAAAGGAGGTCTCAAAGAAGCACTTCAAAGAAGAGGTAATGTCTGTTACCGATTCTTTCATCTTTATTTCTTCTTCCACTTCTTCTTCATTAGTTGTTTCATTATGAAGTAATAACATCAGTATCACTCATATACTGATATGTTATTATACGTATGAAACAACCCTATTTCACCATCTATCCATCCTACGGAAAAATAAATCACCGCGCGTGCGTACGTATGGAATACCGTCTCTATGTCGTGGTGTAAACTATTTTCCACCACCACCTTACTTGGATGGGTATAATGGTGTAAATAAAGACTATATATTAATATTATAAATTGATATTGATTATGAAATAGTATACATACACTCCAATACAATTCCACGATCATAGGAACGATATCATCATTCGTGCGTACGTACGGAATACCGTCTCCACGATGTGATGCGACTCGTTCTACATGATCTTCATTTCATAATGATTATATAAATTAATTGAATGAATGAATATGATATATATTACACTAATTCCATTCTTTAAATGAGGTATCTATAACCTAAAGAGAAGAATAAGAATTTATTCGACAAAACACGCATAAGAACAAAAAGTAATAAACACCCGAATAACAAGTAGTAATGAAATATTACTAATAATAAGATAAGAATATGACCATATATGATCTCATAAAAAATATGTATGATTCTGTAATAAGTCAATAACATTATTTAAATCATTATACAGGAGTTTCGGACACGTACAAATAATATCGGACCAAAGTTCAGGGAAATATCACAATCTCATTTTTATCCGAGATTGTTTATAATTTGGTATTTTCTGGGGTGTATTTTATCATCCACATCTGTGTTTCCTCAATATGTAATATTATTTCCATCCACCTACAATTGTTTAAATCCAATTTTTCCCTTCGGTGAGTTTTTAGTAAAGGATATGAAAGGAAACTTTTGTCATTTTTCGTACGAGGTACTTTTTGACTTTTCCGACAAAAGTACGAAGAATGTTTTTTTTAACTTATACGGCATGAATGGATTTTTAAAACATTATTTCCAAGAAGCATCCTTTACAAATTTTCATGTTTATTTTTTATCAACTTCTTTTAGTTTAAAATTTTATGACATGTTAAGAAAGGAAAATGTTTTTGAAGTAGAAAGGATATTTTCCTCAAGAATGGAGTTCAAGTGTTTTATCAAAATTATTTTCCATCTAAGATAATAAAGGGTTCTGTTTTTTATCCCTATTATTACATTGATTTGATTATGTTGTGATTATTTTTATGAATTCCTTTATATTATATGAATTTTTTTATGATTTCACGATGTTTAAGATTCCCATTTTTATTACATGGGTTACGCTATGATGTATGGTTTATGATTTTGTGGCACACATAAGAATGGTATCATTATGAGATGGGTGGGACCTATATCTCCCTCCAATGCATTGGGTAAAGATTTTATATCTCATGAGATAGACATGGCTGGAATGGTAGGTTATACCGGTTCAGTGAAACAGGACTGAAACAAGGGTGACTTGGTTCAAAAATGGACTTTGTCCACTAAGATAGTCCTGGCAATGAGTCTTGACTAATAAGAAATGATTCTATATGATTATGTGTGTATGCCACAATGTTTCATGTTTTAAGTTATGATTACTGGGATTACATTTCACTTCTATGATTTATCCCATGTTATAAAATTATGATCTCTTTTGCAGGTTAAGATTTCTAAAATTTATGTTCTTATGTATATGATGTGATTGATATTTCTTTTGTTTACCCTTAATGAGAATTTGAGCTCACCCTTTTGAATGTTTTATTTCCCCAGGATATAAATAAAGGTTTTGGGTAAAAAAAGGAAGATCATTAAGGGAAATGTTGAAGATCTTTCACCACGATTAGAAGATTATATTCGGTGTTTCCAAAGACACTAAACTATTACGATCCTTGTGTGTGTGTTTTTTTATGTACTAAGTATTCCGCAAAAGTAATGCAATGTCCATGTATGTCAAGCTTTGGGTCTCTACAGTTGGTATCAGAGGAAAGGTTTAGTCAACCTTTGGAAACTAGGATGCGAAAACGTTAGTGAGATCCCTAGAGATATTTCTTAAGGTATGTCTAGGGATGTCCCTAAGGATAAGTATACGTATAGGATACAGTCCTAGAACTACGGTAACGATCATATAATTTAACCTAAGATGTTAGATATTGAAGATACTCCCCCTTTATTATGTTGTTTTCCCTAGCATGATTTTTGCCTCTCACACTATTCTTTTTGGGTTTTAGACGATGGCTGCACCTGAAGGAACCGTGTTGATCAATGCAATGGACAACACAATGATTGTCCTCCTGAACAAACAAATGTTATGGGAGATGGAGTGCAAAATATTATTGCTATACTTACACAAGCTATGAATCATTCTGGACTTCTAAATGAGTAGAGAAGGGAACAATATTCTATTGAGTCCTTCATGAGGCAACGTCCACCTTCTTTTAGTGGGTCTTCTGATCCACTTGTTGCTGAACAATGGATCAGTACCACTAAAAAGATATTTTCAGTTCTTCAATGTTCTTAACATGATAAATTAATCTTAGCAGTATATCGTTTGAAAGGTGAATCTGATCAATGGTGCAATCTTTTCAAGAATACGAGGCAAAGAGATGAAATTGAGTCCATGGAATGGGACGAGTTCAAGAACTTATTTTTCAATAAGTACATCCCTCGTATTCTTCGAACAAAGATGGAGAAGGAGTTTCTTGAACTAATGCAAAAGGATGGTGAATCTGTTGGTATATACGAAGAGAATTTTACAAGGCTTGCAAGGTATGCATCTGGATTTATCATCCAACCTGAAAGAAAAGATGATCGATTATTCAGTGGCTTAAAACCAAATCTTCGAGAGGCATTAGCTATAAGAGACTTCAGTAGCTATGAAGAAATTGTGCGTTGTGAAATCAAGGTAGAAATGGAAGTTGGTGTTACTTATCTATCTCATAGTTTTGACAAGAAATGAAAGATGGAGTTCAAGGAGAAATCTCAAAATAATGGTGAAAATAAGATGAATGTTTCCTTATGCTCCAAGTGTGGAAAGAAGCATGGTGGAGATTGTCTTAAAGGGAGAAGTAAATGTTTCAAATGTGGAAAGGAAGGTCATCGAGCATTTGAATGCCGCAATGATGGGAAGAAGATGTCTAATGATGTAAACAAAGGAAGGGATACACATAATGAATCTACTACACTTCAATGCTTCAAGTGCAAGGAAATGGGGCATTATGCTAATAAATTCCCTAATCCAAGGGTTAGTAATGATCGACATGAGCAACCACTTAAGGCAAAGGACAAAGGTAAGTCACATGCGATCACCATTGGCGATGTTGAATATGAAAACGATGTGGTGGAATGATTAAGTGTTTATGTAATGGGATTCCAAAATAATGTTGTATATAGTATCGTGGAATATTGGAATATTTATGTTTTTGTCTATTGTGGTTTTCAATACTTTTATGGCATCGGTAACCATGAAAAGTGATTGAAATATTTTTGGAAAGAAGATGATATGCACATAATGAAGGGATAAAGAGAATCTAAGATGTTTGATAGTATTCATGAGCTCATGATTTCTATAAGGACTAAGTGATATCATGGTTTGAGTATATAGAATTTAGAGGATTTTGGTATGTGTAAAGTGTTAACTTTTAACTACATTCATGTTTTCACTAAGGTTCAATGGGTATTCAAGAGAATACATGATTAAGGCCCTTGAATGTTTGGAATGTGACCAACAAGACATATCTTATGATATATGGGGATCAATGATGGTATTAAATCTCTGGTAATCATTTTCACTATATTATGAGAATGGACTGCAGTATTATGTATAAGCCTAAAGACTAGAATGGATTATGTTGAACATAATATAGTATTGTCTAAGGATAAAACTTTTTTGATATTGTTTATGGGATGTTATATTAACATAGCTTTAGAAAAAGGACAACCTGCAGGACGGGTGATAGCCCATCGCATCAAACAAGGTCATAGGAATCGAACCCACAACTGAAGTGAGACTGGCCTTTATCGCCTACCACTGGCCTACAGGAAGTCCCTGTTTAGTAGAAACTAGTTTTATTATATTAAGCAGTATGATATACGGAGTATAAGTCCATTTTAGGAATCATATATGATTAATCTCACTATAGATGGACTTATGTATTTTTTTTGATAACTTTTCTAACCTTTTGTTTGAGACAGATGGAATGACCCATCATTCTATCACATGATCTGCTAACACATCACGAATGAAAAATTCAACTTCATTTCTTTAAGAGATGAAGTGGAAATTGTCCAAATAACGATAAACGGTGAGACTATACCAAAATCACGAAAGTATTTCTTCTAATTCAAATTTCGTCAACTTTAGGGAAATGATCTTGAAAACCAAAAATGTTGTCCTAGTGCTCTTATATCTAATGAATCAGATGGTACCTTAGATCATCACAAATTTTTGGCTTTGTGATTGCTGGCTTTTCCATAGCCATGTTCTCTACCAATCTCCATCAGAACATGATGGTTAGATTTATCTTCCATATCCATAGTTTCACCTATGTGGAAACCCAGTGATTAGTTTATTTGGGTAATCGTTACATTTCATACTTTAGTTTTTAAAGCCAAGTTTTGGTATTCCTTTTTACGATGTGGGTTTCTATTAAAGAAACTTTCGAGTAGTAAACCATTTATAACCCTGACAAATTTCGAGGGAAAAATTCATTTTAAGGGGGGTAGAATGTAACAGCCCGAGATTTTATGAAAAATATTCTTTTTAATTTCATTAATGTCTTGTGTTGTACGCTACACCAAAAGGATCTTTCTCAACACGCATCCTTGACTTGCCTTGCATTACACGCAATCACGACCTTCCTCGATAGCGTGTGTAGTACGCAATAGCGAGTTTCACTAAACAACAATATGCTAATAAAATATTATTAAAACTAGCCGTTTTGAATAGTAATAACCACTTTTTGAATTTTTATAAATTTTATTTTTCAAAATGGACTTCATTTTTGGATTCGTAATATTGAAATTAGCCTAGGGTGAAATTTTGGTATTTTTCTGAAAACTTTCAATTTTTGATTAATAGTGAAACCACTAAGTGGTAGTTAAAAAATTAAATTTTTCATAAAACTTAATTTTACCGCTTCTGTGAGTGGAATTTAGAAAATCCAAGAGACATGGTTAATATCAAGGACTAAAATGTGGTTCAATGAGATGAAAATAATTTTTGGTGAATAGTAACTTTTTACTTTTTTTTACCATGGTTAAAAGTAAATAGGGTAATTTAGGGTAAAAATTATATTATTATTACCCTAACACATGTCCTAATTCTATTGGAAAAGTGTAATTAGACCAAAAACAACCTTATAAATAAAATATGACCATTTAGGCCCACTTGGATTACATTAGGTCATTTATTATTAATTTATTTAAAGAGGGGATAAAATAGTTAAAATCAAAGTTTAATAAGTAAATAATTTTTAATATGGGGTTATACATACGATAAATTCGACTATAAATATTCATTAGAAAGCTAAAAATATTTCCTAAATAATGGTATTTTATTTGTAATTTTTAGACATTAAATAATTTAATTTATTTATGACACAACGATGATGGAGTAATTATCTTATTAATGAAATATTGACATAATTGATGTTATAAATACCCAAATAAATATAATTTGAGACTTTTTATGAACTAAACTACTTTTCTAGGTTAATATGACATGTTAGGATTGATTTAATTAACTTTGGTCGAAGTAATCATTCGGTTATGAGTTTCAAAAAAATCAACTATTGAATAGTGTCAAAATTGACATAAAATAGTTCTTAAAACAAATATTATATTATTAATTGTTATTTTATTCCTGAAAATCTAAGGTTCGGCCAAATGACATAGATAAGGTAATATATATTAATAAAACACAACTTGGGGGTCTCTTGGATGTATATGGTAAGTTTATTAACTATATAATATAAAAATAAAAAGTGACATGGTAAATGTCAATCTAATTAACTAAGAGTTAAAACTAAAAGATAAGGTTAATATAATGACCTAAACTTGTCTAAATTCTATTGTATAAGAGGATTTCGACCCATACCAACCTTAGATTTGAAATAACTCAATTTGGATCTATTTAAAACTAAACTTGACTTTATAATAAAATAATAGTTTTAGTTATTCCAAAGGTGCCCCTCTCCTCCCTTATAAAAGGGCACCTCCTCCCCCTCTTCCTCACACCACTTTGAGCCTTCAAACTCGGCCAAACCCTGACAATTTCTTCTCTCCACTTCCCTAGAAACATCCTAGAGGTTCTGGTCTTCTTCATAGACCTATTTTAGGGCCCTAAAAGGAGGTCTCAAAGAAGCACTTCAAAGAAGAGGTAATGTCTGTTACCGATTCTTTCATCTTTATTTCTTCTTCCACTTCTTCTTCTTTAGTTGTTTCATTATGAAGTAATAACATCAGTATCACTAATATAATTATATACTATTATACGTATGAAACAACCCTATTTCACCATCTATCCATCCTACGGAAAAAGAAATCACCGCGCATGCGTACGTACGGAATACCGTCTCCACACTGTGGTGTAATCTATTTTCCACCACCACCATACTTTGATGGGTATAATGGTGTAAATATTGACTATATATGACTATTATAAAGTGATATTGATTCTGAAATAGTATACATACTCTCCAATACAATTCCACGATCATAGGAATGATATGATCACTCGTGCGTACGTACGGAATACCGTCTCCACGATGTGATGCGACTCGTTCTACATGATCTTCATTTCAAAATGATTATATAAATGAATTTAATGAATTAATATGATATATATTCCACTAATACAATTCTGGAAATGAGGTATATATAACCTAAAGAGAAGAATAATAATTTATTCGACAAAACACGCATAAGAACAAAAATAATAAACACCCGAATAACAAGTAGTAATGAAATATTACTAATAATAAGCTAAGAATATGACCATATATGATATCATAAAAATAAGTATGATTCTGTAATAAGTAAATAACATTATTTAAATCATTATACAGGAGGTTAGGACACGTACAAAGCATATCGGACCAAAGGTAAGGGAAATATCACAATCTCATTTTTTTCTGAGATTGTTTATACTTTGGTATTTACTAGGGTGTATTGTATCATCCACATACATGTTTCCTCAATATGTAATATTATTTCCATCCACCTACAATTGTTTAAATCCAATTTTACCCTTTGGTGAGTTTTTAGTAAAGGATATGAAAGGAATCTTTTGTCGTTTTTAGTACGAGGTACTTTTTGACGTTTCTGACAAAAGTATGAAGAATGTTTTTTTAACTTATACGGCATGAATGGATTTTTAAAACATTATTTCCAAGAAGCTTCCTTTACAAATTTTCAAGTTTATTTTTAATCAACTTATTTTAGTTTAAAATTGTATGACATGTTAAGAAATGAAAATGATTTTGAAGTAGAAAGGATATTTTCCTCAAGAATGGAGTTCAAGTGTTTTATCAATATTATTTTCCATCTAAGATAATAAAGGGTTCTGTTTTTTAACCCTATTTTAACATTGATTTGATTATGTTGTTATTATTTTTATGAATTCCTTTATATTATAAGAATTGTTTTATGATGTCACAATGTTTAAGATTCCCATTTTTATTACATGGGTTATGCTATGATGTATGGTTTATGATTTTGTGGCACACATAAGAATGGTATCATTATGAGATGGGTGGGACCTATATACCCCTCCAATGCATTGGGTAAAGATTTTATATCTCATGAGATAGACATGGCTGGAATGGTAAGTTATACTAGTTCAGTGAAACAGGACTGAAATGAGGGTGACTCGGTTCAGAAATGGACTTTGTCCACTAAGATAGTCTTGGAAATGAGTCTTGACTAATAAGAAATGATTCTCTATGATTATGTGTGTATGCCACAAAGTTTCATGTTTTAAGTTATGATTATTGGGATTACATTTCACTTCTATGATTTATCCCATGTTATGATATTATGATCTCTTTTGCAGGTTAATATTTCCAAGAGTTATGTTCTTTTGTATATAATGTGATTGATATTTCTTTTGTTTACCCTTACTGAGCATTTGAGCTCACCCTTTTGTATGTTTTATTTCCCCAGGATATAAAGAAAGGTTTTAGGGAAAAAAATGAAGATCTTTATGGGAGATGTTGAAGATCTTTCACCACGATTAGAAGATTATATTCCGAGTTTCCAAAGACACTAAACTATTACGATCCTTGTGTGTGTGTTTTTGTTATGTACTAAGTATTCCGCAAAAGTAATGTAATGTCCATGTATGTCAAGCTTCAGGTCTCTACATGATCTTCATATACTCTTCCGTATTTCAACAATGAGATAGGTGTTTCTGCTAATAACACTTACTAAATTTGTATTTTTTACAGGAAAAAAAATAAAAGAAATGGAAATTATTGTATCCTTTATAGTTAGAATTTTTTTAGACTTTAAGATGTGTAAGAATTATCTTCATCTCAATTAGACACATGGTTTTACTAGTATGACTCCAAGTGCTTCTTTTTATTTAAAATTTACATCAATTTTAGTAAAAAAGGCAACTAACATGCTCAAAATTGGGGAAAAATCTTATCATTTTGGTACATTAAGACAATGATTATATAATTAATTTTGGACATGTAGGAATCAACCACACCTCAATCGAACACACAATGTCTCTAGTATGACTCATAGTGTCAATTATCAGTTTAAAATGGATATTTTAGTTCAAAAAAGTGTAACTCACTAAAAATGAAACAAATGTTATTTTATTTTATTAATAATATTGTAAATTGATTCATAAATCAGTTATCATGTATAGGAATTTTCATCACATCAAAATTAAACATGATGTGAATGATATGAGTCCAAGTTCATGTTTCTAAAATAAAATGACATTTTGTTAAAAAAAGATAAGTTAGGTATTCAAAATCAAGAAAAATAATTTTTGTTATTTTGATATGTTAGGAAAATTATCCATAATTCGTTTTATAAATGTAATAATTAACTTTACCTTAATATAACTCACAGTGTGACTAGTATCACACCAGGTGCGTCTTTTTATTTAAAATTGACATCAATATTAGTAAAAAGGGCAACTGACCTACTCAAAACTAATAAAATGCATTAATATTATTTAGATACTTTATTTAAGTGATCCATAACTCATTTTTAAAATGTAGTAATTATCCTCACTTCAATCCGATACGTGATGTTTCCAATATAACTCAAAGTGTTCGTTATCAGTTTAAAATCTAAATTTTAGTTCAAAAAGTGTTACTCACTGAAAATTGAGAAAACATGCTCAGATTTTTTTGATAATGTAGGAAAATAATTAATAATTTATTTTAATGTGTAGTAATTAGTCTCACAAAAAATCGGATGTATGATGTCAACAATATGAGTCAAAGTGCATGTTTTCAGATTAAAATGGCATTTAGTAAAAAATACAAGTGAAAAACTAAAAACCAATAAAGTGAATTCATATTATTTTGATACATTATAAAAATGATCCATAATACATTTGATACATGTAAGAATCATCCACACCTCAATCTGATGTACGATGTGACTGATATGACTCCGAGTTCATCTATTTCTTTAAAATTGACATCAATTTTAGTAAAAAGGAAGACTTACCTACTCAAAACAAAGAAAATGATTTCGAATTGTTTTTATATATTGAAAAAAATACATAAGTCATTTTTTATGTTTTGTAATCATCCAAACCTCAATCCATTAAATGATGTGCCTGTTATGACTCAATGTGTCTGTTATCAATTTAAAATAAAACATTTTAGTTGCAAATGTGTCACTCAATAAAAACTAAGAAAAAAAACATTAATTTTTTTAATAATTTAGTAAAAAATTTAATAAATAATTTTTTATTTGTAGGAATAGGTCTCATGTAAAACCAATACATGATGTGATTGGTGTGAGTCAAAGTGTTTTTTCAAGTTTAAAAAGAAATTTTAGTACAAAAGACAATTGACATGTTGAAAACTCATTCATATGTCATTTGATACATGTATGAATCATACTCAGCTTAATACGATGCATGGTGTGACTTTTATGACTCCAAATGTGTCTTTATATTTAAAACTAACATCAATTTTAGTAAAAAAGACAACTAGGATACTCAAAACCAATAAAACACATTCGAATTGTTTTTATACATTAGGAAAATATTATATAGGTCAATTTTGATGTGTAGGAATCAGATGAACCTCAATCTAATATAGGACTTTCCCAGTATGACTCAATGTGTCAGTTATCAGTTTAAAACATACATTTTGATTCAAATAGATCCAGTCACTGAAAATAGAGAAAACATGTTCGGATTATTGTGATAATTTTGGATAACGATCTATAAGTCATTTTTGACGCGTTGAACTCAGTATCATGTCAAACTGACACACAATTTGACCAGTATTATTCAAAGTGTGTGTTTCCATTTTAAAATGATATTTTACTAAAAACATACATGTCGCGTACTCAAAACTAATAAATAACATTCATATTGTTTTGATATGTTAATAAAATGATCCATAAGTCATATTAGATGTGTAGGAATCTGCAACACCTCAATATAATGCATGGTGTGATTGGAATGGAACCAAGTGCATATTTTCAATATATAAGTGTCATTTTAGTTTAAAACGTGAAAAACATCACCAAACCCAAGAAAACAAGCATACATTGTTTTCTCATCTTTCTATATGCTATTACATAATTTATATAATTATTATTTTTATATTATACTTATTTATATTACATTATTTAGGGGATGGGGAATAATCAAAAGAAATCCTACTTAAATGCGCATGAGGTGGATCAAAACTGAGACCTTCAAAACACCACCGCTTGATATAACCACTAGGTTTCACCCATGGGGATTTATCTTATACTTATTTAATTAATTTTAATAGATAAAAACATTGAATATGAATAATAAATGGTGTGACGTGCAACAATCAATCACAACTCAATCTAATACAAAGTGTTCCTTGTATGAAACAAAGTTTAGTTTCAAATTAACACATTTGGTTATTTTCTTTCATTATATTATTACTAACAAAAGAATTATTTTCTTGGTGAATTCTTTTGGTCAGGTAGGATGGTTTTTTCAAAAAAAACAATGAGTCGAGTTCAGGATCAAAAGATAAAGTAACATTGATTTCATTGAATGTTTGTAATAATTTATATTTAATTAATTATATAAACCAATGATTGAAATGTCTAAAATATAGTATTTTATTTCTTATATTTGTGTTTTAAATTTAATTACATTTAAATTTTCATTTAGTACATTATTTTTTTATATCTGGTGGTGTTTCTAGTGTTGTGGTGTGCTATTACAGTATATTTCACTAGTGTTGTAGTGTGTCATTACAACACACTGTAGTATGCCCCTTTATCAATGCTTTTACAAATGTTGTTAAAGGGGTTCTTTATGAGTGCTTCAAAAATAGCTGATAAAGTAAACCTCGGACAATGATTTCTTATGTGCTGATAAAGGACCCCTCTGTCACACCCTTACGAGTCTAATTAATTTATTTTATTATTTCATTTGGTTATTAAATTTTTTTGGGGTTTGGGTTGAGTCTCAAGAAATTTTTTTGAGTTTTTTCAAATAAAAGATCATTTTTGAGTTGACGTCATTCAACGCATGGGAGGAGAAAATTTTGGAAACCCCACGGGGCTTCACCTAGGCTTTGACATTATCCTACAATATTCAGAAAATTAAAATGGAAATATTTTCTAAGTTATTTCATTATTTAGAATTTTATTGTTGTTAATGATTTCATTATTATTATTAAAGTGATGTGGGTATTCTTATTATTTATTTTTTTATCGGTAATATTATTAATGTTCATATTAGTATTACTATTAATAAAGTTTTATTATTATTATTATTATTATTATTATAACTACTATTTATATTTTTGTCGTTGTGTAGGCACCACACGACTAGCGGAAGTCGTGCGTTTAGCCCGAACCCCTGCGTGATTGCAGATTTTGAATCTACCAAATAAAAATGAATTGAATGAGTTGAAAAATATATATTAGAATTTAGTTAAATAAATAACTTATTGCAGTAATAGTATTGTCTTGTAATGAATAATAATATTGGATTATTATTAGAGAACTATTATTATTAAAACTATTATTTTTTATCATTTCTATGTGATTATTAAAGTTTTTTATTATTATTATTTTGATTATTATTATTGTCACTATTGTTTTTGTTTTTATTATTATTATTTTTATTTATTTATTTAGTTATTTATATATTTTGTTTCTATTTTGATACCATTTTTAGGGTTGCGGAAACCCTTCCCTCTCTCCTCTTATCCCTTCCCGCACTCCCATGCGCACCGCCAGCCCACCTCCTCCCTCTCACCAGTCCACTACTCTCCCAACTGGATCCCCTTCTCACCGTCCGGCTACTACCTCCACCTTTTAACCAACACCTCTGGTCTGCCTGTCCTTTACTGGCATCCCTTCTACCCATCACGGGCAGTCCACCACCCTCACGGATCTCCTCTTCCACTCTGCACAGTCCGTCGCACCTGTTGTCCATGCGCCACCCACAAGGATTGCACCACACCATCCATGTGCCCTTACGCATCAACCCAACTCGCAAATACCTCCATTCGACACACAAGACCTCGATGCATGTTCCAATGCACACCGCACAATCCATAACCCCCCCTTCTCTGGTGACATCCTTCCACACGTAAGGCCAAACTTGCGAGCCTCGACTCTCCCCTCTCCCTTGGGCATGCACAACCCCTCTCTAAAGATTGTATCCAAACATGCCACACCACTCAACTGTATACCGCCTCCCCTCTCGGTGTGATTTTCCAGTGTGACACACCTCCGGAACCCCTCGTCTCGCTCTTTCAGCCTCTCACACCGTCGCCATAGGTGCCTTCTACTCCAACTGTTTATTTCCCACTTTTGGTGGATTTCTAGAAACTACAGTTCTTGATTTTGAGATTGGTTTTGAGTATTTGCATTCAATTTCCATGATTATAGTTTTTTGTTGACCTAGGAAGGTGTGGTTGAGGTTAGAACGAAGATTCATATCGGTTTCGGATTGGCGTCATCTTTCCGCCTTGGTTACAAGGTACGGGTTTTCACCTTCTATAATTTTCCACACAGTTTATATTTTGAAATTTTTGTTTTTTAAGGTTCTAATAATTTTATTTGTAGTGTGTTGAGCGTTTCCGCATGTTTTTGGGTCTGCATCATCCTTACGCCATGACTTCCATGTAGGTTTCCCTTTTTCACTTTCCTTTTTAATTAAGGATTCATCTATTTCATGCCTTTTCCACCTATTTGGATTAATAAATATATATTTGTGGTCCTTAGTTGTACTATTTAGCGTGGAAAGTGGTGTTCCATACCTTGTTACATGATAAATAGTATTTTCTTGTTAAATATTGAACATCATGTTTTCTTGTTACGTGAAATGGTGATCTTGGGTTTCTTGAATGTGCTTCAAGTTGTTTCATGTTTAAAAGGAGTTTGTGTTTGCTAAATTGTTTCACCAATATTATATATTTTAGCGTGTTTTGTGAAGAGTATGTTTTTTGAGAATTATGTTTTGGAAACCTGTTGACGTGCGCTATGTATTTTTCATTCATTTAAATTATTTTTAGTTGGTTTTTCTATGTTTTTATCTATTTTTTATGTTTAATGCATTGAGTAATTTTTGGTTAGTGTCACTCTGTTTTAGATTGTTTTACATTTTTTTTAGTGCATTGGAGATGTAATTTAATGATTTTGTGGTCAACGGCTAGTGTGTGCTTGTGCGGAACTGCAAAGTCTGTCACGTGGTTAAGATCGAACTGCATGTCAAGGTCAGTTCTCCAATGCACTCGCCATTAAATTTAGATTTTATTAATTTCTTGATATTTCATTGATTTTCAATTTATGATAAATAGTATTACATAATTATTTTTTGAGTAATTAATAGATGTAAACGAAGATTTTTATTTTATACACATCACTTGGGTTATTTTCTTGATGAATTGATACACAATAGTGAAAGAACGATTGCTTGGCCTTTGAACATAATTCACAGATTTTCAAGTGTGGTTCTCATTTTATTGTAAATATTTTCTTCTGACATGTGAGAAAATGTTTTGTTTTCTCTTGAGAAATTATGTTTTTCATTAAATTTGGTTAAGCCCTATTGTTACTTTAATAAAAATAAAATATTTTGAAAAATTATCTTTGGAGTGACTCAAGGGTGACCTTGTTGTGCACGTCGATTTTATGGGTTGTTGTGCATGATGTTTGGGTATTGGAATTGGTTGTGTATTTGACATTACTGACCCACCCCATTTTTATTACACATGTTGACCTGGGAACCTGATATAATAAGTGAATCATATGAGAAAAATTGTTTTACTATATTAGAATATGCACTGGCTAGTGGCCCTTAGCACAGACTTTGCTCTGCTAGGGGATTGGGCCCCTCTATTAGTTCAGGTAGGGAATCACTGACCGTTAGGGCGTTATGATTTCATTTAGTAGGGCATTCCTTCGGGATGATTCACACTTGTAGTACGTTCGGGATTGTTCATGAGCTCCTAGGTTCGACCCATGTTTTCCTTAGTACTTATTTGGTTGTGGCGGACGATTAAGAGGCATAGTTTGGTTGTTAGTCCCCATTTACTACTTTCCCATTTCCCTTATTTTGTTTTGTGTGTTGTGTTTAGTTTTACACTAGACATACAACTAAAATATTAGATTTTAAATTGTTTTCAAAATGTTATTAAAATGTAATGCATCTTTTCCCTACAAACATTAAACTTTTATTTAAAATAAAAAGGCAAATAGACTATTACTTGTTTTGGAAATGTGGGTGTGTGTGGAAACCCATATTTTATATAATTAATCTCAATCCTGAAATTATTAAATTATTTTTTAATGGTAGTTGTTTGGTGTTAGATTGTTGGGCACACCTACTGAGTTTTAATACTAATGCCTATAGTGTTTTCCTATTTTTTTAGTTTCCGTTGTAGGTTCGACTTGAGATTTCTCTCCATGGGTGAGAGTTGGTGGTGGATTGGTGAGCAACTCTCAGGGTCTCAAGGAGTTTTGCTCATGGTCAGGTTAGCATGTTGTTGTTTCTTGTTCCAATTTTTGGTGTCATTTTTTGTGTGGTTCTACTTTTCTGCTCCTTTATTTTTTTCATTGGGTGAAATTGTTCCCACTTTCTCTCTATTGATTCCATAGCACTTGTGACCAACCTGAGAGGATTAGGAATGACTCTCGGGCCTTGATGGAGATCGGATCGGGTGACCGGTTCAGGGTTGACTTAGGTTGGTTCATGAAACCCTCTGTCAGTACTTTTTAGCACTTATAAAAGAATAGGGCTTTTAATATCACTCCACTAGGAAGCGCTTCTCTAGCACTCATAAAGGAAATTTTTAGCATTAAAGGCGCATTTTTTAATAGTGTGGTGATATTAGTATTATGATCTTATTGATATTTTCTCATGGGAGGTCGATACATTTTGTTATATAGTTAGGTGGATGCCTTCTATTTCTTTGAAACCACCTAGGGTGCTTTTGTTTCGATAATAAGTACAATGGGTATGACTTTTTAGGTGTATATCGTTGTTAACCAATGAATTATTAAATGAAACTTATTAGATCATGGGTAGAGGATCATAACTGGAATGACATCATGTGAAATGTGGTCAATGAATAAATCCCGGCACAATAATGGGGCTTGATTTTGAAGAGGAGTTATAAGAGAGCTTCTAGAATTATTAGAATATCAAGACTTGTAGCATTCCCATTTTGACCAGGTGATGGATTAATTATTGTAGCATAAGTTTGATGATAATGGTATGTGTCTGTTACACATGTTACCATTAAAATCGTGAAACAATGAGTAATCTGGTGTGAGCTAAGGACTGATAATTTTATAAAAAATGTGACAGGCATGGTTTCATTAGAGTTATGATACAAAATGGTAATTTCCCTTTATGGTAATTGAGACATAAAGTATTAATCTAGATTCCTGAGGTGGTTTACCTGTGGTTAGTCCTGGACACACATTATCAGGTAACATGGTTTCAAGAGTTGGTTAAAGGTGTGTATAGTCTATTTTGTTGTGGTAATGGAATAGAGAGATCTATACATGCATATAAATAGATTATTAGTGTACAATTTGTTTATAATTGATGATAACCTATATATTGACATCAACTTGAGTATGATGAAATATATTCATCAATAAACTAAAATTATTTTCTTTTTAAACATATTTTATAGTTAGATGAAATGAATCCTTTTTAGTTTTTCTTAATGAGAGGTATAATGTAAGACAATGGCATGAAGTGAACTATTGGGTGTTGATGGAGGTGACCCACATTTTCAGTTTAATATTGATTTTCAGAGAAACCATTATCAAGAAGTGGTAACGGGTAATGTTTCTATGTCAAAGGTTGAATCTTGTAAATGAGCGGTTTATGGACACTTCGGTCATTATTCTAGTAATAGATTAAGGGTGGCCCTTTGAGATTAAAGCTCAGTTGTGGCAACGAAAAGGGTATTCCTATGGTGGGGAGTACCAGATCATTCATAGTTTAATGTTTTTCATTATAGTATATTTTTTCTATTATGGGACCAATCATTAAATTGTAAAGATAGTGTAGCTATAAATATTCTTGGGATGAAATCATATTTTTTGTCTACCACTATGAATTCTCAAGGATGATAAGGTTTATGGTGGAGATACTATAAAAACCCATGTTTTTTAATGCTAGGAATTTGCATAGAAATTTGAATTTTTTGTTATAAATAATCATGAGGGGAAAAAGTATTTTACCCTAGAATATCATCTCAGATAATTTTCCTAAAAAGTTAGTTGGATACAAAACATGGGGTTTACCCTAGGATTGAAGTTTAGTGGAAAACCATGTCGTTCAAATTTTTATGGAAAAATTAATATCTAATATCTAATTAATTAAAGATTAATTTATTCCCACTCATTTATTCTACTATATATTATGAATGGTCCATCACATTGATATTTATTATTCTTCATGTAGTTTAAAATGGGTGTTTTTTCAAGGCGACGCATAAAATTGTGTTGGTCTTCATGGCTGGGGTTGAGCCCGATCCCATTTTTATTGTTCCTTTTTCTTTTCTTCCTTTTATTTTTCCTTTTACATTTTTATCCTGACCACTATCTTCTCACATAAACCCTGTTGGATTTATGTTATTTGTATTGAGAAAGATGAGGGATAGGGTAGAGAGAGGGGGATATAGAGAGATGAAGAGAGGTGAAATAGTTGATATTTGGAAGAGTCTGGTCATTGTGCAACAAATAAAAATCATGGAAATAAGAAAAGATTTGTTTGATTGCACCCAAATCTAGGAAAATTTTATATATTTTTCATAAAAACCCTTATGTTTACTAATTTATGGTTTTAAATCCCATTTATGGTTGTTAAAGACACTGTAAGGGTCGATCTATGCTAAAATATTCAATATCAGGCATTTCGAGATGATTATAGGGGATTACCATTCATAAATCTTGGTCATATAGCATGTATTTTCGTGAAGAGACATCTTGGGTTCAACCACTTCATGGATTAAATTTTTTTTAGAAGTACACATCATGTACTTTGAGTACACGTTGTGTAGTATTTTTTTCCATGTACATAGCTCTGTAGCCTAGTACATGGGAAGATGATATTTTGGAAATTCCACGCCATGTACTTTGAGTACGAAGCATGTAGTAGTACATGGTCATGTAGCTATAATAATAGGGTAGACACCCCCATACATAGACAAGTTGTTAGTACATTTCTAGACCGTGGGTGTGTTTAGTCCATGTAGTAATACACAACCAGACCCTGTGTATTCTCTAGCCATGTTGTAGTACATAGTAAAACCCCCTGAGAGTTAGGTAATGAAAAATTACATGGATAGGTATTTGGATTTTGAGTACACACTGTGTATTCTTATTGGACACTTTGTACTGCTCCAGTGTTATCCTTTTGAGAGTTTTACATGTTTTTACACCCCAATGTCATAATTGGAAATATGAGTTGTCAATTTTGAGTGTTTTCCTACAAAGATCACGGAAGTGGATCCCTTAAGGTGATTTGAGGGATCCTAACTAGAATTTTGTAAAAAAATAGATTTTATAGAGACGTTATTCCATTATTAATTGTATAGAGTAGTAACCAGAGAGTGAATCCTTTATCTATGGTAGTCCATGAGACATCTCCCTCAATATTTTCATATGTATCCCTTCCATTGAGGTTGTATTCCTTGATAGATGTTCAGTTCAAGGCAAGGGGTGTGAGAATAGTTATAACCAAGGATCCCTTCTAGGATGCCTCCACTTACCTACATTATTTATGGATACCCTATTGGGTTCCTCTTCATATGTTATGACCTAGAGGATCTCATGTAAGATACCTACATCTATTTTATCTTTATGAGGATCATTATTAATTTTTCTATTCTTTCTTAACATTTTCAAGGATCCCAATATGGATGCCTTCCTTACATGCTGACTTTTATCATACTAAGATGGATTCCTTCACATATGTGTGGACCTATAGGATCCCATGTAGTATTCCTCCATTGTGTTTTATTTAGGGGGCCAAGTTGGTTCCTCGGTGTTTGATTAACCCTAAGAAAGTACATTAGGTTTGGTGTAGAGATGGAAGAGGGTGTCACTTTAGAACATGTATTGAACATGTGATCCCAAGAGGATTTTATTGTAGTTGTGGGTTTAGGTATTCATCCCCACTCATTTGTCTATTTTTTCATTCACTTTATTATTGTTGATGTAACTATTATTTTTATAGTTACCTCCTAGAATTTCGGTTGATGTTCCCTACACAATGTGATATTTTATTGATTTTCCAAGATGTGCTTCCTAGGATATGATTGTTGAGACTCTATGACAAACTTTTATATTTCCGGGATTCCCATAGGCACATCCTAGGATCTATCCGTTTACATCTTGATTGCTACATGGATTCCAGATATGAAATTTCATGGAAAGGGCTCATTGTCTAGATGGAATACTATTACACCTTGAGATATTTAGGGATTCTTGATAGAAAATTCATTGTATGAGATCCTAGGTTATATGAGATATATCATTCCATGGTAGATACTTGGATTACTAATATAGAATCCCTTAGAAAGGCTCAATGGATAAATGGAATTATATTATTCTATGAGTGACACTTAAATACCAGATATAAAATTCCTTAGATGGATTTATATGGAAAATAGATTATATACACTTTGAGTTACTATTTGATTCCAAAGTATAAATTCCTTATACTTACTCAATATGAAAATCGATTATATACGGATTGAGTGATACTTAGATTCCCATATAGGAATTCCTTATATGAATTTATAGGGAATGTGAAATTATTTAATTCCTAACTATTATTTTACATAGATTCTTTGGTTATGTACCACAAGTCACGATTTAATTTATATAAGTGAAAGTGTTGTATCTATATAAAGTACAATTTTTACCTATATTCATTCATTTTAGGGATTGGAGTCCTGTCCAGGTGAAACCAAGTCTAGGGCAAGTATCCCCAAGCAGTGACGTATCTTTCTCTGAGACATTTCTAACACTGTCCAAAAGTTGGTATTAATGATTTAGATTACAGACCCATAGACTAAAATAATTATACATGGATTGAGTGGTATGACATCCATCTCAATTAGTTATTCATAGGATGTCCAGTCAATCAGGTTCATTGACTCATGTATCGAATATGGTTTTACATAATTTATTTGTTTTCATGTGTGGATTTTCTAGTTTGAAACCTATGGTGTATAGGGTGGTATTCTTTTTCCCTTTTGTTGAATCGGCTTATAGCACTAGTTTAGTATCATCTGGGTTGTGATGTCACACATTTTGTAAAATATAATGTAATTTAAATGTATTATAATATTATTAAAGTCATATAAATTGATTAATTAACGAATTAAAACTATAAATAAAAAAATTATGGATATTTAACTATCATAAAATGTAAAAAAATTATTTATGTTTTTAAATTACATTTTAAAGGGGGTTTTCAAGATGAAAAATTGTGTTTAAAAGAATGATAAATTTATGGGTTGAATTTATTATTTTTGAAATTGAAATATGTTAAATAAGATTTTTTTAGGAATTTGAAATGGGAATATATCATAGGTTTATATTATAATAATAATTTATGTTGATTAATAAATATCATGTGTAAATGAACAATGATGAGTTTTTCTTTTTTTTAATGGGATATTAGATGATAATTATTTTTATAATGTTTGATTAATAATTGACTGATATTCTAAAATTGATGATGAGTCTTATGATAGGACCAACCTGATAATGATGGTGTTTTTTATTCAAGTGTTGTCTTTTGTTGTTATAATATATTTTGAAGAAGAGAATAAAGGAAATCCCTTCACATTTTTTTGGGTAAAATCTTATTGAGGTTTGTTTTCAAAATAATCAGACTGTCTGTAAAAGTCAATCTTAATGAGAAGAAGCTTTTATGACGTAGTTGTTCTAATAGGATGCACCTTGGGCTTGACTATAAGAGGAAATGTCTTTATGGAAGTAAATGTCATCGGATTCTCTCTGGAACTGATGTAATTGAATTGGATGTTCTGAATCTGAATCTATATGTCTATGATTAATTAAATGTGATGATTCTATACCAATTTTTATTTCAAATAAATCATATGTTTAATTTATAACTTGTAATGCAAGCGTGATGAAAGAAAGGGGGAGTGAAAGAGATGATGATGATTGGAAAAGTGGTGTTGATTGAAAAATGAGGTTCCAATTGGAGAGGCAGTGTTGATTAAAGAGATGATAGTAATTTAAAGCAGCATCTAATTTTCCATTAGACATACCATAAAGTGTTCTTACCTAGGATGATCATATCCAAGGTGATCTACATATTAATTATCACATCCGATTGAAGGATGAGATGATCGTACATAGAATGATCATTCCAAGAAAGACCATATCCATAATTATCATACCCAGGATGATCATATCTAGACCAATCATATTCAATAAATATTATAATTAGCATAAGATGAAAAAATAGATGGAATGAATAGAAATTTACGATACTTTCCAATCTAAATATGATGATGGTAAAGATATTATCAAATGGTTTAAAAGTTATGAAGGAAGTCTTGATACAAGCCCCAGATTGTGAATAATGGTTTTCTAAGTGGGTCGAACGAAGATAATGAGAGAATGAGATCAACAATGTAGTAAACCATTGGAAAAGGGTTGAATTACTTTATAGGTTTCTAACTAGGTTAATAGAAGATTAGAATATTATTTTTTGAATATTATGTGGATTAAGAGAAAAAAAGAGAAGGATATTTCTGAATGAATTATCAAGGGGGAGTTGTGCATTAAAATGAAATAATTGGATTCAAATTAGTTATAATATTCATATTTAAATAATTATAATGGTATATATTTCTTCATAAATTTGTTTTTATTTGATACAAATATTTGTACTACATAAATCAGATTAAGAAAAATTAGACTCGTGTTTTAAATCGTATTAATGCTTCAAATGAAATCCTAAAGAAAGAGATGAAGGTTAAATAAGAATTGAGAAGCTTTGTGAAGAGCTGAAGAAGTTAAAATGCATCTTATGATTTCATGGGAAATTGAAATTTGAGATAATTTGTGTGAGAAAAATTGAATTTTGGGATTCCTTCCAAAGGTCTCAAGGGTCACCTATAATAGGTGAAAATAACATTGTACTTTTCTAATGATGAAGTATTATTCACTACATTAGAGAGAGAGGCTTTATGTTTCTAGAGAGAAGAATAAATCTCCATACCTTTCTTTTGTTGAAGAGGATTTTATGGATAATTGAAATATGTATTTGTAAAATAATCCTATCAGAATAGATTAACTGTCTTCGGGATCCCCAAATTGGGCTTCTTGAACTGAGGAAGAATTTTACTACATTTTAATCATACTTAGAAGAATTGTACTGGGGAAATTGGACCCAAGAAAATCAGAATATATTTTATAACAATGTAAAAGAAGTTTTTATCTTTCTTATAGATAAGTAATTGAAGAATATTATTTCAATTGAATACATTTGTTGAATTGAAAATAATCATATGCAACATGAGTTATTATAAAAACATTTGAATTATGAAATTTTTGATAAGAGGATGCACACACACTTCTGGATTATTTAAAAAGTGTTATATGAGTGAAAGGATATATTAGAATCATTTTAATCTAAGGATTGATTTCTAGTGGGTTGTATGGTATTGGATCATTTCCAAACCACACCAAGGATGTATCTATTCTTACTGTATAGTGAACCCTATAAATCTTTGTGTTCTTATGGATGTGTTTTGGAGTTATTTTCAGTATGGAATTGAAATATTTAATAGGAGGAAAAGGATATTTTAATTGAAAAGAAACATAAAGGAAAAATAGTATCACTTATTCACCCCCTTTGCCTCTCGGTGATACAATACACTATCTAGGTACATACAACTTCTATCAGAGCATTGGTTCCCTTCGCTATTCCTTGCTGACGGATAATTTGAACTGTCTGAACAGTAAAGTTGTTCTATACATTGATGGAAATAATTATCATATCTGGAAGGATATAATCATTATTTATCTTATGTCTATCAGTTATAAAGTTCTTTAATATACAATATTTGGGTTTCCATCCATTTATGATAATTATCCACTTACACATGTTCATAAGAAACATCTTGAAAATGATATAAGGGAAAATAATGATATTTTATCATCACTTTATGAAGGTTAATTCTTGAGAGTTAAATGTGTTTCTATAGGAAAAGGTATAATGGATTAATTGGAAAAACATATACAAAGTAAATACAGAAGTCAAGAAAGAAAACCTTTAAATATGTAGATTAAAGTATGAATTCTTAAAGATGGGTGAGAATGAATCTGTTTAGACTTCTTTATTAGGGTGAATGATATTGTAAGTACTATCATATGTCGTGTTGAAAATATGTATGACTCTATTATTGTTGAAATGATCTTGATAATCCTACCTAAAAAACATGATACAAAAGTAGTTTCATTGGAATACAAAGATCCTGAAACATTATCTCTTGATAATTTTCATATCACTCTTATTACTTATGAAATGATAAGAGAGAAATATTTAAAGAAAAAAACAAATGTTGATAGAGAAATGACTTTCTAGGGTTAAAAGAAAGAAAAATCAACAAATATTCTTGTTGAAGAATAAGATGGTGATTCTGACTCTGAATATGAGATATTTAAAATATTAATAATATTTTTTCCTTTATTTCATGAAATATGAAAATATGAATAGTGAAATTAAAAGGGAAACTTCCCTTTAAATGTTTTGAATGTGGTGGAATTGATCACTTTGTGGCTAATTGTCCGCAACAAATGAATGAATAGGGTAGTGATGAAGAGGATATATAGATAATAAGATTGTCAAAGAAGTAGGGAAACAATGAAATATTGAAATCAAGAGGGAAAGAAAAAATATTATTCATCTCCAAAATAATAATTTTTTTATAAAAAGATGATGAAGAAGAAGGTAGTGATTCTGAATTTGAAAATATTTGAGCATGGAATTGAAAATAATATTATTGCAATAGTGAATGCTGTTGAATTTGGAGTTAGTAGTTCTGAAGAAGAAGAAACTCAACATTAAGAACATTTGAAATAAAAATTGAAATATTGTTTGAGAATGATCAGAAAGATTGAAAATAAAAACAAAAAGATAAAAGTTAAATTTAATTCAATGATCAATAAATAATTTTTTTATTATGAGAAATAAAATGTGGTGAATGATATTGATAAATTGAATAAATATCTTGATAATGAAAAGAATCACAGTGAGAATATGAAAGTAAAAATGAAAGAAGAATAAGAGTTATAACTTTTCCAATAAAAAAATTTCTAAAGATGAAGAAAAAAATTACGTGTTTCCAAAAATCTATCACTGAATTTTTGAATGTTCTCATAATGATAAATATGATAAGTTTTAAAAAAAAAATTACCTTCAAAGGGAGATAAGAAGAATGGAATTGTTTTTTAAAATAAGAATGCTATGAAATTTATATATGTGTCTAGAGTAAAGAACACAGAAGTTACCAAACATCCAAATCATGATGAAGTTTTATATAGATCTATAAAAGTTTCAAATACTTCTTAATTATATAAATTATGAAAAGAAGAATAAAATTGTGATTGAAAATGAAAATATTGTTACTAAAAAACATGCATAATTTTGGCCAGCATGGAGGTTTCAAGGAAAACAATCATTATATGTCTGTTTCTGGTATTGTGGTGGATTCAGACATACAAAAATATGTTTTATCTCAAGAAAGATAATAATATTATTCCATATGTTTTTAAATGAAAAGATTTAGGGTGAGTCAATCTCCCCCAAGAAAAAAGGTTGGGGAAGTTGCTGTGAAAAATCCTGAAAAAGGATGAATGAAGATTAAAAATAGGTTCCAACCCCAAGAAACTATTTATGAAAGATTTAAACAACCCATAAACCTTTTAAAAGGATTTATTATTTTGTTACCAGTACATTAGATTATTCTTAACAATTCTCTAATGATTGTATTGAAAAAATAAAATAAAGGATAAAAATATCTTACTGTTGAAACAACATCGAAATCCAAAAAAGCAAAAGGCACTTGGATACTTGATTGTGGGTGTTATTCTCATATGATAGGATAATTTAAGCTCTTAAAAATTGTAAATGATTTTTTAAAAAAAAGGCACATTGACATTTTTAAATGGTGAATCCATGAAAATAAATGGTTTTTGTTCAGCCATCATTTGAAACGAAAATCAAAAATCACAGAAAGCATTTTATGTTGATGGTCTGAAACACAATCCGCTAAGTGTTTCACAATTTTGTGATGAGTGTAAAGAATTTAGCTTTAGTAAATATGGGTTTATTAAATATTGAATATGATGGGAAGATTGTTACAAGGGGACAACATACAATAGTACATTTGTTTCAAGTTGGTTTTTTCATTAAACTCTTTTACACGAGTATAATGGAAGAGAATGAATTGTCACATAAAAAACTGGGAAACATGTGTCATAGAAACATGAGCATGTTATCTAAAAGAGAAAAATTTTGTGACATCATTTATTTTCCATGAAGAAGATATTGGTGTTGCACTATCTTCTAGAAAGGAAATATTACAAATGTTTTGTATAAGAAAGACAATATTTGTTAAAAACAACCCCTGGAGATGATAAATTATGATATATGTGGTCCTATGAGAAAACAACATATAAATTTAGATAATTACTTCATTTCCTTCATATATTATTTTAATCACATTACTTGTGTCTTTTATATGAAACATAAATAAGAATATTTCAAAAAAATTAGACGTTTCAAAAGAAAAGTTGAAAAGGAATGTGAGTATTCAGTAAAGAAGTTGGAAGTAGATAATAGTGGTGAATACTGAAGTGAATAGTTTCAAGACTATCTTGAGAAGCATAAAATTATTCCTGAGTACAGATCTCCAGACGCTCCACAAAAATATGTGGTTTCTGAAAGAACGAAGAGAAGCTTTGTGGAAATGGGAAGAATGTTGTTACTAGAACATGGCATTTCTCATTACTTTTGGAGACAATCCATGAGCACTGTTGTGTATATTCAGAACCATTTTTTCTACATGAATCAGTCAGGTATGACTCCTTATGAATTTTTTTATGTTAAAACTCCATCTTTAAAACATTTGAGTGTTTTCATGATTCCATGCATTATAAAGAAGAATGGTGGAAAAAGTGGAAATTTTTAGCAGAAATGTGAAGATGGAATCTTTCTTAGCTATACATCAGAAGAAATATGAGATAGATTCTTCAAAAAAAATTAGAATGATTGTTCATTTAGTTGACATGAAAGTGATTGAAGGATCTGCGAAAGAGAAACTTGATTAGGTAGATAAGAAAATTAAGGAAGTTTAAGAAAACAATATCGATGTGGATAAAATTAATTATAATCCTTCCCCAGAAGAAGAAATGCACTCGGTTATTTCTAGTGATGAGGAAGACAATAAAAAGTCCCATCCTAGGAAAAGGAAACAATTGGAAGTTCATAATATAATTGGTGATCAATATCAGAAGGTTCAAACAAGAAGAACCAAAAATGTCATTACACATACCTCTTTATATTCAAATGTATAACCAAATGATATGAAAGAAGTTTTTGAGCATCCGGATTAGGTTCAAGCCATGAATGAATAATTGGATCAAATTGAAAATAATGAGACATGGGAACTCATACACAAGATTTAAAATAATGACATTATTGGAATAAAGTGGGTCTTTTAGAACAAGATGAATGAATAAGGTGAAGTTATAAGAAACAAAGAAAGATTGGTTTTCTAAAGGTATTCATAGATTAGAGGAATTGATTTTGATGAAACCTTTTCTCTGCTAGCCAAATTTGAAAAAATTAGAATCTTTATTGATATTACTGCACAACGAGGATACAAGATCATTCAAATGGATGTTAAATCTGCTTTCATGAATGATGATCTAGAATAGGAAGTTTACATCGAACAACCTTGTGGATATTTTGTTAGGAATGATGAAAGCTATGTGTGTATATTGAAGAAAGCCTTGTATGGGAAAAAAAGCTCCAGGAGCATGGTATTCCAAATTATATATTTCTTAAGGAAGATGAGTTTAAAGAAAGGAAGAGTTGAAAACAATATTTATATCAGATAAAGTAAATAATATTCTATAATTCTGATTGTTTATCATGATGATATTATCATTGCTATAAATGATGAAATAAGTTGTTAAATATTTACTAAATAAATGAATATGGTATTTGAAATTTCCATGTTGGCGGAAATGAAATATTATCATGGGATACAAATCTTTCAAAGTAAATAATATATTTTTATTTCCTAATAAAAGTATTTCAGGGAACTTCAAAAGAGGATCAAGATGGAAAACTAACAACCTATTTCCACACTGATTTCAATGGGAACAAAGTTAAGTAAAGATTTAGAAGGAAATAAAGTTGATCTGAAAGAGTATTGGAATCTAATTTGAAGTCTATTGTATTTGACTGACTGAAGACCCAATATTGTGTATGTTGTTACCTTATGTGTGAGATATTAGATTGATCTAAATGAAAAAAAATTATTTTCTTGAAAAATAATTTTCATATACATCATAGGCATAATAGAATTCAGAATCAAGTAGTTTAGCTCTAATAGTATTTATTTTTTTGGGTATTCAGATGCATATTGGGATGAAAATATTGATGATAGAGGATCCACATCTATTGTTGTATTGATTATGGAATGTAATGGTGTTAGTTGGAAGTCAAATAAATAGAATTCAGTAGCTCTCAGTATAGATGAAGCTGAGTATGTTTTTTCTACTCAAGCCGCTAATTAACTTTTGTGGATGAAAAGACAATAGGAAGATTTACTTATATAAGTGAAGTTACCCTTTCACTTAGTGTGTGACAATCAAAGCACAATCAATATCACAAGTAATTCAGTTCAACATTTACATTCAAAGCATATTGATATCAAATATCATTTCCACAAAGACCATGTGGAGAAGAATAAATTGAAGATGGAGTATGTTCCAACATCAGAACAAGTGGCTAAATTTTTTCGAAAACATTTACTAAAGGGATCATTCTTAAAATTGAGGTTGAACATGGGTGTCTAACTACATTCTCATAAAGGTTGAGGTAAGTGTTTTTTTCCACTATCTCGTCTTACCTACGGATTTTATTTTCAATGTGATGAATTTTATTGTTTTATAAATCTATTTTATAAAAAAGAGAGTTATAGGGAATTTATGAATTCAGCATTGTATTGTGACTAAACTATTCTAACATATTGTTAGAGTGGTTGTTAGAATAAAATTCTTTTGTATTCTCGGATGTTTAAATATGAGATGAGGAAGAAAGATGAATATTTTTTCATAATCACTAATATTGAATATCATGGCTTTGTTTCCAATGATTCTTGTTTCCTATAATGAGTTAGCACACATAAGATTAGAATTGTTGATAAGTACGCCATTTCATGGGGATACAATTTTTAGTGATTTATGAATCTTGGTAGAAAAAAAAATACAAAGGGGGAGATTCTTAGGACCAATATGATGATGAAGGTGTTTTTTATTCATGTGTTTTCTTTTTTTGTTATGAAATCTTATAAAGGAATAAATGAAATCACTTCAGTTTGTTTTTGGGAAAAACCATATTGAGATTTTGTTTCAAAATAATTATACTCACTATGAAAGTTTATTGTAATAAGAAGAATCTTTTTTGAATAATTGGTTCTAATCAGATGCACCTTAGGTCTGACGGTAACCGAAAATATCTTTTTATATGTAAATGTAATATGATTCACTCTAGAATTGATGTAAATGAAGTGGATTTTTTGTATGAGAGTTTTTATGGCTATTATTAAGTAAATGTGACAATTCTATGAAAATTTATATTTTATATAAATCATAAGTCGAATTTTGAACATGTGATGCAAGGGTGATGAATGAAAGGGGAAGTGAAAGAGGTGTTATTGATTGAAAAAGTGGTGTTGATTGAAAGAGAATGAGCTGATTGAAGAGTTGGTGCCGATTGAAGAGATGGTACTGATTTACTATAACATCAAATTCTCCATCCAACATTACATAATCATTTCATACCTAGAGTTATTGTATCCAGGATGATCAACAATATATTGATTATATCCGGGTGAATGAAAAATTGATCGTACATAGGATGGTCATACCAAGAATGAATATAGCCAGAATTATCATACCCAAGATGATCATATCCAGTACAATCATATTCATAAATTATCATACTCTGGTTGTGAAGAAAAGAATGTAATCGGAATGAATCGAGAGTTAAAATACCTTTCAATCTAAGTCTGACGATGCTAATGAAATTCTCAAATGATTTTTAATTCATGAATCATGTCATTATACAAGCACAATTTTGTGAATGAAATATTTCTTAAGTGGGTCAAGAGAAGAGAATGAGAGAATGAGATCCAAATTGAATTCAACCATTTCAAAAGGGTTTAATAACATTATTGTCTTCCAAGTGGGTTAAGAGAAGAGGAGAAGATGAATTTTTTAATCTCAAGTGGGTTAATAGAAAAAATAGCAGGAGATTTCCCAATGAATTGTTAAGGGGGGATATACATTCAAATTACTGATTTGGAATCAAATCAGTTCTCAGAATCATATTCAAAAAATTAGAATGGTATTCATTTCATTATATATTTGCTTTTAATTGATACAATGATTTTTATTAAATAAGTCATATTGATAATTATAGGACTCATGCATTGAAATCATACTCATGATTTGAATTAATTCCTTAAGAAGGAGATAAAGGTTGAAAAATAATTGAGTAGCTTTGAGAAGATATGACGAAGTCAAAATGAATCTTGAGATTTCAAGGGAAAATAAAATTTGTGTGAATTTTTGTGAGAAGGAATGAAATTTGGGATTCCCACTAAAGGTATCAGGGTTCACCTATAAAAGAAAAAAAGTTCCTTTTACTTTTTTGATGATGATGTACTATTCACCATTGTAGAGATAGAGGCTTTGAGTTATAGAGGGAAGAGGTAGTATTCATACAAATATTTTTTCAAGAGTTTTTGATGGAGAATTGAAACCTATATTTTGATGATCATTGAATGGGTATGGATTAATCATCTTTGGGATTTCCATATTGAGTTTCTAAAACTAAGGAAGAATCTTACAATATTTTAATCGTACTTAAAAAATCATACTTGGAAAATAGAACCCTGGAAAATCAGACTGAGTTTCAAAATAAAGTCAATGGGGTCATACCTTTCTTTTTGGTAAGGAATTGAAGAAATTTATTTCAATTGAATGCATTTTTTTAATTTAAAAGGATCACATGTAACATTATTTGTTATAGAAACATTTCAATATCCATATTTATGCTAAAAGGGAGCACATGCACTTGTGGATTATTTAAAAAGTGTTATAGGAGTGAAAAGGTATATCCTACTTGTTGAAATCTATGGATTCATTTTTAGTGGATTGTATGGTATTTGTTCATTTCAAAACCATACCAAGTATGTGGGTATTCTTATTGAATAATGAACCTTGCAAATCTTTGTGTTCCTGTGGATGTGTGTTAGATTTTTTTTAGTAGGGAATTAAATTTTTTTCGAGGGTGAAGGTTGTTTCAATTGGAAAGAAACATAAAAGAGAATTAACATCACTGATTCACCCCTCCCCATCTCAATGATACAATACACTACTTGGGAAAATACAGTTTAAGATATTGTGAAATATCAACTTTTGAAATATGAGGCCCAAGATATTGGATAAAAATGTAAATAATTCTTTATTTAGGCTAATACATTATGTGATCCATAGGTTTGGCTAGGCCATATATTAGGATTTCATATATAACATTATAAGAGATTGGAAGGTTCTAATGTTATTCTATGATGGGAATTTCTATGTCTTTGGTAGAGATATAATATAATCTGTTTGTCTTTAAAATATAGGATATAATCTATGTGGTTGGATAAGAAATACCTTAAGAAACACACCAACCACCCTCAAGTAATAGCTAAAGAAGGAAAATATAGTATCATTGTGAATTTTTATATAACCAAATTATGGTGATGAATATTGTTTTGAAATGTTAAAATATTCATATATTTTTACCCCACTCATATAATATCATCTTAAACTACAGGTGACTCTTGGGGTCATTGTAGTTTTTTTGGAAATATTTTCTCACACTTTATAGGTAAACATATCATGTAAATTTATATTTTATTCATGGTAATATAGGAAAGGGAAATGTATATTTTTAAATTTGGATGATGTTTGATGGAATCAAATATATATTTTTATAATGATTGTGGACATATGCAGTCGTGGTGGTTTTTATATATATATTTTAATATTGTAGTTGTATTTAAAATTTCACCTATAGTTGTAACTTAGATTATGAATTTTTTATATACGATATATATGATAATTGAGGGTATAATTTGGTGTTTTTATGATACTTATGTTTTTTCTCTATTTATTTACCCGTTTATTGATTATTTTTATTTTCATTGGTCATGCATGAGAGATTAAATCACTCTCTAAGTGATATAATTAAACCCTCAGTGTTATTTTCTAGACTCTAGTGATTAGGAAGTGAATATTAGTCTATGTAATATTTCATATCAACAGTATGTCAAGGTAGGGGAAGGACATTACACAAAACAAACAGAATAAAAATAATGAATGATCAATTTGAAAAACACAAATGGTAAATTAATGTCTTATAGAATGTTTTAAAGACTGAAATAATACCCTTATTTTAATATTTGGATGATTGTTTTTTGGAATAATTGCATTTCTTAACTACTTCATATAATAATGAAAACCCATTTCATTAAAAAATTGTATATTATGAAAAATTTCTATATAAGATAATACCACCATGATTTTTTCCAAATAAATAATGAATATGATATTTTTTCCATTAGAAAATTATATTATATATATATGAACAAAATTATGATAATAAATTATCAAAAAATCATAATAAATTTAAATTTACTTTGAAAATTATATAATTGATAAGTGACATAATTAAATCAAGAGGAATATTATAAAACCAGAAAATGAATAAAAAATGTATTGGTTAACCCATTTTGATAAAAATATTATTAAAATTAAATAAAAAATAAATCATTTCGATTAGGTGCATTATAATTTTCCAATTTAAAACAGGTTTTTTTAAAATTTAATTTGAAAAAGGTTTCATATAAAATATTACATTGATAAAAAATAATACCAAGGTAGTGATAAAGAAATCAACACTAGAATATATATTATATAATTGCTTCAAAATGAAATCATGAAAAATAATAAAAGCTTGATTTTTGTATCATATAAATTTTAAATATAATAACTAATCATTCCCTTTATTATATAAATTTAACTAAATTTTAAGTAGTATTTCATTTAAGAATGTTTATATTTGAAGTTATCATCATCATATTTGAATACCCTAATTTTAGGTGTTTTGAGGATTTTATTATGTCAACTTCCTGGTAAATGTTTCAGGATTTAGATATTTATGATGGGAATGAGAGTAACATTGAGGAGGATTGGTTAATGGTAGTTTGAAATGAATTGAGTTGATGTAAAAAGATCCTATTAAGAATTTGGTGGAGGACACCAGAATTCTAGTAAACCAAGTTTATGATATATTTATTTAATGTAACCACTAGGATTCTGGTGGTGTTCCAACAAGATCTAGGTATATTCACCTAAATTAATATAAAATGTAGGTACTTTTTAATTATTTATGGTCTTTTAAAAACCCATCCATGTATTTTTCCAAAGGATAAATCGTCTATGTGTGATTATTTCACTTTTCTTTATCTCTCATTATTCTTTTTTTAGTAATATGTTTTTAAAGTGGGATAAAAATTATTCATTGATGGAAGGATGTTTTTTGGAATATATTTTGATGTAATCCTTCTCTTGATTCTATATTCCTAATACTATTCTCACCTTTGGAGTTAGATAGATAATTTTTAGGATTTTATATATGGTTTCATTGATATATCTTGATTTATTAGTTTCTTAAAATTATCTTTAGTGTGTAGGATCTAGTAATTTTTTTAGGTAGGTGGATCTTGTAATTTTTTCAGCAATTTTATTTTTGTTATTCATTCAGGTATGAGATAGGTATGTGAATTTTCACATGGAATCCAATAATAAGTAAAGGACATGAGGATATTTATGAAATTCTAGAAATGAATTTTAATGACCTCGAATATAATTATTAATATGGAAAATATAATTTTTGTTGACTATACTTATTTTTCTTATTTTTGAAAAGCTTTAATATATTATAATTTAAAAAATAATTATACTTTAAAGGAAATAAAATAGAGATATGTTTTATAGAATTTTTAAGAGTTATTTTGTTTTATTGTGAGTTTCTAGATTGATTATATCCATACTAGTAAATAAAATTCAAATTCCTTCTTATTTTGATTTTATTTATCATTATTCCTATGTAATTTATTTATTATATTTACAAAAAACCTATTTTCTAAAAAAAGAATTTTTTAATACATTTTGATTGATATTATTTTATTGAATATCCTAAGAAATTGATTTTATATTATGATTATGGTGTATGTATATTTTTAATGTGAGAAATAATAATTGAATATTTTTTAAATTTGAAAATTAAATATGAACATGAGATAGGTTGGAAGAATTATATAGGGGTTTTCAATGATCGAATTTGGTGTAGAGTTTTGATATGGTTTTCATTAATTAGGCCATCTTTTATTGCATAGTTATTTTCCCATTGAGATAATTTTTTTACTAATTTTTCCCTCTTTGACTGATCATGTTTATATTCATTATAAAAATAAGATTTTACAATTATATATAAATAAAATTTGGTTAATTATGTAACTAATTAAACCAATATGTTGGATTATTTTAAAATATACTGAATTAGTCTTGAGAGGTGAGTCCTCTAAAAATTACAAAAGTGTAATGAAATGTATTTCCTGATTTATTTATTTAATGAAAGGGACTAAGGTATAATGACACTTGGGTGATTATATACTATTATCTAATGAATAATATCTTTTAATACTTGATTTATTTAGTTAATATTCACTAGGGTCTAATATTTATTGTGACTTGATTGATATGTTTTTATTCACTATGTCACAATGACAAGTGTAACTTAAGTGATTTACTTATTATTCACCAGAGCATAGGGGTAAATGAGAGATTATTATTGTAATATATATTTCTATTGGAAAATTATTTGAGTAGGTTAAGAGAATAATTATTTGAAAAAATATAGCTTGTTTTCATAATACCATCCCTCTCGACCGAGGGGAATGAAAATTTTCATTCATTTGTTTTATAATTGACAAAAGGCCATTATTTTATTCTCCCATTTGGGTATAGCGGAAGGATAGAGTTACCTAATATTTTATATTATTTTTAGGTAAATTATTGTATTACCGTTTAAGGTATATAGTCAATAAAAGGTTACTAGATATGTGACATAGACCAACATGGGCTATAACATTATTATTCCTACCAGGGTTGTGGGAAATAAAGGGGTTAATCCATATATTATATGATCAAATAAGGGGATATATAACAATTACCTCAAGTATTAAGGGAATATAGGAGGTTATATAGTGATAATAATTATTATTCATTAGACCATTTGATCAAGAGTCAAAATATGCATGGTCTCAGATCATATCATCTTAGAATATTCTAAAGAATATGATAATATATTTTTTATTTTAGAATGATTTATATGTTGTATTATTTAACTCTCTTTAATGGTCCATAATAGATGATGTTGTTAATGGTATGATGACATTGGCACATTTATACATGTTAATATTGTGGTAGATGATTATGTTCAAGTTATGGTTCCAACTTATTCATTGATATGCATACCCTACTTGGACCCCACGATGAACATGCATTCATTATTATAATATAGTGTGTTAGGTAGGTGATTGGGGATAGTGAAATAATTTTCTACAAGGTCCCTACGAAATTTGTTGGGTTTAGTGATAGAGAAGATATTGCAGTATATGTGTGGGGATGACAGAGGAACACTTTTTAGTTATTTATATATTATTTATTATGATTAGAATGTAGGTTACCATTATAAGGTTTATATATTATAAATTATAAATTAAACATCTATTAAAATTACATGTTTTCGAACATTAGTCATTTTTAATATATTTATTTATTTATTCATGGAATGGAATGGTGTTGGTTGATACATATTCACTAAAGGATTCATTAATATTAGTACTTGTTTCTTATGGTAATATATTTTCAATTTATATACTAAGTGGGTAAATAATCCTAAAAGGGATAATTCATACCCTTGATTCTATTCTTCAACCTTTGGATACTAGAGGAAACATTTTAGAAACAACGATTTTCCATCTTGGGTAACACTATTTTGAGAGAGTGAGACTTTTTCAAATGGAATTAGGGAGTTGATTTTGATTTTTTTTGATTTTATAGTTATAGAAATGGGGTTCATTTGGGATAAGTGTCCTATAAATTTGAATAATAATTATATTTATTATAGATACTGATGTTTCGAGGGAATTGTATAGTAAATGTCCTTAGTTTAGAATGTCATAAATTTAATTTATCATGTTCTCTATGAATGGTTTTCACTGCTAATAAGTTCTCAATTAGTTGTGGTTTGTTTTTTAAAATTTATTCTCTGAAAATAAACCTCTGTGATCAATTAGAATCTTATCCACTCATGTAAAATCTCTAAAACATATAAAATTTAAATAAAAATGAAAATAACATATGGAATAAGTAATTTTTATGTGGTTAGATCCCATGGTGGGTACTGAATAATTAATATGATTGGTTATTCACTAAGATTGAAAAATTTTCCTCTCTAAATAGAAGTGGTTATAATGGGTATCCTCCTGAACCCATAATTCATCACACACATAGACAACATCCCGATGAGATTCATAGAATTAAACTATGTTCATAACCTCTATCTAGCAGTTATATGTGTTTTATAAAAGGGTGAGAAAGACCACTTATGACTCTAGGTTTCATCGAAAACAATTTATGATGATCTTCCTCTTTAATAATTCAAGATAAATATAATAAGATATTCTCACCTCTTTAAGAACATTGTGCTCTAATATTTAGAATTTAATCCTAATAATTTGGCATTTATCACATCACATAAAATAGTTAATTATATACTTTTAAATCTCAAATCACTGAATACTCATGCTTTACAAGTTTTTATACATTATTTTGAATACTTCTCTTAAATCAATATTTTTATATTCTTCTAAGTCTATCAAAATTTCTCAATATTCATGCCCCTTTTTTATAACCATTTTAATCCCACATAATAGTGTATTTCTCGATATTCTAAAAATTATTAAATTCAAAAAATTAATAATATCTCATATTCCCATGAATTATAACAACTAAATCATATAGTACGATCCTCAACATGTTCCACAATTAAATTGTTCATGTGGGAATACTCCCACGACCACCTTATATTATATTTTCATTTACCCATTTGTTAATAGTGATGTTATAGTAGTACCCTCCTTCTCACTTAATTTATTATCATCTAATTAAATAAATATAGCCATGTATTTCTTCAGTAGTGTTATTTAAAAAATAATTCACATATATATGATTTTGATGATTCCTTATTTCTCAAGAAGAATCTCTTCTCTTTAATTCACATAACCATATTTGATTTTTATCTCCGTAAATATACTTTTCAGTGTGATGCATCTCATCACAGAATAATATTTTATTTAATAATCTTGAATCACAGTATAATCATTTGTCTGTGAATTATGAATTGAATATTTGAATAACATTATTCCATTAAACTTCCTGAATAATTTTCTAAAAATATCCTAATTTATAAATTTTTATAACTTATATAACCATTCATTTTCATTATAAAACTGTTTTATAAGGCTTCGTATTTCCATTCCTTTTCTAATTTGTTAGAGAATAATTTTTTTTCATAAGACTTATTAAGACATAAATGACTCAAAATGTCATTCACAATCAGTATTCGTATGCATTTCAACAGACGTAACACCCAAATAAATTCAAATAGTAATTTTCTATTTTGTTAATAATTTTTAAAAAAAATTATCTAAAAATGTTTTAATAAATGTGATAATAATTAATATGACAATAATTAAGGTTAAACATAATAATTATTTTTTACAGAAATATATCCTCTATATATATGAATTAATATTATGTTTATATTTTATACTTTTTATATAAATTATATGTGATTTAATGTATATGTTAATAAATACATATAATTATCATTATATATATGTGTGTGTGTTTTATATAATTAATATATATATATATCATTACTTTATTATAACTTTTATTTTATTATTCTGTAAAAATTTAAAACGAATAATTAAAGGGATTTATAAAAAACGCCACATATTTGTTTTAAAAATTTGTTAAAATGTTTTAAAAAATGAAATGATTGAAATAAATAATAAATAATATATTATTATAATATTATAATGATGAGAATAAGGGGGAGGTGTGAAATGTTGGAGCAAAATTCAAAAGGTGATTAAAAACCATTTTATTGAAGACGCGACCCGTGAAAAGATGGACAAAAATGATAAAAAAATATATCATTATATATATATATATAATGATTAGATATATATAATAATATGACACATAATGTGGGTCATTTTTTAGTCATGTTTTTTTAAACATAATAACTTAACTTCTCTCAGAGGCTTGCATACCTTTATTTTGATATATTTGGAGGTCTTCTCCTCTATGGTTAGAAAACACCACCTGAACCACTCCTTGTGTAAAATTTCTTAACCAAGTGCCAAATTTCATTTCCACTTTCATTTAAACTATCATGTAAGTGACCATTTTTATATTATCGATTTATATTTATGGTTATTTTTTTCAGGGGTGTATTTTAGTTGTTTTTATTTCAAAGAGTCACATATATATATGTGTATACATAGGCATATATACAAATATATAACTTATTAATTTTAGTTTATATATGAGATAAAGGTTTTTGTATTGAACTTTATTCCTAAAACTTATATACGTAAGGGTTCATCATAGAAATATAGTTGTTTTAGAAAGGGATACATATATATGTGTATATACACATGTAAATATATACATATATATATAAATCAATTTCAGCATATATGTGTTATACGAATTTTATACATAAGTTTTTATAAGAATTTTACACATATGTAAGGTTTCAATTTAGATCTTCAAATTTTATTTTTATTTTAATAAGTTGTATATAAAAATATATATATATATATATATATATATATATATTTGTGTGTGTGTGTGTTTACATTTATGTATATATACACAAATATAACTATCAATTTTTAAAATAGATGAGATTATGATTTTTTTAAACATAATTCATAAAACCTATGGTTGTAAAGGGTTTATGTTTTAAGTGTTTTCAATCTATATGAACATATATATATATATGTATATATATATATATACATATATATTCATATATATATACATGTTTAAGTATAGATAATATTCTTTATTTACTTTCACAAGTTATAAATGGTATTTTCAACCACCAAATTGATGTTTAAAAATTTACCTATGTTTAAATTCCTATAACCACCATGTTCACACAATTACATGTGATAATTATTATCATTTTATGTGAAATTATGAGTAAAGATTTTATTTTATGTGAAAACTTGAATCTGTATCCCCTAACATATCTTGCATAAATAGGTATGGTAATTATCTAGCTCATATGTCACATCCCACTCATTATGATATCATTCATGCACTTATTCCATTTTTCATACAATTTTAGTTTTTCAAAAATTAATAGTTATTACAAGAATGGGATTATCTTAAAAGGTTTTAGAAAATTATTTTAATGTAATGTTTATGACATGTTATAAGAAAAAATATTTTCATGAATAGAAAATAATTCTATGTTTGTTATATATAATTTTATATGTGTTAGAACTGAGAAAAGAAGTTCCATAGAAAATGTTTTAAAAATGCCACTATTGTTATGAATGCTATGATATGGTGAGTTAACCCATAAAAATTAATGAAAATTTATTCCACATGATTCATGCCTTGTGGCCTAAAATTATGGTTTTTAATTTTGATCTTCCAAGTATCATAGAATAATCTACCAAAAGATTATTATTTTCCAAAGTATAATCCCCAACTACCTTTCAATTATAATCATTTATAGAAAATAATGATTTTTTAATTTTATGAAAATATAATTTAATGTATATATGTTTATATTAAATAATTATTTTAATGTAATTCTTTAATTATTTTAAAACCCCTTACTAGTTATATTTAATGATCACACTATATATTATAATATCTTTTATAGATTTAGAAATATTACAGCGAAGTAGTTCTTTGGTATAGGAAACACATAAAAGATTATGTTTTTTAATTAAATTGTTTTTTGTATAGTTTTTAATGAAATTTAATTTTTTATCTAATTTTTAAAAACCTAGATTGGTAAAGGTGCTCGTTAGTGTAATGTGATGTGTAATTATTCAGTTTTGTTTATAAAAAACATTAAAAAACATTTATAAGAGCTGAACCTGAGTTACATGTTCGGGTCCTTATAATTTGTATTAGTGGAATGGTCTAGATAATTTTGTAAAATTTGAAGAAATTAAAAAAAATCTCTTGTGTAACATTATTTTTCTTATGTGAATGAATGAATTGCGGGGATGAATTTCAATTAAGGGGAGAATAATATAACACCCTAAGGAATTCAAATAGTAATTTTCTATTTTTTATAATTTTTAAAAATATTTTATTTTGAAAAAAAATGTTTATTTAAATTTAATAATAATAATTATTATTATTATAGGAAAACATATTTTTTTAAGTTAAAATATTCTATAAATATTTGAATTTTTATTATGTTTGTGTTTTTAATTTTTTATATAAATTATATGTGATTTAATGTAAATTTGTATAAATACATATAATTATAATTATATATATATATATATGTTTTTTATTTAATTTATATATATGTGTGTGTGTTTATGTATTTGTGTGTGTCTAAATATAAATTGTTTTTTATTATATATTTTATTTTATTATTTTGTAAAAATTGAAAACATTTTATTAATGGGTTTTGTAAAAAACGACGCATATTTATTTAAAAATTGTCAAAGTGTTTTGAAAAAATTGAAATAAATGGACTAAATAATAAATAATATATTATTATAATATTATATTGAATAAAATGAGGGGGATGTGCGACATGTTGGAACAAAAGTCATAACATGAAAAAAAACTCATTTGAGAGAAGACATGACCCGTGGAAAGATGGAAAAAAATGATAAATATAATATATCATTATATTTATAATGATTTGATAAACATAATAGTATGACCTATGTTGTGGGTCATTCTTTAGTCGTGTTATATTAAATACAATAACATAGATTCTCTTAGAAGGTTATATACCTGTATTTTTTTTATAAATTTGGAGAACTCCTTCTTTGTGGTTAGAGAACACCACCTGAACCACTACATAGGTTCAATTTCTTAAGCATGTGCCAGATTTCCTTTCCCCTTTCATTTCCACTATCATATAAATGATTATTATCTACTTATCGATTTATGTTTAATGTTATTATTTTGTAAGGGTGCATTTTAGTTGTTTTTTTACAAAGAGTCACATATGTATATATATGTGTATATATATGCATATATACATATGTACAACTTATTATTTTCAGTATATATATGAGATAAAAGATTTTTTCTTAAACTTTATTCCAAAAACTTATGTACGTAGTGGTTCATTATCAAAATATAGTGATTTTACAAAGGGATACAGATATGTGTGTATATACTTATGTATATAGATACATATATATATATATATCAATCTATATTCAGCATATATGTGTGATAAGAATTTTATACGTAATAATTTTATAATAATTTTACCCATATGTATGGGTTCAATTTAGTTCTTCAAATTTTATTTTTATTATAAAAATTTATATATATATGTCTGTGTGTGTGTGTGTCTATATATATATATACACACACACATATAACCACTGAATTTCAGAATAGATCTGATTAAGGTTTTGTTTTAAAAACATCATTGCAAAAACCTATAGTTGTAGAGGATTTATGTTTTAAATGTTTTCTACTCATATAAACATATAAATGTATATATATACAAATACATATATATGAATATATATATACATGTTTAATTAAAGATAATATTACTTATTTACTTTCATAAGTTATAAATTGTATTCTTAACCACCAAATTAATGTCTAAAATTCTTTGTATGTTTAAATTCCTATAATCCCATTGTCCACACAATTACATTTTATCATTTTTATCATTTTATGTGAAATTATGAGTCAAGATATTATTTTATGTGAAAATATGTATCTACATCCCCTCACATGTCATGAATAAATAGGTATGTCCATCATCAATCTCATATGTGACATCCCACACATTATGAGATCATCCATGCACTTATTCCATTTTTTATACAATTATAGTTTTTCAAATAGTAATAGTTTTTGCAAGGACGGGATTATCATAAAAGGTTTTATAAAACTATTTTAATGTAAATTTTATGACATGTTATATTAAAAATAATTTTCATGAAAAGAAAATAATTCTATATATGTGACATAGAAATTTTTTGGGTAGAAATTGTAAATGGAAATTCCATAAAATGTTTTAGAAAATAGGACTAGTATGATGAATGTTATGATATGGGGATTGAAACCATAATAATTAAGGGAACATTGTTCCACATGAGTCTTGTATAGTATCCTTATGTTACTGATTTTATTTATGATCTTCCATGTATCAGACAATAATCCACTAGAATATTATTATTTTCTAAATTCGAACCCGCAATGATATTCCAATTATAATTATTTTGAGAATATAATGGTTTTATAATTTTATAAAAATCTAATTTAAAGAAGGAATGGTTATTTTTTTGAAATTCTTTAAAGTAATTCATTAACTATTTTAAAACCCTTTACTAGGCATATTTAACGCTCACCTTATATAGTATAATAACTTTTACAGGTTTAGAAATCTTGTTGTGATGTAATTTTTTTGTGGAGGCAACACACTAGAGATTGTGTAGTTTAATTAATTTATTTTTTGTACATTTGTTTAAGAAATGTAATATTTCAATCTAATTTTTCAAAATCAAGACTGGTAGAGGTCCCCATTTGTGTAATGTTATGTTTAATTATTCAGTTTCTTTTATAAAAAAATATTAAACTACATTTATAAGAGTGGAACCGAGGTTGTGGGTTTAGGTCCTTATAAATGGTATCAGAGGAATGGTCTAGAAAATTTTGGAAAATTAGAACAAATTATAAAATAAATTTTGTAACATTATTTTCCCTGTGTGTACAAAAAAATTGAGGGGATGAAATTCAATTAAGGGGGAAGAATGTAACACCCCAAAAAATTTAAACATTAATTTTCTATTTTGATTGTAATTTTGAAAAAATATTTTATTTGAAAAAAATTGGTTAAATAAGTGTAATAATAATAATAATAACAATAATTGAGGGAAAAAATTATTTTTTTTAATTAAATATATTCTATAAATATAGGAATTTAAATTATGTTTATGTTTTACATTTTTTTATAGATTATATGTAATTTAATGTATATGTTTATAAATACATATAATTATCATTATATATATATATATATGTTTTATTTAATTAATATATATATATATATATATCTAAATATAAATCATTTATTTATTTTATATTTTATATTATTATTTTTTAAAAATTTAAAACATTTTATAAATAGGTTTTTTAGGAAAAATGCTACTTATTTGTTTTAAAAACATCAAACTAATTTATAAAAATTGAAATGATTGAACAAAATAATAAATAGTATATTATTATAATATTATATTTACTAAAATAAGTCGGTGTCATGACATGTTGGAACAAAAGTAAAAAAGTGAAAAAAACCATTTCAGAGTAGAAATGACATGTGGAATGATGAAAAAAAACTGATAAAATTAAAATAACATTATATGTATATAATGTTCATATATACATAAAAATAAGACATGTGATGTGGGTCATTATTTAGTCATGATTTTCAAAAAAAACATAATAAATTATCTTCTATAAGTATCTTTCATGCCTTTATTTATTCATAAATTTGGAGAACACATCCTCTATGGTTATAAAACACCACCATAACCACTACTTGGGTTCAACTTCATAAGAAAGCATTGGATTTCATTTCCCCTTTCATATCCACTATCATGTGAGGGATTATTTTCTAGATATTGATTTATATTTAAGGTTATTGTTTTGTAAGGGTGTGTTTTAGTTTTTTTACAAAGAGTTAGATGTATATGTGTGTACATATACATATATACACATATGTATCATATTATTTTCAGTATATATATGAGCTAATGTTTTTTTCATAACATTTATTCTTAAAACATATGTACATAAGGGTTCATGATCAAAATATAATTGGTTTTAAAAGGGATACATATATATGTGTATATACAAATGTATATATATATATATATCAATCTATTTTCAGCATATATGTGAGTTACAAATTTTATAAATAAAAATTTTATAAGAATTTTACACATATTTAAGTGTTCAATTTAGTTCATTAAATTTTATTTTTGTTTTAAATATATATATATATATGTATATGTATATATATCTATGTGTGTGTGTGTGTGTGTATAAACACAAATATAACCATCAAATTTTAGAATAGATAGGATTAGGTTTTTGTTTTAAAAACATAATTCCTAAAACCTACAATTATAGAGGTTTTATGTTTTAAATGTTTTAAATCCATATAAACATATATTTGTATATATGTATATATAAAAATACATATATATGAATATATATATATACATGTTTATGTATATCTAATCTTCCTTATTTACTTTCAGGATTTTTAAATTTTATTATCAACAACCAATTTAATGTTTAAAAATTATGTATGTTTAAATTCCAATAATCCCCTTGTTCACATAATTACATGTGATAATTATTACCATTTTATGTGAAATTATGATTCAAGATATTCTTCTATGTGAAAACTTTTATTTCAATCCCCTGACATGTCATTCATGAATAGGTATGACTATCATCTAGCTCATTTGTGACATCTCACACATTATGAGATCATGCACCCATTTATTCTATTTTTCTAACAATTATAGTTTTTCAAATAGTAATAGTTATAACAAGCATGGAATTCCCTTAAAAGTTATTAGAAAACATTTTTAATGTATATTTTATGACATGTTATAATAAAAATTATTTTCTTAAATAGAAAATAATTCTATGTATGTGATTTAGAAATGTTTTGGGTTAGAAGTGAGAAAAGAAGTTCCATAGAAAATGTTTTAGAAAATGGGACTAGTATAATGAATGCTATGATTGGGGGTGAACCCATTATAATTAAGGGATATTTTTTCCACATGATTCGTGTCTATAAAATGTATTTTTGAAATTTTCCTATTATATTTGGAACCTTAAGTTAATATTTAACAACTATGTAGACTTATTTTTACCTTTATTGTTGTAATTAATTTTAATTATGTTCATTAATATTTCTTGTAAAAAATTAAGTTCAAATAATTAAACATTACAAATTATTATTAATCCAAGTATGGAATCATTTTTCCCAAATTCTAAACACAGAAGTTAAAGAAATTAGTATAAGAATAATCCCGCAGATGGGATGAAACAACCGGTTTTTAAAGTTAAAATGTTCAAAAGTTTGAAATTTTTTATATCCAATTTTAATTTGAAATTGATTAAAATGAAAAAAATGGATTAATTGACTCAAAAATAATCTAATTACATGTTAAAACAAAAATAAAATACATTTAAGAATATAAATAAATTAGACGAAAAAGTAGTTTTGAATTCAAATTCAGTATTTTTCCCTAATCATCCAAAAATGGCGTTTTCCATAAAAATCCCAAAATTCACACTTATCGTTTTTGAAATTATGAATTCAAAAAATTATTTTTTTTAACAAAATAAATTTATAAAATTATCTTAAATTAATTTTATTATTGTTCAGAGAATGACATAAAAATTTAACTCATTTGAGAAAATATTATTTTCAACCATATAAAGTATTTAACAAAAATTATATTTTTTTGACATAAATAAGTTTTATTTATATAAAAAATTATAAATAATATTTGAAATTTAGTTATAACTAGTCATATTACTATGTTTAATGACTATGTTATAACTATCCCATTTAAATAATAATAATAAAATGTATTTCATAGAAACATAATGTTGCATGTAACACAATCCATGTTAGTGTTTCATATAGCTCAAGATTATCTTATTTTAGATTACAAATAAAGAATAACTTGGTCTATCTTATAATGAAACACATTAAGTAAAATTAATTAATTCAAAAAAAATATTCATAAAATCTTGGGGTGTTATAATTTCATTAATCGGTCAATAACTACTCATATAGAATATTTTCTATGAGGATTCTGGGAAATATGATAAAAAAATACATGGAAATATCATCCCATTTCAATATAAGTTTTGGAAGAGGTTATAATAACCTATCAAGATCCAATTTTGTCACTTTTATTCTCTGAAAAATTAGATATTGTGGATGAAGTCTATCACTACTTGTTTCATTTCATGCCACTGATATAGGAATTTTAGATCATAAAATATATTATTATCTCCTATGTGAATGAACTATCTAGATTTTTTATCCCCATTCATTAAATATTACCTCAAAGAAAAGGGCCCAACTAACCACTTCAAAAAATGGAGAGTACAATCAATAGACCAAGAAAAATCACTTGAGGTATCCTCACTTTTTAAATCCCAAATTATCTACAGACAATAAATATCCATGGGATTCTAAAACCAAATCCAATCATCAAGAGAGGAAATAATTTAGGCACTAGTCAAGTTGAATCATTCACCATCCTCCCCCACTCTCAAGTGAAGCATAATGGACAATCTCATTATACCTCGCTATTCTCCAGACTCTTTCACAACCTATATTGGTAATTTTTGGGTGAGTGCATTTACTAATGCATTCCCCTTTTCTGGTGTGTATTCTAAATATAAATAAATGTTTTAGATGTAACCTATCCATTTTCACTATATAAGATTTAGATATTGTTTTATAAAGATGTATGTCATACTTTTATGATCTGAGTGTCCATAAATTTCACTTTAATGAGTTATTAGATCCACATATTCAGACCATGAATTACCTCCTCCATTTCATTATCATTGATGGGGTATTTGTTTTTATAATTACATAATTGATATGAAATATAGGCTACCAAGTGGTCTCTCTACATCAAGACACACTTGAACCCATACCAAAGCCATCTTAATATAAAAACCTATAATTATCTCCATGAGGAACAACACTGCAAAAAAATTCAATCTCACATTTAACTAATCAAAAAAATACTTTAACATTTCACTTCATTCAAATTTCTAAGCCTTACTTGTTAGATCTATCAAAGAAGATGATCGCCTTGAGAAATCTCACACAAAGTGCCTGCAATATCCTATCAATCCCAAGAAACTCTAGATATTGAATACATTTTTGGGTATCTCCTAAGATATCACAACTATATTTTCTCTAATTCCATTAAAATGCTATGTTAAAATACCACATAACCTATGAACATCACCTCTGGAATCCAGAAAATTAATTTAGATAACTTCACAAACAAATGGAATCCCTTCAAGGATTCTAAGATAACATCTAAATGGATATAGTTCTTCTCCTTGGTATCAGAGTAAAATAAAATATAATCAATAAAAACCACATTAAGGAGTTCATATACTAGTGAAAAATATATTTCATCAAGGACATGGAGACCATGGGGGATTTTTTGAGATAAAATGAAATAACCAGGTACTCAAAATTTCCATATCAACTCTGAAAGTTAGTATTGTGGATATCTTCCTCATTATCTCTGAATTATTAGAACCTATACATCATTTGGATCTTTGAAAAACTATAGTCACCCCTAAGATCATCAAATAAATCGTCAATCTAAGGAAAATATTCTTATTCTCGATCATAAATGTGTTTTGTTTTCATTGGTCAATTAAAATATGTTGTCTTCCATCAGCCTTGTTTGAAAAAAGAACTCATTATGATCATGATGGTGTACTAGGGTGTATGAAAAATTCCCTAGTCATGTATTATAATTTGACCTTTGACTCCTTCAATTCTATAGGTTCCATTCAGTAAGAAGTTAAGGAGATTAGGCCCTTCCTAAGGGGGTAAGTTGATAGTGAGGTATATATTCCACACAAGTGGAAACCTAAAAAATTCCCAATGTAAAACATCGTAATACCTATCCACAACCCACTATAGTTTGATAACTTAACCCAATTTTATTGAATTGAGAAAAATCTAAAATAATAGATATGAAAGGGACCTCATTACTAGAATAATCAGTTCCTCTCTACACAACCTGGAATCCCACTCACCCTAAAACACATGGGTGTTTCTAGTAAGAGATGTAAATAAAATAATTTTTTGGCAATAGTAAACATAATCCCTTAAACTCTCAATCTAATCCATATTTATGATAAGTTTAAATATGTCTAGATCCTAAACTAGGAAGTCTCGAATAACCTTAGAATCAACAATGATCATACAGAACTAAGAGAACATAAACAATTACTCATTCCTCATTCAAAAGGTGTGGATATATCCATAACATACAACATCAACTTATATCTCACCCCTATAGAATCAATAATCTTATGAGAAATAAATTAATTCAATACACTTATTTCAAATAAATAAAAATATAAATGAGGCAATAAACCTTGTATCTCAGATGGTCACCAGCCTTATCTCTGACTCTACTAGATCATATTCTACTATATATAAGAACCTATATTTAGGATCACTCTGGGATTTATTAGAGGAATGATATACCTCTTTCATAGAAGAATGACTAATTCTAACCAGTCTAACTATATTTTCCTACACTGTAACCACCTTGTCAACAAGTTTGGTATAGGATGTAAATCAAAAAAATAATAATCATGAAACTAATTTCTATCTTTAAACCCGTATTGAAATGGTGCGCCATTAAGTTGTCATTTTCTAGGAGCTAGTATGATAGATGAACCAACTCAAAAAAATGAGTTAAATACTCCATCATGGATTGGTCACCCAACTCCAACACCATGAACTCCCTGACCTTCACCAATTACCTATTCAATGGGTAATATTTCTTGTAAAACATCTTCTTGATCCCAATCTATGAAATATCATCATGAATATTTTGAAGAAAACCCATCTCCCACCACTATCGACTCAACCCTCCATCACATAGGTAAGAAATACATCGTAATATTTATATGGTTTTTAGAGGAATAAGAATATGTGCCCAATATTTTCTAACAACCCATATGGATCTTAGGGCCCCTAATCATCTTGAAATGTAGGAGAGTAATTATTTGTGAACTATTGAGCATGATATTTTAGACATACATTCCATGTCTCACTACATTTCATAATAGAATAAATGGTCATAATCACTAATTCTATAATATGGGAATCCAAATGAGGATTTGATGGTAGATTACTCTACATGGATAACTCCCTTTGATTTCTAGGGGTCCTTCTATGAGGCATATTCAAAAAACATAAAACAAAAACATTGAATCAATACATAACTCATTTTAAAATAAATGAAATTACATATCTCAAGAAATCATTTGAAAATATACAGGATAAATAAATGATTCCCAAACACATAAAATTACACATAACAAAATAAACTAACAAAAAATACAAATTACACTAGTAATGCAAGTTTTTTCATGAAGAAGAGTTGTTCATGAACTCTCTTGCACCCTTACCTAAGTCCCAAATATCCTAGTCCAAATTACCACGCAACCCAAATAAAAATATTAATCTTATTAAATTTTCTAATGAACAAACCTAAGTCAAATTCTATGTCACCTGAGTCATCCCACTATAAGGTCTGATGTGTGTTCTCAATCACCTCAAGCTACTAACTAGTTCTATGGTACAAATTCTTGACCATGTGTGAATGGTTTCGCCCTCAAATATCATGCATGATACATCTAATGATTATAAATATATTCCAATAGATAAACCACGAAAATATTATAAATTATACTAACTCATGTACAAAAATTATCATCATAATTAATGATACATAGAATGAAAATATCTAAAATTAGAATTTCAAATAGTGTATAAATAAAAATGAGTTTAAAATGTATCATGGTCCACATTGACCAATAGATTTCCCTAAATCTAAAGATAATAAAATATATAGGATCCATAAATAATAGAAAAAAATAACCATATGGCCCTTGAACACTATTGAACCATATCATGGAATATAATGGGAGAATCAAGAAGATATTTTATGATATAAAACTCCTTTTCCTTTCCATATGTTAGATTGAAAAAATTCATTGTACTTTCAATGGAATATAAATCACGTGAGAAAAATACAAGTAGGTTACCTCCAAAAATCATTGTACCACCATTCATAATGACAGCCAAATATTTCTAGTTTGAAAAAAAAATCTTTCAAAACAAATTATTTGAAAAAAATAATTGATTACATCAGTTTTAAAAACAATCTAACATAATATATAACATAATGGGTGAAACTATAAAATGAAATGGAGGGAATATAATTTTACCCATATAAACATATTTAAATAATTCATGGTAATTTCACAAAAAAAAATCTATAATAATATCATAGAATATGTGAAACGTGGGGGACCTCTAACTAATGGGCTCTATGTATCTAGAACTCAACCATGAATCAGATTTCTGACCTACATGAAACCAAAAAAATAACACAACCTAGGACTCTCAAAGAAATAGACAATAGACCCTATATATCTATTTTATAAGGATAGGGGATCAACCAACCTAAAACAAACACACCCAAGGTCTCCCATGTGCACCAAATACCACATCTATCACATACAGTGACACCCCTGATCATGAAATAATGTTATTATAAAAATCGAATATTAATGTCTATTTTTTGTCTCATTTAAATTAAGGAGTTCTCATGAACACATTTAATTGAATTCTTTTTAATAATATAATTGATTTCAAAAAAAATCCAAATATATTACAGTTTTATAGAAAATATAATTCACATGTACGGTAAATTTATAATATACCTCAATATTCAATCAAATAATGATAATTATACAATTACCAAAGGAAAACTCAAGAACCAATTTAAGCAAAAGGAATTTTCTAGGTATGTAGATACATCTACCTCAAAAGAGATAAAACACTGTCACCTTCGTTAAATATTACTAAGAGGGAAGAAGATAGATACTTGTATACCTAAACATAAATTCAATCCATCACAACCCCAACCTGAACCCTAGGTTCTCCCCACCCATATACATTAGAGTTTTAAAACATTTTAAAGAATAATACAATGGAAGGGGGTAGATATAGGAGTAAATAAATAGAAAATGAAACTCACATTAAAAAAATAGATAAGAAACTTACGAAAACCATCAAGGTACAAGGGGGAAAATGGATCCATGACTGGGGTGACTTGGTTTGAATGAGGTTAAAAAATTAGGGGGTGAAGATAATACCCTACAGTGGTAATTTGGTTAAATAACAATTTTTAACCTAACAGGGAAGGTAGTACAGTTTTTCAAATGATGTTCCAACCATGAAACTCAAACCTCCTTTAGAAAACATGTCACATTGTCTACTAAGAGGTACTAAACAGACTAAAAAACTATGTGGATTCCATAAAAAATATTACTTCCTTTCCCACTCTACCTTTCGCATGATTAAGAGCATGTTCACTACTAACCATGTGTTATCTATGTGTACTGCCTGTTTTTTCCAAAATTTCCCATTTTTGACCCTAAACCCACAAAAACTAAAAATAATCTTATGATATAAATAAAATATAAAATAAATTCATACTAGTGAATTGTTGAGTGTCACATTTAGGTTTTATCTCTATATAATCGCCAACCCTATCTGTATCTATGATGTCCAACATATTCAATTCTGTGTTATCTTTTTATAGAAGACCATATCTCAGTGTTTCTTTGACATATCATAAAATTATTTTAACTATCAACATCTATGAATTATTAGTATATCTCTAATATATATTATAAATATTAATTATTCAAATTATTTCTTTCCTTTAGGTTGTTAGATAAATAATATATCCCATGATTCTGAAAAAGTATTTTTAATTAAAATTCTTCCTGCTTCACCTTTGAAAAATTTAGTTTTAAATGATATTGCTTATTAATATTATATAGAATTGTCCATTACATATTTTTTCAAAATACTGATAAAATATTTATCTTTAGATAATAATATTTAAAAATGCTTTTGTAAAATCTATAATCTTATAAAAAAATTCATCTCACCCAAAATTGACACCTCAAAGTTCATTTTCATCTGATTTGAAAATTCCTCAATGGCATATTCTTTGTCACTCAAAAATATTATATTATAAATATAATGTATGAAAATTATAGTAGTTTCCTGAATCTCATTCATATAAAGGTTTTTTTTTAATTTTTCTTTAATGAATTTCATTTTTTTCAGGTAGCCAAACAATTTAGAGTGCAAGGATCTATAAGCCTAATTTAAAAAATACAAAGCCATCTTTATCCTGCAAATCATGATTTAATCTCTATATAGAATGAAATATTTTGGTTTCACGATGAAAATTTCTTCTTAAAGGTCTCTATTTATAAATTCAGACATAAAATCCATTCAAATTACCTTATAGGTTTTTTGTTCTTCAATTGCTGGAATCATTCTAATTGATTCCATTCTATCCACTCGTGAAAATTTCTTTCAAATTCTATCCCTTCAATATTAGAATACCATTTTCATACCATTATAAGTATATTTGTGGGTTTACCTAACTTTTGAGTTTAACCTATAATCCTATATGAAACCCGAGTTAAAAACCTAGTGGGGTGAATTTTTATAAGTACTTAAGAAATAATATAGTAGTTAATATAATAGTATTGTACCACTGTATTAGTGCTGGTATTGTAGCAGGTACTATAGTGGGGTGTTTTATTAATGGTAAAATTAATCCTAGTTGTAATTTTGGACCATAAAAATTAGTTTATTAGTATATAGGTCCTCAAGGTCAATGTATGGGACTTCAGTATAAAAGGCTTCCAAAGGACATATATATCTGGAATTGTTACTAGAAAAGAATTTTCCTCATGGAATGAGATATAGTGGCGGTTAGATACCAAAACAGTGACTGGATCAGACCAAGAGCTACAAAAGAAAATAGTTATTACCTTTAGGCATCACACGCCTCTGTGTGGGTCAGAAAAAATCCAACTACATTATAGTGGTGAGAAAGGAATAAATACATTAATGAAGGGGTGTTGGAGGTGTTTTTGGATTTTAATATGTATAAAAAATACCTCTATACCATTGGGAATATGGGCTATGTAATATGGGCCATTAAAACATATAATTCTTACTTATAAACCGATTTTAAAAAAAGTATTATCTAAATAAACATTATTTAAGAACTTTAGGCCTAGGGAATACGAGCCTTACTTTGTTTCTTGATACCTCATGGTTCTCATTTTTTTAATACACAAATGGTACCTATAAAATTTTTCTATTTAGGTCTATTTTCAAGCACATAAGTTTTATTAATATCTATGTGACAATGTTCTACAATCCTAGATTTTATCCACTACTCATAATCTACTAATTCTATAACTATTTAAGTCTCAATGAATTAGTTAATTTATGTTTTATTTTCAATCCTTAATCTTCTTCTTTTCTACAATGGATCCTCATGATTTCCAATGATATGTTTAGACTAAAAATGATTATTTAGTATTAGGTACATTGATTTATAAATTATTACTACTTAAAATCCATAATTTGTTTGTTTATAATAAATATGAATTGAATTTTAAACATTCACAACTTATTCTTAATTTTCCTTATTAAAAATATAAAATATGACTGAATCGTAATTTTTTAAAACTACATAATTTTTTGTATCGAATTTTCAATGAAACACAATTATATATACATTATGGAAATTAAACAATTAATAAATTTTCTTATTCTATAATCTATAGCCTCTACTATTTCATTAATAGCCAATGAAAATCCCTTCAACTTATTTATCTTTAAACATTCCCAGGTTGGTGTTCTTGGTCTTCGTGTAACAAGAACTACCAAAATCTTTAAATTAATTTACTATTGGATTCCTCATGTAAAAAAATCATATGGTTTCATGTGTTTATTATTTCAAAATATACTCTTATTATATATGAGTAAAACTATACAAATTTCTTCCCTTTATATGAACATTCATACTTTTTGTTCATCAAGAATTGTTCTACCCACCTCAACTAAATACTTATTCTTCAATTTTGATACACTATTTTTTTAGGGAGTATATAGTTTGTTTTGTTGATAATTAATTCAATGCTTCCCAGAATCTATTTAAAAACCCTCATAGGTGTAATCTTCAATTAACCCATCTTCGCTTCTTGATATAGAATCCAAACTCTTTCTTAACCAGTATTCTAATGATTTTGAAAACCTAAAAACCTTTTTTCATTTTTTTAGTGAACTTCACATTGGTCATCTATGCCAACGAGCTTGTACCCAAGTGGTACAAGCTCCTTCTTGGCATCCAAAAGACCCAGGATCAAATTCGGGCAGGGATAAATTTCCAGGTACTATAGCAGCATTGTAGCATGGTACTGTAGCAATACTGTAGCAGTGGAAGACTATAGCAGTGGTGGCACTGTAGCGGCGGAGGCACTATTCCAAGGGACTGTAGCGGCGGTGGGTACTATAGCAGGTACAGTAGCAGCACGGGTACTATAGCAGTACTATTCACCGAGGGCTCCTTTGGGCCAAAAAATTGGCTTTCAAGCCTTGTACTTAGGCCACTTGGCCTTGGGCCTTCAGGCTATGTATTGGATCTCCCTATACACACACTAAAGAGGTCTTTGCTTTAAAAATAATAAATCGAGGCTTTGGCCCCAAACTTTTAAAAAAAATAACATTGGTTATCTATGCATACTCATAAATGAATATATTGAAATATATATCAAATATGGTAGAATTTTTCATCATAGGACCATATAGGTACAAACGAATAATATCATGTTTTATAGTTGACATAATCTTTTCTACTTTGTTAGTACATTGGACCAATTACACTTTCTAAAAAATTTCATAAACATTATCACTCTCTATCTATTTGTTCTATTTGGGATGGCCTCTCAAAAAAAACATACTTTAAAATTTTACTTAAAAATCTTTGGTAAAGATGACCAAGCCTTACATACCACATCTTTTTTACTTCAATAGGACTCAAATAAAATAGTTAGTGGGTCAAAGATTTGAAACATATTACCACTTGTTTTTCTACATGAGTTATGATCCTTACATCATATGTTATATTAATAATAAATAAGTCTTTCTATAATGTAACCTCATATAAATCATCATAAAGTTGACACACACTCAATATATTGTGCCTCATCTCGTCAAAAATAGTACAACTTTTGACTTAAGATTTGAGTTCTATTTCAGTTGTTCCAACACCTCTATTTTTTAAAGAACGATCATTGAATAATTCCACATCGCCTTTTTTATTATTTTTATTATTATTTAATAATTTTTTATCCCCATTCATATAAGAGGAATAACCACTATCATGTCTATGACTTGGTTCTCTTGCACGCCTTGGATGTATCTTCTTTAGAACATGAATTTTCAATTTTCATTTTCTAAATTCCATTTTTATTCTCACCATAGGAAAGTTTCCCAGGAAGGTTAGTCATAAAATCCACAACTTAGTGAGTCTTATGATCATATATTCCATATATTTCTTCTAAGAAATAAAACCTATTGAGTATTTATAGAAATGATTATTTTTTTGTCACATATTTCATCCCTTAGGAATATCTCCTTTTAATCACGGAGTTTATCCCCCTAGATCTGTGTTACTTCCCTAGTAGTGCAATATTAAACAATAATGAATGGGATTTATTCCCAAATATTACATAGAAATTATAGTATCCACTTAATTTGGTTCTTGTATATTTATAATAATTCTTTTCAGACTATTGTTGATGTGAAGCCTCAAGATTATAAAGTAAGTTATTTTCTTCAAAGTAATTCAATAGCTTGCACTACACGCAACACCGAGTTTGACCACACCATGTCTTACCAAACTATCCATTCAAAAAAACGGTTATGAATAGTATTAACTACATCTTGAATTTTATATACTCCATATCATTTTAACATCCATATATTGTGTTTCTTAGACATAATATAAGAACAAATTCAATTTTTTAGAAAAAGAAGTATTTTTAAAAAAAATGCAGTTTTACGGTCTTTTAATGGGGAACCCTTTTTATATGTAATATTTATGACTTTTACATACTCATTTTGACAAAATAAACTTCTTCTTTATAATCAAGAAATAAAAATTTATACTGGATAAATTTTTGGTGCTTTTCTGATAACTTTCATATTTTGATGAATAGTGAAAAATACTAAACATTAATTGAAAACAACTATTTTAATCAAAATAATTTATTTTGTTAAATTATACATTTTAATGGTTTTCATGTTTAATTAGATAATATTCTTATCGTTTAATCCAATTTTGGTTGTTGGATGTAATTTTAAATTTAAATTGAACATAAACACATATCAATCTTTTGATAGTTTTTACTTCTCAAAACCCCACTTTCTAGTTTTGACAAAAAGAATATTTTTTTAAATTACTTAATACAACTTAAATGTGTTTAATTTGGTGAAATAAAAATAATTTTTGAATTAGAAATATCAAAATTAACGTAGAGTTAATATTTGGTATTTTTCTGAAAACTTTTGACTTTTAATGAATAGAGAAAAAGATTGTGTTATTGTCTAAAACCAAATTTTTACTTAAATAATTATTTATTTTATTTAAACTTATGTTATATCAAAATAGATACATAATACCTATATAAATTCAATGTAATTAATTGGGGTCATTTTATAATATGATTAGATGTATAAATTTTTATTGAACATTTTACCATCTTTTACCCACCTTCAAGGCACATTTGCAAGTTTACAAAAAACATAACTTTACCACTTCTGTTGATTGAATTTAAAAAATTGGAGAGACACGGTTGAAATCAGTAAGTAAAATATGGTTCAATAAGATGAAAATAATTTTTGGTGAATAATAGCTATTGAATTTTATTTACCACGGTTAAAAGTAAAAAGGAAAATTTATGGTAAAAATGATATCATAATTGCCCTAACACATGTCCTAATTCTATTTTATAAGTGTATTTAGACCAAAATAATCCTTTGGAATAAAATATTACCATATTTATCCACTTTTATTAGATTAGGACAATTATTATTATTTTATTTAAAGAAGAGTTAAAAGGGTAAAATTCCATGTTTAATAACTAAAACATTTTTAATATAGGGTTATACATAAGATAAATTCGACTATAAATATTCATTAGTGAAGTGCCCAGATCAGTGTGAATCACTGAGAGGGGGAGGGGGTGAATCAGTGATCCCTTAAAACTTTTTACTAATTGATTCTTAATCAATTAAACCTCTATGGCTGGTTAAAGCCTCGATCCACTCTTCTTGTATCTCTCAACCTTTCCCGAATGATGCAGTAATGAAAAGGCACAGGACACAAGGATTTACAAGGTTCGGCACCAAAGGCCTACATCCTTGCCATGCTCTCCCAGCATGGATTCTCCCATTATAATCGGTTAGTATTACAATGGTCGATACAGAGTCCCACTGTATCTCTCCTGAGTCCCACAGGAGGGTCTTTATACTGCGTCCCACAGTGTTACCAGAGTCCCACTGGCCTGCTCCAGAATCCCACTGAAGACTTCTTCTCCCTGAGTCCCACAGGGTCTTCTCCTGGCTCCTCGAGTCACACGAGTAGCTCTTCTTCACTTCAAGTTCTTCAAGTAACTTCAACAGCCTGGGATAAAGGCTGCTGGCCTTGCTCTTCTTCTGATCACTTGTGGTGAACAGGTCTTCTCGTCTAGCTCAGGCTTTATCTCCTTCTTCAGGAAGACCTGGCTTCTCTCTTCAACTACTGAATACTCAGACAAATAATATCTTTAACTTCAGTCTGGTCCAGTCTCAGTTTCACTTCAACTTCATGCACTGAATGCATGGCATCACAAAATCTTCAAGATCTTCAAGTCTTGGACTCCTCAGATGCACACCACTGATTTAGCACTGTTCACGTGTGCACGTGCATGCATGCATGCATGCACTTTCCCTTTCTTCTTCTTGGTGCAGTAGACCCACAAAGGGTGTAATCACTTTTGAGCACACACCTACTTCTCAGACTTCACACACTTTATGCAATATGATTACACACATAAATGTGTGTTATACCCTAGTGTGAGAGTCTCCTTCTTCTTCTCCTTCTTATTGTGTACACACCACTTAGGCACACACTAAGGTTCGGCCTCTTGTTGTCTAGCACACACAACTTGTTCTTTCTTCCTCTTGCACACACACACAAAATGTGTTCTTCTTTGTTGTGGTCTTCAAAGTGTGCACTTCACTTATGCACACACTTGGTTCTCCATTTTGTACACACAAGGGCTACGGCCTATTTGTTTTCTTTTTGCACCCATGTAGGCTTAGGTGTTTATCTTCACTTGGTGCACACACAAGATGTGGCCTCGGGTTCTCCTTGCACACACAATACCGTAGGATCTTCACTTTGCACACAAGGCATGCAAGTCTCGGCCTTCACTCCTTCACTTCACACACACAAGAGGTGTGGAATCCTCTTCACTTGAGCTCCTTCCAATATGGAGGCACACAAGGTGCAATCAGGGGGAGCGCAGGTGCAAGGGCTCAAGGGCCGCGCAAGGCCTTGGGTATTTCTCTTCTCCAATTACCACACACCCGAGGCAAGGCCTCGGTCAACTTTGGCACACACACAATCTGTGTAAAACACAACCCGAACTCCAACTAGGCGCGCAAGGAGGTGTGGCCCTCTTCTTGTTTTCAAGTGCTGCGCAGGCTTAAGTGTGCAAGAGTGCAACACTGCCGCGGCAGGATTTTGAGCCACGGGTCGCGCAAACCTCGACCAACCTCGGGCATAAGGAGGGCGCTGCCCAACCCTCTCTTCTTGTCGCGCAAAGTGGCTGCGCGCAAGGAACTTCACGAAGCCAAAAATGGCTTCGGGCTGCTGCCGCGCAAGTGGTGCGCGCAGGGCAGGTCTTCGCGAGGCAGAGCTCTCACGGATCTTCTGATTTTCAAGAAAACTTCAGCAAGCAAAACCATCGCCTCGGGTGATCCTTTTATAGGCAGAGGCGGCTCAGTCATCCGCGGAGAGATACAACTCAAATCCCCGAGTTATTCGGGTTTTCAAGATTCTGTGAATCTTGTTTTTCTTTTTATTTCACGCGGGTTGCATTTTTATTTTCCTTCGATCTTCTTCACGTGCATGCGACTTAGAACGCATGCATGGTCTTCCTTCGATCCAATCCATGCAGAACATCAACACCGAATGGCCTCGCACCTTCGGTTTGCTTCGACCTTCATCGAATTTCCCCATCCATCGTGTGCATGCATATTTTATTGCATGTAAATGTTCAGTATGGCCATACGAGCCGAATGGAGGTCTCGGTTTCGAAAATGGTGGCCGGGAACTCAAAAACCATCTTCGGAGTGCTCCTGGTTCGACGGAGGCTGCGGGTGGCTTCGGGTGCCCTTCGGCTGAGCTCGAGGAAGCAGACGACGCTGGGAGCCGTCGGATCTCCATTTAAATGACCGCGGACGGCTCAGATAATAACATCGCCGCGGAGATGGATCGTACGGTGGAGATCTCGCGCGAGATCAAACATGCGGCCAGGATTAGATCCCGGGATAAAAAATCCCGTCCCACATCGAATCGGCCAGCGATTTTCTCGCGGCTTATCAAATAAGCGCTCCCCCAGCACACTCAATTGAATCTCCTCCCTCCACGGTGCCGCCCCGCACCGTGTTCTCCATGCGGGCGCGCTCTGCGCCCACTCTTGCCACACGGGCGCGCCACTGGCGCCCACTATGCGTGCCTTCGGGCGCGCGCGCTGCGCGGACTTCACCACCGCGTAGCTCGGGGCTTATACACGGCCTCGGCCTCCTTTGGGCTGGCCCCATGGGATCCCCTTGGGCGTGGTGACTGGTTCCCACATGTGCCTTGGGTTGAACCCTTAAGGCTGGCCCTTGAGGTTGGCATATTTTTTGCTTGAATATACACTAAGTATACAAAGTACTTAAGTGTAAAATGCCAAATGCCCTTTCTCCTCTAAGCCATTTCTTCTCTCTTCTTCTTAGGAATTCAAGCATTAATCTTCTTCATTAGAATTCCTCCATTCTTCTTCAACATATGATCAACATTTAAGAATGGAATTCCCGAAGGTTTCTTCATCTTCAACCGAGCTCCTGAATCAAATATTTCTTCAATAAACTTCATTGATCCAATCAGGGATCAATTGGAACATCTTCTGATTCACATGCACTAACAGGTAGTACATGGACTTCTTCAGCTCACTTCATCCACTTAGGAGGTGTGGATGGATCATCTTCCTCTTCTCATGCATTGTCAATACAATGCATGGTCTTCAATCAATGTTGTGACATTGTATCATCAGGATACAAGTTCTTTGAACTTAAAGAACAGCTCCACAATCGTCAGATGTGCATGGAGAATGTTTCAACCATATTCTCCAATGCCACTTAGTGAATCTCCTAAGTGACATTCCTCTAAGTTCCATGGCCATTCTCCATTCTTTACCAACACCATTACAACCTTTGGCATTCACATTTGACATTCCCTGACTTCCATTCATTCCAAGACAACTTCATGTCTCATTGACAACAAATGCAACACAATGCACTTCAATCTCCCCCTTTGTATTTGTTGTCAATACACTTCTTCAGCACATATGAATGGGTCAATATGTGTGCCAATATTTTCTCCCCCTTATTGGAAATCAAATGCAAAGGTGTGGTGGGGTTCTCTTTCAAAAATCTCTTCCTCCCTTTGAAAAGTATTTTCTTGAAAGACACTGAGAGAGGGATGATGTCACATGTTCACTTGAGCAATGAACCTTTAGTAAATCAGCTCTAAGTCTACTTGGGCTAGCCCGGTGTAGAAAACAAGAGTGATGTAACCAAGGGACTCAATGCTGTCCAACATTCACTATACATGTGAGATCATGCTTAGGGGTTTGAAATTTTTCAGATATAACAATGAATTGCTAAATCCTGCACATACTTCACAAGACTCATTAGAAAGTTCAGTGCAATGATAAAGCTCCCCCTTTCATCCACTTGTCTTCAATCCATACTCCCCCTTAATTGACAAGATAAACTCAATTAAGAAACAAGGGATGAAAGTATGATTGGAATACCTTCACTTTTCTCAAGATGATATTAATCTCAGAACATCATCTTCTTCAGATTTGCTCCCCCTCAAGGGGTGCACTCCATTCTCTCCAAACCATCCTCCAGATGAGAATGATCATCATCTTCAATTCCCTGCAATGTTAGCACATGTAAATACCAATGTATAAGGGAATAAGATGGAACCTCCTTGGTTCATCAATGTGAACAACAAGGTTGAGAAGATTCTCTCAACCGAGATGTCCCATTTTCACCATTCTTCACACTTGCACATTTGATCTTCATTGATGATTGTGCTGGTGTGGTTCTCAACCCATCTTCATGTGAAATCTTTTTCTTTCCTTTTGCCTTAGCAATTGCCAGAACTTTATCTTCAGCTTTTTGCAGATCTTTGGCAAGTTGCAACTGATTTGGCCATATGACTAGTAAATCATTTGGAAGAGTGGCCTCAGTTTTGGAAATTCCACATGGTTCTTTTGATGCTGTAAAGCTACCTCTCTTAGGCAACTTGTTTTCAATCGATCCCTTCTTCTTCTGGATTGATTGTCTTTTGGAGTTCAGTCTGCTTCTATTTAGTTTCATGGCTTCTTTACAAAGGTCCATGATGTGTCCTTTCTTTCCACAGTAGAAGCAATTCTTGGTGGTCCTTCTGGATGCATCACCCTTCTTGGATTTGAATTCCAAGGACTTCTCTTCATTCTTCAAATTCTTCTTGGGAGCATCTTCTACATTCTTCTTGCTTCCCAAGGAATCTCTCTTAGCCAGGTTCAGTGATCTTTTCTTCTTTTGAGCCCTGGATACAGTTGGAGATTGACATGTATCTTTTTGACCACTTTTGCAATCATCCCAGATGTTGTCAAGTAATCCAAATCTATTTGCAGTAAACAGATGTCTCTGGACCTGTGGATGTTGCTTATTTCCTTCTGGCTTGCTCCCCCTTGGCATGGGCTTCCTTTGTGCTTTGACATTCAGTGGATTGTACCAACAATCCTTTGCACAATGCCCATACTTATTACAACACCAACACTGACCCACAAATCTTGACCTCTTCAGTCCTTCTGATTGTTGGGTACTTTTCTTGACAAGTTGTGTTGTTTCAGGAGAGCTCTGCTTCTTCATTTTCTTCATCCATATTTGTTTGGAATTATTCTTCCATCCTGCACTTTTAGTAGAAACACTTTTAGAAGCATGAGTACAAGATGGTATGGATGGTACCTTCTTTCTAGAAGATGTTGCACTTTTATTAGAGGATGTCTTTCTCTTAGAATCATCCTGCTCAAAGCATACTTGAGTAGCAACATGTCTTCTTTCAGCTGACTGGGAGGCTTGGGCTTTGGGTGATTGCAGATTTTTCAATATCACCTCTAGTTCTAAGAATTTCATGTTAAGGGAGTTCTTCTCATCCTCAACAATTCTTAGCTTTCCTTCCCAATCTTCTTTCAGCTGCTTCATCTGGTCTTCATGCACCTTCTTCATTTCTTGCAATGAATTGTCAAGCTCCTTCACCAATTTGACTTTGTCTTTGAGTTGAGCATCTCTGACATTCATTGACACTTTGTGCCTCTTTTCCAGTGCATGGAATACATCTTTGATTATTACATTAAAGAATTCTTTCTCAGAAATACTTCTTTGCAATTCTTCAGTAGTGTCTTCATATCTTTCATTGCAAAGGGAAACGGTTTCATCTTTATCCTTCACCAGCTTTCAGAGAGTGTTGGTTATGCCAACCCTTTTTGCCAATTGGACTTCGAGAGAATTGGCTTCATCTTCTAGCTGTAATTTTTCTTCTTGAAGATCAAGGAGGCCTGTAGCTATACACATTGCAATTTCCTTGGGGACTCTCTTCTGAAGATATTTGATTGCATTTAGAAGATCATTGTTCCTGCCATCTTCATCACAGCTAGAGCAGGCTTCATCAGAAGAATGATAAAAGGAATTGTCATCTGATGTGACTTTCACATTTCTTTCCATAGAAGGAGTTTCTCTGATTGCAGCAACCTTCTTCCTCATCTTCTTTGCCTGTTTCTTCATTCTGTTTTTCTGAGTCTTGGCAGATATCTCCATTTGAGGCTGTTCTTTAATTTCCTAAAATCTGCACTCCATATAGACTCCCTTGGATCTTTTAGAGGTAACCTCCCTCTGATACCAATTGAAGTGCCCAGATCAGTGTGAATCACTGAGAGGGGGAGGGGGTGAATCAGTGATCCCTTAAAACTTTTTACTAATTGATTCTTAATCAATTAAACCTCTATGGCTGGTTAAAGCCTCGATCCACTCTTCTTGTATCTCTCAACCTTTCCCGAATGATGCAGTAATGAAAAGGCACAGGACACAAGGATTTACAAGGTTCGGCACCAAAGGCCTACATCCTTGCCATGCTCTCCCAGCATGGATTCTCCCATTATAATCGGTTAGTATTACAATGGTCGATACAGAGTCCCACTGTATCTCTCCTGAGTCCCACAGGAGGGTCTTTATACTGCGTCCCACAGTGTTACCAGAGTCCCACTGGCCTGCTCCAGAATCCCACTGAAGACTTCTTCTCCCTGAGTCCCACAGGGTCTTCTCCTGGCTCCTCGAGTCACACGAGTAGCTCTTCTTCACTTCAAGTTCTTCAAGTAACTTCAACAGCCTGGGATAAAGGCTGCTGGCCTTGCTCTTCTTATGATCACTTGTGGTGAACAGGTCTTCTCGTCTAGCTCAGGCTTTATCTCCTTCTTCAGGAAGACCTGGCTTCTCTCTTCAACTACTGAATACTCAGACAAATAATATCTTTAACTTCAGTCTGGTCCAGTCTCAGTTTCACTTCAACTTCATGCACTGAATGCATGGCATCACAAAATCTTCAAGATCTTCAAGTCTTGGACTCCTCAGATGCACACCACTGATTTAGCACTGTTCACGTGTGCACGTGCATGCATGCATGCATGCACTTTCCCTTTCTTCTTCTTGGTGCAGTAGACCCACAAAGGGTGTAATCACTTTTGAGCACACACCTACTTCTCAGACTTCACACACTTTATGCAATATGATTACACACATAAATGTGTGTTATACCCTAGTGTGAGAGTCTCCTTCTTCTTCTCCTTCTTAGTGTGTACACACCACTTAGGCACACACTAAGGTTCGGCCTCTTGTTGTCTAGCACACACAACTTGTTCTTTCTTCCTCTTGCACACACACACAAAATGTGTTCTTCTTTGTTGTGGTCTTCAAAGTGTGCACTTCACTTATGCACACACTTGGTTCTCCATTTTGTACACACAAGGGCTACGGCCTATTTGTTTTCTTTTTGCACACATGTAGGCTTAGGTGTTTATCTTCACTTGGTGCACACACAAGATGTGGCCTCGGGTTCTCCTTGCACACACAATACCGTAGGATCTTCACTTTGCACACAAGGCATGCAAGTCTCGGCCTTCACTCCTTCACTTCACACACACAAGAGGTGTGGAATCCTCTTCACTTGAGCTCCTTCCAATATGGAGGCACACAAGGTGCAATCAGGGGGCGCGCAGGTGCAAGGGCTCAAGGGCCGCGCAAGGCCTTGGGTATTTCTCTTCTCCAATTACCACACACCCGAGGCAAGGCCTCGGTCAACTTTGGCACACACACAATCTGTGTAAAATACAACCCGAACTCCAACTAGGCGCGCAAGGAGGTGTGGCCCTCTTCTTGTTTTCAAGTGCTGCGCAGGCTTAAGTGTGCAAGAGTGCAACACTGCCGCGGCAGGATTTTGAGCCACGGGTCGCGCAAACCTCGACCAACCTCGGGCATAAGGAGGGCGCTGCCCAACCCTCTCTTCTTGTCGCGCAAAGTGGCTGCGCGCAAGGAACTTCACGAAGCCAAAAATGGCTTCGGGCTGCTGCCGCGCAAGTGGTGCGCGCAGGGCAGGTCTTCGCGAGGCAGAGCTCTCACGGATCTTCTGATTTTCAAGAAAACTTCAGCAAGCAAAACCATCGCCTCGGGTGATCCTTTTATAGGCAGAGGCGGCTCAGTCATCCGCGGAGAGATACAACTCAAATCCCCGAGTTATTCGGGTTTTCAAGATTCTGTGAATCTTGTTTTTCTTTTTATTTCACGCGGGTTGCATTTTTATTTTCCTTCGATCTTCTTCACGTGCATGCGACTTAGAACGCATGCACGGTCTTCCTTCGATCCAATCCATGCAGAACATCAACACCGAATGGCCTCGCACCTTCGATTTGCTTCGACCTTCATCGAATTTCCCCATCCATCGTGTGCATGCATATTTTATTGCATGTAAATGTTCAGTATGGCCATACGAGCCGAATGGAGGTCTCGGTTTCGAAAATGGTGGCCGGGAACTCAAAAACCATCTTCGGAGTGCTCCTGGTTCGACGGAGGCTGCGGGTGGCTTCGGGTGCCCTTCGGCTGAGCTCGAGGAAGCAGACGACGCTGGGAGCCGTCGGATCTCCATTTAAATGACCGCGGACGGCTCAGATAATAACATCGCCGCGGAGATGGATCGTACGGTGGAGATCTCGCGCGAGATCAAACATGCGGCCAGGATTAGATCCCGGGATAAAAAATCCCGTCCCACATCGAATCGGCCAGCGATTTTCTCGCGGCTTATCAAATAAGCGCTCCCCCAGCACACTCAATTGAATCTCCTCCCTCCACGGTGCCGCCCCGCACCGTGTTCTCCCTGCGGGCGCGCTCTGCGCCCACTCTTGCCACTCGGGCGCGCCACTGGCGCCCACTATGCGTGCCTTCGGGCGCGCGCGCTGCGCGGACTTCACCACCGCGTAGCTCGGGGCTTATACACGGCCCCGGCCTCCTTTGGGCTGGCCCCATGGGATCCCCTTGGGCGTGGTGACTGGTTCCCACATGTGCCTTGGGTTGAACCCTTAAGGCTGGCCCTTGAGGTTGGCATATTTTTTGCTTGAATATACACTAAGTATACAAAGTACTTAAGTGTAAAATGCCAAATGCCCTTTCTCCTCTAAGCCATTTCTTCTCTCTTCTTCTTAGGAATTCAAGCATTAATCTTCTTCATTAGAATTCCTCCATTCTTCTTCAACATATGATCAACATTTAAGAATGGAATTCCCGAAGGTTTCTTCATCTTCAACCGAGCTCCTGAATCAAATATTTCTTCAATAAACTTCATTGATCCAATCAGGGATCAATTGGAACATCTTCTGATTCACATGCACTAACAGGTAGTACATGGACTTCTTCAGCTCACTTCATCCACTTAGGAGGTGTGGATGGATCATCTTCCTCTTCTCATGCATTGTCAATACAATGCATGGTCTTCAATCAATGTTGTGACATTGTATCATCAGGATACAAGTTCTTTGAACTTAAAGAACAGCTCCACAATCGTCAGATGTGCATGGAGAATGTTTCGACCATATTCTCCAATGCCACTTAGTGAATCTCCTAAGTGACATTCCTCTAAGTTCCATGGCCATTCTCCATTCTTTACCAACACCATTACAACCTTTGGCATTCACATTTGACATTCCCTGACTTCCATTCATTCCAAGACAACTTCATGTCTCATTGACAACAAATGCAACACAATGCACTTCAATTAGAAATATAAAAATATTTCTTACATCTTGATTTTTTATTTATAATTTTTATACATTTAATAATTAAATTTATTTGTGACACAATGATGATGTAGTAGTTACCGAAACAATGAAAGATTAAAAAAATTGATATTATAAATATTAAAATAAATGTAAATTGAGACTTTTGATACATTTAAATAATTATCTAGGTTAATATTTCATGTTAAGGTTGATTTGATGAATTTTTTTCGAAGTAATCTAGTATATATGACTTTAACGAAAACCAAATACTAAATAGTGTTAAATTTGATATAATTGAGTTTTTAAAACAAATACTATTTTATTAAATTATATAATAGTTATAAAAATCTATGGTTCGGCCAATGGACTTATATAATGATATATATATTATTAATGCACCACTTTTGGTTATCTTGGATGTTTATAGTATGTTTATGAACCATATAATATAAAAATATGAGGAGACATGGTAAAATCTCAAACTATTTAACTAAGAGTTAAATCTAAAAGATGAGGTTAATATGTGACCTAAACTATTCTCAAACCTATTTGTTGAGAGTTTTTAGACCCATTTACTCCTTAGATTATAAATAAATTTATTTTTATCCCTTATAAATGGAAAATTAATTTATAATAAAATAGTATTTCATGCTTTTCCAAAAGTGACCCTCACCTCTCTTATAAAAGGGAAATTCCCTTTCTCTTAATTTTACACCTCCAAAGCCATTTGTCTCAGCCTAACCCTATAAAAATATCCTCCCAACTACTTTCAATTCATCATAGTGGAATTCCTTTAATCATAAATCCAACCTAAGGATCCTTTTTGACCAAATCAAAAGGAAGCACCTGAAGAAGAGGTAATAATTTCATCACCTCTTTCAAAATTATCTTATTCTTCCACTTCCTCTTTCTTTGTTATTTTCATAATAAAATAATAAATCCAGTACCTACTACATATTTTTATGTTATTATAAATATGGTACAACCATATTCATTATTCTATCCATCCTATGAAGGAGAAAGTCACCATATGTGTGTACGTCCAACTTACCGTCTTCACGTCATGGTGTAGTTGTTATTCAATACTTAATTAATTTTATGGGTATAATAATGATGTATAGTTGATGTAAATAATAAATATAACTATTTAAGGACTCTGTATATATGATATAACATTCAATTATATATGATGTTACCTTCAATTGAATGATATTGTCGCTCCTGCATACATACGGATTACCGTCTCCATGAACGTGCTGAGATTCATTCTCCATTGTAACCATTCAAGAATAATTTCATTTTATGATTAAAAATAATATTTGGGAACTTAACATAATTCTTTATTTTAATCAAATAAATTCAATCCATAACAATCATTACTTACGTAACAAAATATATAAAGGGAAACGAATCAGATAACCCCCGAAACAATGATACTACTAAAATATTATTTACAATGCAATATTAAAGATCATATATGATAACATATTTATGTATGTGGTTATTTTATAATTTAATAACAATTATTTAACTATTATATACGATGTTAATTTACCCTCGACTAAGTAAAAGTAAAAGGTAAGGGGTTTTCATCACACTTTTTATTCCCATGAGATTCATGCTATATTTTACACTGTTTCCTTTTGTGTGGTGTATGTACTGCCCATGTTTGTATTCATTGTGTTATATACTTCAATTTATGGGTATATACATCTTCTTTGTATTATCCTTCTTTCATGGGGTGTATGTTTCGTATGTTACCAAATCGGTAAGGGAATTTCTAATTTCAATTTCCACTCATTGGGTTGTAGGCACACTTCATTGATTATTTTACTCCAAGATTTTATGTTAAATAACTATTTATTTATTTATTTATTTATTTCTACTCTCTTTTATATGTATATACTTTTGATACACATAATCACTCCACTGATAAATTCTCAATTCATTGATATGAACTTGATAACGGTAATCTTAACTCAATTTTCATTCATTGAGTTAAACATCCAAGTCACTAGTTTGGTTTTTACAAGAATATGTGTGAATTTCTTCTATTTGATTTACAATTAATCTCCAATAACATTGATTATATTTATATTTTTCACAGATAATTATTTCATTTATTTATCCTTAATCTAAGAATACAATCTTTATAAGGGATTTCATCTCAATTTACATTTTATAGAGACTTCTTTGTTGTTATGCGCCAATTCACTTTTATATGGTGTATATACTATACATTGACATAGTATATCATGAATCCCTTTATTCTCATGATATTAAACAGTTTATATTACCAGAATTATGTTTATTCAGGCATCTCTCATTTGGTTAGGAACTCTAACTAAAATATCATTTTAAATGTTTTGAATATTTAATCTTCTAAATATATCAAATTAATGTCCATGTTTTAAAATGGGTTTAAGGATTTATTTTTATAGACACGGATGTTTTAAAATTAAAATTTATTTCAAAAGTTTCAAAGTTTTATAAGACACTGTGATTGAAAAATCTCTTTTTAATGGATTCTTGATAAATAGTTAGACTTTTAAATGTTTTTAAGAAAAAGGGGGATATTTCTCTCAAATTGTTTTATTGATTAGTTTCATCTATGTCAATATCCTTCATTATTATCGATTGATGTTGATTTATTATAATCTTCTATATTGTATTGAATGAGTTATTTTTGATTGTGGATGTGATATTTTTATACCATTCATTATTTGTGATTAAAATATTAACATTCCATATGCTAGTTTAATATGAATGTTTAGATTATGATTCAAACTTTACATATGAGGAATACATTGAACATAGTAAGTGACAGGGGGAGCCTGCTATAGCTCCTAGATGCATCGTTAGGTCTCATGAGACAAAATAGTGTCTTGGAACAAGGCCTTGAAAAAATATTATTTGTAGTCTTGGCACGAGGCCTTGACTATGTTGTTATGATGTCCGGCATTATACATTCCATCATTATTAAATTGGATATTGATATTATATGTACTTATTAGACTTGTAAAATATCCATGTTAATATGTAGATTTCATTATTTGATTTATCTTTTCCATATTATGTTTAAGTTTATATTTAAAAGGCTTGAGTTTTACTCTTATACATTTCCTTAAATGTTTATGCTTATTTATGATAGTTTCTGCTATATTGTTATCCTTATTGAGCATCTAAGATCACCCCTTTATTATGTTTTATTTTTCTCAGGATGCAAAGAAGTATATTATGATTGAACTGAAGGAAAAGGCTAAGGTATTCAATAGTGTTCAAAGGGGACACAATGTTGGTTTTTATTTCCTGATGTAATGTAAAACTTATGTGTGTATCTAGTACTTCCAAGGTCACTAAACTGATCAGTCTTTCGGAACATGATTCCTTATAGCATGCCAATGTTATGTAATAATGCACTGACTTGGGGTAACTGGGGTCGGGGTGTTACAGTTGGTATTTGTGGAAGTTTAGTACAAACCGTTGAAGCTAGATTTAGAAAAACTCTGATTAGAAAACACTACCCTAATATAGACTTTGAGGATTGGTATAAAAGAACATCCAAAAAAAATTGTAATATAAATATTATATGGGTTTTCCAAGAAATACATCCATGTATGGATATGAGCAGGTAGGGGTGGCTCTGGAACAGATGTACCTAGAAGTGAAAACTTTGACAAAGAGTTTTGGTCTTGACCTGGGGTATCCCGGTACACTAAAACAGGCCTTTCTGTACTCTTGGTTATGACACTCCTGGGGGATATACTTAGGATAATTCACATTTTATTTACAAAATGATTTGAAGGATTTTAATATAAGATGAGAATAAATAACAATGGTTAATCCTAAGGTGTTTTAGATTGAAAATAAGGTGTCATGATATTCTGTAAAATATATTTTGACTCACACTATGCTTTCTCGTGTAAGTCAATGGCTAGATTCCAAGGAAGTAATAGTGAAATTTAACCTAATGTACAAGGTGGGAATGATGATGGAAATGAGCAACTAAATGGAATTTTGAAAAGCATAAAAGATATCATGTTCATGCTGAATCAGTTTTACAAAAATATGATCAAGAATATATACATTAACCAACTCCCAAACTCAACAAAGAAGAGAAAGGTGGAAAAAGATAAGAGCTCCAGTAGTGAAAACCATGGAGAAAAGAAAGATCAATTTCCATCATGCCAGAAATGTGTAAGAAGACACCAAGGAATGTGTATCAATATAACAATGAAATGATTTATGTGTGGGAAGTAAGGACATAATGTAAATAATTACTGAGTAAAAATTAAGATTATTATGGAAGAAAATAAAAATGTTCCTAATAATCCAATTATAGTAATTTTCCGTAAATGTATGTGAACATGGAATTACCAAAGTTAATTCCCTATTCTATAGGATAAAAATTAGGTCAAGGAAGAACCTATTTGGAAATAAATGGATGGATAAATTTTTAAAATTATTAATGATATTTGTTTATGGTATTACATTGGAAGACTATTCTCTTGTATGTGTAACCAGACAGTTTGTTACGTGAAAATGATATTTGAGGAAAAATTATCTTTTCTTTTGTGGATATAGTTATAAAGAACCATTTGGGTTTATATGATCCTTGAATTTGATTCAATTACAGGTTATTAATTTTTGGGATGAAAATGAAAGGTATGAGAAAAAATTTGTTGTTAAATAATTTTATGGTTAATTTGAGGAATTTATCTCATTTTGGAAATTTTATAAAATATATTTATTGAAAAAGAACAACACGCAGATCATGTGAAAACCCATCGCATCAAACAAAGAAGCCGCGATCAAACCCACAACTAGAGTGCGTTTGGGATTTATCACCTACCACTGGATTACGTAAAGTCCCTGGTTAGTGTGACTAGTTCTTTTAGTTAAATGATTTTTATGATCAAAAATAATTTGATTCGGAATATTATGTTTTATCAAATAGATATCCTTATTATAGGAAAATGATTTGGTGATTAAGTTATAAATGTTATTTCGGAAGTCGTACACTCTGTTAGTAACACTATATGCTTAAAAATAGAATAATATGGAATTTCATTTGAGGAGTAATGATGGATTTTTTTATTTTGGAAAAATCTATGTTTTTTTATAGATATTGAGGTTATTAATGGATATGATTAACCTATCATAGAGAATATGTTATTTGGTTAATTACACATCTATATGAGACTTTAAGAGTAGTCAATGTTATTTAGAGATAAATTTTAATATTTTCTAAGAGATATTATGTGATTAAATTCTTCTGAGTTTTGTATTTCAATCTTAGTTTGGATTATATTGAAGTATTTTAAGTACAATTGTTTATTGAATGGTCTTTATTGATCTTTGGGTATTTTTTTTCAATTTGGGAAATTATGATTAGTATTTCTTTCTATAAAGGATTTTCTGTTTGGGGATCATCTGATCTTTTACTGACCCTTTGGTTTTTGTTAATCGTTAAGGAAAATAAAAATATATAGTTCATCCTTTGTGGATTATGCCATTCTCTAGAAGTTGATTCTTGTGCTTTAGGTGTGACCAAGTCATCATGAATACACATTGTTTACCGAAAAGATGAATTAGTGGTAGAAATTTATTAAAGGATAAAACTCTACATAAAAAGTAATTATATCTCTCTATGTTCTTAGTCAATCTCATAAATAAATTCCTCAAAATTATTAAATGGAACATAAAACAAAAAACATTGTTTGTTTACATTTCCTACCAGGAAACTAATAACCTTTTAACCCATCACATGTTTGTGGTTATGTTTTTGTTAAATTTCTACTGATCATGTTTTATATCACTCCCCATTAAAACTTGACATTTATTTTATCTTTTATATCCATTTTTTCCAACAAGGAATCCTAGTATGGGTTATCTCGGGTGACCTTTACACTTCTCTTTCTTTCTTTTAAAATGATAGTTTTATTGACTCATTTTCTGAAATAGGAGTTTCAATGAAGTTATGAAGCCCAATTTTAAAATTATGAGGATGCAATTTCCAAAAGAAACAAAGAATGTAACACTGAAATATTTCATAGTAAGTTATTTTATTTAATGTAATTGAATATCTTGTGCCACACAAAACACCGAGTTCGAGCGCACCATGACATACCAAACTAGCCGTTCAAAAAGAGGTTATGAATATTATTAACTTAATTTTGATTTTTATATACTCCATATAATTTTAACAACTATATTATGTGTTTCTGAGACATAACATAAGAACAAATTCAATTGTTCAGATAAAAGAAGTATTTTTAAAAAAATGAAATTTTACAGCCTTTTAATGACGAACCATTTTTAAATCTAATATTTGACACTTTTATATATTCAATTTGACAAAATTAACTATAAATTTTTAAGAGGAACATAAATATTTGGTTTGGATAAATCTTCAGTGCTTTTATGATAACTTTCATATTTTGATGAATAGTGAAAAATATTAAATTTTAATTAAAAAACATTTTTAATCAAAATAACATATAGTGATAAATTATATATATGAATAGTTTTGAGTTATAATTAGATTATATTTTTATTTTTTAATTCAATTTTGTTAATTGGAAGTAATTTTACATTAAATTTGGACATAAACACATATCAATCTTTTGATAGTTTATACATCTCAAAAACCCGCGTTCTGGTTTTGACAATGGGAATATTTTTTTAAATTTATTAATAAAAATTTTATGTTCTTAATTTGGTGATATAGATATAATTTTTGAATTTGAAATATAAAAATTATCTTAGAATGAATTTTTGATATTTTTTTCAAAACATTCGATTTTTAATGAATAGTGAAAAACAATGCATTATTGTTTAAAACTGACTTTTTACTTTAATAATTATTTATTTAAATTAAATTTATTTTCAGTCATAATAGATACATAATACATATATAAATTCAATGTAATTCTATTGATTCATTTTCTAATAAATTATTTGTATAAAATTTTATGGAACTTTTTACCGTCTTTTACCCACCTTCTAGGAACATTTGCAAGCTTACATAAAATTTAATTTTACCGCTTCTGTGGATTAAATATCAAAAAATTTAGAGAAATGGTGGAAATCAGTAAGTAAAATTTGGTTCAATAAGATGAAAATAATTTTTGGTGAATAGTAACTTTTGAATTTTATTTCCCATGGTTAAAAGTAAAAGGAATAATTAATGGTAAAAATGATATTATAATTACCCTAAAAATGTCATAAATCTATTGGATAAGTGTATTTAGACCAAAATCAATCTTATGAATAAAATATGATCCTTTTGATCGACTTGAATTAGATTAGGAAATTTATTATTATTTTATTTAAATAATAGTTAAAAGTGTTAAATTTCATGTTTAATAACTAAACCATTTTTAATATAGGGTTATACATAATATAACTTCGACTATTAATATTCATTAGAAATATAAAAAAAATACCAAATCGTTGTATTTTCTTTATAATATTTAGATATTAAATAATTAAATTTACTTATGACACAATGATGCTGCATTAATTACCTTATTAATAAAAGATTAAAATAATTGATATTTTATGTCACGACCTGACCCAACGGAGCTCGAGCCGTGACTCCCCAAGTCCGTATAGTTTACACCTCGCCTAGGGTAAGAGTCACGTTCCAGATGCAATCATGCACTCGGATGACCATTCTGAGCTATCGTTTGAGAGATATCACACCCCCACCATGTTCATAGTATAAAAATACATAATATTTTTATAAAATTAATTCCGCACACACTGGGCCTCATAAATGCACACTGTATTCGCGTCCAGCTCTGGAATTACTCATAAAAATATACCAATGTCTGAAAGAGCCAAAACCTGAGTCGCTACATTCTCCCCCCCCCCCCTTATAACTTTTCACCCCTGAAAATCCCAATGCTCAAGGAATGTGACTGGACTCTCAACTGGGTCTCCCACACCAACGAGTTCACCAACAAACACCCATGCCCAAACACATAAGTCAGAGGGACTCATCCACTAAACCTCAACACTATCCTCTTTGGGCAGCACTGACTGGCCTGCACGGTTTTTATCACGTCACAAAAACGTGTCTCGGTGGGGGAAGGATCCCTCTCCCTCATGCATTAGAAGCATGCCGAACAACACACACACAGGGTCTTGCCAACGCCCTAAACAAAACTCAAGAAAACAACAGAAAGGAAAAGGTACCGCTAAACAGTGTCTAACAAACTACTTTAATAAGTAGAAAAGACAAAAGGTGTACCTCTATCCATCCACGGAGCCTCTGGGTCAACATCCCCTAGAGCATACAGCTATCCTCACCCTCGGCCACTAGCTTTCTGAGCTTGGCGTGGACCTCCTGGGGGTGGGGGTGGTGGTAACTAATTCTACATACCACCTCCTCCTCCTACACCGGCTCTGTCGCCACGTCTACCGCCCTGCGGACCTCCTTTCTCGAGACGCTGCCTCTGCCAAGGTGGTCCATCGACCGGCTCCCTCTCAGTAGCACGTCGGGTCGGACAATCTCTAGCAAGATGTCTCTCACCATCGCAAGCATAACACCGCCTCTCCTGTGGCTGCCCAAAACTGGCATGCAAGCCTTGATCCTCAAATCCTCCATCCTGGGGTCACCTCCTGAAACTTCGGCCATACCCAGACCCCTAAGTCTGTCATCAACTAACAGATGTCAATGTCTCCGCTCTCGCATGCCCAACACTAACAATGGAAATATGATCAACCCGAAAGCTCTCCATCACCAACTCTCACTCCAACATTGCAGAATTGGTGGGTAGGCACAAGGAAACCACACATGCTCAGATGTCCCTACATAATCCTTGATCTAAGGTTTGAACCCTAAAGAACGGGTGTTGAACCATATCCAGAGAGTAGCATGACAAGTTAGTAAACCTCACTGAGTACTCTAACACGGTCATGCCCTCCTTCCGAAGCTACAAAATCTCTTGAATCCGCACTAACCTCAGTGTCTCCGGATAGAACTCATCCCAGAAGAGCCACTCAAACCCTTCCCACGTGAGCGTCTCCTCGTCGTGATATTATGTCACTAGGCTCCACCATCGCCCGACCAAACCATGCAGAAGGATCGCTGCTAGGAACTCCATCTGATCTGGAGGATTCCTCACCAGGCGGAAAACTCGGGTGACTTCTTTGAGCCAGTAATCAGCTGGCTGTGGGTCTGGATCACCCCGGAACCTCAGAGGTCGCTGCCTCTGGAACTCGTGCAGTGCACTCAGCCTGTGTGCAACCTCATCCAGCACTGCCGGCATAACCAGCTGCTGGACAGGTGATAGCTCAACTGGAGGACCACCTAGAGGTCCAGCCTCAGAACCTTCACCCTGGTCCACAGCCTCTACACGAGGCGGATCGTTTGCACAATCCTACTGCAGAATCCTCGCTGGTTGTCGTCATGGAGGCATCCTGAAATATATTCAAGACGCACCACAGTCAAAGAGTATATCTGGAGAGCTGACTCAAGAAGGACAAGGAAAAACCCAAAACCTATCCTTATATGATGCATGTACCGTTTTACCCCTGTGACCTATGTACAAATGTATTGAGTCAAAATTCATCTTATCAGAGTCATGGTGTATGGATACGTCGGCCGCCACACCAACACTGGAGTCCCTGGCCTGAAATCCAAACTCGAAAAATCGTATCACTACAGCTATGAAACCCAAACCAAACACACAGCTAGACCAGTTACGCTCTGAGATCCCAAAGGTGGAACCTCCTTTGATACCACTCTTTCACAACCCAACCCAATGGGGCTCATGCCGCGACTCCCCAAGCCCGCAATGTTTACACCTCGCCTACGGTAAACTGCACGTTCCGAATGCAACGGTACCCTCATATTCCCATTCTGAGCTACCATTTGGGAGATATCACACCCCTTCCATGTTCATAGTATAAAAATACTTAATATTTTTATAAAATTAATTTCGGGCACACCGGGCCTCGGAATCGCATTCTATTTTCACGCCTAGCTCTGTAATATTCATAGAAATATTCCAAAGTCTGAAAGGGCCAATACCCATGTCTCAGCATTATAAATATCAAAATAAATTTAAATTGAGACTTTTTAAATATTACATGAATTTTATAGGTTAATATTACATGTTTGGGTTGATTTAATGCATTTTTTTAAGTAATAAATTTTTTTTACTTTCACACAAATAAAATACTAAATAGTGTCCAAATTGATATAAAATAGTATTTAGAACAAATAATATATTATTAAATATATTAATATTCCTAAAAATATAAGTTTTGACCATAGGACTTATATAATTATAGATATGTCATTAATGAACCAGTTGAGGTTCTCTTGGAATTTTATAGTAAGTGTATTAACCATGTAATATAAAAATACAAGAAGACATGGTGAAAGTTAAACTATTTAGCTATGAATTAAATCTAAAAGATAAGGTTAATATGGTGACCTAAATTTTTCTAAAACCTATTGGTTGAGAGGATTTCGACACATCCCCACCTTATCCTATAAATAACTTCTTTTGGAGCCAATATAAACTGAAAATGTTTTTATAATAAAATAATATCTCAAGATTTTCCTAAAGTGCCCCTCACCTCTCTTATAAACGGGTACTTCCCCTTCTCTCAAAATCACACCTCCAAATCCATTTGTATCTACCCACAGCTACACAAATATCCTCACAACTACCCTCAGTTTAACATAGATTCCTTACCTTAATCAAAACTCCAACCTAAAGATCACTTTTGATCTAATCAATAGGAAACACCTGAAGAAGAGGTAATAATTTCATCACCTCTTTCGAAGTTCTTTTTTTCTTCCACTTCCTCTTTAAATTTTGTTTCCATACCAAAATAATAAACTCTAGTACATTCTACATACTATGATTTTATTATAAATATGGTAGAAAAATATTCATTATTCTATCCATCTTATGAATGTCAATGTCACCATACACGTGTATGTACGGCTTACCGTCCCCACGTCATTATGTAATTTTTTATTCAACACTTTATTATTTTTATGGGTATAATAATGAGTATAATTGATTTAAATAATAAATATAACATGTTAATGATTGTGTATATATAATATACCATCCAATTACATAATATTTCACAACTAATATAATGGAATTATTTCTCATGCATACGTACGGCTTACGGTCCTCATGACGTGATGAGATTTAATTCCCCATAAAAACCATTGAAGATTAATTTTCATTTGATGATTAAAAATAATTCTTAAGTACAAAATATCATTCTGGATATTAATCAAATACATCTATCTATAACAAATATTACTTACAAAGAAAACATGTGAAGGAAAATGAATCAGTTAACACCCAAAACAATGATACTACAGAAATATCATTAACAAGGAAATATTAGATGATCATATATGATATCAAATTTATGTATGTGGTTCATTTATAATTTAATAACAATGATTTCACCATTATAAAGAATGTTAACCTACCCTCTTCTAATAAAAATTACAAGGTAAGGGGTCTTCATCTCAATTTTTACTCCCATGAGATTCATGCTATATTGGCCACTATTTCCTTTTGTGTGGTGAATGTACTGCCCATAATTGTATTAAGAGTGTAATATACTTTAATTTATGGGTATTTACATATTAATTTTATAATCCTTCTTTCATGGGGTGTATGATTCTTACGTTACCAAATTGATAAATTAATTTCTAATTTCAATTTCCACTAATTTGGTTTTACGTACACATAATTGATTATTTTACTCCAATATTATGTGTGAAATCACTATTTATTTATATATGTAGTAATTTACACTCCCCTTTGTGTGGATATACTTTTGATACACATAATCACTCCATTGACAAATTCTGATGTCATTGAAATGAACTTGATATGGGTAATCATAACTCAATTTCCATTCATTGAGTTAAACATCCAAGTCATTGGTTTTCTTTTTACAAGAATATGTGTGGATTTCCTTTGATCCATTTACACTGAATATACAATCATATTGAGTGTATTTATATTTTTCACACATAATTATCTCTTGATTTATCCTCAATCTATGGATATGGTCTTTATAAGGGATTTCGTCTCAATATACATTCGATTGAGTCTTCCTTGTTGTTATAAACCTATTCACATTTATATGGTGTATATACCATCCTTTGAAATATTATATCATGAGTACCTTTATTATCATTATATTAAATTTTTTTCATTAATATTATTCCTGAATTGTTTGTATTTAAGCATCATTCATTTGGTTATGAACTATTTAACAAAAATATAGTTTTAAATGTTCTAATGATTTATTCTTCCAAAAATTTCCCATTAATTACTATTTTTAAAAATGTGTTTAAAGATTTATTTATATGAACATGATTGTACTAAAATTAATATTCCTTTCAAAAGTTTCAAACTGTTATGGGACACATTTATTCAAAAATATATTTTAAATGACTTATTTGATAAATAGTGTGACTTTTAAATGTTTTCAAGAAAATGGGATATTTCTCTCAAATATTTTTACTGATTATTTTCATCTATTTCAATATCCTTCATTAAAATTTATTCTTTTTTGAGGTTGATATATTATAATACAATCAATCATATTTTATTGAATGAGTTATGATATGTTTGACTATGGATGTGAAATTTTTATACCATTCATGGTTTTTGGTTAATGTATTGACCTTTCGTATTCTAGTTTTAATACGAATGTTTATGTTATGTTTCGACATTTTCATACGAGGAATTAATTTGACTTAGTAAGTGACGAGTGGAGCCCGCTTTAGATCATTGATGCATCTATAGGTCTCATGAGACAAACTAGTGTCTTAAAATAAGGCCTTGACAAAATCATATTTGTAGTCTGGGCATGAGGCCTTGACTATGTGGTTATGATGTCTGGTTTTATGCATTCAATAATTATGAAATTATCTATTGATATTATATGTGTTTATTCGACTAGTAGAATAACCTTGTAAATATGTAAATGGAATTATTTGATTTATCCTTTCCATATTATGCTGATTTTTATGTTTAAAATTCTTGTGTTTTAATATTATACATTTCTATAAATGTTTATGCTTATTTATGATAGTTTTCGCTATATTGTTTTCTCTACAGATTATCTGAGCTCACCCCTTTTTTATGTTTTCTTTTTCCCTAGATGTGAAGAAGTATATTATATTTAACCTGTAGGGATAGGCCAAAGGATATGAGTGTGTTCAAAGCAGACACAATGTGGTTTTTCATTATTTCATGATGTAATGTAAAACTTATGTATGTATATAGTACTTACAAGGATACTAAACTAATTGGTCTTTCGAGACATGATCTCTTTTTATCATGACAATGTTATATAATTATTCACTGACTTTGTGTAACTAGGTTCAGAGCATTATAGTTGGTATCAGAATAAGTTTAGTACAAACCTTGGAAGCTAGATTTAGAAAAACTCTGATTATAAAACAGTACCCTAAGGTAGAAATTAAGAATTAGTCTAGATGAACATCCAAAAAATTTGGTAGTGTAATTATTATGTGGGTTTTCCAAGAAATGCATCCCTTTATAGATAAAAGTGGGTAGAGGTGGCTTTGGAACAGATGTACCTAGTGGTAGAACCTGAAAACACCGCTTTGAGCAAGACTCGAACGGGAAATGGTGCACGAACATAGTCCTTGTTGCGCTCTTGTTTATGACACTCCCAGGGGATATGCATATGATAATTCACATTTTCTTTACAAACTGATTTTTAGGATTTTAATATAATATGATAATAAATAACTTTGGTTAATCCTAAGGTGTTTTAGATTGAAAATAAGGTGTCATGTTATTCTCTAAATTATTTTATGACAATTGTTACTCACAGTCTACTTTTTGGTTTTAGTCGATGGATGGATTCCAAGGAATTCATAATAACATTGAACATTATGTACAAGGTGGCCATGATGGTGGAAATGAGAAACTAAACGTAATGTCAGTTGGTGTAAGAGATATTTTGTTCATGCAGAAGAATATTTCCAAAAATATGATCAACAATATATACAATAACCAACTCCAAAACTCAACAAAGAATAGAAAGTCATGGAATGATAAGAGCTCCAAAAGTGGAGACTATGGAGAAAAGAAATCTCAATTTCCATCATGGAAGAAATGTGGAAGGAGACACCCAAGAAAGTTTCTCAGTGGAACAATGAAATGTTTTGTGTGTAGGAAATAAGGGCATAAAGTAAATAATTGCTGAGGAAAATTGGTAAGTACTCTGGATTAAAATAAAAAAGATCCTAATAATCCATTTACAATAATTTTTTGTAATTGTAGGGGACCTAGGAAATACCCAAGTCAATGCCCTATTTTATAGGATAACCACTAGGTCAAGGAAGAACCTATGTGAAAATAAATGGATGAAAAAATGTTTAAAAGTATTAATGTTCTTTGTTTATGGGATTAGTTTGGAAGCTTTTTCTCTTGTATATTTAACCCTGAAGTTTGTTACATGAAAATTTTATTTGAGGAATAATTATCTTTTATTTTGTAGATATAGGTATAAAAAACCATTTGGGTTTATATAATCCTTGAATTTGAGCCAATTACAGGTTATTAATTTTTGGGATAAAAATGTGAGGGATGAGATAAAATTTGTGGTTAAATTATGTTATAGTTATTTTGAGAAACTTATCTAATTTTCGGAATGTTATAAAATATAGTTTTTTAAAATGGACAACATGTAGACCGTGTGACAACTCGTAGTGTCGGAAAAAGCTGTGGGAATCAAACCACAACCAAAGTGCGGCTTGGAATTATCACCTACCACTGGACAACATGAAGTCCAGGGTTAGTGTGAATGATTATTTTTGGTCAATAATATGTTGATTTAGGATCTTATGTTTTATTAAATTTTTATCCTTATTATGGGAAAATTATTTGGTAATTAAGTGATAAATGTTATTTTGGAAGACGTTTGCTCTGTTGGGAACACTATATGCCTATGGAAAATAGAATATTATGGGATTTCATTTGAATTTAAAAATCTGAGAGACCCAGTTGACATCAGTAAGTAAAATCTGGTTCAATATGATGAAAATAAATTTTGGTGAATAGTAACTTTTTAATTTTATTTACCACGGTTAAAAGTAAATAGGGTAATTAATGGTAAAAATGATATTTTAATTACCATAACACATATTTTAATTCTATTGGATAAGTTTATTTAGACAAAAATCATCCTTAGGAATAAAATATGATCCTTTTTATCCACTTGTATTTGATTAGAACATTTATTATTATTTTATTTAAAGAGGAGTTCAAACTGTTAAATTCAATGTTTAATAACTAAACCATTTTAAAAATAGGGTTATACATAAGATAAATTCGACTATAAATATTTCATAGAAAGATAAAAAAATCCAACATCATGGTATTTTTTTATAATATTTAGACATTAACGAATTAAATTTATTTATAACACAATGATGATGCAGTAATTATCGTATTAATTAATGATTAAAATAATTGATATTATAAATAACAAAATAAATGTATATTGATACTTTTGAAGCCATACAAGAATTTTCTAGATTAATATGAAATGTTAGGGTTTATTTAAGGTATTATTTTGAAGTAATAAAGTTTTTTTGACTTTCACAAAAATGAAATACCTGATAGTGTTAAAATTGACATAAATGAGTATTTTAATCAAATACTATATTATTGAATGACATAATATTCCTAAAAATATAAGGTTCTTCGAAAGGAATTATATAATGATAGATATTCCATTAATGATCCACTTGAGGTTCACTTGGAATTTTATCGTAATTTTATTAACCATTTAAAATAAAAATACAAGAAGACATGGTAAAAGTTAAACTATTTAACTATGAATTAAATCTAAACGATAAGGTTAATATGGTGACCTAAAATTGTCAAAAACCTATTTTTTGAAAGTATTTAGACCCAACCCCACCTTATAAAATAAATTAATCTATTTGGAGACATTATAAACCAAGAATTATTTTATAATAAAATAATATTTCAAGCTTTTCCTAAAGTGACCCTCACCTCTCTTATAAAATGGTACTTACATTTCTCTCAAAATCACACCCCAAATCCGTTTGGTCAGGCCCAAACCTACTCCAATATCCTTCTAACTACCTTCACTTGAACCTAGAGGCCTTACATTCATCATAAATCTGACCTAAGGAGCCCTTTTTATTAAATCAACAGGAAGCATCTGAAGAAGAGGTAATAATTTCATCACCTCTTTCAAATATCTTTTATTCTTCCACTTTCTCATTAATTTTTGTTTCCATACCAAAATAATAAACTCCATTTCCTTTTATATACTTTTATTTAATTATAAATATGGTAAAATCATATTCATTATTCTATCCATCTTATAAATGAAAAAGTTATCGTACATGCATACATGCGGCTTACCATCTCTACGTCGTGGTGTAGTTTGTTATTCAACACTTCATTATTTATATGAGTATAATAATGAGTATAAATTATGTAAGTAATATTTATAGAATATTAATTATTCTATATATATAATATACCATTCAATTACATGTGATTTCACTGATAATAGAATGGTATTGTTTCTCGTGCGTACGTACGACTTACCGTCTCCCCGACGCGATGAGATTTCATTACCCATCATATCAATTCAAGAATAATTTTTATTTCATGATTAAAAATAATGTTTATGGATTTAATATAATTATTTATATGAATCAAATACATCCTATACAAAACAATCATTACTTATGTAACAAAACATATAAAAGATAACAAATCAGTTAACACCCAAAATAATGATACTACTGAAATATATTTATCAAAGCAATATTAGAAGATCATATATGATATCAAATTTATGTATGTGGTTCTTGTATAATTTATAATAAATTATTTCACCATTATACAAGAGGATAAACTAACCTCTACTATGTAAAAGTACAAGGTAATGGGTTTTCATCTCACTTTTTATTCCCATGAGATTCATGCTATATTCGCCACTATTTCCTTTTGTGTAGTGAATGTAATTCCAATGATTTTATTAATTATGTAATATACATTAATTTATGGGTATATACATATTTATTTTATGATCCTTATTTCATGGGCTGTATGTTTCATAAGTTACCATATCGATAAGGTAATTTATAATTTCAATTTACTCTCATTGGGTTTTACGCACACTTCATTGATTATTCTACTCCAAGATTATGTGTGAAACAACTAATTTTTTATTTATTTCATAATTTCAACTCCCCTTTGTGTGGATATTATTTTGATACACCCAATCACTCCATTGATAAATTTTGATTTCATTGATATGAACTTGATAATGGTAATCTTAACTCAATTTCAATTCATTGAGTTAAACATCCAAGTCATTGGTTATGTTTTAACAAGAATATGTGTTAATTTCCTCTGATTGATTTACACTGAATATCCGATCATATTGAGTGTATTTATATTTTTAACACATAATTATGTCATTAATTTATCCTTAATCTAAGGATACATTCTTCATAAGGGATTTCATCTCAATTTACATTCCATTGAGACTTCTTTGTTTTTATCTGCCAATTCACTTTTATATGGTGTATATACTGTCCTTTGAAATTTTATATCATGAATACCTTTACTATAATTATATTATAAAGTTCAGATTAATGTTATTCTTCAATTGTTTTTTTAAGTGTCTTTCATTTGGTTATGAGCTCTTTAACTAAAATATTGTTTTAAATGTTTTAATGGTCTCTTCTTCTAAATATTTTTGATTAATGTAAATGTTTTAAAAATTGATTTAATGATTTATTTATATAGACATGAATGTTTTACAATTAATATTCATTTCAAAAGTTTCAAATTGTTATGGGACACTTTTATTCAAAAATCGTTTTTAATCGACTTCTTCGATAAATAATGAGACTTTTAAATTTTTTCAAGAAAATGGGATATTTCTCACAAATAGTTTTACTGATTATTTTCATCTATGTTAATATCCTTAATTTTAATTTATTCTTGATTGTTGTTTATGTATTATAATACAATCATCCATAATTTATGGAATTATTTATGATATGTTTGATAGTGGATGTGCTATTTTATTTTACCATTCATGGTTTATGGTTAAAGCAATGACATTTTATATTCTAGTTTTAATATGAATTTTTATGTTATCTTTCAAAATTTTCATATGTGGAATGCATTGGACAAAGAAAGTGGTGGGTGGAGATCGCTATAGCTCCTCAATGCATCAGTTGGTCTTAGGAGTCAAACTAGTGTCTTGGCACAAGGCCTTGACAAAATCTTATTTGTAGTCTTGGTACGAGCCCTTGAATATGAGGTTATGATATCCAAAATTATGAATTCCATAATTATGAAATTATCTATTTATATTACATGTGATTATTTGACTACTAGAATATCCATGTGAATAAGTAAATGGAATTATTTGATTTATCATTTCCATATTATCATGATTTTTAGGTTTAAAAGGCTTATGTTTTAGTATTATCTATTGCCTTAAATGTTTATTCTTAGTTATGATAGTTTCCACTCTATTTTTATACTTACGGACCATCTGAGCTCACCCCTTTCTTATGTTTTTTCCCAGGATGTGAAGAAGTATATTATGATTAACCAACAGGGATAGGCCAAAGGATATAAGTGTGTTAAAGGGGACACAATGTTGTTTTTCTTTATTTCTTGATGTAATGTAAAACATATGTATGTATCCAGTACATCCAAGGCTACTAAAATAATCATTCTTTCAAGACATGATCTCTTGTGATCATGCCATTTTTATTTAATAATATACCCACTTTTAAGAACTAAGGTTGGGGCGTTGTAGTTGATATTGAATTTCCATATGTTGTCCTTGTTTTTTCTTGGGGGTAAATATATCATTCTGATATTCATCATTTCCTTATAGGTATAAGAGGCATTTTCAATATTATTTATAGCTTATACTGGTCTAAAAACCTTTTTCGAATGGCATATTTTCTTTTAATTATTCATAGAGAATATTTTACCTATCCTTTTGGGTAATAATTCTTTGTAGTTTGTGATGATTAATCTTTTACATCCATATACTTGTATAAATACCTATTCATTTTATTTAGATATTTCTCAAAGAACCTTAATTGTATATTATTTAACTTATATTCCTTTAGAACCTATTTTCATTAAAATATTTCTCGGTTTTGTCTTTCTTGGAAACTTCCATCTTCAATTTTTTTATATAATCAATGTGATCATATTCTTTTTAAATAATCTCATCAATTCTATCATTATTCTCACTATATTATTTCTTTAACATCTTCATATCCTTCTTAATTTCATTGTTTTCCCAATAGATTTTTTATGTTCGTAATTTATTACATTCTTCATATATGTTATCATATCTTCTTCTTCTTCATTATTTGAGGATTCTTTTAATTTTTTAAACATTAACCATGATTTTTGTGAATTATTTAATATATTACTGTTATAATTGAAATTTTCATTATGATTCTTATTATTTATTCTTACTTGTCAATGTTCTTATTTTACTCCTCAAAAAAACATTTCTTTTTGTGGACTATTTTTGTTCAGTTATTTTAATATATCCATCATTTTATTTTCTAAGGTTTCCCATATTGTTTATCTATATTATATTTAATACACCACTTATTTGGTCCTCTTATAAAAAAATTTTCAGTTCCACTCTATTTGTAACACCTTAGTTGGAGTTTTCCTTTATAATTTCTCAGGGATTTTTAAATTTATTTAATATAATATCCATAATTCTCTTGCATTATTTATCCTCTTCCTCATATTTTGTTTTACAAGAATATTCATCTTATTCATCATTGATTTTGAGTTTTCTCTTAGTTAAAAATATTATTTCCTCTTGCATATTCTTTTTGAATATGGGAATCTTTCCCAGGACATATGCAATTAGAATATTGTGTAATTCATTAAGGGTAACACACTCTATATCTTATAATGACTAATTATTTGGATCAAATTAATCTATAAATTTTATCCTTAAATTCGTAGTGATTATAGAATCATACAAATTTTCTCTATACCCTTAGTTGTTGTGTAAAATTTCATTGAATCTTCTAAATTTTTTGTAAATTTTTTCATCATCAACTTTTTTCACATATTTAAATCTACTTCCTTATATTTTAAACTTCTTTTCTATATCTTTTAGATTTCCTTCATAAATATTTTCTAATTTATCTGATATTTCTTTGGCTATTTCAATCACTAACACATTTTGGTAAACAATTTATGAAAGATACATGATAAAATAATTTTAGTATTATTTTATAAATAACTAAAATTATTTTATTAGTAAATAAAATTTCATCATTTATTTGAATGAGTGGAAATCCCATTATTTTTTCTTCTTTAAAATTCAGTAAAAGAGATAAAATATAGGGTAATTTCATGTTCTTCAATATGTGACAGTTTTTTCATTCAAATGTTGGTACAACCCTATTGTTAAATGAATTTAGATTTTTTATATTCAAAAATTAAGGATCTAAAAAAGTGAACCATGGGGCTCTGATACCAATTTATGTTACCGAAGAATGGTTTTCAACACTAATTTAAGGGTTGAATTAGTAGTTTTTTTTAAAAAAAAAAATTTCAAAATTAACCTCTTATTACTATTATAATCTAATCCACATAATTAAAAACATTGATCCCTAATCATTTTAATCATAAATGAGAAGAACACATGGGAAAAAGAACATTTTAAAAGGTTAGGTCCAAATGTGGTTGCATACTCATTGTATTTTATTATTGACCCAAGTGACATATTTTATGAAACAAAAATAATCTTTTATATTGGGTTTCATCTACAACCAATAATGCATATTTCAAATAAACAATATCCAACCATTCTTCTCAACATCCCACTAGATTCATATCCTCTCGCTACCAGTTAAAAGTTCTTCAGAACAATATAAAGAATATCACTTTTGACCATAGGTTTCTTCAAAAAAAATTAAATGATTATCTTCATATTTGATCCTTAAATAATAATGGAGTATAATATGCTAACCTCTTTAGTAAATTTAAACTTTAATATTGTATATTTAATCTAGATCAATTTTCCTTAATCACTTTAAGAAAAATCAATTGATGATCAACTTCTCAATCTCAAATCACAGAATACTAAATTTTTAAAACTTTTTATACTATATTTTTAACATCTAGATTTGGTCTCTATTTTTTATTCTCTCTCGATGGTAGTTTCTCTCTTTTTATCAATAATATATTCCCCTTTAATTAATAATTTTTTTCCGAATTAATCTAATTATAAAAATCTAGCAGCTCATATTTCTAAGAATTTTAACAACTAAATAAAATAACATAATCCTCCATGTGTTTACCCATTCAGTTTTTCACTTGGTAATTCTCCAAAAAATACCTTATATTCCATTATTATTTAACCATTTTTCTTCAGTGATATTATATTAATAACCTACTCATTTAATATCATTTAAAATCATTAAATAAATATACTTGGGCATTTCATCAGCATTGAATAATGGAAAATAAGTCCCAAATATGTGATTTTGATAAGTCCGTAATGTTTTAATAGTGATATCCTCTTATATTTCCCAAAATAAGATTCATTGGTATCTATCTCAATTTTTAACATGGAATCACACCACTCATCATGTAACAACATTGTAGTTACTCAATTTAAACAATATTATAGTCATTATCTGATGATTTATGAATTGAATATTATTATAGCATTTCCTTATTTACATTCCGAAAGTATTTTTTGGAGATTCTATATTTTTTTATTTTTTATAAATAATATATTAAAATATATTCAGTATATAAACTATTTTATATGACTTTATATTTATATTACTTTTCAAAACAATAGTGATAAATTTATTTTCTGAAAACTTAGTAAGTCTTATGTTTTTAGTAAAAGTCTTATGCAGGTTAAAAGTACTATTAAATAAAAATTTCTTACATTTTATAGTATAATTTATAATAATTACTTCCTTTTCCAAATTCCATCTAACTATACGTTATTATGTAGGGATAATAAAAGTATTACACTCAGAAAAAATAATTACACATTGATAGTAAATTCTTATATGATATAAGAAAAGTCTTTTGCACTAATCCCTTTTCCAAATTTTTTCTAACTAAAAAGTATTATTCATATATATAATGTCTTATGAAACTAAAAAATTCATAAATAATTAGTATCATTCTTCAAAAAATAGAGAAATAAGACTTATAGAATAAGACTTATCTAATTCGAAACCTTATGGGTAAAATTCTTATTATATTTTCTTGAGTCATATGAATATAATAAAAATTCTCATGCCAGTTCAAAAGTATAATAAAATCACAAAAATAAGTATTAGAAATATAAATTATCCATTTTTTACGATTAGGATACAATGTCTTATGAAATATAGCATGTCTTAGGGACTCGTTCATTTTGAGAGCTTCAAAAAAATTCTAAAAATTCATTAAATCACTCCAGAACATCATTAAAGAATCTAAATGCCACTCTAATAATCTAAAACACTCTTAAAAACTTAAAATAATTCTATTTCAAACATAAAAATAAATAAAATCTTTAAAAATTCCATTGGACTCTCTAATTTGGTTTTTATATGATTTGTAATTTCAACTGTGGGTGGAGAAAGTGTTTTTACGTCTCAAGAATCAAGGATTGAAATAAAGAGATAATGGAATATGTGTTCTCATGTGTGAAAAGTTTTATTAAATAGAAATTTTATTTTGGGATGAATGAATAATAATTTTAAAAAAATCTATGTTAAGTAAGATTCACTTGTAAATATTTAGTGTTCTCTTAAATAGTTATTGGTGGTTTCTTAATTATCTTGAAATGATAGAGAATTTATCTAGATATAAAATAAAATCAATTGAAAAGTAAATCTATTATGATTTAATATTGAAGGTTATGAGTGTATATTTATTTGTTTATTATATGATATTAATGTTTTTGTGAAAATGTAATATTATAAATCTTGTCGATTACTTAATGACAATGCTATTATTCTTTTTAATATTATTCCATTTTTTGAGAGGTTTTTATAATTTATAAAACATGTCAATTGAGTATTTCAAAAATATGTTTCAAAATAATTATTTTAAAGTAATATCATTGATGTGGCAAGATTGGTTATAAATCATATTTATGTTGAATTGTTTAGTAATATATGATTGAATTGAAATCATATATGCAACGCCCTGACCCTAGTTACCCAGAGTTAGTGCATTGTTACATAACATTGGTATGATCACAAGAGATAACTTCCTGAAAGACCGATCAGTTTAGTTGCCTTGGATGTACTAGAAAGATAGATAAGTTTTGCATTGAATTATAAAATGAAAAATCAACATTGTGTCTCCATTTAACACATTCATATTCCTTAGATTATCCCTACAGGTTAAGCATAATATACTTTTTTGCATCCTGGGAAAAATAAAACATAAGAAAGGGGTGAGCTCAGATGCTCAGTTAGGATAACAATATAGAAGAAACTAATAAAAATAATCATAAACATTTATGACAATATATAAGACTAAAACAAAGTCCTTTTAAACTTAAACATCAGTATAATATAGAAAAGATAAATCAAATAATGTCATTTACCTATTCACATGGATATTCTACTATTTGAATAGTCACATGTAATATCAATAACTAATTTTATAATGACGGAATGCATAATGTTGGACATCATTACCACATATTCAAGGCCTCATTCCAAAAATACAAATTAAAATATTCTCAAGGCCTTGTACCAAGACACTAGTTTTCCTCATGAGACCTACCGATGCATCGAGGGCTATATCGGGCCCCACACATCACTTACTACATCCAATGCTTTCCACATATGAAAAAGGGTGAAACATAACATAAAAATTAATATTAAACTAACATAATAAATGTTAATACTTTAACCATAAACTATGAATGACATAAAAATAGCACATCCACAGTCAAACATATCATAAAACTATCAATACAATATGGAATATTATATCATAATAAATCAACATCAATTAAACATTTAATCCAATAATAGATGTTGACATAGATTAAATTAATAAAAAAACAATTTGATAGAAATATCTCTTTCTACTTTGAAATCATTTTAAACTCACATAATTATAAAAGAAAGCATTTATTTTGAAAATATTCAAATATGATTGTAAGGGAAGATTCGAAGGTGTTGTACCGGTGGAAATTAGTATCCTTATCTGTATATGTTAATAAAAACATTCATTCCTTAATTTTTTTAAAAAGGTCATAAAGTACCTTGTTTTGAAAATGAAGAAATATTCCTTTCAAAACATTTTAAAAAAAGTAAAATAAGGTTATAAATGAGTTTAACCTATATTCTAGGAAATAAAAAAAAATTTAGAATACATTTTTATGAAACACGGATGTAGATGATAAATATGTACTAGTAGATACTTACATATAAACAACCTCAGATAATTAAGGGATTGTAAAATTAACCCTCACCTTGTACTTTTCCTTATTTGAGGGTATATTAACCTCCCATTCTTTGGATTCTTCCTTTTGATTTGAAATAAAGGCTCCTTAAAATGGATTTTTGATAAAAGTTTGGAATATAGGTTTAATTTAGGGTAGTATGAAAGATATTTGATCAGCTTTTGGCCAATACAAAAGTCTTTGGAGGTGTCAATTTAAGAGAATGAGAAGTACCATTTTATAAGAGAGGTGAGGGGCACTTTAGAAAAAGCGCGAAATATTATTTTATTATAAAATTATTTTATGTTTCTAATAGCTCAAAATAGATTTATTTCTAGACTAAGGTGGGGTTGGTAAGAAATCCTCTCAACTAATAGGTTTTAGAAAATTTTAAGTCACCATATTAACCATACCTTTTAGATTTAACTCTTAGTTAAATAGTGTAATTTTTACCTTGTCTTCTTGTATTTTAATATTACATGGTTGATATAGTTACTATAAAATGACAAGAGAAGCTCAAGTGGTTCAATAATGACTTATCAAACATTAGATAATTTTTTTTCCGGGTCATAGATATTTAGGAAAATTTTATCACTTAATAAAACAGTATTTGTTTAAAAAAACTCATTTGTGTCTATTTTGACATTATTTAGTATTTAGTTTTTGTGAAAGTCATAAAAACTTTATTAGTTCTAAAAAATACATTCAATCAATTGCAACATGTAATATTCAACTAGAAAATTCTAGTATGGCATAAAAAAGTTTCAATTTACGTTTATTTTAATATTTATAATATCAATTATTTTAATCTTTCATTAATAAGGAAAATATAGTATCATTATTATGTCATAAAAAATATATATTTATTTAATGTCTAAAGATTATAAAAAAAATCATGATGTATGAAATATTTTTTTCCTTATAATGAAAATTTATAGTCGAAGAGATAAATTATATAACCTCATATAAAAATTGTTTTAGTGAATGATACATGTTTATATTATATTTTTCAATACTTTAAATTAATTCTTATAAAATGTAATTTTCACATCCAAGTGGTTTAATGGGGTCCCCAAATCTACCCATGTAAGCCCATTGTCAGACATATCTCATCCAATAAGATTAATATATGTGTTAGGGTTGTTTAATATTATTATAATATTATTTTTTACCCTTATTTACCAGATTTTCCCATTAACCATGGTAAATAAAATAATTACTGAAGTTACTATTCATAATGTCAAAAAATTAAAAGGTACCAATTTAGAAAATATGGACCTTCTTATAAAAAATAATGAATCCAATTTTCTAAATTCCAAACATATAATATTCATTAATTAATTTAAAATTCAATCTTGTTGTCCAAACCAAAATGCGGGTTTTTAAAGAAGTAAAAACTATCAAAAGATTGACATGTTTTTTTGTACAATTTAAATGTGAAATTACATCCAATGACCTAAATTATTTTAAATTACTAAAATATAATATAATGATACTTTAAAACCACTAAAATTTATAATTTAACACTATAAATTATTTTGACTAAAAAAGACATTTTGAATTAAAATTTAGTATTTTTACTAATCATCAAAATATGAAAGTTATCAGAAAAATACCAAAACATAACTCTAAGATATTTTTGATAATACAAAACCAAAAACTAAGCCTATTTTGAAAAATAAAATTTATAAGATTTCAAAAACTGGGTATTACTATTCATAACTACTTTTTAAACAGCAAGTTTGATTGGTCGCAATGTGCAAGAACCCAGAGCTGTGTATAGCGCAAGCTATTGTATTATACAAAGAGAAAGGTACTGTGGAAGCTTGGGATGTTACATTATTCCTCCTTCAAATAATTTCGTCCTCTACATTTATAGAATATTTCTTCATAAAAAGATTTGGGTTGTTCTTCATCATAAGTTCCTCAGGTTCCCACATTGCCTCTTCCATTTTATGGTTTCTCGAAAGAACACTTACCTGACGAGTTGTTAGGTTTCTCAACACTTTCTATCTTGTATCAAGAATCCTGTTAGGTTCTTCATAGTAAGACTAATTGGGTTCCAGTTCTATTACTTCATAGGTGAGTACATGCATTGGGTCATGCATGTATTGTCACAACAGTGATAGGTGGAACACATCGTGAACTTTAAAGAGACTTTGTAAAATTTCCAATTGGTAAGCTACAAGTCCAATTCATTCTAGAATTTCCAAAGGTCTAATGTACATTGGACTTAATTTACTATTCTTACCGAATTTTATAACATCCTTCCATGGATGTACCTTTATGAAAAAGTTATCTCCTACTTGAAATTATAAATCCTTCCTTAGGTTATCAGCATAGATCTTTTGCCTACTTTAAACTTCTTTAATGTGGGTTTGGATAATATTTACCTTTTCCATTTTTTCCTCAACATGTTCTGGGCCAACGATTTTTCTTTCACCAACATCATCCCAACAAGTTAGTGTGTGACATATATTTCCATATAACTCTTTATATAGTGCCATCTGAATACTTGAATAGAAGATATTAATATAGAAAATTATACAAGAGGTAAATACTGATCCCACATACCATGAAAGTCAAGTGAGTAAGATCTCAGCATTCCTTCTAAGGTTTGAATAGTCCGTTCTGATTACCCATCAGTTTGAGGGTGGTAGGTAGTGCTCAAACAAAGTTCAGTATCTAGGGATTTCTGAAGTCTTTCCAAGATTCTTGATGTAAAACCGGGATAACGATAAAAAAATCGATAGAGGTACACCCTAAAGTCTTACATATTCATTAACATATATTCTTGCTAAATGTTCAAGTGGTAAATCTTCAATTATAGCCTAAAAATGTGATGACTTTGTAATACGATCAATAATGACCCATATTTCATCATTCATTCTAGGAGTTTTTGGTATCCATGTGACAAAGTCCATAGTAATATCATCCCATTTCTACTCCGGTGTGGGGAGAGGTTGCATGACTCCTCTAACATTTTATCTTCCAGTCTTCATCTATTGAAAACCCATAAATCAAGACACATAATCCGAAATCTCCCTCTTCATTTTTCCCACCAAAACTATTCCTTCAAATCTATATACATCTTAGTACTACAAGGGTGTATAGAGAAATTAAATCTATGAGCATCTTACAATAAATCTTTTTTTAGATCAGGTATATCAGGAACACAAAGTGTCTTCACAAATTTCAAAATTACATTATCATATACGAATTCAACCAATCTCCCATCATTTGTAGCATTAATTTTCTTTTGAAACACCTCATCAATATTCTTATAAATTTTTATACTTTCTAGTAGAGATGGTTTGGCAACCATTTGAAAAATTATTCATTTTTCACTTTCCATGGTTATTCTCATATCCATCCTTACAAGGTCCATGAACATAAGATCCCTTTCAACTCTCATATTGTTCAAAACTACATTATCCTTTCTTCTCAAAGCATTTGACACCTTATTTTCCTTCCCCATGTGTTAGTATATTGTTCTATCATAATCCTTGTGTAGTTAAATCCATCTCCTTTCCCTCATTCTGATCTATTTATATGAGAAAATATACTTCAAACTCTTGTGATTAGTATATATCTCACATTTTTCACCTTAGAGATAGTGTCTCTATATCTTCAGAGAAAATATTACAAATGAAAACTCAAGATCATGAGTATGATAGTTTTTTTTATGTGTTTTAATTAATGTGATTCATAGGAAATAACTCTATCATTCTAAATAAGGACATAACTAAGTCCTTTTTTTGAAGCATCGTTATAAATAACAAACCCATCATTCCCCGGTGGTAGAGTCAAGATAGGAGCATTGAAAAATCTTCTCTTCAATACTTCTAAACATTTTTCACACTCTTTTGTCCAAAAAAAATTATCCCATTCCCGTGTGAGCATGGTTAATGGGTTACCCAATTGGAAATATTCGGGACGAAATTCAAATAGTAACCTGTCAAACCAACAAAACGGTGTACCTCAGTTATACTTGTCGGTGATCTCCATTCTGTGATTTCCCTTGTATTTAAAGGATAAAAAGAGATTATTTCCTTAGAGACAATATGGCCTAGATAAGAAATCTCTTGAATCCATAATTCACACTTTATAAACATCCCATATAATTCATTTCTTCTAAGAGGTTTCTTAATAGTGCACAAGTGATTTTCATGATCTTCATAGATTTTGAATTATATCAGGATATCATCAATAAATACCACTACAAAGCCATAAAGATAATCCTTGAAAACTCTATTCATTAGATCCATAAAAACAAAGGGTGCATTAGTCAGTCCAAAAGAATTACTATAAACTCATAATGCACATACCTAGTTCGGAATGTTGTCTTTGGAATGTCTTCCTTTTTCCCACACAAATAATGATATCCAGATCGAAGGTAAATATTTGAAAAATATTAAGCTCCATGAAATTGATCAAATAAATCATTAATTCGAGGTAGGGGATAATTTTTCTTTATTGTTATAGCATTGATCTCCATGTAGTCAATGCACAACCTCATAGATCCCACTACTAGAAATATGATCTATACCAACGGTTTTGGGAAAACTGTTGGTATAGTTCACTAATTTGGAACTATACCAACAATTTGGCCCAAATCATTGGTATAGGTCACTTATATGGACATATACCAATGGTTTTAAACAAACCCTTGGAATAGGGGGGCGTATACCAACGGTTTAGCCAAAACCGTTGTTATAGGTCCATTATAGAGACCATATACCAACGGTTTGGCCAAACTATTGGTATAGGTCCCCCCTATACCAATGGTTTGTCCAAAATCATTGGTATAGGTCCCAAAATTAATGAACCTATACCAACGGTTCTCAAAACTGTTGGTATAGGTCTATACCAATGGTTTTGAGAACCGTAGGTATCAGTACATGTATTTTTAATGGAATCTTCTTACAAGAGACATTAAATACATCAAAATTTAAAATAATTGTGATAATACATATATATATTTATGAAATTATGTTCAAAAAAGTAAGTTATGTTAGTGGTTAGGTCGTTTAATCACAAATAGAAGGTGCTGGGATCAAAACCAACCAGATGATTATTTTTTGAATTATATATACAAACAGTTTATGGAACTGTTGGTTGCGATTTTCATATTACAAATACCAACAATTTTCCCAAAACCGTTGGTATAGACCTATACTCATGGCTTACTTATCAACGGTTCTCTAAACCATTGGTATAGACTATACCATCGGTTTGGAGGCATATACCAACAGTTCCAAACTGTTAGTATAGGGTATTTTTTTAGTAGTGTCCATCTTTATTCTTAACAAAAAGAATAGGGGCTCCCTATAGAGAAACCCTAGGTTAAATAAAACATTTATTACTCAATTCCTCTAGTTATTTCTTTAGTTCCACTAATTCAACAATGTCCATTCTATAAAGGGTATTCGATATGGGCCTTGAACTAGAAATTAAGTCAATGGAAAACTCAATTTCTCATTCTAGAGGATGTCCAGTTAAATCCTCTGGAAACACATCAACATATTCTTTTACAATAGGTACATATTCTACATGAACATTACTTTCCTCACCCATATTTATTTCAATCCCTTCCTCCCCCATAATTGAATTTAGTAGAGCTACTAGGGTGGATCTATATGAGAAGTAGATGGTGATGTTTCTGATCTAAAGATAATAGATTCATTGTCATCAAATAAATTATAACCTTCATCTTCTTACAATACATTTTTTGCATCATGGTCTAAATTCTAATCCATACAAAGGATTATATCATATTAAATCATAGTTATTCCAATAATATTAGTAGATAAAGTACGTCTCTATGCCATAATGGTAAATGATTGACAAATGTTTGTTGCTATGATACTTACCTTAAAAGTTTTTATTGAAAACTCTCTTGTTAAGTCAAATTGGAAATATCTAATTTTCTTGGAAAAAAAGAAATATATGAAAGAATTTTATGATTCTGAATCAAATAAAGTATTGGTTAATATTAAGGAAACGATGAAATTACCTTCCACTGCATCATTCAGAGCTTCAACCTCAGTAGGTGTGATCGTGTAAGTTTGTTCATGCTCCCTTGGAGTTTTCTGTGGTAATTTTCCTTAATGCTTAGGAAATTCATTTACATAATGCCCCATTTATTTACAATTACAGCATTGAATAGTGATAGCGTCTTCCTTCCATTTGTAATCACGAGATTTGTGTCTTTTTTCTCCACACATGTAACATGCTCTCATTCTCGTTAGGAATGTACTTGGGTGTTTCTTCACAAAATTACAATAGGATGGAAATTCAACTTTTCCCTTCTTCCCATTATTTCTTTTTTCTAGAGTTTTCAACATAACTGTTCTTCTCTTTCTTTTCTTCGAATTTATAAGACTTATTGAATTCCTTTTCTATCTTGATAGCACATGAGACTATATCTTTGTTTGATGATAAGGATTGTGAGACTAATTATAAAAGGAGAAATTTTTTTAACCCATCAAAGAATCAATAAATCTTACTTAGTTCGTTACATATATAATCAGTAGTATGACTTTCTATCCTTGTAAAGTTCACCTCATACTTTGTGACATTCCCGTACTTATTTTTTCTCTAACACAGATATTGTATTTCCATATCTTCTCATTGTTCACAACTAAATTATTTTGCTAAGAAAATTTCATTAAACACCCTTTATTCTATATTTTATACTTCTTAATCCTCCATGGTGTTTTGAATTAATTACCACCACAGATCTACATCTCCTAAGAGGTGATAAAATACCATGACAACCTTTTTCCATGCACTATACCCCAAAGAATGAAATACTTTCTCTAAATCACTTAACTATTGATCAACTACAAATGGATTTGTAGTCTAATTTAATGTTGGTGTTCGTTGCCTCGTGAATCGGTCTAACATTGATCTTCCACATTGTGGATCAGGGTGCTTTATACAGGTAAGGTTATTATTCATACCCAGAGTGAGTTTTCCCGGTATGGTTATAATTTGTTCAGTACTAGTTGCATCACCAGCTCCACTATAATTATATTGAATAGGAGATAAATACCTATATGGATTATGTTCATTGATACAGTTACAATTCCTTACACTAGGCTCCATTTCTAGAAAATGGCATACACTATATTAGTTTATGAATCACAATGCATAATTCCAAACTTGTAAAATATTTTCCATAAATTTTACAGTTTGTGTATATAATCCATAATCATAAAAATGTTATATTTGGGGAAGTATTGACTCATAAATCCTTCATAATGGTTTGTAAATAAAATTTGAATTGTCCTAAGCATATCCCTTAGGAGTGTCAAAACAGGTGCCTAGTAAAGCATGTTGTCATGCCCCATGATACCCCGGCTCAAGCCTGAAACTCCTTGTCAGAGTTTTCACTCCTAGGTACATATGTTCCAGAACCACATCCACTTATAGTATCTAAATAAGGATGTATTGCTTGTAAAACCCACATAATATCAACATTAACAAAAATTTTGGATGTCCTTTTATACTAATCCTAAAAGTCTATATTAGAGTAATGTTCTCTAATCAGATTTTTCTCTAAATCCACTTTCTAAGGTAGGTACTAAAATTCCTCTAATACAAATTGTAACACCCCGACCCCAGTTACTTAGAGTTGGTTCATTATTACATAACATTGTCATGATCACAAGATATCAAGTCCCAAAAGACCAATAAATTTAGTAGCCTTGGAAGTTCTAGATGCATACAGAAGTTTCACATTACATTATGAAATCAAAAAGAAACATTATGTCTCTATTGAACACACTCATATTCCATATCATATCCCTACAGGTCGGTCATAATATACTTTTTCGCATCATGAGAAAAATAAAACATAAGAAATGGGTGAGCATAGATACTCAGTAAGGATAAAAATATAGAGGAAACTAGTATAAATAATCATAAACATCTAATGAAATGTATTAGACTAAAACACAAGACTTTTAATCATACACTATAGCATAATATGGAAAAGATAAATCAAATAATTCCATTTACATATTCACATGGATATTCAACTAGTCGAATAGTCACATGTAGTATCAATAGATAGTCTCATAATGATGGAATGCATAATACTGGAAATCATAACAACATAGTCAAGTCCTCGTTCCAAGACTACAAATAAAAATATTTTCAAGGCCATGTGCCAAGACACTAGTTTATCTCATCAGACCTACCGATGCATCGAGGTTCTATAGCGGTCCATGCCCATCACTTACTGTATCAAGTGCATTCCTTCTATGAAAAAGGTGGAAACAAAATATAAACATTTTTATTAAACTAACATATGAACTTTTAATACATTAACTATAAACTGTGAAGGACATTAAAATAGTACATCCACAATCAAACAAATCATAAAACTATCAATACAATATGGAATATTGTATCATAATAAATCAACTTCAATTAGGCAAAAAAACCAAAAATAGATGTTGACATATATGAAATTAATACAAAAACTATTTGAGATAAATATCTCTTTCTACTTTGAAATCATTTAAAATTCACATAACAATAAAAGAAAACATTTATTTTGAAAATATACATATAATATTATTAGGGATGCTTTGAAAATGTTATAGTGGTAGAAGATTTCCGCACTCTCCGTATAAGTTAAAAAAATTATTTCCTTAATTTGTCGAAAAAAGTAATAAAGTACCTTGTTTAGAAAATGACGGAATGATTCCTTTCAAAATGTTTTTTAAAAAGTCAAACATGGGTATAAATGACTTTAACCCATAGTATAAGAAAGAGTAAAAATGTTTTGAAATACATTTTGGAGAAACACGGATGTGGATGATAAATATTTCCTAGTAGACACTTACGTATTAAAATCCTTGGATAATGAAGAGATTGTAAAATTAACTCTTACCTTGTACTTTTCCTCCGTTGATGGTATGTTAACCTCCACTTTTTCGGGTGCTTCCTTTTGATTTGAAAAAAATGGCTCCATAGGATGAATTTGTAATCAATATAAGGCCACTAGGTTTAATTGAGGGTAGTTGGCAGAATATTTGAGTAAGGGATGGCCAGGAAAAATGGATTTGCAGGTGGGAATTTATGATAAGGGGAAGTACACATTTATAAGAGAGGTTAGGGGTACTTTAGGAAAAGCTTGAAATATTATTTTATTATAAAATAATTTCTGGTTTCTAATAGGTCCAAATGGATTTAGTTCGAGGATAAGGATGGTATGGGTCTAAATACTCTCAACCAATAAGATTTAGGAATGTTGAGGTCACCATATTAACTGTATTTTTAAGATATAACTCTTAGTTAAATTGTTTAACTTTTACAATGTCTTCTTGTTTTTTTGTATTACATGGTTAATATAGTTAATATAAAATGAAAACATAAGATAAAGTGGTCCATTAATAAAATATATAACTTTATATAAGTCGTTTGTCTGAATCATATATTTTTAGGGAAATTATATCATTTAATAAAATATTATTTGTTTTAAAAACTCATGTATGTCAATTTTGACACTATTATGTATTTGGTTTTTTGAAATTCATAAAAACATAATTACATAGAAAAAATACATTTCATCAACCCTAAAATTTCATATTCACATAGAAAATTTGGGTATGGCATCAAAAGTTCAATTTACATTTATTTTAATATTTAAAATATCAATTATTTCAATCATTCATTACTGAGGAAAATATTGCATCATAATTGTGTCATAAATAAATATATTTATTTTACATCTAAAATTTATTAATAAAATATGATGATGTAGAGAAATATTTTTATCTTTTTAATAAATATTTATATTCTGAGAGATAAATTATATAACCTCGTATAAAAAAATTTTTAGTGAAAGATACATGTTTATGTTATATTTTTCTATACTTTAAATTAATTTTTATAAAATTTCATTTTCACATCCAAGTGGCTCCATGGGGTTCCAAAATATACCCATGGAATACCATGTTCAGAAATACCTTATCCAATAACATTTGGATATGTGTTAGGGTAGTTTAATGTTATTATAATATTATTTTTTACCCTTATTTACCAGATTTACCCATTAACCATAGAAAATAAAATAATTATTCAAATTACTATTCATAATGTCCAAAAAATAAAAGATACCTATTTAGACAATTTGGAAATTATGATTCCAAATAAAAAATCCAATTTTCAAAATTCAAAACACAGAAGTAGTAGTTATTAATTAAAAATTAAATCTCATCGTCAAAACCAAAACTAGGGTTTTTAAGAAGTAAAAAATATCAAAAGATTGATATGTTTTTATGTACAATTTAAATGTGAAATGACATCTAATGAACTAAATTATATTAAATGATAAAAATTTAATCAAATTATACTTTTAAACAACTAAAATACATAATTTAACATAATAAATTATTTAGATTAAAAAAGTCGTTTTAAATTTAAATTTAGTATTTTTCACTATTCATAAAAATATAAAAGTTATAAGAAAAGTACCAAAAATTCACCCTATCCGAATTTTGATCTTCTGAAACAAAAAATGAAGTACATTTTGAAAAATAAAATTTATAAAATTTTAAAAGGTCGGTATCACTATTCATAAAAATGTTTTAAATGGCTAGTTTGATTGGTCGGGATGTGCTAAAACACGAAGCTGTGTACAATGAAAGCTATTGTATTATTGAAAGAGAAGCGTATCGTAGAATATTGAGAGTGTTAAAATACCAACATTAATTTTTTATTTTATTTTTAAAAAAATGATAATATTAAAAATTTAAGGGTGAAAATGAAAATCATGTTTGGTAATATTCCTTGATTAAATGTTATATAAATTTAACAAAAGATGGAAATGCATGAAATAAATGGGTTACATGGTATGATTTAATGTTATTCCATGATATGAGTGATATTTTTTATACATGTAAAAAAATTACTTCATCGTATAAATCCAAAGGTGGTTCATTAAAAATGTAACCTGGGAATCATGATATCCATATGAGTGATTTTATTAAAATGATAAAAATTGGTAAAAAAAATTGGAATCATGTTGCATAAGGATGGAAAGGTTTTTATTTTTACTACATATTACTGTGATTATTCATTGATGATATGAAATTCAAAATATGATTAAGATATATTTAGAATAAATTTGTATACATTGTTTTCCTGATATGATAAAATATATTTTTTCAAAATTTATATTTTGTTTTATATAATAGGTTGGTCCTAGAATAAATGAAGTATATTAATTAATACTTAATATCTAATTAAATATTGTATTAGTATAGATTTAATAAATTGGTATCATGGTGACTTATAACCTAGGGCCTGTTATCAGCTATTCAAAATCCACTTTTGATAATTAAATGATAATTGAAAAGGTCTTTAATTAATAGTTAATTAGCCAAAACATATTACTCTATATTTGAATCAATTTTTGATAAAATAAATTTAAAAGGGATTTTTCATTTTTATATGAGTTCTTATGATAAAATAGTATTATGTTAATGTAAATTACTTGTTTATTCTATGTATGAAATTATTCTATTATTCTTATATATATCATGGGTATAAAGAGAATGTGACTGAGTTGATGAGCCAAATGTTAGATCTATAAACATGATCATTCAATGAAACCTATGAGGTATGTGTTTCTATCACCTGGGGGTTAGGTGTATAGAAATGGTAAAGACTTGGATTATATTTGGGTTAGGTATATGTGATTTTATTTTAATAAAATTAATATAATAGTTTTGAAACATTACCTATTGATAAATAAAGTAGAAATTCTCCTTGTAAAACAAGAAGTGAGATAAAATTTTTTGCTACATCTGATGATGATGTCATAATTGAGGATAATAATTGATTATTGGGATATAGTGTAATATGTTATAACAATATAGTTTTTTAATCAATATTTAGTTAGTGGAAATAAACGTGAAAGTGAACTTGTCTTTAAGTCATGATGGGGCGTCGTGAACCCATTTTTTGGGTGATAACCATGTTGGATAAATTATACTTATTATGCTACTTTTTCCTATTACAATTGATATTATTTTACCATTCAGTGACACACATGTTGTGTGGTGTTGTTGATTATTACTCTGTTTGAGAATTTATTTTATCCTTATCCCAATGATATGAGGGAAAGGACCATTGTTAATGCATCATTATAGGAACCTAGAATTCACATGTCATGCATATTTACATGCTATATAGGTGCATTTCACTACTTTTTATTGCTTGATATGCAAGTGATTGTTCAATGATATTGTAATAGTTTACTTGTACTTGTATTACTTTGGAATTAATTGAGTTATTTACTATCTCAATTCATGATTTTTATGGGCCCTCATGGGTTGGGATGAGTAATTTACTGAGTCGGGTCATTATACTATAAATAAATGGGTGTCATTTCTAATGATAGGTGTAGGGGCACTGATTCATTGAAAATGGTTATCCAATATAAAGTGAATAATGAAATATAAAATGAGTTGGTTTCACATCCTCATCCAACCTTGTCATGTTTATTAAAGGTAAAGGAATGAACCATGAAATTAAATGCAAAATGACATGAAATGTATACTTGAGCACTAACCGATAACAGGACGTCTAAGCGGGTAGTTTGGGTAATATGCCAAGGGTATTGAGTTTTCATACATTATGTTTGTGATAATGATGCTATCTTATGATTATAAACTTGTTATGAGGGGGGGTCTTGGAATTTTTAGACCAATTCCACCATGACATAGTTGTGTCCTTCGCTAGGAATGTGGTGACTATCATGCTCCAGACATGGTGGGCCTTAGGCTGCAAGTCTTACCTCTAGGACTGCCACATGAGGTGCCGCCTTCTGTGCATGATCCAATCACTGACTCTTCAGTCCATGAATGTTTTCTATATCTGATGTAGTCCATCCATGTTTCTCCATGGGTTTCACCTACGATGGATGATCAGACCCACGAGTTCCAGCAGCAGCATCCTCCAACTTTTTCAAGGGATGGTGGTTCTCAGGCTCCTGAGTCTTCGCTAGATGTCATGCTTTCTATCATTGAGAATCTGGAAACACCTCCAGAACAGAGATTCAGGCTTGATACATACCTTTTTTCAGATTTGGATAAGAATTGGTGCGATGTGGTTACCCAGGTCGGTCGTCATTAGGGCATGTTATGGGTTGATTTCCAAACTTCCTTCTATGATTAGTTCTTTATTTAGGCACTGAGAGCTAATAGATCCAGAAAATTAATGCATATCAAGTAGGGTTCTATGTCTATTATGGAATATTCAACACGGTTCACTAAGTTACCGCACTTTTCACCGCTTGTAGCCAGTAAAGGTATTTCTCATGCTAGACATTTTGAGAATGGGATCCAGTACACCATCCGAAATCAAGTGAATGTATTTCACCTTCCTATCTTCTCAGAAATTGTTGATCAGGCCATTATCACAAAGTGTAACCTGAGGGATGGCAGGAGTACCAGGTTTAAAGAATTAGTGCCGCGTCAAGCCAGTAGTTCTTCTGGTGGCAGGAAACATTCCTTTGAGGTTCCTCATTGAGGAAGTGGCAGCCAAAGTATCCATTTTCATATCTTGGTTGTGTATCATTAATGTGGAAGACAAGGGCATAAAAAGACCCAATGTTACAGAGGCCCTATAGAGTTTCATGCTTGTGGTTGTATGGGTCATCTTCATCATTTTTGAAAGACCGTTCCACTAGCTTCAAGTGGAAGAGTATCATCATTTTCTCCACCTATAAGAGTGAGTTCTATTGTGTCGCGTTGGTCAGGTAGTTGAAATAGCACCAGAAGGTCTGGCTTGGGAGGAGGTCATGGTTGTGGTAATCTGATTACTGATTACCAGTAGTGCTAGCAGAGCATTCATGATCATGGTAGTCTATATGATGAACAAGGCTATGGATTAGGTAATTTTTATGCTTTATATATGATACTTGAGGATCAGGATGTAGGATCATCCACAGTATGAAGTACTATTCTAGTACCCTCTACTATTGTCTCTTTCTTTTTATACAGGTGCTTCAAAATCTTTCATTAATATATCTATTGTGGAATTTCTTAGAATTGAGATACAATATCACTATGGTGTAATGACCCTTGATACACCGTTGGGAATATAGATGGAGGGTATATGCTAGTGCAGGGACTATCCCCTTGAGGTTGGGAGTTACCCTTTCTTGTGTAATCTCTTTGTTCTCGATATGATAGGTTTTGATGTAATTTTCAAGATGGACTGATTAGTCCACAATCACACCTTTATAGAATGTTATCATTGTAGGATTTATTTTACATCACTAGAAGGAAACATATAACTTTTCAAAGGTGAGTTGGATTTCATGACTGGGATAGCTGGACCAAAGCCTCATGGGCTAGGTGAATTGACCACCCATATTGAAAATATTTTGATGGTGGATCAGGGTTTTCTTCAATCTTATTTCCCTCCAGTAGTTGATCATTTCAGGGAAGTCTTTCCTAATGAAATTTCTAGCTTACCTCCTAAGAGATAGGTAGAGTTTATAATTGATCTTGTTCTAGTAGTAGCTCCATTGTCCATTTCTAATTATAGGATGACACCTACTAAGCTTCAGGATCTCAAGCAATTGATAGAGGACTTATAGGGAAAAGTCTTTATACATCCTAGTACAACTTCTTGTGGTTCACCCATGATTTTATCCAAGAAGGAATATGTAACCTTACGTCTATGCATGGATTACATAAGGTTGAACTAGTTTACGATCATTAATCGTTATCCCCTTCCTCGAATAGATGTTATATTTGAACAGATATGGGGAGTAAAGGTGTTCTCTAAGATCAGCCTAAGATTAAGTTATCATCATGTGTGAGTCAAACCATCAGACATACCTCATATATCTTTCCATCGAAGGTAAATTCTGTATGAGTATCTTGTTATGCCATCTGGTCTTATGAATGCACCTATCATTTTCATGGATTTGGTGAATAGAGTTTCCCCCTATTTGGACTCTTTTTTCATGGTCTTTGTGGAGGACATCTTGGTGTATTCTCATACTCCTAACGACCATGGAAAAAATGATGAGATCGTTATGAGTACACTAATAGATAATCATATTTATTCCAAGCTTGATAAGTGTGAATTCTAGATTGACAAGGTCCACTTCTTGGGTCATATTATCTATAATCAGGAGTATTTGTTGACCTTGAAAAGGTTAGTGTTGTAGTTTACTGGGAGCATCCCAAGAACGTGTTTGATATCTGGAGTTTCTTATGGACCACTGTATATTACAAACATTTCATACAGGACTTATCACATCTTGCTTCACATATTACTGGTCTTGGAAAAAAGGGTGCCAGGTTCCCACGGTCAGACGCATGTGAGAAATCCTTTAGGAGCTAAGAGGGAGGATTGTATCGACACCTATTCAGATTCTTCCAGATCCAGGTAAAGGTTATATCGTCTTCTAAGATGCATCATATATTTTCCTACGAGTAGTGTTGATGCTGTAAGACAAAGTTGTTGCTTACAAATATTGAAAGTTGAGGCCTCACGGGAGAAACTACCCGATGCACGACCTCGAGCTAGTGTTAGATGTCCATGCCTTATGTTTCTAGAGGCATTATCTCTTGGGTGAGCACTATGTGGTGTTTAAATATCACAAGGGCCTCAAGTATATCTTTTCTCAGTGTGACTTGAACCTCAATAAATTAATATTTGTTGAATATCTACAATCCTACTACTTTGAGCTTTCCTATAATCCTGTAAAGGGTAATGTGTTCGCTGATGCATTGAGATGGAAAAATAAAATGCAATCCATATAGAAATCCAATGATTAATGGATGTTAATGACCCTCTTTTCTGAACTTCATCTGGAGTTTTATTGTAGTCACGAGAAGTCTTACCTCTCAGCCTTAGCAGTTACCTCTTCCCTCATTAAGAAGGTGGATAATAGGAAGTTTTCAAATCCTAAAGGTTGAGTTCTCGATGAGGGTATATTTGGAGATAACCTAGCTCTGGATTAGTCTATGGATAGAGATGACATCCTTCATGTGCGTCGATGTGTCTGGGTTTTCATAGATATGAGAGAGGAGTTGATGAAAGAATACCATGCTTCTTAGTGGGTAGTTCATCCAGGCATCTCAAAGAAGTATCTTGATATGTGACACCAGTATTGGTGGCTAGGGATGAAATGTAAGATTTTAGGCTTCATTACTAGGTGTTCCACCTATCATCAGGTTAAGACAGATCACCAGAGACCTACATGCTTGTTACAGTATCATCCAGTCCTATCATGGAAATGGGAAGATTTTGCTACAGATTTCATAGTCATCTTACCTAGGTCATCAAGGCGTAGTGATGATATCAAAGTAGTCATTGGATGACTAAAGAAATCTACCCACTTCATTTCTATATGGGATAATTTCTTAGTTGATGTGTTGGGAATACTATATGTATGTGAGATCATACAACTACATGGGGTTCCACATACTACTATTTCATATAGGGATGCTCATTTAACTTCATTATTCTTGAAAGGTTTGCAGAAAGCTATGGGGACTCCAGTGCTTCTACGCATAGATTTTCACCCTCAGAACGATGGACAATCTGAATGAAAAATACAGGTTCTAGAGGATATGATCTCATCATGTTTCCCTGATTTCAATGTTTCTTTGGAGAAGCATATACCTCTCTTCGAGTTTTCTTATAATAATAGTTTTCAGGGGACAATTCATATGGGTCATTTTAGGGGATTATTGGTTCGGTCATGTCATTCACCCTTGTTCTGTCTAAAGGCAGGTGAGGTAGCCCTTCTACGTCTTCATCTTTTTCAGAAGACTTCATAATAGGTTCAGCTGATCAAGAAGCATATGACTACTAATCAGTCTAGATATAAATCTAATGTCGATCACCATGGACAACCTCTTGAGTTTGAGGTTGGGGATCATGTTTTTCTTTGGGTATTTCCTAGGCTATGGAATAGATGGTTAAGGAAGAAGGGAAATTTTTTTCCTTGTTATGTTGGGTTATTTGAAATTCAAGAGAGATTCGGGCCGGTATCCTATCGGTTTCTACTACCTCATAGGTACTATGACATGCACAATGTCCTTCATGTCTCATGGATTTTGCAATATCATTCTGACCTATCTCATAGATTTGATCCTAATTAATAGGAGTTCGATTTCAATGCTACCTTTGAGGAATATCTGCTACGCATCATTGACTGAAGCATGAAGGCTCTCTGATGAAAGTTTTTCCATATCGTATAGGTGCTATACCAAAATGGTTGAGTACAAGATGAGACATGGGAGAGGAAATCCAACGTATTTTCCCAGTGGCAAGAGTTGTTCTCAAACAGTGTTTCTTTACCCATGGAAGTAGAACACATGGGATAGTTCTTTTAAGGGGGAAATACTGTAAGAACACGATTTTTACTCAGGTATGGATCCTTTAATTTTTTTTCTAAATAATCACTTTAGACCTAATATGGATGCATAATGATTTAGTAAAGGTTATGAGGGTGTTCATATCTTTCTCAGATCCCAAAACCCATCTTTTGGGGGGGGGAATGGCTTGGCGGATAGCTTAGAGTAAATTCTGCGGGGTTTCTCCATAGTTTTCATAATTTTGTGAATGGTGTTTTTTCAGACAGAGCCATATCGCATGGTTTTTGCATGACTTTGCAGCCTAACTGTGAAGAATTCCCCTTTTTTAGGTACTCGTGCATGGAATGCACATGGTTTGATCAAACCGTGCAGAGGATGTCTTTTTGTGAGAACCGCCTCACACAGTTTTTGCACGGTTTGACAAACTGTATAGACAAACCGTACGGACAAACAGTGCATAGGTTAAAATCCTTTGTAAATTTCCAGTTTCTCCCTTAGTGATCTATTAAGGCAACCCTTCCTCCCTAATCCAAGAACCAGTGGGATTAACCCCTTTTCCTCTCAATTTGGAACTTTTTGAAGGCCAAATCTAGGGATCAATATATCTTCTTTTTATGGTATCGGATCGAGCTTCCATTCATCACGTTGGATGTGTAACGGTAAGTACTCGAGTCCTCTTTATCTATTAATCTTATTTCTTTATCTCAACATAGATATAATCTTGTGAGAACTTTTCACCTTTTCATTGATCTACATTATTTTGAAGAAAATCAATGGCTGATACCAGAGGTGGAGAGTTATACAACCCTAAGGTGGGTGGTCTATAACTCATCCCTAATGTTTGTTAAATGTGAAATATTCATATGGGCCCACTAATTTGATCATGGGGAATTTCTTCAGTTAACTTTCCATTTTTATACTTGTTATAATCCTACGGTTAACCTCTTTTCAAATATGTGATTAGTTGTTAGGGGTTACACCCCCAACTCAATCTGCCCCATGTCAAAGGTTATTCCCTATTTGGGTTTTAGTCTTTTCTCATTTTTAAGCCACCATTAGGTTGTGCCTTCACTTTACCTTCCTAAAGGTGATCCCTTATATAATAAATCGATTTTTATTAATTAGAATATTATAATGGAATGTACCATATATGCTCACAAATTGACCCACCTAAGGTAAGTTCTTTCAAATGATTATTAAATGTGAAATGTGGAATGGAATGTATACTAAGTATATAACTTGGCCTTATCAAAAGAGATTTAATAAAGGTTACATGTCTGTAGCACCCCTTCCCATATTGAAGGAAGGTAGCAGAGTGAACCTCAAAATGGAATATGCCTTAATGGTTAATGAAGACTTGAATAAACAATTGAATTTCTACTTGGAATATACAAAAAAATGAAGATAGGGCTTGAACTTAATGAATAATTACATGATTAAAATATAAAAAGGGAATGTACTAACTTGATCTCTCCATGGATTCTGAGAGGAGAATACCTTGGGACTCAGGAACCCCATTTTTATTCAAGGATGTGGTTTTCTTATGTTGATGCCCACGTAGAATCTAATTCTTGTCTATTCCTCAGATGCCTGATATAATACAGTATGGTCCATATATTATTATAGGATACCTCAGATACACTCCTTGGAAACAGCATTCACCAGTAGGTTCCAAGGTGAAATCCTATAAGGCCATGTCTTTGCTTATCCTCATTTTACCTTGGTCAATCACCTTTGACTCCGTAGGTGCCTTATTATGAAATGCCTTATATTACGCTCCATGGAATAAACTCTTACACCTTATCTAGACTCATATTCTACTGAGTTGGCAATCCATGAGATCTACATTGCCTTGGTTATTACACTGGAACTCCCTAAATGGATATCATTTTCGGGTTTCCTTGTTTCATCTTAGGAACTTCACTACATATACTATCATGATGTGATTTCAATGCTGGCTAAGCCTCATGTGACCTATTAACTTAAACGGTAGTTACTTAATTAATGAACTTGTTTCTTGTTCAGAAACCAGTTGAGGGCTGACAGAGGTACTTGGGTATTTAGTTATATTGTACTGCTTCCTTTATATATACACGCCTGCACACTACTATATTCCATTACATAGGTCATATGTTATAGACACCATTGGTGGTAACCCATTGAGATTTATCTTACACCCTATCTGGGTGTCGTTTGGCACCCGTAATATATTACATGGTTACAGGTGTTGAAAAAGGGAAGCATACGGCATCAAACACTTGATTTCATTCTATTATGATGGAACTTGATAGCAAATGACCGAGTTGGATAATTGGATTCTTGGATTAGCCTTTGTTTTATTTTACCCTATGGATCATGTTATGCTTCTTGTCTTGTATCCATTTTTTACTATTTTATAGTGACATGACATTACATCATCATTGTTCCAGTTGACAAAGTTATTATTATTCTCGTTTATCTATTGCATCAGTTTTCTTCCACTATTTATTTATATTATATATATTTCATTTGTTTCCTACTAATTTTTATATCCTTATTATATGCTACACTCTACTAATGAGTGAATAGTCTTCCCACAGACACACCCTATACCCTCGCTGATAGTTGACAGCATCTGGTGTTTAGGGAGATGCGCTTGAGGCTGTGTGGCCCACCGAGCTCCGGGCATTCAGGTTCTGGAAGTCACAAAAAATTAACATGATCTTATTTGACTCTAAATATTAGACTTAATACAATGGTGTATGATGAAATTTTTAAATTAAAATCAAAAAATCATAAAAATTAAGATTTGTGCTAATCCCGTATATGGGATGAAATAACAGGGTTTTAAAGTGGGAAAATTTCAAATGTTTTTTATGATTTTATATTCAGTTTCAAAGTGAAATTGATTCTAATGAATTAAATTAAATTAATATATTTAATAATTATCTAATGAAAACTTAAAACATAATTATAACATCATTTATCATTAAAATTTTATTAGACAAAAATGTAGTTTTTAACTAAATGAAGTATTTTTAACAATTCTCCAAAAAATGAAGTTTCTCATAAAAATGCCAAAACATTACCTTTTGATATTTTCAAGGTTATGAATTAAAAAAAATTATTTTATAAAATTAGATTTCTAAATATGTATAAATTTAATTTTATTATTAAAAATTGGTTTATTTAAGAAAACCGTATTTTCAATATAAAGGGGTTTACCAAAAATCTCATCTTTCATTATCAATATGTTTTATTTATATGAAGTAATTACAAAAAAAATTTTGAAAGTAGTTATTATTATTAAAATAACTATGTTTAATGGTAAGGTTATAATTATCTCATTTAATTAATTATATATATATATATACGTTTCATAGAAACTCAGTGTTGCATGCATCATATGCCAAGTCGGTGTTGCTTGTAGTGCAAGCCAAGTTGGTATTGCGTGCAACACAATCCCAACTAGTATTACATGTGAAAGGAATTTTTGACTAAGTGTTTTAAAACACAGATATATATATATATATATAACTATTTTCAGTTTCATGTAAAATGAATAATATTGGAATGATAATTTAATTTGAAGAAAAATAAATCTCAAAATCTCAAGGTGTTCAATTCTACCCAAATTAAAATGTATTTCTCCCTAAAATTTTTTCTGGGTTATCAAACTTTTAATACATGAAAGTTTCATTCATAGAAACCCACATCATAAAAATGGAAAATAAAACATCCCTTAAAAAGGGAAATTTGGAACCATAATGGTTACCCAAAATAACATATGACTGGGTTTCCACAAAGAAGAACATAGGTTGGGAGTGAACATTGTACATGGAGGAAAATCATAGATATTTATAGGGAGTGATTGAGGTCATCAATCACAATTAATTGAATGATTGAAAAAATGTCATGGGCCTTAGATTCATAAATATGTGATGATTTAAAAGGTTATTTGGTCAATGAAAATTAATGTATTAGGACAAAAAAAATTGATCACTTTTAGAATGTCGGGTACTTTTTGATAAATTTCTATAAAAAAATATCATTATTGGGTTATTCTTTGAAAAATTTCTAATACATCCATTAACTCATGGAATGAATTTCTATAAATTAATATTGATGATTAAAGAACTAAAATTTTAGTGACCCAATATTTTATTAATGGAAATTCATTTCTTATAAATATTTCATATAATCACATAAAATCACAACACAATGAACTGCTAAGTACTATGAGACTTTTAAACATAATTTTGACACTTTTGTGATTTGAATTTCCAAAATCTGACATACACGATTACGATCAGTAAGATGATTGGAGTCTCATAAGGGGAAAAAATTATTAGTTAGTAGTAACCTACCCTTATGAATAGTAAAACATCCTTATAAATATTAAATCATACAAAAGAATAGTATCCTCACTCATGTTTGTATAAATAAAATTTCAGTATCTTATAGGTGATAATATGACCACAGTAAAAGTATTGGTATTTTTGTAAACCATAAATAATTAATTTCAATTAATTAATTATTTTAAAAAAAAATTATTTTCCTAAAATGTGTTCATAAATTAACAACTTTATGGATCCTATATTTAAGAAAATTTTCTAAGGCCTTAGGTAATTTTTGATAACATTATAAAATCAGTTATAGTTTTAAAATCTGTAATTTTATAAGTAATTATTATGTTGATTAAAAATTAAATTAATCATAACTAGAAAATTAATTTTAAAAAATGGGATCCATTTTGGGATATTACATGTCGATAAATGATTAGGGTTAATTTTTTGATTTTTCTAAATTACTTGATTTTTTTATAAATAGTAAAATATGGTAATTTATCGTATATATAAATAATATGCTAAATAAACTATTCCTAGTATCATGGTTGATATAATAAAACTTAGTTAAAATTCACATTCACTTTTTACTATTTTTTATTATGGAATCATCACTATTTCTAGTCTTGAGAGAAATTAATGAACTAAGGAATTAAATATTATGAAAACCCTCCTCTCCTCCACTATAAATACCACCCCTCCTTACCTCTTCTCATCAGTCCTCTCATGCCTAATTACTTGCCTAAATTATGTATAAATCTCTCCCCAATATCCTTCCCCACTTCTAAGAGCCCTTAGTCTCTTCAAAAGACCAAATCCTATACCCTTAAGAGGCTCTCAATGAGGATTGATTCAGGAGGTAAATTTCTCTTTTCAATTATTTTACTTTATTTTCAAGTTCATTTTCTTTCATCTCTATCCTTACCTCTCCTCGCCCAAATTTTATGACAAATCTAGTAAATTAAATGTTCTGGAATTGTGTTATGATAATATAATAAGTTATTATCATCTCTCCTTTACTCTTCTTTTATACTAGTAGTAAAGACACCATATGAGATGTTTTAATTTACCACATTCAAAGACGATGGGTTTTCAATATCTTTTACCATCTTCAATTCTGGTCATGAATTTTTTTATTATTTTTTAACCATATTATTATTTAATATATCCTATTTAAGGTTCTATAATAATATTCTAAACGTGATATTAAATTATAATGTGAAATGAGTTTGTAGTGATCCAAAACCGCCAATAAACCCAAAAGGTTATCACTGAAGTTTTATATAATGATTCTCCCTCACTCCAAATAACCAAATAAATTTTATAACCATTTAATCATATGTATTTTTACTAATGTAATATAAATTCAATAATTGACAACCACTCTCATCAGAAACGTGTGTCGGAATATTAACCGATCATTAAAAGCAAGGAAGGAAACGAACTTCAAAAATGAAATTGAACCTCATAACCAATAAAACAGGTTATGAATGAACTCAAAATGTTATAGTAATTTATTTACATGTAAAATATGTTTTTTAACTATTACTTAATTAACCTAATAAATTTATTCCGGTCATTTATATCATGTAAATAACACCATTGGACGTATGGTAAGGGATACTCTCTATTTCACTTTTATTTAAGAATTTCCTCTATGTTATACCCTTTTATGTGTAATCCATAATGATAGGGTATGATTTATATCCTCCCCCATACTTCCCTAATTATTTATAAGTGATGATAAACTACATTATCTCTCATTAATCCCTCTTAAGTACACATGATACCATGTCGATAATTACTAATGGATTCTACCCAAACCACCTTTGTTCCTTCGGGTTTCATTATCTTCCTTTTACCAAAATGAAGATATATTATATTTTTTATGTTCATATTATAAATTCTATTTAAATGTACCAAATTCATTTATCAAGAAACTTTCATCATTCTCTTTTGGGGATATACATGTTTTTAAGTTATTCCCTCCTAAATACTTTCTGATAAGCAAACCTATTTTGAGGGAACTTCTGGAATTCTTACATGATTTCAAGTGAAATATATCTTATGTTTTAAGCCACAATTGTGTTTATAAAATCAGTCTTTTTTATTATGAAAACCTTCTTGGTTCACTTCTGGTTTAATATAAAGTATTGTTCCCTATTCTGTTTTAAAGGATCTATATTATTTTCCTTAAAACGGCACTAAAATGTTTTAATTAAAAAAATTGTTAAATAATTTTCTTACATGTTGTCACATATACTTGAAATTACTTACCATGATACATTCCTATTTTCCCTTATTATTTCCCATGTTTATTTTAGTTCCTTTCTTTCATGTTCACTTTTATGATACACCCATTTGTTATGCGTTATGAAATGATTATGGTACCCAATTATTTCCATGGGTAACCCTTTTTTATGTAAGATTTATTATGTATGATTATTTATGTGAAAAAATATTCATGAAAAGTTAATAGGGGTACACCCAGATAGAACTTCAACGCATTGGGTAAATTTGAGTCTTGTGAGAGGTTATGTGCGACGGTCTTGGGGGTTAGCCTTGTCCTGTGCTACCATGTGTGCCGATCATGGAGGTTCACCTTGGCTTGTGCTAGTATGTGCAATAGTCTGGGAGGTTATCCTTGGCTTGTGCTACCATGTGCGATAGTCTTGGATGTTAGCCTTGAATCATGATAGAGTCGTCTTTTATGTTTCTGCCTCATTATTATGACTCCATGTTTATATGATTCCATGTTTATATGTTATGATTCCATATGTACATGCCTTTTTATATCATCATGTCGTGCTTTATATCCTATGTGTTAATACTTTGTTCTTATGGTTATTCCCATAATGGGATATTTAGATCATCCCTTTATTCATGTGTTCTGCCAACGACCATATGCAGATGTTTGAGCATAATGAAAGTTAGTATATCAATTGGAAGATTAAATAAGGAAATGTTTTATTTAGTTTCATATTTTCATATATATGTACCTAGTATTCCAATACACTAGAATTTACAATCCTTGGCTTGTACTATGATGTATAATAATTATTAAAATCATGTAATGTTAAGTGTAAAGGTCAAGGGTATCTATAGTTCGATGTAGAGGATAGTCTAGTTGTTTTTGGAGCTTAAGAATTGAGAAATTTAGTAATAACCTTAAGGATGAGACTATGTATAAGAAAAAATCCCTAAATTTTGGTAATTATAGAGTAAGTGGTTTATCAAGGAAATATATCCATGTCTGGATAAAAATAGGTAGAGTTGTCTCTAGCACAGATGTATCTAGGGGTAAAACCCAAAACCCCCACTTTGAGTGAGACTCAAACAAGAAATTGTTCAGAAAAATGGGAAATGTTACACTCTTGGTTTGACACTCCTGGGGGATATTATTTGGTAAATTCATGAGCTTAATACAAACCATTATTAAGGAAATAGAAAAAAACCATAAAGAAAATAAGTTAAGAAATAGAATAAGGATAACCTAGATCTAAACCTACAAAGTCACAAGTTAAGATATACTTCTCATTTACAAGTTTATCCTCTTATGTTCATAGTTTCTTTTTTATGCTCAATAGCTAAGTATTAAACACCTCTAATTGTACATTATTTTTCATAGTTAATGGAGGGAAATATAAGAACATGTACCAGCAATCAATGTGATAGGGAACCTGAATATTTCCCGATTGATATGCCTAATATGATGGGAATGGGTACTAAAAACTTAATGGTAGTACTTTCTTAGCTGGCTCATGTTATGAATAATTACTTCAATCATGTGAAAATACCATTCTCCTCCAAGGAAAGAGAAATTTATTGTTAAATCATTCGTGTGTCAAAGGCCTCCCATGTTTAGTGGATCATCTGATCCCCTCTTCACAGAATAGTTGATTAACACCATTGACAAGATATTCTCTATCCTTTGGTGCTTAGAAGAAGAGAAAGTCATACTAGTGGTATGTTGTTTTGATGGGGAAGTTGATCAGTGGTGGAAACTGATCAGCAATACAAATACCAAATTCAAGATAATTTTTTTCAACAAATATTTCCCCCAAACCCTCTATCACAAGATGGAAAGAGAGTTCCTAAGACTCAAGAAGAAGGAAGATAAGTCAATCGGGGTGTATGACACTAACTTTACAAGGCTTTCAAGGTATGCCTTTGGATATTTCATGAACACCAAAAGTAAGGTGGATCGCTTATTTAGTAGACTAAATCTGATTATGTGAAAATCGTTGGTGATTTGAGACTTTAACAGTTATCAAGAGATTGTCATCTCTTCCATCAAGGTTGAAATGGAGATAGGAGACTCTCAGTGGTATCGTGGGCCTGATGACAAGAAGAGGAAAATGGAATCTAATTTTATTGGCCCTGCAAATAAATTCAATGATGTAAAAAAGCTAGATCATCACACATGTAAAAATTCTGAGAAGAAACATCCTAGGAACTATCTAAAGGGAACCAAGAATTACCATAAATGTGGAAAGTTGGGACATCTGGCTAATAACCTGCCGACAGGATATAAAAAATCTCAATAATGTGGAAGAAGAAAGGAAGGTTTAGATCAACACTCTTCCTATAGTGCAATGTTACAACAACAAAGATCATGGGAATTATGAAAAAAATTTCCCTAATCTGATGGTTATTAGAGCCAATCAACAACAACCTCCATGACAACAAGGTTTATTCTATCACTACTGCTGAGGAAGAACCGGACAACGATGTGGTGATAAGTATGATAGTTATTCATTAATGAATAGTAAATTTATTATTTGATTATGATTCTACACATTCTTCATAATATTCCATGTTTAGTAGAACGATTCAAAAACCACCAAAATGTTTTGAGGATAAGTTATCTCTGAGAACAGCAAATGGGGAAATTATTACATCCATGGTTTATAACTCCTCCTTGATTAACGATTGTGTATTAAACCCCCAAGAAACTCTTTGTACTTATTTTAGTGGAGTTTTGTTATTTCTTAGGCATGGATTGGATATCTTTATATCAAAACAATATCAACATTTAGGAATTGGATATCACTCTTCACATCCTGAATCATCCTCCAATTCTTTAAACGTGTAAGGAGGAAGATGAATCCCCATTAGAATAATTGTCTCATGTGTGGATATTAATTCCTTATGATAAATCATATCTAGATCAAATGATTGAGACAAAGGATAGAATCATTCTTGAAGACATTCCCATTGTGAGGGATTACACTGATGTATTCCCCGAAGAGTTGTCTGGTCTTCCACCTGATTGAGAGGTTGAGTTCTCAATTGAACTTATTCCTGGATCTCTGTCTATATCAAAGACACCTTATATAATGGCCACTATAGAGATGGAAGAGCTGATGAATCAGTTACAGAAGAATCTGGGGAAGGATTTTCTACAACAAAGTGCTTTACTATGGGGTGTGCCAGTCCTCTTCGTCAAGAAGAAGGATGGATCAATGCACCTCTGCATTGATTATCACGAACTCAATAAAATCATGATAAAGAACGAGACTCCCCGTCCACAGATAGATGAATTTTCTGATCAACTTTGTGGGGCCAATTAATTATCTATGGTGGACTTTTGGTTGGGATATCACCAATTAAAGGTGAGAAAGTAAGATATTCCCAAGAATACCTTTCGAATGAGGAATGGACACTATGAGTTCACAGTTATTCCCTTAAGAATCACTAATAACCCTTAAATTTTCATGGATTTAATGAATAGAGTCTTTAGATATTTCCTCAACAAATTTTTGGTAGTCTTTATTAATAACATTATGATATACTCCAAGACCAAGGAGGAACACGAGGAGAAATTGAATATTGTGCTAAAGAAATTGCAAAGGGGGAATCTATATGAAAATTACAATAAATGTGAGTTCTGAATAGAATAATTATCATTATTGAGGTATGTTATAACCAGAAAATGGAAATCTGTGGACCCTTCCAGGACAAATGAAATAAAAGAGTGGCCCAGGCCAATATCAATAATGGAGATCCACAGATTTCTGTGTAACACCCGAGACTTTTATGTTATCATCAAAGGAATCTTTTTCTACACAACACTTGCTTGGCTTTCTTTACACGCAATCGCGACCTTCCTCGATAGCTTGCGTCGTACGCAATACCGAGTTTCACTAAACAACAATATGCTATTAAAACTAGCCGTTATGAATAGTAATAACCACTTTTTGAAATTTTATAAATTTTATTTTTCAAAATGGACTTCATTTTTGGACTCAGAATATCGAAATTAGCCTAGGGTGAAATTTTGGTATTTTTCTGAAAACTTTCAATTTTTGATGAATAGTGAAACCACTAAGTGGTAGGTTAAAAACTGAATTTTGCATAAAACTTAATTTTACCGCTTCTGTGAGTGGAATTTCAAAAATCCGAGAGACACGGTTAATATCAAGGACTAAAATGTGGTTCAATAAGATGAAAATAATTTTTTGGTGAATAGTAACTTTTTACTATTTTTACCGCGGTTAATAGTAAATAGGGTAACTAAGGGTAAATATGATATTAATATTACCCTAACACATGTCCTAATTCTATTGGACAAGTGTAATTCGACCAAAAACAAACTTAGGAATAAAATATGACCATTTAGGCCCACTTGGATTAGATTAGGATATTTATTATTAATTTATTTAAAGAAGGGTTAAAATAGTTAAAATCAAAGTTTAATAAGTAAATCATTTTTAATATAGGGTTATACATAAGATAAATTCGATTGTAAATATTAATTAGAAAGCTAAAACGATTTCCTACATGATGGTATTTTATTTGTAATTTTTAGACATCAAATAATTTAATTTAATTATGACACAAAGATGATGCAGTAATTATCTTATTAATGAAATATTGAAAAAATTGATAATATAAATACCAAAATAAATGTAATTTGAGACTTTTTATGAATTCCACTAATTTTCTAGGTTACTATGATATATTAGTAATGATTTAATTAACTTGGTTCGAACATATAATTCTGTTATGACTTTCACAAAAATCATATATCAAATAGTGTCAAAATTGACACAAAATAGTTTTTAAATCAAATATTATATTATTAATTGTTATTTTATTCCTAAAAATCTATGGTTCGGCCAAATGACTTAGATAAGGATATATATATTAATAATAAACAATTTGGGGTTCGTTTGGCATGTTATAGTAAGTGTATTAACCATATAGTGAAAGAAAAAGACATGGTAAAAGTTAAATTATTTAACTTAGAGTTAAATCTAATTGATAAGGGTAAAATAATACCCTAAACTTGTCTAAATCTTATTGGTTGATAGGATTTCGACCCTTCCCCACCTTAGCTTCGAAATAAGACCCTTTGGAACCATTATAAACCGATTTTGACTTTAATATAAAATAATATTTTGAGATATTCCTAAGGTGCCCCTCTCCTCCCTTATAAAAGGGCACCTCCTCCCCCTCCTCCTCACACCAATTTGAGCACTCAAGCTCGGCCAACCCCTGCCATTTTCTCCTCTCCACTTCCCTAGAATAATCCTAGAGGTCCTGGTCTTCTCCAAAGACCAATCTTAGTTCCTTAAGTGGAGGATTCAAAGAGGCGTTCCAAAGAAGAGGTAATATCCATTACCGATCTTTTCAATTTCATTCTTCTTCAACTTCTTCTTCTTTAGTTGTTTCATGATAAAGTAATAACATCAGTATTACTTACATACTGATATGTTATTATAAATATGAAACAACCCTAATTCACCTTCTATCCATCCTACGGAAAAAAATGAAATCACCGCGCGTGCGTACGTACGGAATACCGTCTCCACGCCGTGGTGTAATCTATTTTCCACCATCACCTTACAAGGATGGGTATAATGGTGTAATGAGTAACTATATATGATTATTATTAAGTAATATTGATACTGAAATAATATATATATACTCCAATACAATTCCACGATCATAGGAACGATATCATCACTCGTGCGTACGTACGGAATACCGTCTCCACGATGTGATGCGACTCGTTCTACATGATCTTCATTTTATAATGATTATATAAATGAATTGAATGAATGAATATGGTATATACTACACTAATACCATTCTGGAAATGAATTATCTATAACCTAAAGATAAGAATAAGAATTTATTCGACAAAACACGCATAAGAACAAAAAGTTATAAAGACCCGAGTAACAAGTAACAATGAAATATTACTAACAAGAAGCTAATAATATGACCATATATGATATCATATAAATATGTATGATTCTGGAATAAGTCAATAACATTATTTAAACCATTATACAGGAGCTTCGGACACGTACAAAGCAAATTGGACCTAAGGTAAGGGAAATATCACAATCTCATTTTTATCCGAGATTGTTTATTCGTAAGTATTTACTGGGGTGTATTTTATCATCCACATCCATGTTCCCTCAATATGAAATATTGTTTCCATCCACTTGCAATAGTTTAAATCCAATTTTACCCTTAGGTGAGTTTTTAGTAAAGAATATGAAAGGAATCTTTTGTCGTTTTTCCGTACGAGGTACTTTTTGACTTTTCCGACAAGAGTACGAAGAATGTTTTTTTTTAACTTATACGGCATGAATGGATTTTTAAAACATTATTTCCAAGAAGATTCCTTTACAAGTTTTCAAGTTTATTTTAAATCAACTTCTTTTATTTTAAAGTTGTATGACATGTTATGGAAGGAAAAATGTTTTTGAAGAAGAAAGGATATTTTCCTCAAGAATTCAATACAAGTGTTTTATCAAAATTATTTTCCATCTAAGATAATAAAGGGTTCTGTTTCTATCCATATTTTTACATTGGTTTGACTATGTTGTGATGGAATTATGTTTATGAATTCCTTTATCATATATGAATTGATTTATGATGTCATGATGTTTCAAGAATCCCATTTTTGTTATATGTGTTATGCGATGATGTATGTTTTATGATTATGTGGCACACATAAGAAAGGATTCATTATAAGATGGGTGGGACCTATATCTCCCTCCAATGCATTGGGTAAAGATTTTATATCTCATGAGATAGACATGGCTGGAACGGAAGGTTATTTCGGTTCAGTGATACAGGACTGAAACGAGGAGTGAACTCGGTTCAGAAAGGGACTTTGTCCACTAAGATAGTCTTGGCAATGAGTCATGACTAACAAGAAATGATTTTCCATGATTATGTGTGCATGCCACAAAGTTTCAAGTTTTATGTTATGATTATGGGGATCTCATTTTCACTTCTATGATTTGTTCCATGTTAAGATATTATGATCTCTTTTGCAGGTTGTGATTTTCAAAAAGATATGATATGATTTTTATTTCTTTTGTATACCCTTACTGAGCATTTGAGCTCACCCTTTTATGTTTTCTTTTCCCCAGGTCAGGAAGATGGATATTAAATTGAATATGCTAAAAGGGACCCTAGATATGATGAAATAAACGGGAGATACTGTAGAAGATTTATGAACCAGTTGTTTATTTTTCCCAGTTTCTAAAGACACTATACCTATACGGTCCTTTGTGGTTTTGTCATATGTTGTAATAAGTGTGCTTCAATTTTGAAGTATTAACAATGTATGTAAAGTATGGGTCGTTAGAGTTGGTATCAGAGGAAAGGTATAGTCAACCTTTGGAAACTAGGATGTGAAAGCCTTAGTAAGAACCCAAAGGATAAGTCTAAGCATAGAACACAATCTTAGTGTTTTAGAAATGGCCTTGAATAACCTAGGATAAGACCTTAAGCATGAAAATTTTATTCTTTAATTATGTGGTTTCCTATTATAATTAGTGTTGCTCACACTATTCTTCTTGGTTTTAGTCAATGGCTGGAACCCGAAGGAACCGTGTTAATGCGGAATGCGATGGGCAATGCAATGATTGTCCCCCTGAGCAACCAAACGATATGGGAGCTGGAATGCAAAATCTTGTAGCCATGCTCACACAACTTTCTCAAGCTATGAATCATGCAGGATTTCCAAACGAGCAAAGGAGGGAGCAACATTCTGTTGAATCCTTCATGAGGCAGCGTCCACCTTCTTTCAGCGGGTCTACTGATCCATTAGTTGCTGAACAATGGATTAGTACTACTGAAAAGATATTTTCAGTTCTTCAATGTTCTGAGCATGATAAAGTCATCCTAGCAGTGTATCGTTTGGAAGGAGATGCTGATCAATGGTGGAATCTTGTTAAGAATACGAGGCAACGGGATGAAATTGAGTCTATGGAATGGGACGAGTTCAAGAACTTATTTTTCAATAAGTACTTCCCTCGTATTCTCCGAACAAAGATGGAGAAAGAGTTCCTTGAACTGAAGCAAAGGGATGATGAATCTGTTAGTACCTATGAAGCAAATTTTACAAGACTTGCAAGGTACGCTTCTGGTATTATTATCCAACCTGAGAGTAAGATCGATCGATTCTTTAGTGGCTTAAAACCAAGTCTTCGAAGGGCGTTAGCCATAAGGGACTTCAATAGCTACGAGGAAATCGTTCGATGTGCTCTCAAAGTCGAGATGGAGATTGGAGTAACCCATCAGTCACATGGGTTTGATAAGAAGAGGAAGATGGAATTCAAAGGAAACTCTAAAGAGCACACTGAAAAGAAGATGAACTTTCCATTATGCTCAAAGTGTGGAAAGAAACATGGAGGGAGTTGTCTTAAAGGGACAAGTAAATGTTTTAAATGTGGAAAGGAAGGTCATCGGGCATTTGAATGCCGTGATAATGGGAAGAAGATGTCTAATGATTCAAATAAAGGAAGGGATACACAGAATGAACCTACAACACTTCAATGTTTCAAGTGCAAGGAGATGGGGCATTATGCCAATCAATGCCCAAATCCAAGGGTTGATGATGATGGTCGACGTCAACAAAATCTTAAGGCTAAAGACAAAGGAAAGTCACATGCAATTTCTATCAGCGATGTGGAGTACGATAACGAAGTGGTGAAAGGTACACTTACCGTCCACTCTAAAGTAGCAAATGTTTTATTTGATTCTGGATCCACCCACTCTTTTATTTCTAAAGAATTTTCTAAGGGTATCACCGTATTACCTCAACAATTAGATGTTGAGTTATCTGTGACAACACCTAATGGCACATCAGTCGCATCAAAAGTTTATAATTCTTCTCCGATCGAAGTTTGTGGGAAAGTGCTTCCTGCAAATCTTGTGATCCTTCCTTTAGTGGAATTTGATGTGATTCTTGGCATGGATTGGCTTTCTCTACATGGAGCTCATATCAATTGCCAAAGAAGGGAAGTCACATTTCATATTCCAGATCAATCTACGATCGTCTATCAATGCAAGGATGAACATAACCTTCCAGTGGAAATTTCTTCCATCTTATGGGTATTGATTCCACTAAATGAAGGTTATTTATCTCAAATGGTTGGTGAGAAACTCACGATTAAGAATATGCCCATCGTACGGGAGTTTGATGATGTCTTTCCGGAGGAATTACCGGGTCTTCCACCAAATCGTGAAGTTGAGTTTTCAATAGAACTCGTACCGGGTGCTTTGCCTATTTCAAAGACACCTTATAGAATGGCCCCAATTGAGTTGCAGGAATTGAAGAAGCAACTCCAAGAGAATCTTGATAAGGGATTCATACGCCCTAGTGCGTCACCTTGGGGAGCACCTGTTCTTTTTGTTAAGAAGAAAGATGGATCAATGAGACTCTGCATTGATTATCGAGAACTTAACAAGATCACTATCAAGAACAAATATCCTCTCCCACGCATTGATGACTTATTTGACCAACTACGCGGAGCTCAATACTTTTCCAAGATTGATCTTCGTTCAGGGTATCATCAATTAAGGGTCAAAAGGGAGGATATACCAAAGACGGCTTTCCGTACAAGGTATGGACACTATGAATTTATAGTGATGCCATTTGGTCTTACTAATGCCCCTGCTATCTTCATGGATCTAATGAATAGAGTCTTTAGAGACTATCTTGATCAATTTGTGGTAGTCTTTATAGACGATATTCTTGTCTATTCAAAGAGCAAGGAAGAGCATGAAGATCACTTGAGAATTATATTAAAGACACTGAGAAAGGAGAAGCTTTATGCCAAATTTACCAAGTGTGAATTTTGGCTTCAAAAAGTTGCATTTTTGGGTCATATAATCTCAAAAGAGGGGATATCTGTGGATCCAGCAAAAACAGAGGTTATCGAAAGATGGTCAAGACCAACAAAAGTAACTGAGATCCGAAGTTTTCTTGGTTTGGCTGGATATTATCGACGTTTTGTAAAATATTTTTCACGATTATCTAATCCACTCACCAAGTTGACTCGGAAAGGAGTTAAGTTTGTCTGGACAGAGGAATGTGAAGAGAATTTCAAGGAGTTGAAAAGAAGGTTATCTAGTGCACCTGTGCTCACACTGCCTTGTAGTGGAGAAAGGTTTGTGATCTACAGTGATGCATCCAAGAAGGGATTGGGGTGTGTTCTTATGCAAAATGATATGGTGATAGCTTATGCCTCACGACAGTTGAAAATCCATGAGAAAAATTACCCAACACATGATTTGGAGTTGGCTGCGGTAATCTTTGCATTAAAGATTTGGAGGCATTACCTTTATGGTGAAAGGTGTGATATTTATACTGATCATAAAAGTTTAAAGTATATTTTCACACAAAAGGATTTGAACATGCGTCAAAGAAGATGGTTGGAGCTGATTAAGGATTACGACTGCTCAATCCATTACCACCCTGGGAAAGCAAACAAGGTGGCAGATGCATTAAGTCGACAAGACCATGCTAGTTTATCCATGATGAGGGTCACAAAAGATCCAATATTTATGGATTTACAAAGGATGGATCTTGGAATTATAATGGAAGGGGAAAAATCTTATCTTTCTCAAATGAATGTTCAACCATCTATACATGTGAAGATTAAAGAGGCACAGAAAGAAGATGTCGAGTTACAAAAGAAGGTGAGAAATGTTCCTGAATTCAACCTTGATTGTGATGGGATAATAAAGTTCAGGAATCGGGTTTGCGTTCCTCCCATCCCCGAATTAAAGAAAGAGCTGCTGGATGAGGCTCATAGTTCTTCATTCTCTATTCATCCTGGAAGCACGAAGATGTATAGGGACCTGAAAGAATACTTCTGGTGGGATGGCATGAAAAGAGATGTTGCTGAATATGTCTCTCGATGCTTGGTTTGTCAACAAGTTAAAGCTGAGAGACAAAAGTCTAAGGGGATGTTACAACCATTACCCATACCCGAATGGAAATGGGAAAACATCACTATGGACTTTGTCACAGGACTTCCTAAAACATCCAAAGGCAATAATGCTATCTGGGTCATAGTTGATCGTCTTACAAAGTCTGCACACTTCATTGCTATTAGAGAGGATTTCTCTCTAGATCATCTTGCCAGGATATATGTAAAGGAAGTGGTAAGATTGCATGGAGTACCACTTTCTATTATATCTGATCGGGATCCGAGATTTACCTCGAAGTTCTGGCGAAGTCTTCAGCATACTCTGGATACAGAATTGAGTTTCAGCACTGCTTATCATCCTCAGACAGACGGTCAGTCTGAGAGAACAATTCAAACCCTAGAAGATATGTTGAGAGCTTGCTCTATGGATTTCAAAGGAGGTTGGGATCAACACCTACCTTTGGTGGAATTTTCTTATAATAATAGCTTTCACTCCAGTATTCAGATGGCTCCTTATGAAGCTCTCTATGGAAAGAAATGCAGGACTCCAACTTGCTGGGATGAAGTTGGGGAAAGAAAGCTATTAGGACCTGATCTCGTTGATGAAATGGCAGAAAATGTTAGATCTATTCAACAACACATAAGAGCAGCTCAGAGTCGACAGAAAAGTTATGCCGACAACCGAAGAAAAGACCTAGAGTTTGAAGTGGGCGATAAAGTGTTCTTACGAATATCTCCCTGGAAAAGGGTTATGAGATTTGGAAAGAAGGGGAAGTTGAGCCCTAGATATATCGGTCCTTTTGAAATACTGGATCGTGTTGGGAAGGTAGCTTACCGATTGGCGCTTCCACCGAATCTCTCTCAAGTTCACGATGTGTTCCACATATCTCTCCTGAGAAAGTACATACCAGATCCTTCACATGTACTCAGCTCAGAAGTTGTACCGCTGGAGCAAGATCTTTCTTATGAAGAACAGCCGATAGAGATTCTAGATCGTAGCGAAAAAGTCCTACGAAACAAGACCACTCGCTTGGTGAAAGTTTTATGGAGAAACCACCAACTTGAAGAAGCTACATGGGAGCTTGAGGATATGATGAGGGAGAAGTATCCTCATTTGTTTGTTGCAAAGTGACGAATTTCGAGGGCGAAATTCTTTTTAAGGGGGGTAGAATGTAACACCCGAGACTTTTATGTTATCATCAAAGGAATCTTTTTCTACACAACACTTGCTTGGCTTGCTTTACACGCAATCGCGACCTTCCTCGATAGCTTGCGTCGTACGCAATACCGAGTTTCACTAAACAACAATATGCTATTAAAACTAGCCGTTATGAATAGTAATAACCACTTTTTGAAATTTTATAAATTTTATTTTTCAAAATGGACTTCATTTTTGGACTCAGAATATCGAAATTAGCCTAGGGTGAAATTTTGGTATTTTTCTGAAAACTTTCAATTTTTGATGAATAGTGAAACCACTAAGTGGTAGGTTAAAAACTGAATTTTGCATAAAACTTAATTTTACCGCTTCTGTGAATGGAATTTCAAAAATCCGAGAGACACGGTTAATATCAAGGACTAAAATGTGGTTCAATAAGATGAAAATAATTTTTTGGTGAATAGTAACTTTTTACTATTTTTACCGCGGTTAATAGTAAATAGGGTAACTAAGGGTAAATATGATATTAATATTACCCTAACACATGTCCTAATTCTATTGGACAAGTGTAATTCGACCAAAAACAAACTTAGGAATAAAATATGACCATTTAGGCCCACTTGGATTAGATTAGGATATTTATTATTAATTTATTTAAAGAAGGGTTAAAATAGTTAAAATCAATGTTTAATAAGTAAATCATTTTTAATATAGGGTTATACATAAGATAAATTCGATTGTAAATATTAATTAGAAAGCTAAAAAGATTTCCTACATGATGGTATTTTATTTGTAATTTTTAGACATCAAATAATTTAATTTAATTATGACAGAAAGATGATGCAGTAATTATCTTATTAATGAAATATTGAAAAAATTGATAATATAAATACCAAAATAAATGTAATTTGAGACTTTTTATGAATTCCACTAATTTTCTAGGTTACTATGATATATTAGTAATGATTTAATTAACATGGTTCGAACATATAATTCTGTTATGACTTTCACAAAAATCATATATCAAATAGTGTCAAAATTGACACAAAATAGTTTTTAAATCAAATATTATATTATTAATTGTTATTTTATTCCTAAAAATCTATGGTTCGGCCAAATGACTTAGATAAGGATATATATATTAATAATAAACAATTTGGGGTTCGTTTGGCATGTTATAGTAAGTGTATTAACCATATAGTGAAAGAAAAAGACATGGTAAAAGTTAAATTATTTAACTTAGAGTTAAATCTAATTGATAAGGGTAAAATAATACCCTAAACTTGTCTAAATCTTATTGGTTGATAGGATTTCGACCCTTCCCCACCTTAGCTTCGAAATAAGACCCTTTGGAACCATTATAAACCGATTTTGACTTTAATATAAAATAATATTTTGAGATATTCCTAAGGTGCCCCTCTCCTCCCTTATAAAAGGGCACCTCCTCCCCCTCCTCCTCACACCAATTTGAGCACTCAAGCTCGGCCAACCCCTGCCATTTTCTCCTCTCCACTTCCCTAGAATAATCCTAGAGGTCCTGGTCTTCTCCAAAGACCAATCTTAGTTCCTTAAGTGGAGGATTCAAAGAGGCGTTCCAAAGAAGAGGTAATATCCATTACCGATCTTTTCAATTTCATTCTTCTTCAACTTCTTCTTCTTTAGTTGTTTCATGATAAAGTAATAACATCAGTATTACTTACATACTGATATGTTATTATAAATATGAAACAACCCTAATTCACCTTCTATCCATCCTACGGAAAAAAATGAAATCACCGCGCGTGCGTACGTACGGAATACCGTCTCCACGCCGTGGTGTAATCTATTTTCCACCATCACCTTACAAGGATGGGTATAATGGTGTAATGAGTAACTATATATGATTATTATTAAGTAATATTGATACTGAAATTATATATATATACTCCAATACAATTCCACGATCATAGGAACGATATCATCACTCGTGCGTACGTACGGAATACCGTCTCCACGATGTGATGCGACTCGTTCTACATGATCTTCATTTTATAATGATTATATAAATGAATTGAATGAATGAATATGGTATATACTACACTAATACCATTCTGGAAATGAATTATCTATAACCTAAAGATAAGAATAAGAATTTATTCGACAAAACACGCATAAGAACAAAAAGTTATAAAGACCCGAGTAACAAGTAACAATGAAATATTACTAACAAGAAGCTAATAATATGACCATATATGATATCATATAAATATGTATGATTCTGGAATAAGTCAATAACATTATTTAAACCATTATACAGGAGCTTCGGACACGTACAAAGCAAATTGGACCTAAGGTAAGGGAAATATCACAATCTCATTTTTATCCGAGATTGTTTATTCGTAAGTATTTACTGGGGTGTATTTTATCATCCACATCCATGTTCCCTCAATATGAAATATTTTTTCCATCCACTTGCAATAGTTTAAATCCAATTTTACCCTTAGGTGAGTTTTTAGTAAAGAATATGAAAGGAATCTTTTGTCGTTTTTCCGTACGAGGTACTTTTTGACTTTTCCGACAAGAGTACGAAGAATGTTTTTTTTTAACTTATACGGCATGAATGGATTTTTAAAACATTATTTCCAAGAAGATTCCTTTACAAGTTTTCAAGTTTATTTTAAATCAACTTCTTTTATTTTAAAGTTGTATGACATGTTATGGAAGGAAAAATGTTTTTGAAGAAGAAAGGATATTTTCCTCAAGAATTCAATACAAGTGTTTTATCAAAATTATTTTCCATCTAAGATAATAAAGGGTTCTGTTTCTATCCATATTTTTACATTGGTTTGACTATGTTGTGATGGAATTATGTTTATGAATTCCTTTATCATATATGAATTGATTTATGATGTCATGATGTTTCAAGAATCCCATTTTTGTTATATGTGTTATGCGATGATGTATGTTTTATGATTATGTGGCACACATAAGAAAGGATTCATTATAAGATGGGTGGGACCTATATCTCCCTCCAATGCATTGGGTAAAGATTTTATATCTCATGAGATAGACATGGCTGGAACGGAAGGTTATTTCGGTTCAGTGATACAGGACTGAAACGAGGAGTGAACTCGGTTCAGAAAGGGACTTTGTCCACTAAGATAGTCTTGGCAATGAGTCATGACTAACAAGAAATGATTTTCCATGATTATGTGTGCATGCCACAAAGTTTCAAGTTTTATGTTATGATTATGGGGATCTCATTTTCACTTCTATGATTTGTTCCATGTTAAGATATTATGATCTCTTTTGCAGGTTGTGATTTTCAAAAAGATATGATATGATTTTTATTTCTTTTGTATACCCTTACTGAGCATTTGAGCTCACCCTTTTATGTTTTCTTTTCCCCAGGTCAGGAAGATGGATATTAAATTGAATATGCTAAAAGGGACCCTAGATATGATGAAATAAACGGGAGATACTGTAGAAGATTTATGAACCAGTTGTTTATGTTTCCCAGTTTCTAAAGACACTATACCTATACGGTCCTTTGTGGTTTTGTCATATGTTGTAATAAGTGTGCTTCAATTTTGAAGTATTAACAATGTATGTAAAGTATGGGTCGTTAGATTCTGGGTCCAGATGAGTATTATCAATGATTTGTGAAGAAATTTTCATGATTTTTAAACCCAATGACCATGCTGTTATGGTAGAGAGTGGAGCTTTTCTAGACTAAAGAATGTAAAGATAGCTTTAAAGAGTTGAAAAGGAGGCTAATAACTACACCAGTACTCACACTACCAATAAGTAGATAACTCTTTTTATTGTTCAATGATTCTTTAAATAAGGGATTTGTTTTGTGCTAATGCAAAATGATAAATTGATATCCTACTTCTCAAGAAAGATAAATGTACATGAGAAAAAACTATCATATGCATGATCTGGAGTTAGCGGTTGTGATCTTTGCATTAAAAATCTAGCATAATTATCTCTATGGGGATAACTGTGAGATATATGTTGATCACAAGAGACTTAATTATATATTCAAACAAAAAAGATTAATATGCACCAGAAAATATGGATAGAGCTCATCAATTATTATGACTTCTCAATCCACTACCATCCTGGTAAAGAGAAAAGGTGGTGGATGCTCTGAGTATAAAAGATCATGTATCTTTATCAATGATGAGAGTTGAAAAGGATCCAATCTTCTTAGATTTGGTGAGGATGTACATGGGAATTGTAAAGTGAGTAGAATCATTAATTCTTTCACAAATTATTTCTCAACCATCACCCATGGTGGAAGTAAAGGATGCTCAAAAAAAATTGTGGAAATTCAGAAAAGGATGGAAGCCATTAAAAATGTGAAATCCATAGATTTAATTATTTTTGAGGGAGTTGTGCGATTTGGGTCATGATTATGTGTACTATTCGATCCAGATATAAAGAAGGAGCTTCTGAATGACGTGCATTTCTCAACCTTATCTATTCTCCATGGGAGCACAAAGATGTATCCACATCTCAAGTAGAACTTTTGATGGGACAATATGAAGAAGGTGATTTCTAATTATACATCAAAGTGCATGGTATGTCAACAAGTGAAGGCTGAAATACATAAGTCTATGGGGATGATGCCACCAATACCCATACCAACATGGATGTGGGAGAACATCACTAGGGACTTTTTCATAGGAATTACAAGGACATCTAGAGGAAACAATGTTATATGGGTCATTGTGGATCATCTAAAAAATACAGCTCACTTTATTGTGATTCGATTGGAGTACACATTGGATCAACTTGCACAGATATATATCAAATAATTGGTTAGACTACCTAGATGACCATTATCTACTGTATCTGATATAGATACGAGATTCACCTCTAAGTTCATGAAAAGTCTCTAACATGCTCTACACACTGAAATAAACTTTCGCACGGCCTATCATCCCCAAATTGATGGACAATATAAGATAACTATTCATACAATGGAATATATGTTGAGAGAATGTTTTAAGGAATTCAAAGGAGGATGGTTCCAACATCTTCCACTGGTTGAATTTTAATTCAACAACCATTTCCACTTGGCCATCTGAATGGAACCATACAAAACCATTTATGGGAAAAGGTGTAGAACACTAGCATGTTGTGATGAAGTCAGTGAGGAGAAGCTTCTAGAACCTAAAATGGTCTAAGAAATGGTGAAGATGGTGAAAACCATTTAACAACACATCAAGGAAACCCAAATTTGACAAAATTATTATGTAGACAATCGTCGATGAGGCCTTGAGTTCAAGGTTAGAGACATGGTATTTCTATGCATATCTTCATGGAATAAGTTCATGAGGTTTGGGGAGAAAGTAAATTTGTGTCCCTTATACATTGAGACCTTCGAGATTCTTGATCATATCAGGGATGGGGCCTATCGACTAGAACTTCTACCAACCAAGTCCAAAGTAAACGATTTCTTCCATGTATCCCTCTTAAAGAAGTACATACCATACCCTTCACATGAAATCTCTTCAAAGGTGGTATAGTTGGAGAATAATATTTCTTATGATGAGCATCCAATGAAGATCTTGGATCATAGAGATAAAGTTCTATGTAACAAGAATGCTCACCTGGTCAAAGTACTATGGTGGAACCATAAGTACAAAGAGGCAACATGGGAATTGGAGGAGGTAATGAAGGAAAAGTACCCACACCTGTTTGTGGCATAGAATGTAAAAAACTAAATTTTGAGGCTAAAATTTCATAAGGGAGAAATAATGTAACGAGCCAATGGTTTATCAATGGAAATTCCTTTCTTATAAATATGTCATATATTCACATTAAATCTCAACACAATGAACTATTATGTATTATGTGACCTTTAAACATAATTTCAACAGTAATGTTTTTTGAATTTCAAAAATCATACATACACAGTTGTGAATAGTAAGAGGTTTAGAGTTCTATAAGAAAAATTAATTTTTGGTGAATAGTAACATACCCTTATGAACAGTATCCCACCCTTATGAATAGAAAATAGCCCAAAACAATAGTAACCTTTCCCATGTTTTTATAAATAAAATTTAGGTATCTTATAGGTGATAATATGACCATAATAAAAGTATTGGTATTTTTGTAACTCATACGTAATTAATATCCATTAATTAATTAATTTAAAAGATAATTTATTTTCCAAAAAAGTTTTCATAAATTAAAAATTGTATTTCTAATTGATTTAATATAATTTTATAAGACCTTATGTAATTTTTGAAAGCATTATAAAATCATTTATAGTTTTAAAATCTGTATTTTTTCAAGTAAATTATGATTTTAATTAAAAATTAAATTAATCATATATATACAATTATTTATGAAAAATGTAGTTCATTTTTGGATTCTACATGTCAATAAATGGTTAGGGTAAATTTTTGAGATTTTTCTAAAATACTAGAATTTTTTATGAATAGTAAAATATGGTAATTTACCGTATATAAACATTATAAGCTAAATAAACTATTACTAACATAATGGATGATATAAGAAACCTTAGTTCAAATTCACATGAAATTAATACTATTTTTGTTCATGGAATCATCACTATTACAGGTCTTGAGGGAAATTAATAAAGTAAGGAATTATATATTATGAATAAATAATACCCCTCCTTACCTCTTCTCTCCACTCCTCTCAAGTCTTGTGTCTTGCCTAAATTCTTCCCAAGTATCTCCCCAAGCTACCCCCCCCCCCCACAAATCTAACATCCCTTTGTCTCTTAAAAGGGCCAAATCCTCACTCGTTAAGAGGCTCTCAAGGAAGATTGATTCAAGGGGTAAATTCCGCTTTTTAATTCTTTTACATTCTTTTCAAGTTCATTTGTTTTCTTTTATATCCTTACCTCTCCTCATCCAAATGCATTGAAAACTCCAGTACCTTAGATGTACTATAATCTTTTTATTATAATTTATTAATTTATTATCATCCCTCATTTACTCTTCTTTTATACCAGTAATAAATACATCATTCGAGATGTGTTAATTTACTACATTCAAGGACGATTAGTTTTAAATTTATTTTACCATCTTCAATTCTGGTCATGAAACAATTTTTTTACAGTTGAACAAGATTATCATGTAATATATCCTATATAAGGTTCTATAATATTTTTGTACACATTATATTAAATTATAATTCAAAATGAGTTTGTAGTGATAAAAAACAACCAATAAACCTAAAGGGTTATCACTAAAGTTTTATATAATGATTCAACTTCACTCCAAATAACCAAATAAATTTTATAACCATGTAATATAATGTATGTTCACTAATTTCATATAACATAAATTCTAGACACCCATTCTCATCATACATGTGTACCCGAACATAAGTATAAGTGAACTGATCATTAAAATCAAGGAAGCAAACAGACCCGAACAATGAAATTGAACCTCATAACCAATCAAAGAGGTTTTGAATGAACTAAAAAAGGTAAAAATAAAAAACATAAATGTAAAATTGGTTCTTTAATTATTAATTAACTAAACTAATTTGATTATTCAGGCCATTAATATCATGTGGATAACACCATTGGACTTAAGGTAAGAGATCCTTTATTTTTCACATTTATTCAAGAATGTCCTCTATATTATTCTCTTTAATGTGTAATACCTAATGATGGGGTATGATTTATTACCTACCCCATAATGACCTCATAATTTATACGTGATTATAAACACCTTTCTCACTCATTAATCCCTCTTAAGTACACCTACTACCATACCGATAATCCGTAAGGGATTCTACCCGTACATCCTTTGTTCCTTTAGGTTGCCTTATATTCCTTTTACCAAAATGAAGTTAACATATATTTTTATGTGAATCTCTTAAATATTATGTACATGTATTTAATTCAGTCATAACTACCCTTTCATCATTCTCTTTTAGTTATATACATGTTTTTAAGTTGTTCCCTCCTCAATACTTCCGGATAAAAAAACCTATTTTGAGGGAACTTCCCAAATTATTACATGATTTCAAGTGCACTCAATATTGTGTTTTAATCCACAATTTTCATTAAAAATTAATTCTTTTTTTATCATGAAAACCTTCTTGTTTCACTTCTGGTTTTATATAAAGTATTTTTCTCTTTTCTATTTTAAAGGCTCTATAGTATTTTCCTTAAAACCGCACAAAAATGTTTTAATACTATAATTTATTAAATACTTTTCTTACATGTTTTCACTTCTACTGGAAATCACTTATGATGATATATTCCTATTTTACATTATTAATGTATAGGTATATTTTAGTTCATTTCTTTTATGGACACTTTTATGATACACCCATTTTTTATTCTTTATGACATGATTATGGTGCCCAATTTGTTCCATGGGAAACCCTTATATTATGTAAGATTGATTATATATGATTATTTATGTGGAAAAAATATTCTTAAAAATTAAGGATGTGTAAACCTAGATAGCACTCCAATGCATTGGGAAAAGTTGAGTCTCATGAGATGTTGTGGACAACGGTCTTGGCGGTTAGTCTTGGCTTGTGCTACCATGTGTGGCGGTCTTGGCGGTTAGCCTTAGCTTGTTCTACCATGTGAAATAGTCCTGTATATTATCCTTGACTCAAGCTAAAGTCATGTTTTATGTTTCTTACACACTATTATGATTCCATTTTTATATTATTCCATGTTTATATGTTATTATTCAATATGTACATTCATTTTTATGTCATCATGTCATGCCTTCTATCTCATGTCCTAATTCTCTGTTCTTATGGTTATTACCTTACTAGGATATTTAGATCATACCATTATTCATATGTTCTCTATGGGTACCTTATGTAGATGTTTGAGAACAATTGAAGTTAGGATATCTAATTGAGTATTAATTAAAGAAATGTTTTATTTAGTTTTATGTTTTCAGTTCTATGTACCTAGTCTTCCAAGACACTAGAATTTACGATCCTTGGCTTGTACTATGATGTATAATTATGCTTAGAATCAAGTAATTTTATATGTAAAAGGCTAGGGTTTCTATAAAAAATACTCTTTTAATGGATCTTAAGGACTATAATGGGTAAAAAGTATTACTATTTTTCTCTTAAAAATATCATGCATTAATCTATAAAAATAAAAAGTAACACTAATAGGTCATCACATATATTTATTCCTTTAAAATAAATATATGTTAATCGGGACATCCCATAGGCCAGTAGAAGCAATGAAACCCTTATTGCCCTTCGGGCATCGGTTTAAGATCCACAACCTTTCCAGTCTTGATTTTTCAACTGACATACAAGATTTTTGTTTTTAAAACCACGGTAATATAATATATAAGATGAAAATCCTTGAAATAATTTCAATCACTAATTTTCCTTTTAACCAAGGTTTTCAACACAAACTTAGTGAAAAAATACATGCTCTGAAGTGTAAATTACACTTTTCATGGATGGTTAACCTTATAAACCTTTCTCAAAGGTGAAATTATAAAACTTTAGAAAGAGAGTCATTAAATCAGCTTAACATTGATTCCCATATATAACACAATTTAGCTCTTTTTTGACAGATTACAAGCATGTGAATACCCTCATCATATATTCTCTTAAAACATGGTAACAACATGAATTACCGTTAATCCTTTTGGAAAACTTTCATTATTCCTCATTCCAAAGTATATTGGATTTACTCCTTAAATCCAAAAATATAGTAAGCTTCATCCATGATAGCATAAAATAACCTTCAATAAGTCCTTACTTATTTCCAAAGAAATCAATATTTTCCAATTAAATTATTCATATCCTATGTATCTTTATCTATAAAAAATTATCTTAACATAAAGAACATAATAAGGGTTACCTTTCCTAATTCAAAATATCATCTTTTCATTAAATAACTTCACTAGTCCGACATAAAATTGTTAATACTTAGAGAAAAACATAAGTAAAAAATCCATGTATATTTCATCATTCATAAATTTTGAATCTAAATAGATTAAAACATTGATTATTCCACTTCATCCTTATTTTATTAACACAGCTACCTCATCCTATTACACAATACCTTTTTTCCATCACACTTCATCTGTAGTCTCTTCATCATAACAATGTAAAAATTACTTGCACCTCCTTGTTGATTATCAACTGGAAAATTCCTTATAGGACATTGAGTAACTTAATTTACATTTTATCAACACTTAAAACACATAACCTTCAATGAGGACTTAGGGAGGCCAAAATTCCCATACATTTCATTAACTAAACACTTCATTTTTCCCTTACAGTAACTTTCTTTGTCTCCTTATTTTCCACATTCAAAACACTTTTTGTTCTTCTAAGTCATTCACTTAGGTGATTCATTACACATTATGGACACAAAGGAAACTGAATCATCTTTCCTCTATGGTCTCCATTACCCCAACTCTCAGCGAACTTCTTATTTTTCTTCCTTGGTGAGTCCAATATTTTGTTAAGGTAAACATTATTAATCATGTTTAAATGAATAATGATTAGGCATTATCATGATATATTTCACTCTAGTGATCATCCCACTTGAACTCTCATAAAAAAATCTTCCATCGCATTAAACATTAATCCAATTCCTTCTAGTTCCCACCATTGACTAAAACTAGAAGCATAGTGTGATCATTACTTGTCATAGTATAAAATCACATAGTTAGGAAAATAATTACATAAATAGTATCTAAATCATGATACCTCACTTAATCTATGACACACTAGGTTCATCATCGGTAATTCATAGATAACTTATATCTAAATCCTTCATGATGGTTTGTGAAGATTAAGAAAATTCCTAAATCATATCCCTTAGGAGTGTCAAACCAGGTGTGCAGTAAGGCATGTTGTCGTGTACCAGATTACCTTGAGTCAATATGGAAACATCTTTTCAGAGTTATCAACCCTAGGTACATATGTACCAGAGACACATCCACTTGTAGTATCCATACAGGGATGTATTTATTGGAAAACACTCACTTTATCCTTTACCAGTATACCATGACATTTTCATAAACATTAACTCATCCTTATACTTATCCTAAGAGACATTACAAAACATATACTTAGAAATATACCTAGGTATATCACTAATGTTTTCCCAACCTAGTTTCCAAAGGTTAGTTATACCTTTACTATGATACCAACTATAGAGACCCTCACTTTACAAAAATTGAAATTATATAACTTTTTCAGAATACTTAAACATTATACAAAAATACACCCAAAGACCATAGTTGCTATAATGCCTTTGGAAACATGGAAACATAAACAATGGTATATATGTGAGCTGCAACATCTCCAGCTAGTTTCTTCTTGAATATCACCCTTCTTAGACATATCAAACATTGTACATATCATCATAACTTGGGGGGAAAGGAGACATAAAAGGGGTGAGCTCAAATGTTCAGTAAGGGTAAACAAGGGAGACATGTAAGAATAAACATGAGTATAAGGGTATGACAATGCGATCCTATAAATAGTATATCATACCCTACATATCAAAGATCATAACGTAAATCATGGAATAAATATTGGTAGCTTAAAATACGTGAATCATTTGAAATAACTAGCATAAGCCATGAAAGCATAAGATAGGAATAATACATGGAATTTTATAAAACACATAAGTATATAATGATTTCAATAGTATCCAAGGAATCGTTACCAAGACCATCTTAGTAGTATGGGTTCACTCCCTATGACATCATAGAAGTCATGGTTTACTCCCATGTCCATCGTAGTAGCATGATTTCACTCTTAATACCATCTTAGTAGTCGTGGTTCACTCCCCTGGCCATCATAGTAGTTAAGGTTCACTCCCAAGATCATATTAGTTTATCTCATGAGATATAAAAATTCAACCAATGCATTTTAGGGTGATATAGGTCCCACCCATCAAAAAATGAAATCATACATACATGTGAAACAAGATAATAAATAAACAAATCATAACCCATTTAATGAAATGGGTATCATAAACATGTAAACATATCATAACCTATGGAAAGTGACAGTTTTCATAATCATTTCATCGTAAACATAACTTGTGAAAAGTAGCGGATTTTGTAAACAAATAAATCGTGAAAGAGAAATGAATTTCATAAAGACCATGATATTAAGAACAACCCAATCATAGAAATGATATTAATGAAACCATTATATCATTTCCTAAAATTGCATGAGTAACATCAATAGATGTCATCTTAGATGGAAAATAAATTTGAAATATCTATTAGAATCGTTTCTTGAGAAAAATATACTTTCGTGTTTGAAAAAAAAATTAATATATAAAACTATTTGAAAATAATTTTCATACAAAATACCTCGAGATATTATAAAAAAGACACTAAATCATTTTGAAAACATTTTTCCTTGAAAACGTTTAAAATATGCTTCAAAACATTTTACAAAACATTTTCTTTGAATACACTTGAAAATGATTAAAGAAAGCTTGAAATGTTTTTGAAATCCATTTCATTGAAAATAATTCAAAAACATATAAATAAATCTTGAAAACATTTTCAAAACCATTTTTCAATAAAACATATAAATAATCTTTAAAATGTTTTAAAAAAAATTTGCTTGAAAACACTTTGGAAACACATAAGTAATACTTGGAAACATTTTGAAACTGTTTTTTATGAAAATAATTAATATAAGTTTTAAAAAAATTTGAAAACAATTACTTGAAAATTACTTTTAAAAACAATTATTAAAGATTAAAAATTTTAAAAATGAAAAGGAATATTCAGAGAAATGATGGAGGGTAAATCCATACATGTTTTACGAGGTCAAAAGAATATTCCTTTCGTACAGTAAAATGGATAGAAAGGTGCCTTATTTGGAAAGAAAAAATAAGATTACATTGAAGATATTGGTAAAATAAAAAAATGTTAAAAATTAATTTTAGATATTATAGTGTAATGGTATAATATTCTTCGAATGTATCTTTTGAAAACATATCTTTTTTATCAAAGTTAGGGAAAAGTTGGGCTTTCCCAAAAACTATTTTTTTATTTATATTTGGTACTAAAAGAAAAAAATGGTACCAATAAATGGGTATAGTAGAAAAAAAATATAGGATATGTAAAATCATGAATATTTTCAAGAAATGTATCATAATATTTTATCAAAGGAATCATAAACACTAACAATATCAAAAAACAATGAGATTGTCTCAATAAACTCTTATAACTTGGTATCTTGGAATAATTCTCTTAATGTTAGGAAATGTAATTAAATGAATCATATAATATCATAAAAATATATATATTCATTAAATTTCATGTAAAATTTATTTATATGCATAGTGAAAAATATTTTAGGTGTATAACAAAACATTTGTCTAAAAGAAGGCAAATTGAGACAAAACATTTTTACCAATTTAGTAACTTTTGAAACATAAACCCCAAGAAATAAGAGTTCTCAAGATGGAATGTTCATAACCATAAATCAATGTAAAATATAAATATAATACAATCACATTTAGTACATATATTAAAAAAAATTAATGAGTGGAGAACATAGCTTGTATCTCATAGAAATTAAAAGTGAGATGAAATCTTCTTACCTTGTGTCTTGAATCTCTCCATACTCCAAACATATTACTATATAATAAATATTAGTTTACTATTCATATTTTAAATAATAATATTATTATATCTATTACCATATATTGTTTGATTATAACCTTATATTACCCACTTTTTAAAGATCTTATGTTAAGGTTTCACTTCGGGTAATATTCACTTTGTTTGTCGCATGTGTCTTAATTTGTAACATCTTTGGTCCTTATACTTATATCATGATTACATAATGTAAAACATGACATAAATATAATTTATATACATTATATGTGTATTATAATAATCTATATAATATAGGAGTATGAAATGGAATACATTGTTCATAGAGATGGTAAACCGCATGAACGATGTTTTCTGTTTTTAGTGTCGTATTGAAAGAAAGTATATAAATGAAATATATATATATATATATATATATATGTGTGTGTGTGTATGTATGTATGTACATATATTTAATTATTACAGTATAATTAATATGTCATATATATCATATAAGTTAATTAAAATCATCCTTAATACATTCCATGTGGTGTGTGGACGAATCACATCGCTTTGAGGGGGTGGTAGTCCACACTTCCTCAAACGAGATTATCGTATTAACACCAATTGGAAGGTAAAAATATGTGTGTTGTAAAAAAAATAAAGAAGATTTATTACATAATAATTATAATATATTACAAATATAAAAATATTTTCTATCATAATGTTCACCATGAATGGTGGTAAATGATAAATGAATAATCATCGTTTCATGAGTCAGTAGTTCGTCGTACACAGAAATAGTATGTTCAACATCTATTAGATAGCGGTGTGTGTAAGTTTAAGTCATAAAATTTTCATAAAAATCTCGTATTATATGTATTATAATGGTTTAATCAAACAATATTAGAATAAATATAGTGGATTGGGTGGAGATGTAAAATAATTGAAAGGATATTGGGAGAAGATGTCACCTCTTAATCAGGTAACACCTTTTGGTTTATTCCAAAAGGCATCCTAGTGAATCTTTCTGCGCAAAGGGAGGATTCGAGGTCTAAGGGAGGATATTTTTTAGGCTAATAGGGTATTTATTTGACAAACTTAAAAGTTTTTAATGTTGTGAGTAATGGGTAGAGGTGGTGGCCTTTTAGAGGGAAGGAAAAGGACTCACACGGAATTTTTAGATACAAATTAGGTGTGCACATGATCTTACCTGAAACAAGTCATAAAAAACCAAAAAAAACTCAATAATTGATGGTTTATGGAAAACATATGGACATAAAAGGGGTGTTGGACTATATTCTAGGTAATTTGGGCCCTTGATTTTAAGGTTTATTCCCTAATTAAGTTTAATTTGGCCTTAACCGCTGTGATTAATTTTAATCACTTTTACTAATCATTTTGATAAAATATAACAAGGTATTGTTAAAAAATAAATATTAGAATTAATAAAATGTTTTATGTTGTATTTTTTATATTCAAACCATAGAAGATGAAAAATTAATATTAGTGTTAATCCCACAAACGGGATGAAATAATTGTTTTTTAAAGTAGGAAAAAGTTTAAAAGTTTGATAAGATTTTATATTCAGTTTAAAAGTGAAATTCATTATAATGAATTAAATTGTATTAATAGATGTAATAAATATCTAATGTAACATTAAACATATTTATAATTTCATTTATAATTAATAATTAATTACACAAAAAGGCAGTTTTTAACTAAAAGTAGTATTTTTCACTATTTGTCAAAAAATGAAATTTCTCAGAAAAATCCAAAAAATTCATCCTAGGATATTTTTTATATTATGAATTAAAAAATAAAGTTTATTTTATAAAATTATTTTTTAAATTTTTATAAAATTATTTTTCTTATTCAAAATCAGTTCTTTCAAGAAAATTCTATTTTGAATATAAAAGGACTGCACTAAAAATTTCATGTTTCATTATCAATATGTTTTATTTATATAATAAAAATATAAAAAATATTTGGAAAATAGTTATTATTATTCTGATAACTATTTATAATGGTTCAGTTATAATTATCACATTTAATTAATTATATACATATAAATATGTTTCATAGAAACACAGTGTTGTGTGCATCATACACCAAGTCAATGTTTCTTGTAGTGTATTCCAAGTTGGTACTATGTGTAGAACAAGACAAGTCGGTATTATGTGTGAATGGAATTTTTGACATAGTTTTTTAATATATATATATAAGGAACTATTTCTAGTGTCTTGTGAAATTAAAAATATTCAAAAGATTAATTAATTCAAAAAATAATAATTCTCAAAATCTCGAAGTGTTAAAAATACCACCTAGACGTTCATAAAAATTATCTAATCCTACATAATATGTTCAATGTCTCTCATATTTAGATGTGTCTACCTAATCCTTTTCATTTTATAGACTATGATGAAATTTATTTGGATCTAGATACATCTTATAGGTAGATCCTAGTAGATAATATAGATCCGGTTGAGAAGGTTTTGGTGGGGATATGGTGCCACTATTCCAAATAATGCAGAATCTTAGATGTATTAAAGTGGTGATGTGGAAGTGGGAGTCTAATTTTCAAGATCATTGGCATGATATATTTGAATAAGAATTATAGAGATACTTATTTGAGATTCAAATTTGTTACAGGGGAGAATTGTAATATCCTCAATTTTAAATAGGACTTTGGTCCCTATTTTGTTTGTAAATTATATATATTTTTATGTAAAAAATTATTTATTAAATAATAATCACCCGTGTTTTTACATAGGTTGTGGATGGGTAACCATGGGCTGTGTAAGGATACCAAAGCATTCTTTAAGGGTAATTGTTGAATTGTGTAAAGTTAATAGCACACGTAAGGGTACTTTCATAAAAGTAATTTTTCCTCATAAAGGTGATACAAAATTCTATAGTTGAGCTTGGGTAAGGGTATGATCAAATTTACTCTTCCCGTGTAAGGGTAATAAGGTTGAGCGTAAGGGATGATCACATAAGGTTGGTATACATAAGGGAAAATGTAGTCTTAGATGCCTGCATAAGGGTAAAAAATATTACCATTACATAATGAATAGGAGTTACATAAGGTTAAACCATGTTACCATTACACGGTTTTCATTTTGGGAAAATTGTTTTTTAACACTTTCTGCATGTCTTCATCCCCATCATTCCCAGCAACCAATTTCAATGGATTTAAATTCCAAACAATAATAGAGATTAATTTTGTTCGTTATTTTTCTCTTAGTTTATATTTGTAATAAAAACATTAATTCACCTCCTTTACAAAACATTTTAGAGGTGATTAAATTTTTAATCTTGTTTCATATTTAATTCAAAACTCTATACGCAGCAGTGATATTTTTCTAAAATTATGAGCTCCTATGGATTTTTTTACATTAACCATTTTAGTCTGAAAAGAATTTTTTTCTTTTTTCAAGTTTTTCATACCTTTTATGAATAATAGGATCACTTCTTCCTAATTATTCACATGGTAGAACCCTTATATCACTCCCTTTGGTTTTGGGTGTAGTGTTTCTATGGAATAATTCCTGGTGAGCTTTTATATTCTCTTTCTCATTATTGTATGAAATGATAGGGAATCTAATTCTTCCTTTTATTTTATATGAATTGAATAAAAAATTATTAAGTGATAATAACCTAAAAATTATAAATAATGATAATGAGTTATTATCATATGTGAATGTATTTTTCCATGATTTCTAGAAAATTGATATAAATTTTTGTAAATTCATAATAATTCAAAATTTATAAAATTATAAGGGATAATTATCTTGAATTTATCTATGATTTTTATAGATTAGTTAATAAAAAATGATAAAGGATAATTGTTAAAGATTATTTTGGATTATCCATGATATATAATGATAATATCACACATGTTTTTTAATTTATTCTTGAAATAAGATGAAAAAGTAGTTCTAGGAATCTGTGATGAACCTTGAACATCGACATGTCATTAACTATGAAAATAAGGAATCATAAGAGGTTTTCTTACCTATACAGTCTTCCACTACTACATTCAAACCACATGTGGTTGTTTATCCTTTATTTTTACATTGAAAACTCTAAGTTAGGAAGTTCCTTACCTTTTTGGGATCTTGTATACATTTTTTTCAAGGTTTAGTTCATGTGTTAGCATGGTTGTGTTCTCTATTGATGGTGACATCTATTGGGTATTTTGGTTTTCATGTTATCCACATATTATATTTGTTCTATGTTATTTGTTAGAGTATCCTCTTTTTATGTTATGTATTGGTTCACATGATGTTGTGTTTCTACTAGGCTTATCATGATTCCACAATATATATTCCTTTCATGCTTTAACCTTTAGAATTTTATTCCACCTTTAGAGGTTTTGTTCTTGATACAAGTGACATGTGAACATTGTGGTATAGTTACCCCTTGTAGGGGGAGTGTGCATGATTTTTAATGATGAAAATTATGGTTTATTATAGCATTCTGGCTTAGATATAACTAAATGTCTTCAGGATCATGAGGAAACATGCCAAACTTGATTCCTCGTGGATTCCAAGTTGCATTCTAACATGATGCCTTATGGATTCCAAGTAATTTCAGCACATTATTCCATGTGGAATCTAATTTATGTTTTTAATTCCTTTAGTATTTTCATAATACATTCTTAAATACTTGATTAAAATTGCATTATGGAGCCAAAGAAGGTATGGAAAGGGTATGTGGCATTTTGGTTAGCACACAACTCCTTGGTATGTTATTATGTGTTATTATGATTTCTTACACATTTATTTTTATCATTAAATAGAATTTCTATATATATAAACAATTGTTTAGGACGTATTGGTGGTTTCCTACTAGGTTCCATACTCACACATTATATAGAAATCTCAATGCATGTGAGGATTTCATTTTTACGGATCAGAGTAAGGGAAAGGGGACCATATAAGATTTTAGAGTTATCACAGAGCATGGTGTGAGAGGTAGGACTAAGACATACACTAGGGACTACCAAAGTTTTGTTTATTTATTTACCTATTCAATTTATACTCTGATTTGTAATGACACTTTGGGAGCCCGTTTTTTTATGACAAGTTTACTCTTTGATTATTTAGTTTTCACAGGATTACTCTAATGGTTCATTATATTTTTCATTATTATTATTTCATTATGACATGATATTGAGGGTGTATTCTCCACATTTATATACTTATACACTCATTGATATTCGATATCCTCTTTAATATTTGGTGGTGCGCATGAGGATATGTTTAAATCCATCTCAGACTAAGTGGTTCGAGTGGGGATTTTACATTATGTCTAGTATCTTTAAATTTAAAAGTACCTTCATGATTAAATTCAATTAATTTCTAAATTTCTAGTTCATCTTTATAACTAAATACCTTATTAATTTTTTTATCTAATCCATAATTGATATTATTATTTTTATTTTAAATCTAATTCAAATGTGGTAACATCATCAGGAGGCCATTTTTCTTATTATTATTAAGTGTTTGGGTAAACATGCATGATAATGTTCCAAATAGAATAACTTATGCTTCCTATAAAAAAATTCATATGAGTTTTCCAACAACTATAGTCCATTCAATCAAATAAAGGGCTAGGATCCATTGAGTTTCCTTTAGGAGAACCTTATGTGTTGTAGGTAAAATCAATATTTCAATTATTATTTATTGAAATGGATTATGTTTTAAACAAAATTATAAAATAAATAATAAATGAAAATTATGAAAATAAAATTAAAAAAATTGAAAACAATTACTAAAAAAATTTGGAAGATAGTATCTCTTATGATATCAATTATTTATATGAGTAAAATTGCTAGTGGGGAGGTGAATTTCCTTTAAAATTTTAAAAAAACATGAAGCAATACAAATATTTATATGAGTTCTAAAGAAAAAAATCAAATTAAATACAATGGAATTCCTAACCGTATTGAAATTAGAAAGTAAATGTGTAGCAGAAAAAAATGACATGAGATACTAATTTATAATTTAAGCAACTAATATGATGCATGATTAATTTATTTAATGATTAATTGAATGAAATTGATTAAAATTTAAAATATGTGTAAAGTAACTGAATCATATATTTTGTTATGGATGTTTAAAAAGTGCTCACTAATGATACACTACGTCTCCCACACCAATGGCTTGGAAATTTATTAATATATAGACCTTGAATTTTTTGTAATATAATAAACCTAAATACAACACAAACCCATAACTTTATTGGTTGTCATGAAAACAATAAAAAAAACTTTCTTCAGCATATTCCCAAGAAACTAAATAGAGATAACATGGTTTTATCAATTTACCATGAACTTTAAAATATGGTGATTTAATATATTTGATTTGGCACAAACCCTTTGAAGAAAATATCTTAATTTTCTATAAATATGTAAAATATTTATTTGATAAAATGATATTGAGAATGGAGGGTTATCAAAAAAAATTACAGAGATAAATACAAAGGGATCTCAAGAAGAATAAATTTTGTAGTTGATGCTCATTGACATTGTCTATGGATCTATGAACTCCTCAATTTATTGAGATTTTTACATTACAAGCCTCCCATGGGTGGTATATATATCCTCCAGGTATCCAAGGGATGATTTTGAGGTGTAATAGTGTCAAAGGATCTGTTGAAGACCATAATAAATTAACTCATTGACTTGTTAACTCAACACCACTGACAAACCACTCGATTCCACCAATGGACATCCTATAGGCTTTAAAGTTATTGTATACTCCACTAGATAGCCTCTAGCTTCCACCAGGTAGCCGATAATCAACCTAGATTATTTTTTTCTTCTATCTAATTCCATTTGATGGTCGGTGACATGCCACTAGGTAGCCAATAGTAATAGTCTATATGTGATCCTCTATTGCACTTATTCATTCCTTTTTAAGCCTTTGTTTCTTTAATTTACAACCTATCTCCATTATTAGAAACAATCTTGAAACAACACTCAATTTAAGGTTTTACAAATCCAAAAGGTGTTTATGATAATTAAAATAGATCTAGGAGTGTGAGGTATAACAATGAGGATCATATAATATGTTTGGATTTGTTCAACTAGATTGATGAAATGAGTATTTATTTTTAGATAAACTGAGATACTGGAAAAAGTTTTAATTTAATTAAATTTCACCAAAATTATTTAATTTAATCTAAAATAGATATTAGTGGAAACTTAAATAATTCAAATAAATTGATATTTTCTAAGATATATATATTCAGCTCAACTATAAATTCAATTTTATGTGATTGATTAATGATTTAATTATTGATTATTAGTGTCTATGATTTTTTAATTACATGATATTTGATAAAATGATGTTATATTGATTCTTATTAAATTTTAAATATTGATATTCCATTATTAGTATCTATTATTCCATTTTATTCTATAGGTATTATGAGTATGAATTATAAGTGTTAAAGTATGTTGACTATTTCATTTTTATATTTCTATGGTTATAGGTATTACAATATGTTATAATAATTGAATTTTTCATTCAAAATGCACGTTTATTTTGAAATTTTAAATGTGATGCAACTGATATTGAATCGGGATATGAGTGGTTATTTTAATTTTTGAAGCATTTATACTAATAAACTATAAATTTGGATTCATGTAAAATTATTTTATTCAATTTTTAGGATTAAATAATGATTATTTTAATATTAAAAGTTTTAAGGTATTAATAAGTAAAATGTGATTATATTTAGAGCATGTGCCTATAAATTATTTAAATTAAATTTTCTTCAAAAATATTGCATTTTAATATTTAAAAAATATGTTTTTAATAGGATGAATGCACGTTAATAGTAGATTTTACAACAAGATATATTTGATTTAAAATCATGTTTAAAATATTTCATAAACCAAATTACTTTTTAAATAATAATTCAAATGTAGAGATTAATTGTTTAGAATGGCTTGACTGAATTAAAAGTTATTTTTATTAAATAATGTTTAATATATCCTATTTAATTGTAATTTATTTATGAAAATAATGAAAATAAATTAATTTATTGATAGGATACCTTGTTATAACATATTATGGGTTTTTATTATGATAATATTATCAATTATTTTTCTATGATGTTTACAATGATTTAATTCATTAATTTTTATGAAATTATACATTGTTATGTTTTTTACTTTAAAAATAAATATTTGTATTCAGGAAAATCCCTTTTAGGCATTGAGTGAGAATCCTAAAATTAAAAACCAAAAAATAGGAAACTATAATTCATAGGATATCACCACTTTGTTCTAGAATAATTTAAACAAAGAAGGTTCATAAACCTTTTAAAGGCTTTATTCAAAATGAAACTATTTCCTATCTAGGTAATCTTTGAAAATTTCCTCAAAGAAAATTGTTATTTTTATAATCATTAAGGTAATATTCCATTTTAATGTTACCTTCATTGAATCCATGAATAAGGATTCGGTATTGGGAATTAATAAATGATGATTTCCCGATATTGGTATTAATATGAATCATTCTTTCATAAATTTTATATGATTACTCCTCTGTTGTATTAACTTCCATAACCATTAACTCCATATTTTCCTTGGAATGTAAAAGCATCTTTAATTTAGAAGTAAGAAGTCGAGCCTATTCCATTTCAATAACACATCATTATCCATGTTGTAATTAGGCCTTACCAAAAATGGAATAGGAACTTATATTATTCTTATGAGATAATTCATAATTAACCTCACTATACAAAGTTTTTGGTTTGGGGTTATGTACCCTCTCTATTCCCACTGCGACTCCATGCACAATTATACATGGGGATATTCATGGGGATGAGGACTTTATTATTTTCTCACTAACCTTGTAGCCATTTGTTTAGGTATGGATGATTATTCCTTTTTTATTCTAGTTTACTTGTATTTTTTAATAGGGTAGTCTCCCTAGTGGAGTACCCCCTTATTTTCAATTTTTCCTAGAAAAAGAATTTTTCAAGTTTGATAGCCCTTTTCACACTCAAAGGAGTTCGGACTGAAGTATGTTAACCCATGAAGAACCTTAAATGTTGAAAGACCCTCTAAATTTCCCTAGTCAGCATACAGTAAGTCTATGGATATATCGTGTCCTCCCCTCAAAGTTTCATCCTTTCTTTCCCTTTATATTTTGATGTTTCCCAACCATTATCTCCATCATTTCTCAGGGTATCACTTCTTAGAATTTGGGAACTATTGTGGAAATTTATTCAATATATCACCTTCTAATTTGCATCATCAACAGAGGGTGATAAGGTTCCTATATATGTAGCATTTCATAAAAGAACTCCAATTCCATATTTCCCATAAAGGGAAGACTCAAAGAACTACACTATATAGGATCAATCTTGGGTACTACTTTTCTGACCTGTAGAGACCTTTCTAGACCCTACACTCAAAGTTGAAGAAGGATCCTAAGTAGCATATACCACTATATTAGGGATTTGAACCTTTTCTATTGAATTGGAGCATGCTTCTAGAAAAGATTCCCATAACCTTGGATCATCATAAGGGTTATTCCTAGGAACATAATTTTCTATCAAAGCCAACTCCTTATATTTTTTGTAATTTCTAGAATCATGATGGTAATACGTAACCATTTGATTATAAGTGATCACTGAATCATAATAATTCTTACCATGATCACTAGAATAAATATTGAAGTTCAAATAAGAGATATAGATAGTTTTTATTTACTAGTATTTCTGGAATCCATGATGATATATTTCAGCTTCCCTAACCTATAATTAAGATTGAACTCATGTTGTACGTGGTAGAAATGAAAACAAAACCTACAAAAATAGAACTAAATATAAAACATTATTGTGTTTTAGCATCTAACACTCCACTCACCAGAATTCATAGTATGTCAATTGGTGTCTTGGATATATATACTTCCCCACAAATCCTAGTGGAAATGGGGTGACATATGTATCTTGAATAATTATAAAAATATAAAAAAAACTTAAAATGAGATTACCTAGTATTTGAAGGATCAAGGTACTTTTGAAGGGAAGGAATAGGACCAAGAAACTAACCTAGATTTCCATGGAATGGGAATATCACTTCCATTGATATTTATTGACCTCTCTAAAAAATAATAACTTTTTAAATTTATACGAATATTTGTCCTTAGACTAAGAGTATGTGAGGTCATCTACACTGGTGAAGATAAAAGTAAAATGATATGAAACAATAACCCAATGATGTATCTCTCCTTCATAGGTCATGATTTATTGATAAATATGTTGATAATTGGTCACCATCAGCCAAAATATGCCAATGGAGAGAAATCATAGAGATTTAATGGTTTAGAAAAATCCTGGAGGGTTAGAGTAAACTGGGTGAATTCTAGTGAAGCCTGCCCCCTTTATGAATAAGAGAGGATGATCAGTGCGTCCGTCGTCACCGCATATAAGGGATTTCAACTTTACGCTAGGGTTGCATAATTGCAGATAGAAATCATATGAAGATGGGAATCCATCACTGTGATTTTCATCTTAATAATATATTCATGATGATATTGCATTTTTAAATTTATATTTAAAACCTATTTTGAAATATACCATATCTATTATGTAGACTCCATTGATATGATTAATCAATAAAGATATGAAACGTGAATATATGATTATAATTTATTTAGAAAATATAATCTTCTTTACTATTATAATGGCATGATCACTCGGAAATACATGTTAGTGCATTATTGATTTAGTTATATACCATGTATTTGTTTTATTTTTTATATTGAGTATGATGAATATGATCATGGATTAATTAAATGGTGCCAATTATTATTTAATGTTTTATTAAATGTTTAACATGTTATGAGTTATTTATTAAAGATTAGTTTAAACTATAAATTTGTACATTTTGGTAAATTAAAAATACCAATGAGTCCTTAATGATGAGTTAAAAATAATTTCTAAAAAATTAATAATTTATTATATAAGGGTCTATTTTATAATATTTTATTATGAAATTAAAGGGAAATTTTATTTATTATCATTATATTTGATGGATTTATAAAATAGATTGATTCTGATAGGAATGAATCATTCCATTTTTATACTTTATTTTTTATTTTTTCTTATAAATTGTATATGTGGAAGGGGTTATGATATATTTGATGATCCATGGGAGTGATCTAAAGGAATAATATTTTGTGGGACCTATGGGTTAGGTTTTTTACCACAAGAGGTTTGTATTATGAGAATGCTTTGGGGTAGAGTGATATTGATGAACCTCATTACATGTTAGTGGAAGTGAGAAAGAACTATGTTGTAGTCTAATTAGATCCATTATGAATTTTAATTTTTTAATTTGATCTAGTAAAATAGGTTTTATAAGTATTTGGGATGTTTAATAAAAGGTTTCAAATGTTGAAATATTGGTATAAAAGACTCTCAGAGAAATTTCAATGGTATTGTAAATGATCTTAACATGGATGGTTATAAAAAACCATATTGGTATCTTGGTTGGTTTTCCATTGGTTCAGTATAATTTTTCTTAACACTAAAAATTAAATGTAATTTCATCAAGGCCTTAGTGTCCCATTGGATTTCTTATTTGGGTTTACTAGAAGCCCAGTGGTTGATGTTGACCCTTTTTTAAAAAGGTATAGTTTTTTTATTTTTAGATATTATATTTAAAATAACCTATAGGATCCCATTTCTCCTATCATTCATAAGAAGGGGAGGGCCTCTACTTTTCCCTTCTTTCTACAATTTTGGTTCCCTATCAATCTAGAATTCTTGGATTCAATTCCTAGCCACCAAATGATGTAAGATATCCCCTCTTCTTATTAATTTTTACTTATCCTTGTTATTATCAGATTTTAATGGTTTTGAGTTAGGAATTATATGAAAATTTTCATAGGGTAATAGCGAAATACCTCTTGAATAATGTGTATTATGCATGTGATGGATAAAAGAAGCTCAAAAATAAATAACACATGTGGTGAATGACTATTTTGATAACGGTATGTGTTGTGAGAGTTATTTAACTAGACCCAAATTGAACATTTACTTTTGATAAACGTTCAACACTAGAAAATCCAGGTATTTCTATGGTTGAAACCTGTGGTGAAAGGGCCCAAAACTGTGGTTGTAGCCTATAGCCATGATTTTCCTAAACTGTGGCTGCTATGGCCATTACAATAATGTCAGATCTTTTTCCATGGCTTCAATCATGGAAAAAGGTCTTGTAGTTTCCCACCATGGTAGTTGAACTATGGACACAGTTTCAACCTTTTCCATAGGCGTTATTGTCGTGATGGAAAATCGTGGCTACAGCCCTAGTAAAATATAACTATAGCCCAAAAATAATATGCCATTATCCGGATTCAATCTATATACCTCACCTATGGGATTCATCCACCTTACCACTACACCAAAGAGATATTTGGGTATATATATATATATATTATTAAAAATCATGGAAGTAACAGGAAAACTGTGGCGATATAGTTTCCCTCTATTTTTTCTACAGGAATATTTTTCTTCCACGTAAGGGAATGAGACCTATAGCCATAGTTTTCCTAACATTGTCTATAGTTGTGGTATATAGCCATGATTTTACTAAAACCATTGATATAGCCCTTTAAAACTATTTTATAACCATGGTTATGAAAACTATGGCTATAGACCACATCTATGGCCATGGTTTAACTAAAATTATGGCTATAGGTCTGTGGCAATATCAATGTTTTCTACTTGTGATTTCATATATAAATATTTTTATATACTTGTATTTCACTTTCCATGATATAAATATTACTTTTATGTACACTATATATGCTAATTCCCTTATATTACTTCAAAAATCAAAAGGTTATATCAGTTCCAACTATATTGAGATCCTTGAGATACTATGATAGTAATCTGAAACATATATAACATGCTCTAGATAAATTATAATGATGGGAAATAGATAATGTTTTACTATATCATGTTGGGAGATCATAAACATTAATAATTATTCTTAAGAAGATTATGCTTTGTGATCTTTAGTAAATGAGATCACGAGAACTGACCAGCAAATAGAAACATAGCATTTTTAAGCATCATTGGATGTTTCTATATATGATCATGTTTATTGGTCACCTAACTGGAGATTATTATTAATTTTTATCATTGATCATGTAATTTTATTCATGATTAAAACCATGATAGTTTATATATATGGAAGGGTATCTTGCATCGGATAAATCATTAATGGTATAACATTAATTTAATTATCAAGCGAAAAAAATATTTCAAAGTATATGAACATATATATTCATTCATATTGACTAGTATGATTGTAACTAAAATATGTTTATGGAAATATTATAATAATTTAATGTCCATAAGTTATGGTTAATGAAAGGAATAAATTAATCTTGTCGGGATGGTGACACAAAGTGTGCATCTTGTTTTAAGAGATATCATGAGATCATGGTGCTTGCTTGGAATAGTTGAGAGTTACTCTAACTATTGGTGAGTTCTTATGAGAGTGGTGGGTTGAATTAACAAAAAAAAACATCAATGAATTTTCCATAGCTATCTTGGAATAAATTTCAAAGGTAAACTGTTGAGTGAATCCAAATTTATGATTGGAAGAACATCGAAATCCACTCAAAAGAATAAGAAGTTGTGAGTTAATGTGGTTGGTTATAAAAAATACCACATTAAACTCTCTAAGTAGTGGCATAGAAATATTTTAGACCATAAAGAGAGGTTTTAATGATATTTTGACCTAAAATATTCAAATGATAGAATATTATTTATCTAATGGTTGAATGGTATCAGGATTTGAATAAAATTGTTGGATAAATTTAATATTGATAATTAAATAATGACTATATTATTATTAATCAATATAAGTTGATAATAAGAAAAAATTATTTTTTGTAGATAAAATTGAAATCAATAACACTATTTGACATTCACTTCATTCAATTCGAGGAAAATAAAGCTTCCTAAATAAAAAAATCAGGAGTAGTACATGAACTTGTGCATAATTTTGTGTTAAAAAGGTACTTGTATGTGTCGGAGTTACCACTTACTATTTACCCTCCATAGAGAGTAATAAGGTTAGATGAATATTTCAAAATGAGACACATTTATGATTTATTGCATGTCTAGTGCATTGTGTTATCCACCATGTTCAATAAACTAAAATGAATGCATGAGGATAATGATGCATAAAATATGTTCTCTCATAAACATGATATATATCATAAGAGAATGTGGTAGGAGGGGCATGTTATACCCAATGAATTTTTCAAGTGTAGTATGGGATAAGGGAATTAATTGGGTCCTCAAGTGCTCTATATTGTGACATCCTTGGTCTAGTTCACTCATAAGTAACTGAAATAAGTTGGCCACACGGCCTCAAGTGTGCATCCCTATACACTAAAGAGTAAGGGGGATAACATCAATATTACATAGTATATGTTGTAAAAAACTAAAAAAAATAAAAAATCATAGACTCTATATAATCATGAGAAATAGCTCGGTCCTCTACTCCCAAACTCCATCATATGATATAAAATCAAGTGTCTATAGTTGGGTGATTTCACTTGTCACTACCTACATCCAATAATTATTTCTAGGTACCCAATGACATTCCAAAAAGGTGTAATAAAAACTAAATATTCTACCACAAATGGTATCTAATATTATCAACCTAGTGAATATAAATGAACAGTGTACGGGTACAATAATAATGTACAAAGTAATAAACTGAAACTAAGTTGGATCATGTTCTAGAGGGGACAGATGTCTAACTCTACCTGCTTCATCTTAATCCAAAAAATCAATGAACATGCCAAATTATAATTTATATAAATGTATGTATCTATGTATAAAGAGTTCTGGGACCTATGGAATATAGATGAGAATACATAAATAATAATCATATAAAGGAACTATGAGGTTCCCTGTCAGGTATGACTTTTTCCATAAAGTATAAGTATGAATGGGTGTACCCAATGAATGTCACCCAGAGGTGTTCTACCTGAGTAACAGAAACACATACTAGGTGTACATGATTCTAAAATTGAAAGTAACACACATCGTTTCAAGTTACCTGGTTCCTGGATCTTCATGTAGTTACTTAATTTCAAGTATTTGGATCGCAATGTAAAACACCCCATTTAAGGATATATAACACTATTTACAACATTAATTTCATGGCTAGGTATCTTTAGGTCCAATATTATAATCCAATGAGAAGAAATACCATGTCCATCCACCTTTTCAATGGTTAGTAATATCATGTTTTTTCACTTAGTATTTTAGTAACAACCATTAATGAGATCTAATATACTTGGCCTTTTAAAAATATGATGTTAATAGGGATATAAACTATACTACAATATTATTAAATATAAACATGAATACTAAATTAATAATTAATAATAAAAAACGATCATATAATGGGTTCTTTCATATATACATAATTCCCAGGTAAAATGAATTTAAGAAAACACACCTAAAAATGGTTGTCTTTTGTTAAGGTCGTCAAACTCCAACAACACCAAGGGACTAAATATGGAATTAACCATTTTAAAATCCATGTAATTTAATAAAAACATTCACCTAATTTACATTTAATTATAAAAATTTTAGAAATATTCACTAATATTCGGTTTACATCAAGTTAGGAAACCATCGATGATGGAAATGGGCTGTAAGGACCGACTAACTCAAGGAAAAATTAATTCATTTAATTAATTTCACATTTAGGGGGAAACATATATAATTATTATCACATGGCACAATGACACATGATATAATCCACTTTATCCTTTGGTAAAAGTATTATACCACATACCTTTTACCGTTAGATGATTCCTCATCTGATATTAGCTTCAATTCAAGCTAGAACAAAGAAATTGCCAAACTAGAACAACACCCTTAAAATAGGTTAGAAGAGCTCACATGAAGCTAGAATTAAGAATGGTGATAGAAATAATGAAATTAGGAAAATGGAATCATATTTTTATTATTTTATATCCAACATTATGAATGGTGGTTGAAAATGATCTCATATGAAGTAGATGAATCAAAGGCTAGGTGGAGAAGGAGAGTTTTGCATAGTTTAGAGTTGTTGAATGAATAAGGAAAAAAATATGGACAAGGGGTTAATGTATTGAGGAGGAAAACATATCTTATTAAATTTATAAATGGTTAAAGGTTACTCCCTATGGTTGTTCAAAACATGTGCCAACTATTCATTATCGCTATCTAAGTGGAACTCCCCTTCATATAACTAGGTGCATGTTAGACAAACTATGAACCAACTAGTAATTTCACCTCTGTAACTCAATATAGTTCATTTTGTGTTAATAAGGCCTACCATTTATGTTTTTAATAACCATGTGGAACCCCTTATAGCCCAGATTTTTTATGTGAATCTTTATCACTAATCATACACTAACCATGTCCCTCGCCCTATACTTCCAAAATTTATACCCTCTAGTTCTAATTAAACCAGACTCCTATGGAATATTCCATATGCTCTTAGAAATTTATATTATGGCAATAAAAATGTTTTAATAAAAATATTAAAATTTCCATACCTATCATAAAATATGTAATCATATAATGACCCCTCCTTCAAATAACTCATCCCCGAGTTTCTCTGTGGGTGGGTAATCTTTACATGATAATAACATCATCTAATGGGCATGATTTTCTGCCTCTCATTTTAGAAAAATATAATTTTTCTATGTTCATAATAGATCTTCCAATACATGTGCCATGTTTGTAACATATCATTAAATTATTATCCCTACAGAAGGATATTAACCCCTTTTTTATAATTATAACGTTTTCTTTGATGAAAATAATGCAGTATGATATCATGGTTTGACAACCTTATGTGAAAGTGTTTTAAGAAAAAGTTTTTTTTATTGGAATTACTCATTTTACAAGTTATCCCCCTTAAACATTGATTCATATTTGGAACCCACATCAACTTAGGGGAGTCATCCCCCCTCTAAGGAAGACAAATCTTAGTATATAGACCAACCCAAAGTATTGAAATAAGAGAAATCCATGATGATGAAGACAGTCTTTCCAAAAGGTGTTGAAGAGTTAGATTTGTTGTGAAATGTGGATATATAAATGATCAATAAGAGAGTTCATCTCATATTCCAAATTCTATTCAAGATTAATTAAATAGATAATGTATAATATCTTATATTACCTAGTTGTTTGATATTGATCAAAATAAGACCCTCTCAGTAAGACCAAGATCTTCCCCTATCTTCATTGATTCTCAATCTAAGGAATTGGAAAATTTAACTATAAGGATAATAAAATCTGAATCCCAGTAATCTCATCATATAGAATAACTACCCCATGCTAAAAAATAATCTAGTTGGTAGTGAGAGTATTTCAGTCCACCATTATATATATTTTCATGTTTGTGAAGAAAGAAGGAATTCTGAAATTCTTGAAGTTGTTAGAAGTGTTACTAAGAAATCTCAAGAGAGATGTTCCAAGTTAGCATTAGAAATAGAGATTATGAAGACTCATTTTGTTGAATCCAAAAACAATAATATGAATCTTTATGAAAATGTAGTGTCTGAAGAAAAGTGAATTAATTAATGATACTAATTCAATCAATTCTAGAAATATGGTCATTGCAATCCATTAGTGGATTCATGAATCCAAATGATATATTACCAATGCCAGAGAATATATATCAGGAAATAGACACTTTAACCTCCTCCATTTCTTAAATGAAGTATGATCCTCTCTTAAATGAAATCATTCAAGATCTCCAAAGGGACTAAGTTATTGAACTAAGAAGATTTCAGGTTGTTCTGTAGGAATCTTTTTCTTTTTTTGATCAATATAAGAGAAATATATATTTTCTGTTGAAATAATAAGTTATTGAAGCTCAAAATGTGTCTAATGAAGTAATAAAAGATGAGTTTTATAATAATTGGATGACAAAATATGCTTAGTTAATTAGAAAATAATTTGGATGTTATATAGAAAAAGGTTTAAGATCTACATCAGATAGTTGTAGGTTTTTTAAAGAAGTAATATTTTGATTATGACGATGAAGGAGAGGCTGATACTTTTTTGGAAAAACCAAAATCTCATATCTCTACAAGGATAAAGGAGTTAATATACTTTAGTCATCCAGTGAATTTTTCAGGTCATTCTTTTAAATAATTAATGAAGTTGGTTGTTAGAATTTCAAAGAAATAATATATGCAAAATATCTTAAGAAATATTTCATAGAGAGTTTGGAATGGTTTCACTACTATCCTAGACTACAAGAAAAATGATACGATAAATAGGATAAATGCATGTGTTAATACCCTATTTCAAATCCATGGGATACGTCTTCCAAGACCTCCTGTAGTTGATTGGTATGGCTCTACCTCATAGAGATTAATTGATATTTTTGACCCATAAAATGAGTATCTAAGGGATAATCCCATGTTTGAATAATGATTTTTTTTACCTTCACCTTAACCATACTTTAAAGCATTATTTTACCTATAGATTCATTTGATTTGGAAAGATCTCAACAATATTCTCTCAACATTCAATCCACACTAGCAAGTATCACTCAAGGTGATCGATCAGGTCTTTGAGAATCTCTGTTGATATTGGGTAATTTTTTTGGTGAAACAGCTGATGTACCTCTACCTCAATCATTTTTTCCATCTGGATATCTTTTATCATTCAAGAAACCACCACCTAAAAAATGTTTCAATTTGAGTAGTTGAGAGACCTAGACTCTTCAGAATGTGAAGTGGGTTTCCCAGTAGATGGGAATCTTAAAAACATCTGAATCATTCCTTTTTTATGGAATATTAAAAAAAATGAATCATGCCTTAGTTTATGGAATATTAAAAACATTTGAATCTATTTGTATGATAATATTTAAATGCCTAAATATCTTTAATGTATTTTTAGGATATTTATTTTTTGAAATGATTCTATTTGTTTATAATTGATTCAATATTCTTGTTTATGATTTTTCTATCAATTTACTTTATACCATTTTAACTATTTTTCCTTGTGATCCATATGTTGGAGTATCTTTTTAACTTTCAAGTTTTATTTTTACTTAATAACTTAATGATTCTATATTTACACTACTAAAATATAAATTTAGTTCTTAATCAATAACATTAACTGTTTATTATTGTTTTTGGGAAATATTAATTGTATTCTTTACTCTAATTCATTTTGATGTAACAAAAAGTGGGAGAAGAAAATAAAAATTAAAAAAATATTTTTATATATTTTTTCTCAAAAATAAGAGAAGGGAAAAAGACACAAAAATTTATAAGCGTTAACTTTTTCTTCAGAAAAGTAAATTATTTTTAAAGGTAATGTTTCATTAAATGATATGAATAAAATGATACATATATATTTAAAAATATATATATCTAACATGAAAATTTTGAAAGATAAATGATTATTTTGTACAAAACAATTTCTATCTCATGTGTTTTTTGATCATCAAAAGGGAAGAATTTCTGGACATATTTTGTTGTTGCAACACATCTTATCTATTTTGTGTTTTGATGATTCACAAAATCCCTACTTTTAATCTAACATGTTCATCTTAATGAATAGTTATTCCAATTGATTATCTTACAAATAATTATTTGTATTTACAATGTTAATATTAATTTATTAATATCCTAATAATTCATTTCAGGATTATAGAGAATATTAGAAAATATACTATCCATTTTAGGAAAAATTTAATATGTACAGTACTTTGGTTTTCTATGAATGGAAAAACCCTAAGAACGAGATGATTTCTGACATCGCAACTATAATAGAAATTTCTATATTTTGAATGAATTGATGTAATCTTTAATATAATGTCTCATCACATTCAAAATTCATGGATTTATTGACCATTAATATTATCTCATGCCTAAGTTAAAAATAAGATAAAAAAATAAACAGTTGGCCACTATATGAATAAGAGAGGAGAGAAAGATGCACATATAGATACACACATACATACATAATAATACTCTAAATTATAGTACCTTGAATAGATCAAAAATAAATTCTTATGTTGTTATTATCAGTTTTATTAGTCACAAAAAAAATATATAAATATATACCATGATGATTATCATATTTTTCAGATGAATCTTTGACTACTATCAGTTGTTTCTTGCAACTATGTTCTGCAATCGTATCTTCAAAAGTTTATTCATTTTATTTTTGTTAACACTCAATGTAAGAGTGTTTTCGGAATGTAGATAGGTACTATAATGGTATATCCTGGTTGACTTATTTTAGAGCTTTGTATTAATTGAAACATTCTTGTACTCAGCTAACATCCTCTAGTAAAAGAGTTGTTATAGTGAAAATCACCAAACTCGTGGAGTAGAGTGTTGGTGGAGTGGACTAGGGGATTTCTATTCCCTGAACCACTAAAAATATCATGTGTTTGATATCATTATTTTTATTTTTTATTTATGCTTCATATTTTTTAGGAAAAATATTTTAATCTTCATACTTTAATTGAGAGTTTTTCTATAACAAAAATTTTGGAACTCAAATCACCCCCCCCCCCTGGAGTGTTCACCAATCCATTATCAGGGAAAATATCTCAATCTCAAGTCCGTATATGTACATAATCATAATTTCATAGAACTAGTAATATATGGATAAAAATTCCATAAAGATCCTTCATGCATCAATCTATGATAAAAATAAGATACTCCTCAGAAGAATCATCAATATCAGACTCAACCTCATCAGGTTAAAGAATATAGGATAGCCCTAAATAATAAAAATGTAACTGAGTAATGTGAAAAACATAATACATAGCCCTATATATTTGAGGGAGTAATATCTATTAATCTAGTAGTATAACCTTCTCTAGAATATGAAATGTTCTTACAATTATAGGAGGAATCTTACCTTGCCTCCTAATCCACAAATGCTCCAGTCAAGGAAAAACATGCAAGAAGACTTGATCTCCAACCTTAAACTCTAGAGGTCATCGATGGCGATTGGAATAATACTTTTACCTATACTTAGATGTATCCATATTTTTTTGATAATTTGTATCTAATCTAATGTCTCCTGAATGAGATGGGGTCCCAATAGTGTTTCCAATCCTTCCTCTAACAGGGATATGGGTGAATGGGATGACCAATCGTAAGGTCCTTATATGGATCCATTTTTAAAGTCACCTAAAAATTATTATAAATGAACTCAAAGTGGGGTATGTGCTCCTACTAATAATCTCTATAATCTAGGATGAATTCTCATATCATGTCCTCTAATACATATATAGTACGATCAGACTAACCATCAGTTTGAGTACGGTATGTTGTACTCATAAACACCTACGAACCCAATGACTTCTTCAACAACTTCCAAAATAGACATGTGAATTGAGAATCCCTATCTTATATGATAGTATTCAGGACTACATGAAGTCATATTATCTCCTTAACATATATCCATCTTATTGTTTCCACTAAGAAGGTCTGTTGAATAGGGGGAAAAGTGGGGCACCTTCATTAATCTACCAATGATCACCTCTACTAAATCGATGGCCAAATGTTATTTCAAATATACTATCACAAAATCCATAGTGAATTCATCCCACTAGAACTCTAAAATGGGTAATGCCTATAAAATCCAAGTAGTTCATTAGTGTTTTACCTTCACCTTCTAATGGTTGGAACTCCTAGTAACAAATCCTACAATCTATCGTTTCAAACCAGACCACCAATAATAAAGGCATAAATAATATTACTTCTCTTTGAGTTCGGAATGTATTTTCCAACTGTAATCAGGATATTATTATATTAGTTCCTATTACATATATATAGGAATTCAGAAACGCCCATGAATATTCAAGATCTCATCCTCGTCAACAACCCATCTAGTATGCAGTTCCTCGCTTTTACATTCTCCCTTGGGACTAATCCTTTATTGTCAGAGAGATATCTCAAATTTACACTATCTATAAGTGATGTGGTCACTAATAAAGATGTAAAAAGTGGTTGTTCATGATTCTATTGAACCTTCATATGAATCTCATAAAATATATCCATCAACTACCCCTCACTGATGTCTTCCTAAACAACCTTTTTAGGACACTTAAAACAAAGAGATTCAACCACTATATTGCCTTTACCATGAATATAAGAAAACTAAAAATCAAAGAACTGATGGTATTAATGCCATCTTTTCTACCTGAGGTTTAAAAAACACTAATTGAATGTGTATTTTATGATCTTATGGTCCATGTATAAAAATAACTGCTCTCCAAACAAATAATTCCTCAAGAAACATAAAGCATGAACTAGTGCTTCTAACTCAAGATCATGGATCAGGTAATTATTCTCATGAGGTCTCAATAGATGAGTAATGTACAACATGAATCATTCTCCATACATCAAAACTACTCCTAGACCAATTTATGAAGCAAAAAAATAAATATTATAGCTTCTACCCTGCTCTGATAGAATCATGATATAAATTGAGGTTAACCATCCTTTCAACTCCTAAAAGACTTTCTCACAAGATTATGACCATAGTAATTTGATACCTTTTTTAGTAAATCCTGATATAGGTACTAAAAGGAATAAAAAATACATTATATAAAACCTTTAATAACTATATATCCCTAATAAACTCCAAAAATTAAATAAATTATTATTCTACTCCCAGGAAACAATGGCTCGCACCTTTTATGGATCTATAGATACCCCTACCTCTGATATAATCTGAACTAGGAAGTGAATTTTATCAATATAGAAGTGAAATTTCGTCAGATTAGCATATATTTGGTGTTTTATTGATGTATTCAATACAATTTCATGGTATTTAGTATTATCATGTTGATTTTGATAATATGTTATGATTTTTCCATAAAAATAACTATAAAATAATCTATGTATTGGTGGAAACCTAATTCATCAAGGAAATAAAGACAGCAGGTGCTTTGTTGAGACCGAATTATATAACCAAATATTTTTACATGTTATATCTAATATGTAATATTTCATATAGTATATCTAAGGGTATAAATCATAGCTGATAATAGCCTAACCTCAAATAAATCTTAATGAAAACCCTATCTCCTTGAAGCTAATCAAATAGATCTTCAATATGGGGTTGTGGGTGTTGATTCCTAAAAATAAGCTGATTTAACCACTAGAAATGCAGAAAAATTATAAGGGTATTATCTACCTTCTTAGTGAAATGGATTGGAAACCCCAAAGATGGAGTACTAGGTCATATAAACCCTTTGGATTTTAGGAACATCAATTGTCACTTAAGTTGTCCTTGGTAGAATCCATGATTCAAGGAGAAATAGATATTGGAATTTATCCTGGAATAATCTCAATGGTGAACTCTACCTATCACTCAAGTGGTAGTGTGGAACATCCATCAGGGAATACATCCCTGAAATGATCCACCACTAAATAGAAATTTGACTTTTATTTTCCTTGGTTAGTTAGAGAGAGTCTAGAATATGGGTTATCACTCTACCCTACCCACGATGCTAAGGTCCTGCTCAACTTTTCAATATATCCCATCCACCTTTACAAATATTTCCACCACCCTCTAATGATGAAAATAATTCCCTCTTGTGATAATAATCAACATGGTCATGGTAATTAACTAACTAGTCCATCTCAATAATGACGTCAAAACCCCTCATATCAAGGAAGAAAATATACTATAAGAACTGATAACTACCAATATCTAGGAGACAGTCCCTGGATTAGCGTACACTTTCTAATGAAACCCCCAACAGAGTATCCAAATTCATCACTCAATAGAATTACTAGATTTCAAACACATGACTCTTTAAAATAACAACGTATATAAAATAATGTGATTTTAAGTTTCAAATAAAGTATATACTTATTTCAAGGATACTAAAATCCTACCTCAAACTATAGATGCACCAGTACTCTATTCCTCGGGTGTAAGATCTATGATATATATTCATCCTGACTCGTAGACCTATGTTATAACCTGACTACCCGGAGTAGGAACACTCTACTAGAGATGTATATTAAAATTTTGTATTCCTCAACCATATCCTTCTCCCAATACATAATAGAATGTGTGTAACAGCCCAATATTTTGTGGAAAATTCAATTTAATTTAATCTTCTTTTTTTCATTTCACACAACACCAAATATAGCTTTTGTTTTAATAAATCACTAAGCTTGTTTTTTGTTACACGCAACACCAATTTAATATTTCACTTCATTCAACACATAGATTAACTTATGGTACATTACTTTTCTAAGAAAACTATTTTTCTATGTATGAATACCATTTTATCTCAATAAATTAAAAAAAACACTTTTTATGAATGTTTTTAATAAAAATTATATATTATATACTCAATAAATTTTTAATGTCAATCATACAATTTATTTTATAGGCATAAGATAAGAATAAATAAACTTTTATGAATAAAAAGATATATTTCTTCAAAAGGTAATTTTATTCATTTTAATGGAAACCCAATTTTAAATATAATTTTTTGAAATTTTATAATTTTTATTTGAAATAATAAACTTGATATTTAAAATCGTAATATAAAAATTTACTTTCGATGAATTTTTTTTATTTTTCTGAGAAGTTTCATTTTTTGATGAATAGTGAAAACACTAAATTTTAATTGAAAACTGCATTTTTGTATAGTTTGATTATATAGTTTCGTTATATTTAGAATTTTTTTAATTTAATTTTGATAAATTTTACATAATTTAATAAAATTTAGTTCATTGTAATCAATCTCTCATTGATATTCGATATAAAAACAACTCAAGATTTTGAACATTTTCACTTCAAAAACTCGTTATTGCATCCCATCTGTGAGATTATTTTTATATTAATTTATATCAATTCTATGTTTGTAATTTTTAAAAAATTATTCCATGTTTTAATTCATCATAATTTATAATTTCTAATAATTTCAGCTAAATTTTTTCCCAATACTATTTGTGAAAGTAATTAAAATTTAGTAGAGTGACTAAAGTAAAAAACGAGTTTACTTAGTGGTTAAATATTAAATTAAGGGTAAAAATAACCTCCAAACATGTCTAAAATACATTTTATATTAATATCTAGGCCATATAATCCCTTTTATCTAAACATTACAATTATTTTAGGCACATTATTTAAGGAAGACCTCTCAATAGTGTTTATTATTTTATATTTATAAGAATGTCACTCCCCCACCACTATAAAAGGGTACTCACCCCCTCACTTCATCACACCTCCCAAACTACTTTGGAATGAAAAAACCCAAACCTAATATCCTCAAATTATCCTTAAATTTATCATATAGTACTCAATGTTTTCATAAATACATCGAAGGAATCCCTTTGGGTTAAACCAAAAGAAGTTTCCCAAAGAATAGGTAACATCCAACCAAAATCTCTTTTATTTTGTTTTCATTATTCACCCCCTAAACTATTCATATTCCTTGATTATATAATTACATAAATATAATAATTATATATTTTTTTATTCTAATGGTTTCACCAAAACTTACAAACACATCCCTAAAATGGGTAATGAACTTACCGTTCTGGTGTACATCGAACCACCACCTCACGAAATGATGTCATTTATGTTTTCTTTACCACCTCTCTTGTTTGGGAATCATAATAGAAAAAATATATTTTTATGATATATATGATATTTAGGATTTATTTATTCTTGTTTAATTATTATATAAAACATACCTTCATGCTTTCCATTTTGTGTAAATATGATAAGTTTGTTTGTGAACGTGTGGACTACCACCTCCTCAGAGCGATGTGATTCATTCACACATTACATGGAACATCTTAAGGATTGGTTTAAATGTATATACGTTATATATGATATTATAATTCTAGTGAAATGATAATATATAATTTATATATATATATATATATGTTATTTACTTTCTTACTTTCAATACGATAATAAAACGGAAACAACATTCATGCATACATCCAGCCTACCATCTCCATGAATGACGTATTCCATTTTATATTTCTATATATTATTATAAATATTTATATAATGAATATATATTATATTAAAATAAATAATTAAATTTTTATATAAGTAAATAATGATCTATGTAATATGTTTAAGAATAAAAAGTCAAAACATATATGAAAAACAAAGTGGATATTACCTGAAACGTAACATTAACATGAAATTATTAAAAATGTGTAATGTAAATTCATAATAAAATAATATATGGTATTAGATATAATAATATGGTTCTGTGTAATATTTATAATAAACTTTTATCTTATATACACATGGTTTTAACATGTTTGAATAATTTCAAGACTGAAGGTAAGGGTTTTCTCGTCTCACTTTTATTTCTATAAGACTTATGCCTTATTCACCACTAATTTCTCTTTTGTGGTGTATATACGGACCATGAATGTATTATATGATTATTATACTAAATTTTTTGGGTATTTAAATATCCATTTAATTATATTTATTTTGTTAGTTTTATGGTTCAAAAGTTACCAAATCGGTAAAGCAATTTCGTCTTAATTTTCTTTCTTTGAGATACATGCCTTGTTATGAACCTATATTTTTATATAAGGTGTATATAATTAACTTTTACAAGTTATATCATGAATATACTTCTTTTAATGATATTTTAATCTTTATTTAATGTTATTTTTTCATGGTTGTTATGATTCTTAGCTAACAATGTGGTAACAGTTTATTACTACAATCTCATTATTTATCAGGATCGTTTATGATTACGATTAGATTGATGAAATATTATGATCCAAATCACAAGAACCCTCCTAAATTTTTTTCTACTATTATTATTGATGGTATATTCCTTTAATCATTTCATCTTACACTCTCTGGTACTTATTATAATTTTGAAAGTGTTTTTATGAAAATCAGACATTATCTCTCTATTTGGTCAGAAATCTATGTTCTTCGGATACCATGTTTTATAAAAATGATTTCCAAAAATTTCTACTATTATACTATTTTATTTAAAATACATTTTTACCTATTCTTTAAAATTTAAACAAAAGGGTTTTAAAAAAGTAATCTTCATGTTGTTTCCTGATTGAGGAACTTTTCTAAGCATTTTATAGTGAAAAAGGATTGTTTGACAGGTACATATTTATCCACCATCATGACCATCATTTATTTGAATATTCCTTTTCAAGCATAAAAGATTAATTTTTTTAGAAATTTTTTTTCCCAATATTCTGTTTATTCATTATTTTTTAATGTGGGTTTCAAAAAAATTGTTTTCAAAAAAATTTTACGTTCAAGAAGTGTTTTCAATGAATTTCAAATATGTATTTAAATGTATTGAAATATATTTTCAATGAAAAAGTTATGAAAAAATTATGTTTAAAATGTGTTTCAAAATGTTTTAGATATTACATTATAAGTTTTCAAGGAAAAAATGAGTTCAAAATATTTTCAATATTATTTTATAATTTATTAAGGAGAAGGGTTTTCAAATTTTTCAAGCATCTTCTATAAGTTTACAAGGGAAATGGTTTTCAAAATTCTTTCGAGATTATTTTTTAAAATTTCATGGAAAAGTGTTTTAAAATGTTTTTCAAGCTTCATTTATAAGTTTTCAATGAAAAAGGGTTTCAAAATGTTTTCAAACTTCTTTTTTAAGTTTTAAATGGAAAAGACTTTCAGAATGTTTTCAATCATCCTTTATAAGTTTTAAAATAAAATTGTTTTTAAAATATTTGCAAGATTATATTGTAATTTTTCAATTAAATTTTTTTTCAAAAATATTTAATGATAATTTTATAAGTTTTAATGATTATTTTTTAATAAAATGGTTTTAAAAATGTTTTAGTTTTTAAAAATTATTTCCTTCATAGAAGAAAGGATATTTTCCTAAATATATTATTTTAACAGATTTCTCAAAAATTCTGTTCCATCTAATTTGAAATCTGTTCGTTTTAATCATGCCTTATAGGAGATATGATCCAATGTTTACATTCATATTACTTCTTTGAATTCTTTTTTATGGCATGATGTTTCTGAAATCGTTTCTATTTCATGGTTTATATGTTTATGAAATTGATTTTAATTCCATGGGTTATATGTCTATAAAACTTGTTTCAATTTCATAGGTTATATGATTATGAATCCTGCTTCTTTTCATGGGTTATTATTTGATGAATTGGTTATTAAACATGTCTATTTTCCATAGGTTATGATATGATGACATGTTTATGACACCCATTTCATTTATTGGGTTATGATATTATTATTTCAGATCTTGTGAAACACATGTGTATGATTTCATTATGAGATGGTTGGGACATATATATCCCTCCAATTCATTGGGTAAATGTTTATATCTCATGAGGTAGGTAGGGATATAATGTGGAGTAAACACATTTTAGTAAAGGACTGTGTCCACTAAGATGGTCTTAGGAGTGAACCTTGACTACAAAGATGGTTTTGGGAGTGAACATTTAATACTAAGATGGTATGGGGGTTGAATATATTCCACTAGAAAAACATTTATATGACTGGGTATGGTGGTGTATCCCTCCTAGTAGGTGTATCCCACATAAATTACCCTGATAGGTTTTGGTAATAAGCCTTGACATATTTCTAATTATTTTATAAGATTATGTGTCTACCAAAACTCCATGTCGTATTCCTATGTTATGGTTTCATGTCTTATTATATTCATTTCGTTATGATTTATATATTATGAAATACAAATATTTACAACGTGATTCATGTATATGATCTTTGATATGCAGTTTAGGATCTTCAAATGTTATTCTCATGTTCTCATAACCTTATTCTCATGTTATGCTTATCTATCTATGTTATTTACCCTTACAGAGCATCTGAACCCCCCCTTTCTTATATTTATGCTCCCTAGGTTATGCAAGTGGTTTTAAGTATAATTAATAAAGATTAATACCTTTTTAAAAAATGTTGAATATCATTCAACAAGTAATAATATTTTGTTTAATGTTTCCAAAGACACTAAACTAATATGATCCTAGGGAATTTATTTTTGTAATATGGGGAATATTCATCTAAAATGAGGTAATAAAAATGTATGTTAATCCTAGGTCACTATACTATGGTACTAAAACACCCTTCTTAATGTGGAGCTGCTAATATCACTCAAGAATGTGGAGATAGTATAGATCCTCTAATATTAGGGATGGGTGGGAAGTCCCAAAAAAACGCACTGAATATGACCTATTTAGCTATAATTCTAGCACTCAACTAGGTATCTATCACACTGAGGCTTCACATGACCTTTATTTCTACCCATGTAGAATAAAACATGGCTACCCGAGCATCCACTCTGACTACTACTTCCCCCGTGAGAAAGCTAATAACAATGCTTTCAACTACTAGATGAACTGCCCCCCAATATAATGACCAAACTGACATTCCCCATATCCTTAATTTTCATTAAGTTATGCTCCAAGATAATGGTTTGGTTCACTATTTAAAAAATGATATTCAAATAGAAAATATTCACCATATATTGGATTTATTTCCTAAGACCATCCTCAAATCACCTCACCCTAGCTAATTCATCAACAGATAGAGTATGATTGAAACATTGGAGCTCTATGAAATGTGTCGAATGCTACATAACAGAGCACTCTAGATAAAATTAATCATAGAAGAAAGCATGTAATTCCCCATTGGCCATGTAATAAGGATGATATACCGAGTTAATATCATCCCAAAAATGCTTGGTAGAGTCATGAATCATGTAATGCTCATGCTTCACCTTTCTCTGAGGAGACATCTTTAGATGCTCGGAGATTGAACATATATCCTCTATCCATGACATAGAAACCCAGGGGCCACCATCCCCTGAGAAAGTAGGTTAATTATATGGATAAAAATCTCATGTAAACTCTTAAATAATAGGGATAGGTTTCATGGATCCCTATATGGTGTATATAAACTATAGAAAACCCTCTCAAAACTGAGATCTGGTAACCAGTTAAAGTATAATAGGGTGCACAACTACTGTTACTAATACTAGAACTATAGACAAGTTAGGTCCCACCACTTTAGAAGAATATTCATCACCACCTTCCTAGTACTCAACATGAGGTCTTCAAAGTGGAATGACCTAGAAATTCCAAACACAGACCTCAAAAATATATATAGATCAAATAAGGATACTATTAAAAAAGTAGCGGGTATTAATCCTTCATTATTCAAGATAAAAACTAAGAGTGTAGATATAAATATTATAGGTAAAATTACTACCTATTCAAGATAAAACTAACGCAAATACCCACTACTATGTTTAGGGAAAAGGTAATATTTATCCTTTTAGTCATAAGGCTTCAAGATATTGGGTATCAATTAAAAGTTAAATCAGAAAACACTCTTTAATTTGCAATTGGAAACCTAATTTAATGGAAACCATTTTCTATTGTAATCCCCCCAAGTTCAACAATTTATATATAGATACCATGATTTAATTATATAATTCTACCATTCAAAATTTATAAATTCCTATGCTTTATAAGTTTTAGTTAGTATTTCATATAACTGTAACTAGTCCTTTATGATGGTTTAATAATATGAATCACCATTCCCAATTTATATAGGGACACAGACTCTTTAAATTAAAATTATAATCTACTTAATTTCAACCACTAACATTTCATCCCATTTAACTATTGGTTCCATGGAAAAAATATATAATAATTTTCTAGTTAAGGATCCACCATCAAGATGTAAATGAAAACACTACTTAAGTTTGTGAAAACACTTTAATAAACAATTATTTTTTCCATTTACTTACATGAAATGTTAGTACAATTACCTTCATAACTATAAAGGCACTACAATATGTTTTATTAAATTCACACAATAAAGTAAACATGGCATACAATATGCATGACATATGAATTCTTAGGTTCCTTTGGTGTTTCATGAGAAAATACCTCATTGCCTTACCAGGCCATGGGTAAATGAACTCCTGTAAGATATAACTACATCATAATTCATGTGCATCACCCAATGGTAAAAATAGATCAAATTTTATAGAAACAATCCATAATAATAATTACCATCCCTGGTAACTCATCTTTTCCCCATACATGGGTTATTAACTTTGAGGAATGGATTATTTCCAAGCTCAAACACTTCCAAGTCTCATTTTTACTAACATAAATTAGTAATACAAAGGGAAAAAACTTATGATGCCATTTTTTGTTTTCTTAGGCCTGGTTCAATAATAAGTAACCAAAACTGATTGGTCACATGGCCTCAAGTGCACCCCCCCCCCATATGCCAGAGGTTGCAAACTAGAAGAGAGGGTCTATAATGATATAGTGAGAAGACTATACCCTCATTATCATTGTTTAACACAATGGTGAATAATAGATAAATTAGAAGAAGTAAGATAATAACACTAAAGGATTGTGGTAGTAAATCATCCAAACCAAGATGATTAAATAAACAACCAATAAGCAGTACCATATACAAAATGATCATGTCCTGATAGTACAAAAAAATATGGAGTAAGGGGAATAATCATCAGGAGTTTAAGTACATGTTGTTGAAAAATATATTAAAAAATGTAATAAGATAAACTTCATAGAATCAAGACCACTAACTCAGTCCTTAAATCCTAAACACTATCCTATTACAGAAAATAAAATTTCTATTGATAGATAATTTCCTTAATCCTTACATGCATCCAATAAGTCTATTTGGGTTCCAAGATGTGTCCCAACCTAGGTGTGAGTAAAACTCAGTAGGATTCTACTAACTTCATATAATACTACCCTTACAATGAATATAACTGAATAATGTGAATGTACAATAATAAAGGAAGCAGTAATATAACTGAAACCATGTTGGATCAGTTTTCTAAGGGGACAATCGTCTAACTCTACCTCCTTTGAACAAAGATATAAATTATCTAAACAAGTGAAATTATAATTTATCTACATCTATATAATTATATATAAGAAGGTTCAAGAACTATCATATATATCCAATGTATCCATGAATAATAACCATATAAGATAACTATGAGGTTTTAGGTCATGTATGAATTTAGTAGTTAATTATAAGTCTGAAGGGGTGTAACCTTTGTATTTTAGCCTAAGATTTTCATCCTAATCCATAGAAACATTTCCTAGGTGGCCTTGGTGCTAAAAATGAATGGAACCCACATTATATCATGTTACTTGGTTCCCATATCATTAAGTCCACATGTAAATTCAATTATTTGGATCAAAATGTCCAATCCCATTCAATAAGAAAGAACACCATGTCCAACTTACCATTCAAGGTTATGTATATCCATGTATAATCTTCTAATATAAGGATAAAAACACCATGTATAACCTCCCTTTTAATGGTTGAGAACATCATGTCCCACCTCATGGAATTTTAGAAAAAAATCATTATTGAGATCCAACAAACTTGTCCTTTTAAATATTTTATGCTAGTGGGGATATATATCATCTTAAAATATTCATAAATAACATCATCAATATTTAATTCATAATTAATAATAAAAATCCTACCTTAATATGGGTGGGGTGACATAGACATAATTCCTAGTTCAAAGTCATTTCTAACAACAAACCCAAAATGGGGTGGGTTGTGTTGAGGTCATCAACCTCCAACAATGTTGAGGGTCCAAGTGAGGCATTCACCATTTTATAATCCATGTAATTTAATTAAAACATTTACCCACTTTTCATTTAATTATAAACATAATAGAAACACACCCTAATAGGTGGTTTTCATCAAGGTAGAAAGCCTTTGATGCCAGACATGGTTCATAAGGACTAATTAACTCAAGGTAAAAAATAATTTAATTAATTTCATATTTAAGGGGAAATTGATGGATGTTTGGGTGTATGACACAATGGTGTATGATATAATCCAAATCAACTTTTGGGAGAAGTATTAGACCACCTAACTAATACCAGTAGATGATTCCGCTCTAATATTATATTTAAATTCAATATAAAATAGAGTATTTTGGAAAATAAGAACAATTCCTTGAAAATAGGGATTAAGAGCTCACATAAAGATAATATTTATGATGATGAGAGAAATAGAGAAAGGAAAAATGGGAATCTTAATATTAATATTGTCTATCCAACATGATTAATGACAATCGAATCAGAGCTCATAAGAAATATATAGACCAAAGACTAGGTGGAGAAGGAGGAGATCTTTCCACGGTTGGGAGTTTTTATTTTAATGAAGAAAAGAAAATAAGAAGAATGGTTTAAATTTATGAGGGGTAAAAATTTAAAGTATGCCATTATTAAAGGGTTCATAGTTTGGATATATGTTTGTTCAAACTGTGTACCAACCGTGTTCCACCTCTATCTATGTGGAACACCCCTTCATATATCTAGGTGCATGGTTAGAAAAATTGTGTTCCAATTGTGCATTACACCTCTGAAACTCACTAAAATTTCTTTCACGGTCGTGAATCCTCCCTTAAATAGTTAAAATAACTATGTATCACCCCTTATGACACACATGGTTGTGGTCCATTGTTTTCAATAACTGTGTGCCTCACCATACACTGCTAAATAATATACCATAGGTCTTTGAATAAGCCATAATTCCTCTAAAACCTATCATACTCTCTTGGTCATTGATATTAGGGTAAGAAAAATTGTTTAATCCAAAGATTCAAAGGATCCATATCTGTAATAAAATCATTATATTACAAATATGATAAGATAAATTTATAAACTAGATTTTGTTGGGTTCAAAGTAAAATAAGAACATTCAAAAAATCCCATACTTGCATCTTTACTCCCTAGATTATTGTCCTTAATCGTTATTTTTAACATTAACTACATGAAAAAGTTATAACTAGATCAATAAGAAATGGTTCACCATGTATAAGAAGGATTTTAATAACTATAACGCATTAGTCCTTATGGTGAACATTAAGAGGAAGGGAATAGAAAATATATCAATGGATTAATCTAATAAAAAGTTACTAATATACCATTCCTCTAAGAAGACAATGATATAGAAAGAAATTAATTATCATTAATGTCCTGACCTATCCCAATAGGTCTCATGTCATTACACCCCAATCCCACCTCTAATAAGACTGTGACTGGTGACTAGAACCATGTATACATATCACTAACATGGGAGGCGTTTCCTAAGTACCGGTACACACGCACACATCTCCAAACCCAAAATTCTGAAATGTAAAATTCACTAAGAAAGTAAATGCATGCATACCACTATCTCAACCATAAAAGTACGATAGAAGTAATGTAAGTAAAGTAAACCAATCTAGAATACAAGACCACCAAAAGATTATGACATGTAAAATGTCCAACCAGTAAACAAATAGGTATTGGGACTGATACTCAAAGCCATAGAAACACATAGTCCTATCTGAACTCACAAAGCTCTATCTTTTGCTGATCTGGCATGGACTCCATAAAATGTCTATCGTCTCTAGAATACATGACACATGCGGGAATAGTTCATGGTGGTGTAACTATAAAAATACTCAATAGTACACCCTGAACCCACAAAGCAATACAAAAAGGAAGGATATAGTCATCAATACATAAGTATATGTCTACAACATATAATAAGGATATCTATATATAATCAAACAAGATAGGAAGTCTTGAGGTAAGTCACAACTACTGCATACAACCGCTAGGGATCTAGTCCAAATATTCCATGAATCCCTCATCAAATAGAACACACTCTTGCGTCTTATAGCACTGATGACTCCCATATGAAAATTATTTTTTGTCGAAAACCATCATGACATAGGTACACTGATAGATCTGAAGAGAGATATGATACATTAGATGAGGATCACAGACAATGTCATGGGGTGATACCGACAACTCCATCTGGAATATCTCAATAAGTATAGGATCAAATCCCGATAAATTTGAAAACGTAAATACCTATAATTCTACCTAGGGAGTGAAGAGTGAATATAGGATCCCTCAACAGGCCTCTCAGGGGATTCCAACAACTCTCTCTAGGAAGTTCTACTGAAGAGATCATACTCCTTTGTGTAGAAAAAGATACACACCAACCTTCAATGAAATGATCAAGGGCATGAAACCAAACAAAACTTGTCCATGATATAGTGGAAAAGGGATCTAATACATGTATAAAAGGATACATGATGTGTAGTAAGATTACACACCATGTCCCTTAACTCTGGGTACTGACCATGTACAAAGGCCCGTGTCAGGAAACATTTTGTGTAGAAAAGGTATACATTGTCAGTAGAAATTCTTACACACTGTGTCTACCATGTGGGGTCCACCCATGTTCCTCGGTCACGTGCTAGTACATGGTTTCAACCCGTATCGGCACGCCCATGTACCAGTACATAGGGTATCCCATGTAACCGGTATGCGTTTGGCCATGTGGTGGAGTACATTACATGTACTCCACACCATGTCTGTGTATCCCCCGAGATCCAACCTAAGTCCATAGAAAGGGACCACATGCCATGTGATAGATGTCACATGTCATGTGACACATAATGGCTTCCCAAAGCCCTATTTTTCACTCAACGGGGCCCACACTAAGTGTATCACAGAATACACGATGTCTTCTTCACAATTTTCTTGAATCACAGTTCTTTCTCCTCACCCCTCATCCAATCCTTGGGTGCTCAATATGTTGGTTTGTTCATCCCAAAACTAAATATCCACGGTCAACTCATTATTATATCACTGAATCAGTGAGTTTTGGGCCTTCATCAGCTCTGAAATAAAATTATGATCACCCATATGAATAATTCTATAAGAATGATATCTCCTAAAATATTATGATACATCTGTCACCATCATGGTCGCACCTATGTTAGGTTGTAAAGATATTGTGTCTACAATCCTGGACCATTTTTACATGAATCGAAGGTGAAAATATCATTTGTTCATATCCTATGAAGAACAAAGAATGCAAGGACAAATGGGGAAATAAAAGTTCAAATAGAACAAACCAAAGGAATTAAACCTGGCCATTTTTCATTGTGGCCTTGATCCATTCTTGTAAGAACAATCAACAAGATAATAAAAAGAATAATCATAATCATCCCCAAATAAATTCCAAAATTAACCTATCCCACAAGAACGATCGAAATGCGGGTGAAACTATTCTTGGGTTGATCCACATTCATCATTGATCTTAATAACAGGAGAGAAGAAATTTAAAAAACAACACCCTACTTGGGATTTGGATTGTTTGTTGTCAAGGATTTGTTGTTGATGGAGATCTATCAAGAATTATCTTAATTGACTGTCTCATCATCTTCCATTGAGAAATATCTCTAATGTTTCTCTCCATAGCTCCTAGAAATTTCTCCAGGGTCATGAATTCTAATTCAGGGTCCCTTGTTAAGCTACTTATTTAAAAAAATAAAATTCATCACCGCATCACTGTGTAATGTTAAAAATAAAATAAATCTTAATTTATTTTATTCGTTAAAATTTCCAAAAACTAACATTCACAACCACACCGCACCATCCAATGTTAGGCCTCTCCTAAGGTAAATTATCTACTATGAATGCAACGGTATCCTGATATTTCTGATACGGGCACTCATTTAGTAGTTATTCCATTTTTTCAAGAGAACTTCTCTCATGTGTTATTAAATATATTTAATATATTTCAAACATTCATTTTGGGCACACCGGGCCTTGAAATTACACATCGTCTAAATGCCTAGTCTCTAATTAATTCCATATAATATTTAAAAATGATACACAAAAATTTAGGACATTACATTCTCCTCAACTTAGGGATTAATGTCCCCAAAAATCCAAAAAAAAAGGATACTCAAAAAGATGTGGGTACTTTGCATATATCTGAGCATCTCGCTCCCATGTGATCTCTTGAATATTCTCTTACTGTCACCAAACATGCACCAAGGGAATCACCCATGTAGGATACTTTCCAACCGGTCCTCAATCTCTATTGGGTACTTAGCTACTGTCACTCCATTGTTAATGTCCAACTCACCCCAGTCAATGACGTGTGATGGATCATTCACCTGCCTCCTCAACTATGACACATGAAAGATGTCATGTACCCGGTGTAATTTTGGGGGTAGATCTAGGCGGTACACCACCTCTCCAACTCTGCATATTATCTGAAAAGGGTTGATGAACCATGTAGATAAATTTCCACCTGATACAAAATCTTTAAAGCCCACATCGAGTTGAGACCTGAATAAACACATAGTCTCCTTCTTTGAACTCAAAATCCCTTTGTCTCCTATCGGAATGTGACTTCTTCCAGATCTGTGTAGTCTTCATCCACTCTGGGATGATCTTCACCTTCTCAGTGGTAGCTCACAAAAACTCTGGTCCCATAATCACTATCTCTAATGAGGCAGTCTAATAAAGTGGTCAACTATAGGGTCACCCGTACAGATCCTTGAAAGGTTCCCTAACAATGGTGGAGTGGTAGCTATTTTTGTAAAAAAACTCCACCAGTGGTAGGTGATCCTCCCATCTACGATATAATTCCAAGATGCAAGCCCGTAGCATGTCCTCCAGAACCTGAATGGTCCTCTTAATTTGGTCAGCTTATAGGGATGAAACATTGTGGTCATGTGTAACATAGTCCCAACCCCCTCCTACAATCCCTTCTACAACCGTGATGTAAAACAATAATCACGATCTGAAACAATATTCAATGTTAGTCTATGAAGCCTAACTATATCCTGCATGTAGAGATATCCCCATCCTTCTACTAAACTCTACTATTGGATACCTAGGATGTGGGCCAACTTAGTGGGTCAATCAATGATCACCCATATGGCATTGTGTCCCATGGAAAAACGTGGTAAAACTGTCACAAAGTACATCAATATATCATCCCACTTCCACTCTATAAGCTCAAGGGGTTTATCCAAACTTTTTGGAACTTGGTTCTCAGACTTCACTTAATTACAAGTAAGTCATCGGAAGATAAACTTTGAAACTATATTCTTCATTCATGGGCACCATCACTAACATTGAAGGTCATGGTACGTCTTCACCACACCGGGATATACTTCCAAAGTGGATGTATTAAACTCCCTCAGAACCTCCTCCTACAACACCACTAGTACAATTTTTCATCCCTTGAAAATAATGACCTTCTCCCCACCTTTTGAATATCCATCCATAGAATTTCATACAGATATATGATCATATAGAGTCTCGCATTTGATATCCCCAAGTTTTGAATCCCTAATTCGCTGAATTAGTGTAGGTATAATAACCATTTATTGGAGGTAATCTCTCCAACATCCATCCACAAAGGATAATAGCAATAATTCTAACTACTTTGATGCCTTGTCCAGCAACTATGAATTCGATCTTTAACTAAGAGCATCTTCCACCATGTTCCCCTTTATAGGAGTATAGACGATCTCAAAAGTCATAATCCTGGAGGAACTCTATCCACCACCTGTTTCTCAAGTCTATATCCTTATAATAGAATATATACTTGAGACTCTTGTGATCATAGTAGATGATAAACTTCTCCCATATCAAGTTGTGTTTCCACATATTCAATATGAATACTACTACTGCAAACTGAAAATCATGGGTCACATAGTTCTTCTCAGGTTGTCTCAAATAGAATGAAACATAGGTAGTCACTACTAGCCTATAAATCAGAACACAACCATGTATGTTCCATGATGCATCACAGAACACTACATACTCAAGGACCTCCTCTCAAAATATCAATATCAGGGCTCTCATTAATCTCTACCTCAACTACTAATAATTCTACTAGCACTCCTCCATCCACAAAAAAGGCTACCCCTTTAATGTCAATGTTGTCATCGGTTATGATATCTTAGAGTAATCAGGAATGAATCTCTAGTAATATCCTGCCAGACCATGGAAGCTCCACTCCTTTTCCATGCTCTTAGGTGGATCCCATGCTAACATTGCCTTTGCCTTGGCCAAGCCCACTGCCACTCCATCTGCTGAGATAACATGTCCTAAAAAGTGGACCGCTTGACTCCAAAACAAAAGCATTGTGATTTCCCCTAATGTTGGTGCTCTCAGAGTACATCTAGAACCATCCTTAGGTGTCTCTCATGCTCCTCCTTAGACGCAGACTAGAGAAGGATGTCGTTGATGAAGACCACCATGAACCAATCTAACTAAGGCTAAATGATTTGGTTCATGAGTCCCATGAACTATTATGGGGTGTTCATCATTCCAATGGGATTCACCAAGGACTTATAATGACCATAACAGCATCTAAAATCTATTTTCGGTATATCCTTTTCTCATACCCGTAGTTGGTGATAGCCTGATTTGATGTGAACCTTTAAGAACCATTGAGCCCCCATAAATAAATCAAAGAGGTCATAAATCCGTAGTAGTGGATACCTGCTCTTCACCATCACCTGTTTTAGGCTTCGGTAGTCCACACACAAACTCAACCTCTCTTTGACATTTTTGTAAAGTGAAACTGGGGCTTCCCGAGGTGAAAAACTGGGTCTCGTGATTCCCTTTCCTTGAAAATCCTCCAACTACACCCTCGTCTCTTGAAGATCTATAGGATACATTCAATATGATGTTGCTAATATCAAGGCCATCTCAAGGTTTAAATTTATGTAGACTTAAATCTCTTGATGAGAAGGTAATCCTAGAACATCTTCAAGAAAGACACCATTGTACTCTTCCACTACTGCAAGGAACTAAAAATCATAATATATGTTGCACTGAGAGTCAAGCTAGCCAACTGATGAGTGATCAATTGCATCCTCGTATTCATGAGTCCATCCTATGCTTCATGGGTTTCCTTTTCACCAACAAATGGAAAACTTGTTCCATAATTGTGGACACACTGCACCCTTCTCCTAAAGTAGTCAATATGGTCCTGGACTAAAGACAACCAATCCATACCAAGGATGAGTTTGTAAGGCCTCAATTCTGCCACTATGAGGTTCCAACCGAAACTCTCACATCCATGGGTAAGTTCACACTATCATCAAAGATGATTGATCATCGAGTATCCTCCTATAGGTGTCTCCAAGAATAAGGTTCGAGTCAGCAGTTCTACTAGAATCTCAAGGCCTTATATAATTACAACTACAAAATTTGCCAATTTTCATGGTTGAAAACCATCGTAATAGGGCCCAAAACCATGTCCATAACCTACGTCAATGGATTTCCTAAAATGTGACTGGTGTCTCCATAGAAGTAGGGCCCGACCTATTTTCATAGTTTAAACCATGTAAATAGGTGGTCTATTTCCATATTTCTTAAAACCATGGAATTAGGTCTCATCATGGACAACCCTGGCAGTTAATCTATGGCCATAGTTTAAACAGTTTCCATAGGTTTTACTACCATGGTTGAAAACTATGGCTATATCTGCGAAAAACAGTGGATATAGCCCCAAAATAATATATTTCCACTTAGATTCGATCTCTATACCTCACATATTGTATTAAGCTTCCTAACCACTATATCGTGTCGATCATCGGGTATATAAATATATATTATGTTATATATATTATTAAAAAATGTGCAAGTAGGTTAAAAACCATAGAAATAGAGCTTCCTTCTCTATTTTCCACAGGAAAATTTTTCTCATGTTCAAGGGATGGATATCTATAGCAATGGTTTTCAAAACAGTGTCTATAGGTGTGGCATATTCCACAGTTTTAAAACAATGGCTATTGGTTTGTGCAATAGCCTAAATTTTTACTTTTAAAGATATGTGGAGATAAAGAAATGACAAAAACCTATGTCTATAATTATTTTAGATAGAGTATAAAACACATAGATCATACATCAAATCATACATGGAGCTCATGATTCATAATCCTTGACCGCATGTAGCTATCCCCACCCTGATCCTCCAACATTCGAAGCCTAGTGTGGACTTCTTGTTGGTAGAGGTTGTAACAAGTCGAAACATATACGACCTCCCACTACTTACATAGATCATCTTACATGACTTATACCCTACGGATCTATCTTCTTCTGCCACTTCCTCTACCTCAGTGTTCCATCCACTATCTCCTTGTAAGTAGTACAATGTGTTGGAAAATCCTGATCGAGATATCACTTGTTTCCACATGAGTAGAATCACCTCTCTTTAGGATGACTAGACCCACCCTGTGAACCTTGAACTATAGATCCTTTGTCCAAGGACCTCCTATTGAAACGTCTCCACATCTAGATCCCTGGAACTGACATCAGATCCCTACTACCAAAGTCTCTACACCTGCCTATCCACTACTGACTATCACCGACTAACTATGCTCAACCAAGAAGCTCTGGACCACCCAAGCTCACTCAAGCACCCCAGCATAAGAAGAAATTCATAGAAGGATAATACTTTCTTGGATGTCTCTGTATAGACCATTCTCGATGGTTTGATCCCTAATGTACTGATCCCTAACCATATCAATCAAGTACCCAGAGAGGTTAGTAAATGTCGATGAATTATAAGCTACAGTCATACTACCCTACTGGAGCTGAAGAAGACATTGTTTATGCACAAATCGTTCCATAACAAGTTGAAAATATTCTCTAAAAAGGCACTCAAACTCTGTCCATGATAATATCACCTCATCATGAGTCTAGTTAACCAAACTCCACTATTACCCTACTAAGCTCAGTAGAACTCGAACTGCCAGTATCACCATCTGATCATATGGTGTCCTGACTAGACCGAAACATCATGTCACCACCTCAATCCATTCCTCACCTATTTGAGGTTTGGAAATTCCTTGGAACTCGAGGGGTCTATGTATCTAAAACTCATGAAACGTTCTCAACCTATGCTTCTCATCTGATGGAATTGTATGTACCACTAGTAGCTCAATAGGTGGTGATGTAGCTAGTGCACCTCCTAGAGGTTACATTTGGTAAACTAGTCTGTGCATAGTAGCCTCATTGTTGAGGGGGTCATCCTCATGATCAATCTAATGAATCCTAGCTAGTATGTGTCATGTAGGCATCCTATAAAGAAAACAAGATGTACCATGATGAATGAGTATATTTATATAGAAAACTCAAGAAGGAAATGGAACCACAACTAATTCAAATATGATGCATGTACCATTGTTTTCCCTACAACTAGTTCTCTTATGTACCGAGTTGAAAAGAAGATTATTAGAGTCCTAGTTTATGGATATGTTAGCTTTCACACCAACACTAAAGTATGTTTCATGATATATGAACTCAAAACACTTAACATTATTTCCCCAAACCAATATCACAGACTCTCAGTCTTAAGGTAGAACTGACTTCCTCTGATAAAACTCTGTGATGACCCATCCCAATGGGGCTCATGATGGGACTCCCCAATACCACCTCCAATAGGAAAAGGGCTGGTGACTATAATCGAGTAGTCATATCAATAACATGTGAGGCATTGCCTAAGTATTAGTACACACACACACATCTCCAAGCCCAAAATGTTGAAATGTAAAAACCACTAAGAAAGTAAATGCATACATACCACTAGCTCAACCAACATGGTACGATAGAAGTAAATCAATTAAAGTAAATCGATCTAGATTACAAGCCAAACAAAAGACTCTATAAACTATAAAGTTCAACCTGTAAAAAAATATGTATTGGGACTACTGCTCAAAGTTGTAGGAACACCTCGTCATGTATGAACTCACAAATATAAATCTAGTCCTGTTCTGCCCTGGACTTCTTCAAAATGTCGTTCTTCATCATAATAAACAACGTGTGCGGGCAAATATTGTGTAGGGATGAGTATAAAAATACTCAGTAGGACACCATGAAACCACAAAGGAATAAATAAAGAAAGATATATTCATATTTACTCATGTATATATCTATAGAATAAAACAAGGATATCCATATATACTGCTGTAAAAAACATAGTCTAAAGGTAAGTCACAACTACTACATACCACCACTAGGGATATAGTCTCAAGATTCTACAAAGCACTCATCAAGGAGAATGTGGTCATGAGTTTAATAACAATGATTACGTCCATCCAATAGTTAATGTTCTTCTGAAACCGTCATGAGAGTGATAAGTTGATAGATCTGAAGAGAGATATAATACATCAGATGAGGGTAATAGCCAAGGCCATGGGGTGAGACCAACAACTCCATCTGTAATAACCCGCTAAGTAGAGGATCGATGCCTGTTAAATTTATTCATGTCTATACTAGATCTCTACATAGGTAACATGGAATGAATATAGGATCCCTCATTAGGCCTCTCAAGGGATTCCAACAACTCTATCCATGAAGTCCTACTGAAGAGATTCTACTCCAATGAGTACGAAACAATACACACAAACCATTAGAGAAATTATCAAGGGCATGAACCCTAATGAAACTTTAACAATATATAGTGGAAAAGGGATATAATCCATGTATATAGGGATACATATCATGTTGTAGGATCACATGCCATGTACCTTGACCCCAGGTATGTCCTGTATACAGCGACTCGTGTCAGGAAACATGTTGTGTAGAAAATGTGTACACGGTGGGTATAAAGGCTTACATGACATGTCCATCTATGTGGAGTCATCCTATGTTCCCCAACTATGTTCTAGTACATGTCGTCAAATCGTGTCATCCATCCCATGTACCAGTACACTAGGTAGCCCATGTAACTAGTCTAGGTCTATGCTTGTGGTGGAGTACATGTCATGTACTCCGCCCCATGTTCGTGTATCCCCTAAGATACATGCTGAGTCTTAGAGAATATCACACACTCCATGTGATATATTTTACACACTGTGTGACACTTTATGAATTCCCAAAACCCTAGATACCACTTAGTGGGTCCTATATAGTGTGTATCGCAAAATACATGATGTGTGATTCACCATTTTTTAGAATCATAGTTCTTACTCTGGATGCCTCATGTTATCCTCGGGTGCTTGATTAGTTGGTCTATTTGTCCCAAAACTGATGATTCAAGGTCACCTCATCATCATAGAATTGAATCAGTTAGTTTTGGGCCTTCTTCAACTCTGAAAACAGATTCTGATCACCCACATTAGGAACACTTGAAGAACAATATCTCCCAAAATACTACAATATGTCTATCATCATCATTGTCGTACCTCCACTAGGACATCTCGATGTTGAATGAACAATCTCAGACTTTTGATCCATGAATCAAAGGTGCAGAAATCATCCTTTAATATCCCAAGAAGAATGATGAATGCATGGGAAAAGAGGAAAGAGAAATTCACATAGAACAAACTCGAGGAATGGTCCTTGAAAATTGTTCATTGCACCCTCTATCCATTCATGTATGAATGATCAAAAATATAATCCAAACAATAATCATAATCATTCCTAAATAAATCTTGAAATCATCCCATCCTACAAGAATGATTGAACTGTGGGTCAACCTATTCGTGGGTTGATCCGCATTCTTCATTGATTCTAAGAACGGATAAAAAGATAGTAAAATCCCAACACCCTAACTGGGATTTGGATCATTCACTGTTGAAGATTCGTATCCAATGTTGATCCATCAAGAATTATCTCGATCCTACATCACATCGTCATCTGTCAAGATATTTCTCCAAGGTTTATATCTAGAGTTCCTAGGGATTTCTCTAGAGTTATGAATTCTAACCCTAGGTCCATTTCCAAGTTGCTTATTTAAAAACAAAAAATGTGTCGATGCATCACTACGTAATGTTAAAATAAAATAAATATTCAATTTATTTTATTCATTAAAACATCCAAAAACAAACATTCACGACCAACCCATATTGGTCGATGTTAGGCCTCACCTACAGTAAAGTCACTACTCTGAATGTAATGGTGCCCTATTATTTTTTATTTGGGAACCGTTTAAAAGTTATTCCAATTTTTCTTGAAACCCACTCACATGTGCTATTAAATAAATTTAATATATTTCAAAAATTATTTTGGGCACACTAGGCCTTATAATCACATTTTGTCTTAGTGGCTGGTCTAATATTAATTTTAGAGAATATTTAAAAATAATACACAGAAAATCATGAACATTACAATGAATTGTTTTCTTTGTATGTGACAAGAAATGCCATTCAAAGAATAATTTTATTTCTAGGAAGAATAAAAAATGCGATGCTTCTATTTCAGTTTCATTTTTCCTTGAGTTCAATCTTTATATTTATAAAAGTTGGGTATTTGATAAATATTTTAGATTACACTTTTTTATTAAAATATATGAACTGTGAAGATTTTGTAATATTTCAAAGGGTGAGTTGTATTTATAGGTAGAAAATGGTGTAAAACTAGAAACATTGGTTGTTGGGAATTATCATATTACTGTAACTAGTGGTTTGGTTATTATATTAAATAACTATTATTATGTTACTTCAGTAACCAAAAACTATATCCTAGTATCAATTTTAGACATTATGGGATTTTATTTCATGTTTTGGAATAAAATTTGTTTTTTTAAAGAATGATCTATGTTATGTTATGGAAAATCTTAATAATGGTTTTTATATACATCAAATAGAGAATTTAATATAAAAAATCAATGAAAAATATAAAGATTAAGATTCATAACCTATCAATATATGGTACATTGGTCTTGGTTATTTAAATAAAAACTATTTTAATAAACTACATCAAGAAAGGTATTTTGACTCTATTGATTTGAAACACTTAAATTTATTTCAGTATTGTTTACAAAGACAATTAACCAAAGAATATCTTATTGGTAAAGGATAAAGGTCTCAAAAAAATCAAAACTAATTCATATTGATTTATGTGTTTTATTTCTACTAGAGGAAAGTGGTATATATTCATACTTTATAGATTTTACAAATGACTTTAGTGAATATAGTTCTATTGAATTTATGATGTATAAATCAGATTATTGTATCATATTTAAGGAATACCATAATTAAGTAGAAACCTATCTTATTAAGATTATTAAGGAAATTTTTATAGACTATGGTAGATAATATTTTAACAAAATGTTCATCAATCATTTAAAGGAGTCTGAGGTAGTCTCCCAACTCACTTATCATTATATAGCTCAGTGGAATGGTACATGTGAAAGGAGGAATGATACCCTGCTTGATATGGTAAGAATGATGATGAGTTTTACAAATCTTCATTTATCCATTTTGGGATATTCGCTGTAGATAGTTGTATATACACTAAAATGAGTACCAACTAAATCATTAGATATAATTCTATGTGTTTTGGTATAGAAAGAAACTTGGCCTATCACACATAAGTGTATGGGTTTGTGAGGAAATTTTCAAGACAATTTTTAATGACAAACTAGCGTCAAGAGGCAATAAGTTCACCATTATAGGATATCCTAAGTAATCTAAAGGATAATACATATATATCCTTTTAGATAGAAAAGTAATTGTGGTATAACATTTTATATTTATTTTAAGGGGAAATATTTCCAATGGAAATAGTGGGAGAAAGATTTAATTTAATGAACTTGAAGTTATATATGCACAAAATTTGGTATGAAAGAAACTATAAAAAAAAATGTCGAAGATAAACAAGTTCATGAGACACAAGTACTATATAGGCCCATATGAGAGGATAGAGAACCAAAGGGATGTGTTTTTATTTTAATTGAGTTTGGTGGAACATTAATCCATTATTATAATATACCTCTTACCTATAATGAAGTCGTATATGAAAAATTTGATTCTACAGGGAAATAATCCATGAATTATAAAATTGATTCCATGTAACGTGATCATGACTGAATTTTAGTATACCTAATAGTTGATGAAAACCATATTGGGTATTCAAGAAAAATTCGTACATGGATGAAAAATTAAATACCTATAAAGCATGATTGGTTGAATGTGGATTTAGAAAATGTTAAGGTGTTGACTATGATAAAACATTTTCACCCGCCCCACTGTTAATATACTATAGAATTTTACTTATAGTAGATTCCATTCATGATTATGATATTTGGAAAATATATATCAAAACTTCTTTCCATAATAGTATGTTGGTTAAAGATTTCTATATCACTAAACAAGAAAGATTTTCTAAGTCCAAAAATTCCAAAAAGGTATACAAGCTATATAGATCCATTTAGGGATGATATTTGGAATCGTGATCATGGAATGTTTTCTTTGATGAGTACATAAGATGATTTTTTTTCATTGAGAATGAATGTGATCCATGTTTTTATAATAAGTTTAGTGTGAGTGACATCATTTTTGTAATATTATATACTGATGATATGTTTTTTATGGGAAATGGAGTTTGAGTCTTACATTCATTTAAGACTTGGTAAAATGAATGTTTCTCCATGAATGAATTAGGTGAATTAGCAAAAATACAAGGGTTCAAGATATATTGAGATAGATCTCAAAGGTTACTTACACTAAGTAAATGTATATATATTGATAAGGTACTTTAAAGTTATAATATGTAATAATCCAAGAGAGGATTGTTTCCAATGTCACATGGAATTAATATCTTCAAGAAAATGCATCCAAAAACACAAGAGAAGATCAATTAAATGAGTAAAGATCATTATTCTTCGAAAATTGGATCTATCATGTATATAATTATATGTTTTTTGTTATCTTTTTTTTACGCTTTATGAATTATGGGAGGATATTAAGAAAATCTTGGATAGCTGCACTAAGTTGTACTTAAAACTATCATGAAATACTGTAAATATTCCATGGATATGTTCCAAGTATATGGAAGGGATGAGAATCTAGTGGTGAGAGGATACACTATGTTTGTTTCTATTTATATAAGTATGGTCTTAAATCCTAGTTTGAATTTTTTTAATAGTGGTGAAGTGATCTAGAGATTCTTGAATCAACCTATGGTTTCCAATTTAATAGAAAAATAAGTATATGCAATGGATTCTAATATAGCTAAGGAATCAGTTTTAATATGTATATTATTCTTATATCATGTAATTTTATCTAGTTTTTTTACCTTGTTATAGTGTAATGTGATAATATTATAGTATTGTTATTTTCAAGGAACTCAGATCAAACTACAGGATAAAACATATACTTCTAGAGTTTCATCTCCTGAGATATTTAACTCATATAGGTGAAGTCATAGTTAGAAAAGTACCCAATATAGATATCATGGTATACCATTACTTAAATCCATATCTCAAATAAATCACGACTCTAATTTTAAATCTAGTTGATTAAGAGTAGTTATCAGTAAGATCTAGTGCAAGTGGGATTTTTGGGAGAGTGGGGGTCGTATACCCAAGCTAAAAATATACATTGAATATTTTTTCATGTATATGGATTGAAAAATACATGCATTTTACTTATCATGACAATAATATTTCCTTTCCATATACTATATAAAGTAATGTCCTTATAATACTTGTATTGTCAAATTTTTAGAGTAGTTCATAACTATAATGATAATCTATAGATAATATATTTATAATCTTAACAGTATTTCAAATGGTCTAGATACATCATACTGATGACGAACATTGTATGTTTGACTATAAAATGTAAGTAGATCATTTTCTTTGAGACTTATTCTCATGAAGTTGGTACTTTGTGATTTTTAATATATAAGAACCTGAGGAATAACCCACCAATATATAAACTATATGTTATAGGTGTTATTATATATCATTATCTATGAGCATGTGTAATGGTATCTTGACTTGAGATTATTATTAATGTGTATCATTTATCATGTACTTTAATTCATTATGAAAACCATAATATTTTATATCTGCAGTGAGGTATCTTGCATTGGGTGCATCATTAATGGAATGATCAAGAAAGTAATTTCCATTTTCAACTACAGAAAAATAAATCCTAGGACTTATTGGAATATTTACTCCTTGATAAGTATCGTAAATGTTCTCTTATAAAGGTTTAACTTCTTAAAGTAAATTAGTTAAATTCAAATAATTTTTGAACTAAATAAATGAATTAAATTTATACCAAATTTTTGGTAATATAGATTTCAGGAATTTGAGGTATTCTTCATCATCTATCTCAATTCTTAGGGTTTAAAACAAGAGTTTGGATCATCCTAATCCAAGGTCTTCTTCAGAAATAAATTAAATTGTAATTCAGTGATCATAATTACATTGAAATATAATTTGATTATATTCTCTTGAAATAATATTTCATATATAGATATGTTAGAAACCTTTCAAAGCATGTTTAGATGATCTAGAGGATTCTTTATTCATATCTTTTCAAATAAGACCCATGTAAACTACTGGAATTTTCCAAAGTATTAAAATATAATGAGTAATCATTTTGATTTTTGATCTTCATAAAAAAATTGAATTTCAAATGATACTAAATTTTAATCAGGTATAAGTATATCAAATCAATTATATTATGTTTTATTTATAATAAAATTTTAATTTTACCCACTTTTATGCTTTCAAAAAATTCATAATTCAAATAGTAATTCAATCGATAGTTTTTATTATAAATATTCTAAAATTGGATTTAATTAATGATTTTTTGGGTTATTAATTGTGGGTATTTTTTAAAGAGTGGCAAGATAATTAAATGTACTATTGGCATGTGGTTGGTTGGGGTTTTTGCATTGATATGTTGATTTATGATTATTTTATATTATTTTGATTGTGGGATTTAATTGTAAAGGATTCAACTTATTTAATTATTAGCATTTTAATATTATTGGGGTATATGGACATCAAGGATGTCTAGTGTGGGATTGAATAACAATGAATGAACATCCCTCAGGGCGATAAATCTAATAAATGAGAAGTATATGGTCCATAATTTATTAATCCATGCATTATGTGTTTTGTGTATGGTGTAGTATGTAGGAATTGAGAATTTGTCTGGGTAACTTGAATGATGACTAATAGGATATAGACTCATGATATTGAATAATTAGGTCTTGGTAGGGCCATAAAAAATATTCCATATATTGTGGGATGATTTTAGAATCACTTAATGATTATTTTACCTTGAGATCCTTTAAATGGTTTAATGAGATATATAGGGTGAGGCAGGACATGAGGGACCATGGATGGTCTCTTATAACTATGTAAAAAATATCTATTTGGATCATCTTGTGTTATATATGGTATTATATTTGGTTTCCATTATGGGTTTTGGTTAAATTTGGGGAGAATCTTGGTCTTAGAACCTTGGGAATAACCTTATATGTTACTGGATATCCTGTTTGGGTTGGATTATGAGAGGCATTATTAGATTAAATATAGTTAAGGATAATAGTTAGAAAAGAGTAGAGGAATTTATTAACTATCCAACAGATAGTCATACAAAATATCTTGGTGTGATGAAGGGATAGAGATAGATTATGAGGTATTTGAAATAACCATAGAAGAAATCGAGTAAATGGTGAGGTTTTGAGTAGAGTACCATTTGATTGAGAGAGGTGACCTTCCTGGGAAGGATGGTTCATTGCTTGTGCAGCATAATTTGACTTAATAATTGAATTGTCAGAATGTTGACTGATGATTTTTCAGTCATATAATAATCAAATAGATGATCATTCGAAAAAATATTAATGTCTAAGATGGTTGAGATTCAGGTATAGCATTATAGTATGTCTGATGAATGGTATGTGGTAGTGGTGAGATGAGGGTTAAGAGTTACATGTTTGCATATGTGACACATGAGATACATATATGTATATTCAGAGGCTATTATTTTTGGACTATATGATTCCATGTGATTTTAATTCTGTTTTGATAGAGATGTGATGAAATATGTGTTTATGATATCATTTTCCAAAATGATTTTTTTACACTAAAGGCTGGAATGTGATTTGGGGCACCCCATGGCATGATTATTCTTGAGGGAGCTAGATATATTATACCCCTCCAATGATTTAGACTCTCTCCCCAAGGTGTCTTTCTATAATAAACACCTCCTATGATTTAGAATATCTTACCCAGGGATCCATATATGTTTTATCCCTCCAGCGATTCAGATGAAAATCCCTCATGGTTCAATCTAATATTTTAGGGGATTAGTGGTGATTCATGTTACCCCATAGTTCATTCTTTCTCAAGTGGTTATCTATGTAATTTTGTTTCTCATGATTCAAATGATAGTCTCTTTTTTGATGGACTAGCTTAGGGACTGTTATACCACCATGGAAAAAACATATGGTTTGACTCAACATTTTAACATCACTAGATGAAGTAGGTAGGGTTGATCATCATAGTCTCTGTATTAGAACCTGATGAATCAGTATATATATTATATGATGATTCTTTCATCTTTTGTATTATATTGGTCATGTAATCATATATATTAAGTTTTCATGGTTTAGAGGGGCCATTGGTGGTCGCCTGTATTTTAATGTACTCACACACTACATTTGATCCATGGTGGATTTCATACCATACGATTCATGTATAGGATAGGGAACGAAACCACGTATATATGATCATGCTAGAGAATCTTTAAGAGGATATGGAAATAATACCAAGGAAAGTTCAAGGAACTTCTTAGTGTCTTCCCATTATTTTTTCGTTTATTATTTTGTTTTATGTCTTGTATATAAGAAACCCATTGACCAATCCCATTTACAATGTACGAATCATATGTTACGGAATGGGTTTATTTTGATATACCATGTTAGTGCCTTATTTATTAAGTTTAAATTTTTCGTTAATTCTATATTACAAGATTATGTTGTTTCATATGAATATTTATATTGCTATTTTTATTTTATGGTTATGTTATCAAGGGTATAATATCTATAATGTTGAATATAGAACAACGCCACTAATTAGTATCTTCTAGTATATGGGTAGGAATTCTTAAGGTCATGTGGTGACCCATATTGGGTATTGTTTAAGTAAAATTGGTCTAAAACATTACCAAATAGTAAAATATCCCCTTTTATAATTTTTCTTTTGATTTTAGGAAATGTTTGATTGATTTATTTTGGCCATAACATCAGTTATACACTATTCTTGTGATTATAAAACACAAGTATGGTTAATGTCATAGTTAATCAGGTTTTAGGATCAATTGTATTAGTTTCTCTATATATGGTTTTTTTATTTTTAGTATGTATAATTTTTATAAGTTATGGATTATTGGTTTTCTATTATAAAATTGTAAGAAGAGGGAATTTATCCATAAACTACACATGGAACACAAGTTCACGTGACATGTACATGATTTTGTTTGATTCAAAAAAGTATTAGGGAAACCATTTTTTCAAAAAAGTTTCAATTAATTATAGAATTAAAATAAATTACTTGGTTTTTTTCCTAAATAAATTAGTTCGGGAAGGTTAATTAGTTTAAAACAATAGTGAAGATTTATGGGAGTTTAATAGTTTGATTTCAGGGATTCAATTATTATTCATATGTAGTGTGAATATAGCCCTTAAATGGGTAGTGTGGGAATTTCATCCCTTGGATATGGATTTATATTGGAATTGGATGACTCAGTGGGTTATAACCCCTAGAGTGGGTATAAGAAGCATGTGGATTTCCATGGGTATATAAAGGAATGGAAGCATAGGTAGTTCTTTGTGAGATATGGTTGAGGTATGTAAACGGTAGGATCATTTGGTCACCTAACCATATGGATTAAGCATTATATTATTATTCAAGTGAGATAGTACTAATGTGGGAATGATTTGGATATGATGATAAGATGGTAGAGGATCACGTTCCCACCAACCTATAAGATTCGATAACTTGGAGCTTGTATGGGTCGATGGTTCTTACTTTATATAGAGACTGGTGAGATTATATTCATATGAATAATGATATATGGGGATTGTTATGAATTTTTATGAGAAATGGATTGTATATTCTCTCTTACCATGGGACCAGGTGAGTGTGTGTTAATGAATCATTTAATTATGTACAAATAGTGTTAATTGATCTTAACCATTCGAAAATGAGCACAATGATTTTCATTTCAATATGACTAATGTTAATGGTGGTTAAACTATGTGAATTGTAATATATAATATATTTAAAGAATGGGGTTGGGTATGGAAATCTAGTGAAGCCTAGTTATAGGTCTTATATGTGTTTGGGAAGTGATGTAATGGAATAAAAATTTTATATTGATCTTATAGGTGAAATAATAATTAGATATAGAGTATGAATTAATTAAGGTGACTTGGAATGATGATAATGAGATGTGTGATATGCATGTGTGCTTGTTGGAATGAAAAAATTTACTCTAAACATGCTTAAAGTGTAAAGACCCATAAATTTCAAGGAATTTTATTTTTACTTAAATTCTTCTGTATTTTACGAGTACGCAGTTTCTGACGGCACCTGATTCCAAGGCCTGGTGTGCCCAGAATCAATTTCCGAAGTTTAGCTCGGGTACGTTCATTGAACGAACGAGTGGGTTTTTCTATCTTTTGAAACAGTGCTCGGAATTGAAATCTGAGGGCACTGATGGAACCGCAGCGCCGGTAATTGTTTAAGAGGTCTTTTACCGAAGATGCGTCTACTCGGGAGGAGTTAATAAAAATAGTGGATTAAATAAAAAGTAAAATAAAATTCTGTTACAATTTTATTTCTTTTTCTAAGTGGTTAGATCCTAGGTGTGGGAGTTGGGGTGGGGTCCACTAGATACTATCTACCCATGAGAGGATAAAGGTGAGGTGGGGCCCACACGATCCCAACCCTTCACATTCCCTAACTCCCTAACTCTCCCCTTTATGTGAGTAAATCCCCTCTCTCTCCCTCATTAAACTTGCCAACATAACACCAAATTAATTAGACAACTCAAGTTTAATTAATTAAGTGATTTTTTTTGAATTTTGTAATTTGAAATGATTTCCATTCTTTAAAAAAATAAGAGGAGTCTTATTTTACTTGGGGTTGGCTCGTTGTGTTGAGTATTACACGAGAGAGCTCAAGTTCCTTTGGAATAACTTCATCCTCTTGCGAATAATGACACCCTTCGATGAAGAACATCGTCACCACAAGGAGAGACGATGTGTCGTTTCTTCTTCTCTTTGAAGCCAGTGTGAGATGTCATTCCCTCCTTGGACTCACACCAACACCGCCCTCGAAACCTCACCCCGGGATGCCATCTTCCGCGTCACCGGAAAACGGCATCATTAAATTGAGGTAGGGGTGTGTTTGGATTGGGTAATGATTAGTTTTCCTTCCATGTTGTTGTTCCTCTTTAAACCACTTGTTATTGGACTGATGCGTAAGGGACCGGACGAAATTAACATGGACGGATTCCTACACCGTTCTTGTGAATTTGTGGAGTTCTTCGAGCATTCTTGAGCAGTGAATCAAGTTATGTTTTTGGAGCTGATCGGAGGCTCGAAAATATTATAAACGGCCTCAGAGCATCGGGGTGACCTAAAAGCGGAAGTTTTATAGAAAACGGATCATCAGAATGAAGAACGGACACCACGGGAGGCGTGCTGGCTAGAGGCGTCATTTCTAGAAAATTCCAGAATACACGGCGTGTACTCCAAAATCACACACCGTGTAGTAAAAGCGTATTGTGGCTTCCGTTTAGGACGTTAGAAAAGTAACACACAGCATGTGACTCTATACAAACGACGTGTACTTTCCACACTATTTGTCAGAGGAGGCTTCGACGGACATGGCATGTATTTAGGGAAAATACACGGACACAGACAGCAATACATGACCAAGTAACACGGCGTGTATTCACTTCATAGAAAGGCTGAAGTGGCTTCGCGAGGCTCGGTGTGTAATTTGGGAGATACACGGACACAGACAAAATAACATGGACAAAAGGCACGACGTGTATTCCGGGAATACATGGACATGGGGTGGATTACACGAGCATGTAATCCACCACATGGTCAGGTATGGCTAGCGTACACATAGCTGACCCCAGAAGTTTGGACATGGCGTCTAACCATACCACACGCTGTGTACATACTTTTTACACGAACAGCTCTTCGACATGGGTTGTGGTACACAGATAGTACCCATGGACTGAAGACATGGTGTGTAACAATACCTCACGTCGTGTACTTACTTTTTACACGAACATCCCAACGACATGAGTCGGGGTACACGGGCAGTACCTGAGGTCTAAAGACACGGTGTGTAACCATACCAACACGTTGTATACTTTTTTTGGAAATGACTTGGTCATCTTGAACTTAGTGTCTTGGACACGTTTGTTTGGTTTATCCCCTATGAAGTGACAGACCTTCGGAATACATCAACTCTGGACTTCGTGACAGTTGATGTATCGACCCTCTCTTTACTCGTGGAGCAGACCCTCTGGGAATCGAGTACGCTGTGTGCAGGAACCCTAGAGCTAGCTGCGACTGCGATGACGATGACGACTGTACTTGGATCCTCTGTGGGTTCAGCAGCGAGGAAGACTGTACATGGATCCTCGGTGGGTTTGGCAGTGATGACGACTGTACATGGATCCTATGTGGGTTCGGCAGCGATGGTTACTGTACTAGGATCCGACATGGGTTCGGCAGCGACGACTTCTGTACTTGGATCCTATGTGGGTTCGGCAGGGGAGATGATTCGGAGGCTACATTTATCATCTCAACCCCTCTTCGTGAGTAGTATACCTGTGTGAACTGAGTCTTGACTTTCAGTCATTATCATCGATGTGACTGACTTACTTTCCTGTGTGGACTGGGTTGTACTTTCCTGTGTGGACTGGGTTGTACATTCCTCTATGGACTAAATTGTACTTTCCTGTGTGGACTGGGTTGTACTTAGGATCGTGAGTTAGAGCCTAATTGGATTTGATGACTTAGGTATATGTATGTTAATATACCTAAGTAGAGTTGTTTGATACTTCGTGTTTGTATCTTTCCTTTTTGGTTTAACCTTTGCTGATTCCGGGAGACCTTTAGGGGTCTCGGGGTCCCTACTGAGTATCGTATACTCACCCCTGCACGGGATATTCTTGCACTATGTTGTGTTGGGTGCAGATGATGGACAGCGCTGATCCTGGTTGAGTCTTGTGGAGCAGGACAGTACCTGGAGGTGGACCACTTGGTGGGATGTACATTGTGCAGATGACTGGACCTGAGGAGCTGAAGAGACCATCTGTACCCACCCTTCAGGTGGGATAGCTAGAGGATGACTTGGTGGTTGCTGATTTACTTTATCGCTATTGTACTTTATTTTTAGTTGTACTGTACTTTCAGTTGGGTTTGTATTCTGGCCCATTTACTTTCCAGCACTTACTTTTGTAGTCAGTTTACTTAGTGTTTTCTTCAGCTTGCGAACTCTTTTGTGTTTATTTACTTATATAAAGGAAATGCCTTCCCTTTTATCGGTATTTACGCCTTTAGTGATAGTCATCAGCCCCTGGACTATGGAAGGCGGGCTTGGGGTAGTCACGGAATGGGCCTCGAGGACGGTTCGTGACAAATTGGTATCAGAGGAATCGGTTCTACCGCAGAACTCAGGACTCTGATAATTTTTTTCTCTCTGAAGCAATAGTGTTAAGTGTATTGAGTATGGTTATCAGTCCAGGGAGTCTAGTGTTGGTGTGGTGGTCGACGTATCCATACACTAGGACCCTGAATTCTGATTTCCGACTAAGTGCTCAAAAACACTGATTGCATGTGTGTTTCAAAAGTTTTCTTTGTGATTACTTTGTGTCAGCTCACCAGGTATAATGTATTAATCGTGGTGAAGTTGTTTCTTTCTAGATGGCCCCACGATGGCATCTAGCTAGGGTTCCAAGCTTTGTGAGAGATGGCATCCCATTGAGTGACGAGGCCTCGGTGTAGGGACCCATTACAGCGGAGGCACCGTCGGTACCTCTACCCGCTGAGCCACCGATGCCACCAGCCCCAGCAGCTGTGAGTGCATGTCGCCTGAGTGCACTGCACAAGTTTCAGCGTCAAAATCCCATGGAGAGACAGACCCTCAGGTAGCCAAGGATTAGCAGGAGGTTGTTGTCTAAGTCTTCAGATTAGTAGGGACACCAGCTGACCTCATGGTGATCCTTGCAGTGAGTCTCCTGCACGCAGCAGCAGGTAAATGGTGGAGCCTGATTCTCCAGGGGCACGATGAGGCTTCTCTTTTATGGATGGACTTTGAGAGTCTCTTCCACTTGGAGTTCGTTCCAGCCACCCTCTGTGCGGTGCGCATCCAAAAGTTACTAAATCTGTAGTAGGGCAGCATGATAGTAGCACAGTACTCGGTGAGATTTACTGATCTCTCGCGCTACTCGATGGAAATGGTACGAGACTCATTCTTCCAGGCGCGGACCTTCAAGTATGGACTGAGGCATGAGATCAGATCTTTGATGATCTCCCTCAGCATTTTGATGCAGTCTGGTGTACTGGAGCAAGCCCTTATTATGGAGAGCTTTCTTGTTGAACCTACACTAGAAGCGAGACCTACCGCAGGGCGGCATGTAGTGAAGTCTTCTGCAGCCGGCAGTAGACAGATGTCACAGAGGTCCAAGCGGACCAGGCCATCAGGTGGGAGACCTCAAGATACTGGTTCAGAGATGCGGGGCACACACATCAGAGCCAGTCATGCGAGATGCAGACATTGCTATGCATATGGGGGGTAGAGCAACATGGCTCGTGACTGCTTGACCCACCATGCAGAGGAGCATCATGCGGTTGAGGGACCACCCATGCAGAGGAAGAGGTTCGACCGTGGTGGTCCACAGGGATCAGGCGGACGAGGTAAAGGAGCTAGCCGAGCAGTGGGTGGTGGGCGACGCTTTGAGGCTCTACCACTACCACCACCAGGAGGACCACCCCGACCATAGGGAGATGGCAGACAAGGGTAGGCTCAGCTTCAGGCAGTCAAGGCCTACGACCACGATGCACCCTAGATGGTTTTAAGTACTTTCTATGTCTACTCCACCCTTTATACAGTACTTATAGACACAAGAGAGAGTCATTCATTTATTGTCGCTGCCCTTATTCGGAGCTTAGAGATTCCGACGGAGCCGTTGGCTCGATCCTTATGGCTAAAGACCCCTACGGGAGCAGACTCGACGATTACACATTGGTGCCGACAGTGTGAGAATACTCTAGGAGGTGATATCTTCAGCTGGGATCTTTTTGTAGCGGCATCGAGGCCTTACGATGTCATCTTGGATATGGAGTGGTTGTCTACAATCCATGCTCAGATTGACTGCATTAGGCGTAGAGTGTAGTGTGTCTGCAAAGATGGGAGAAGGTTCACCTTCACCGGCGAGAAGGGAGCCTTTTTAGTGCAGGATGGAATTACACAGAGGATAGGACAACTGATCACCCATCCATTGGCTAGTCTCATCCAAGGAGTAGTTGATGTGCAGAGTCCGAGTTTTCCTGTTGTGGTGGATCAGTATGCAGACGTTTTTCCTGACGACATTCCAGGACTACCTCCTCGCAGAGAGGTAGACTTCTATATTGACCTATACCCTGGGACAGCCCCGATATCTACTCCAGCATATCGGATGGCTTCCGAAGTGCTTCGTGAGCTATGGTTATAGCTGGAGGACTTGCAGGGAAAAGGATTCATCTGACCCAGTGTTTCACCTTAGGCTTCTCCGATTTTTTTCGCCAAGAAGGCGGACGGGAGGTTGTGACTATGTGTCGACTACCGTCTCCTGAATCAGATGACTGTAAAGAACAAGTATCCACTCCCAAGGATTGACGACCTCTTTGATCAGCTCAAGGGATCACTATGGTTCTCAAAGATAGTCCTCAGGTCAGGCTATCATCAGCTCAGAGTTCGAGATGAGGATGTGTAGAAGACGGCCTTCAGGGGTTGGTATGGACACCATGAGTTCTTTTTTATGCCTTTCGGCGTAACCAATGCTCCAACAGTGTTCATGAGTCTCATGAACTAGATCTTCTAGCCTTACCTCAATCAATTTGTCATAGTCTTTGTCGAAGACATATTGATTTACTCGACTACTTAGGAGGAGCACGCCTACCACTTGCGGGTTGTACTGGACACACTCCGAGAGAACCAGCTTTATGGTAAGCTCTCGAAGTTTCAGTTCTGGAATTGAGAGGTCCACTTGTTGGGAAACGTTATCTCTGTGGCAGGATTTGCAGTGGAGCCTACAAAGATCGAGGTAGTGCTAGCTTGGGAGCCACTCAGGAGTGTGACAGAGGTGCGGAGTTTCCTAGGTCTGGCTGGGTACTATCATAGATTTTTTACAGACTTCTCCAGAGTTGCAGCACCACTTTAATCTTTGACAAAGAAGGGGAAACCCTTCGTATGGTCAGATAGATGTCAGTAGAGCTTCAATGAACTGAGACAGAGATTGACCAGTGTACCCATCTAGAGGCTACCGGAGGAGAGAGTAGGGTATTTAGTTTATTGTGATGCATCAGGGACTGGACTCGGGTGTGTCCTGATGCAGGAGCAGGCAGTGATCTCCTATGTATCATGGTAGTTGAGGCATCATGAGCAGAACTATGCTACCCATGACATGGAGTTAGCAGTAGTGGTCTTCTCCCTTAAGATGTGGTGGCACTATCTGATGGGCGAGCCCTTTATAGTCTACTCTGACCACCAATGTCTCAGGTACATCTTCTCACATAAGGACCTGAACCTGAGACAATGGTGATGTCTTCAGTTCCTCCACAACTATGACTTTGAGATAGTCTATACTCCTAGGAAGGGGAACGTAGTAGCTGATTCTCACAGCAGGAGATCGGGTATTCAGCTAATTGGAGAGGCAACGGAGTAGCTTGCCGCATTGCAGGAATCCTTCATATATAGAGATGGAGTAGCCTTTCTACAGTCACTCCTTCACTACTTCAGCGGGCCAGAGAGGCACAGTATGGGGACGTTGACTGTGAGACGCGACGTGCTCGGATTTCCTCAAGGTAGTCACCTGATGGATTTTATACAGAAGGAGAGCACATCATCCTTTTTGGAGGACGTACCATGGTCCCAGTTTCATTATAGGAGGAGGTTATGAGAGAGTTTCACACTTACCCATTGGCGGTACATCCAGCAGTATCAAATATTTACCATGATCTCAGACGACAGCACTAGTGGTCGGGTATGAAAAAGGTTGTAGTAGAGTTCCTTTCACGATGCATCACCTGTCAGTAGGTGAAGGTGGATTAATAGGTACCATCAGGCTTGGTAAAACCCTTAAAGGTCCCAGAGTGGAAGTGGTATGGGATATCCATGGATTTCGTGATGGGGCTTCCACATACTTCTAGAGGACACGACACCATCTGGGTGATTGTCGACCGACTCACCATGTCGGCCCACTTCCAACCTATTAGAGAGAAGGGCTCAGTGGAGATATTGGTATGACTTTATGTTCAGGAGATCATATGGCTTCATGGTGTTCCATAATATGTCGTCTCCGACCAAGATGCTCACTTTACATCCCAACTTTGGAAGGGGTTGCAGAAGGCATTTGGGACGCAGTTACACCTGAGCACCACCTTTCACCCTCAGACGGATGGCCAGACATAGAGGACCATTTAGAATCTCTAGGACATGCTCTGTGCATGTGTCCTTAACATTGGTCACAGTTGGGAGGATCACCTACCTTTGGTGGAGTTTGCGTACAACAATAGCTAAAACTCCACCATCGGGATGGCACCATATGAGGCATTGTATGTCCGACCTTGCAGATCACCTCTGTGCTGGACTGAACCTAGGGAGTCAGCACTTGTAGGACCAGAGATGGTCCAGGCCACGACAGAGAAGGTACAGATTATCCAGGAGTGGATGATGATTGCTCAGAGCCAACATAAGTCATATGATGACAGGAGGCGGAGACCATTAGTGTTTAAGGATGGCGACCACGTTTTCTTATGGGTCTCACATTGACATGGACTACAGAGATTTGGTCCGGGCGGTAAGTTATCTCTGCACTTCATCGGACCATATCATGTTCTCAGTAATATAGTTGAGGTGGCTTATCGCCTGGCTCTTTCACCTCAGTTGCACCAAGTGCACGACGTCTTCCACGTATCTCAGCTGAGGAGATATGTGCACGACTAGACGCATATCATTGATCATAGGGAGCTAGTCATCGATGATGGGGCAACTTTTGCAGAGGTTCTGGTGGAGATCGAGGATCGAAAATAGTGGGTCCTACATGGACGGTTGATTCCTCTAGTGCGCATCAGGTGGCAGTACGGCGACCTCTAGGAGAGCACATGGGAGCAGGAGGCTCAGATGCGTGCACAATACCCTCATCTGTTTCCCTAGTTTACAATGTAGCTTTATGGGGCCGTAAATCCCTGAGGTTGGAGTAGTGTAAAGACCTGTAAATTTCAAGTAATTTTTTTTCTTAAATTCTTTGGGATTTTACGAGTATGTAGTTTCTAACGTCACCTGATTCTAAGTCTCGGTGTGCCCGAAATCAATTTCCGAAGTTTATCTCGGGTACGTTCAGTGAATGAATGAGCGGGGTTTTCTATCTTTTGAACCCGTGCTCAAAATTGAAATCTAAGTGCACCGATGGAACCGAAGTGCTGGTAATTGTTTAAGAGGACCTTTACTGAAGATGCTTCTTCTCGGAAGGAGTTAAAAAAAATTGTGGATTAAATAAAAAGTAAAATAATATTGTGTTACAATTTTATTTCTTTTTCTAAGTGGTTAGATCCTAGGTGTGGGATTTGGAGTGGGGTATACTAGATACTAACTACCCATGAGAGGATAAAAGTGAGCTGGGGCCCACACGAGCCCAACCCTTCACATTCCCTAACTCCCTAACACCCCCCTTTATGTGAGTAACTCCCCTCTCACTCCATCATTAAACTTTCCAACATAACACCCAATTAATTAGACAACTAATCTTTAATTAATTAAGTGATTTTTGATTTGGAATTTTGTAATTTAAAATTCTTGACATGCTTTAATTAAATAAGAGGAGTCTTATTTTATTTGGGGTTGGCTCGTTGTGTTGAGGATTGGAGGAGAGAGCTCATGTTCCTTTGGAATAACTTCATCCTCCCATGAATAACAACACCCTTCGATGACGAACTCCATCACCATAAAGAGAGATGACATACCGTTACTTCTTCTCTCCACAGCTAGTGTGAGATGTCGTTCCCTCCTTGGACGCATGCCAACGCCGTCCTCGAAACCTCACCCCACGATGCCCTCTTCCGCATTGCCGGAAAATAGCCTCGTTAAATCGAGTTAGGGGTGTGTTTGGATTGGGTAATGATTGGTTTTCCTTCCATGTTTTTGTTCCTCTTAAAACCAATTGTTATCGGACTATTGCGGAAGGGACCAGACCAAATTATCACAGACTGATTCCTCCATTGTTCTTGTGAATTTTTGGAGTTCTTAGAGCATTCTTGAGCAGTGAATCAAGTTATGTTTTCGGAGCCCATCAGAGGCCCGAAAACATCGTAAATGGCCTCAGAGTGTCGGGGTGACCTAGAAGTGGACGTTTTTCAGAAAACGAATCATCAGAATGATGAACGGACACCATGGGAGGCGTACTGGCTAGAGGCGTCCTTTCTAGATAATTCTAGAACACACGGCGTGTCCTCCAGAATCACACGTCGTGTAGTAAAAGCGTAATGTGGCTTCCGTTTCAGATGTTAGAAAAGTAACACACGACATGTGACTCTATACACATGGCGTGTACTTTCCACACTGTTTGTCAGAGGAGGATTCGATGGACATGGTGGGTATTCACGAAAAATACATGGACACATACAACAATACACAGCCAAGTAACACAACATGTATTCACTTCATAGAAAGGCATAAGTGGATTCGCAAGGCTCGGTGTGTAATTTGGGAGATACACGGACATGGAAAGAATCACATGGCCAAGAGGCACGGCGTGTATTCCAGGAATACACGGACAGGGGGTGGAGTACACGATAATGTACTCCACCACATGGCCAGGCATGGCCAGCGTACACAGAGCAGACCCCAAAAGTTTGTACACGGTGTGTAACTACACCACATGTCGTGTACTTACTTTTTACATGAACAAACCTTCGACATGAACTGTGGTACACGGACAGTACCCATGGACTAAAGACATGGCGTGTAACAATAGCACATGTAGTGTACTTACTTTTTACCGGAACAAACTACAACACGGGTCGGGGTAAATGGGAAATACTCGAGGTCTAAAGACACGGCGTGTAACCATACCAACACGTCATGTACTTTTTTTTGGAAAATGACTTGGTCATCTTGTATTTAGTGTCTTGGAAACGTTTGTTTGGTTTAGCCCCTATGACATGTCAGACCTTCAGAATACATCAACTCTGGACTTCATGACAGTTGATGTATCAACCCTCTCTTTACCCATGGAGTGGACCCTCCCAGAATCGAGTACGCTGTGTGCAGGAACCCTAGAGCTGGGTGCGACTACGACGACGATGACGACTATACTTGTATCCTCTGTGGGTTTGGCAGTGAGGATGACTATACATGGATCCTCTGTGGGTTTGGAAGTGATGATGACTGTACTTGGATCCTACGTGGGTTTACCAGTGATGGTTACCATACTAGGATCCTATGTGGATTCGGCAACGACGACTTCTGTACTTGGATCCTACGTGGGTTCGGTATGGGAGATGATTCAGAGGATACATCTATCATCTCCACCCCTCTTCATGAGTATTATACATGTGTGAGCTGAGTCTTGACTTTTAGTCATTATCTTTCATGTGACTAACTTACTTTACTGTGTGGACTGGGTTGTACTTTCTTGTGTGGACTGGGTTGTACTTTCCTATGTGGACTGGGTTGTACTTAGGGTCATGATTTGGAGCCGAACTGGATTTGATGACTTAGGTATATGTATGGGCATATACCTAAGTAGAGTTGGTTGATACTTCGGGTTTGTATCTTTCCTTTGTGGTTTATCCTTTGTGGATTCTGGGAGACCTTCGGGGGTCTTGGGGTCCCTACTGAGTATCATATACTCACCCCTGCATGGGCTATGCCCGCACTACATTGTGTTGGATGCAGACGACGGACAGCATTGATTGTGGTTGAGTCTTCTGGAGTGGGACAGTACTTGGAGGTGGACCACTTAGTGGGACGTACACGGAGCAGATGGCTGGACCCGAGGAGCTGATGTGACCATCTGTACCCACCCTTTAAGTGGGATAGCCAGAGGATGACTCAGTGGTTGCTAATTTAATTTACCGCTGTTGTACTTTCTTTTTAGTTGTACTGTACTTTCAGTTGGGTTTGTATTCTGGCCCATTTACTTTCCAGCACTTACTTTTGTACTCAGTTTACTTAGTGTTTACTTTAGCTTGAGAACTCTGTTGTGTTTCTTTACTTACATAAAGGCAACTCCTTCCCTTTTATCAGGATTTACGCCTTTGGTGCTAGTCACCAGCCCCTGGCCTATGGAAGGCGGGCTTGGGGTAGTCACGGCATTGGCCCCGAGGATGGGTCGTGACATAATGGAACCTATTATTTGGTATAAATGCATAAGTATGGTAGATACCATTAAGGTGGTGCTGAAAATATTAGAATTTTTTATTATGAAATCTTTTAGACCGGTTTTATTAATGGGTTTTCATGATATAGTCATATGTCATATAACTTTGTTTTAGTAAAATGATACCTAAATGGAATTTGTCCATGGAGCATTAAGTAATGATACATGTTGAACTAGTTATTTATAAACAGGGATTTAAGGTTCACTTATAGTGAAAATCCATGGTGATAAAACAAAATGGGGAAGGAGTATCTCACTATGATGAGTTTATCATTTTAAAATGATCCATTAGACTTCTTATAAGGATGTTTCCATAGGGACTCAAGTGTGGGGATGATTAATGGTTACATTGATGAAAGATGATGATGATGGATAGGTCTATGGGGATAACCACAGTGTCTTAAGGTCTTATAGTGAGGCTCATGTGATATTTTACCAATACTTTTTGATCTAATGTGGTGAGTGTTGTCCTTTGTAGAATATTATAATTTTTAAATATTATATTTTTTTAATGATATGACAGAACCTATTATTGGGACCATTATATTGGTCATGTAGTGGTATGGCCCTTGATTCTAGTAGATTTTAGGAAATCTTGATGGTTATGCTCATGATGAAGTTTAAAGGCAGGAACTATGTTTTTACTTCTAAATAATGGGATTTAAATAGGTTAGTTGAATTGGTTTTGAAGAAGACACCATATTTATGTAATAATTCAATGATTTATTAGTATATTTAGTTAATTTGTTAATGTATGGGGCATGGATTTTTGTGAATAGTCTATTTATGACTCATGATTCAAGAAATATTGTTACTCAGAGTGAGAGTATAACAACATACTTACTGAATTGTGGAATTTTATAATGGAACATTTTATGACTAAGAGACTATATATTAGATGACACTGAATGTGAGGCATTAGGTTATGAAGAATAACCTATGTAATATATTTTTAAAATTATGTATTTGTTCTATCTAGTTCTTGTGAAGTTTCATCTATAAGGTTTCCTCCCCTTGTGATCAAGGTCACTGACTTTTCTTCCTTATTTATGTTAATTTCTTGGAATGTTTTTCTCCTTGAATCTATTTTTTGTGTTTTATGTATTTTAATGTGCATCCTTCTTTTGTTTGACTCCCTCACCCTTTTTATCTTGATTTCTCTTGGTTCTTGTTCACCTAATTTCCATACTGACTATGAGAATTAGTCGGTAGATGTTTCAGGTGTCCCTCTCAAGTCTATGTACCTAGCCTTCCATTCCTTAGTGGTACTCATCGGGTCTCGTTCACTCAATGATTTCATGATGATTCAATATGATCATGTATTTGTGTAGAAAAGTTGGGTGAAATTACTTATAGGTTTTATCTATTCATCTATGGTTGTGGTTATACTTTACTATTTCTTCCATTTATTAGTTTAGTGGTATGTCTCGATGATTCCATCTAAATTTTAATGGTGTTCATTATAGTTCATGCATAGAGTCCCTTGCTGTTTCTCTACTATAAATATGTAAATGTATCAATGTTTTATAATGTTCAATTATTTTTGGTTTATACGGTTTAGTTTCATTTTATGTTATTTTATATTTATAAATATCCATTATTCATGGTGGTGAAGGATAATGATGAATTTGGAATATTTTATGATTTTCAAGTTGACTGGTTTTGGTGTGTATATGTTGTTCAAAACATTTAGTCTTGGGATAGTTTTTCAAAATGGATTTTATGCACAATAATGGTGGTTATGGATGGTATGGGGTTTATGATGAAGGTGGGGATAGGTTTCATAAATATTATGTAAGGTGATGCGAAATTGGTTGACATTTGAATAGTGAAGCTCAACGCCTCCTTAGATTCCACATTCTCAGGCATTCCAGCTACTATGGTTTACTGTTGGAATTTTTTATTTTGTTTTCTGTTGAATTTTAAAACTAATTTTAATTGTATTTCTTTATTTTTTGTGGTTTATTTGGTTATCAATCAACCATAATGTGTATAATAATGAAAATAAAAAAACTGTTATTATGGAAGTGGGATACATCTAAGTGTATCACAAATCATGTTTCAATATCTCACAAAAAATCTATATTGATAAATTATGTTTTAAATAAATTAGTGGGTTAGGTATTTCATATATATCACCATGGTAGTTAAAACACTATTTGGTGAATCTAAGATAGTTGATCCCACAGTACATGGTCCTATAGATATTTTAGAGAACAAAAATATAGAAGAGTATCAACGGATTATTTCCACATGTGATCAGTCATTGTGAGGTTATATTGGATTTGAATGTGTTGTTCAAGAAATGGTAGGTGTGTTTCATGTATTGGAGTGAAATAATTATATATAAAATGAAGATTATTTAGATTAGGTGTGATGGTGATATTGTATTATCTAGGATAAGACCCAGGAATGATAGGTAGTCATTAGATCCCAGTTGATAGTGGGGTTCACTAGAGATTCCCAAGAATGATTCTGAGGACCAATAATCAATATGGTGTTGAGTTTATAATGACCAACATAGTCATGTTTTAGTAGAAATAGAATAGGACCAGACTCAAGTAAAAATATTTCTAGTGTTACTATGAATTTTATAATTCAAATTGAGTGAAAGAGTTTATGGACATGTTTAGGATGCTTCAAAAAATATTTTAGAGGTGAAATGCCGTGATAAAATAAACATATAGTAGTCTTGAGGGCTGTATAAATGGTTAGTACATGGTTGGATACATCAAATCCCACTGGGAACCTAGAGATATCCCGCAAAGTGTTTGGTGGGCTGGGTAGTGGTGTAGTACCACATCCCTTTCCAAAAAAAATTAATAGTATTCCAACATTACCCTGCAGTCCCACCAGAGAATCAGTGGTCAACCCTAAACCCTATTTTAAATGTGATTTTTTCTAATTTTTGGGTTCTATTTACCCCCCCCCCCCCCCTCAAGATCCTCTTTCTCCAAATAATTATAAGAAGGGAAGGGACTCTTCCTTTCCCATTTTCTTCCACTTTTTGATCCTCATAAATCTAGTGTTATTAGGTTCTATTTTTTACATTGAACGAGGTAGGATCTCCTTAATTATTAATTTTTCTATATCGATATTTATTAATGATTTAGGTGGTTTCAGGATTGCTATTAAATGTCATATTCCACTGGGGCATAATGAAATCCATTAAGAATAATGGTACATTCACATGTAATGGATATAGGAATATTGGGAAGTAAGAATACATATATTTTATCACTGTTTTGATAATGGTAAGTGGACTGGTAGGTTTTTATAGGGATTTTTCTAAAATCATATTTAATTGATGTTTTTATAGGTTTTAAATCATGGGGGATTTTTCATGTAGGAGTATAGGGAGCATGTTATATACCATTTTCATACGGTTGGTTTTGGTTTTGAAGTCAATACAATTACCTATAATTTTTTATAAATTATTCTAATTATTTTATTTTACTATAAATGTTTTAGTATATATTATTATAATCTTTTTAATCTACTAAATTCTTTTTTAAATCAAGTATGTTCAATGAATTATTGAGTGTAACTAAATTAAAAACACTTATTAACTCCATCAATCAAAAGGTAAATGGTCCCTAGATTATTGAATCATATGTTGAGTGTATTATTTATGATGTGGCATAGAGGATTGGTAACTAGGTTATGGGTAACTTGAATGAGGACTGAGAGGCTTTAGACTCATGTGATAGAATATGTGTCACTTATTAAAACTATAACAATAATTATAAATATAGCATGATAAATTTAGAATCACTTATATATAATGTCACCTAGTGATCATTAGGATAATTATATATGATGGATATGGTATAAGAGGGTCTGAGGGGCCTAGGATTATCTCTTATAACTATATATGAAGGTTCCAATAAGAGCATATCATATAATTAATGGGGAAATATTGGGTTCAACTTATGGGTTTTGATTTTATATGGTGGTGAGATGTTGTCCTAAGACCTTGGGAATAATTTTATAGTTGAATACCTATCCTAGTATGGGTAGGATCATGATAGGCCTCATGAGAAAAAATGTTGTCAAGTGGAAAAATTTGCAAAGGGTGGAATAGTGTGTTGACCATCTAATAGATGGTTTACCTAAGGGGATTGGTGTGTTAAAGGGATAAATATGGATTATAAGGGATATTAAATCACATTGGATAATATTGAATAAATTTAAATTTACTAAGTGTAGTCCCATGTTAATAGGAGAGGTGACTAATTGAGGGTGTGATGGTTAGGGTGTTGTACAATGTAATTCACCTGGAGATTCAAAGTGTAAGAATGATGGGTGATAGATTATGGTTCATTTTATTGTTTTGAAGATGATTATTGAATTGGTGATCCATTTCTAGGATGAAAAAACTCTAATTATATCATTCTGGGATGTGTGATGCATATGATACGGTGTTGGTTATACAAGGGATATGATTGACATGTTGGGATATGTGATACTTGAGATACATTGGTGTATGTATGGGGGATTGTATTTGGGTTTTTTTGATTCCATGCGATTAATATATGATATTAATTTACATGTGATGGATGATATATCTATGATGGATATTTCCTAAGAGTTTGGATCAGATGATGGGGGGTATCATGTGTTCCTGAACACCTTGTGGTGTAGTTATTCCCAAGGAATCTGGTTATGTTATTACCCTCCCATGAATTAGATGATCTTACTAAGTGACCTTACTATATTATTTCCCACCCATGATTCATATTCTCTTCCCAATAGAGGTAGTTATGCTGAAAATCTCCCATAATTCTGGTACTATTCTCTTGAGGGTCTATCTTAGAAGCTAAGGGGATAAAAGTGATCTATGGAACCCTACAATGTGGTTATTTTTTGAGTTATTTTCCATGGTATTCCTCTTTCCGTTATTCAAATTCATGGTGTCATGGTTAGAACATGATGACTTGAATTATATTTTATATGATTAATTTTGAGTATTTTATAATTTATTTTGCATGCACTCACATATATACATTATATCATACTTTAGGTGTCCCATTAGTGTTGGCCTACTAGTTTTCATAATGAAACTCATACATGAAATTTAGTAGATGTGTATACATTATATTTAGCATCTTGGATAAGGAAAGGGCATGAGTATAGGTGATCAGGCTGGATTAGATTTATAAGATTGCATATATAGTATCAATACAAGGTTGAGAAATTTTATTGTATTTAATTCCTATTTTTACTTTTTTCCCTTTGGTTTATATCCCATATATGATTGGCCATTTAGGTTATCCTATTTCTAATGTATGACTCTTATGTTACACCATCGTCATAATTACATTGGTTTGACACAGTATGCATGTATATTACTTTTTAGGGTCATAATTTCACTATGATTTCATATTATATGATTTTATTATTTCATATGGATATTTATGATGTTATTTTTATTGTATGGTTTTAATATTCTGGGTATATCTTCCCAAAAATTGACTAAATACCCTCTCCACTAGTTCAAAACCTATATAAGGTGAACATACACTCACATAGTAATCTCGTATGATTATCATTTTGGTATACTAGGTCAAGGATGTTATAGATATTATGATCAGATTGTTCTATGTGATTTTTAATTTAACTTGATTCTTATGTACCTTGTGATTCTTGAATTGAAGGGGATTATTGTTGGACTACTTCTCAATGAACAAGAAAAATATGGATTAAATTGGTAATTTGAAATAATTACATTTCTTATTTTTCCATGGGAAATTCTAGGTGATGTGATGTAAACTAATTTTGATGGGAATACAGTTAATCGACTTGGATACCATGTTATGTCTTCTTATGAGGGACTTATATATGAATTATGTGTAAATTATTTCTAAAAATGGAAACAAATGGACTGAAGTGTGGAATTAAATATTCTCAAAAATATTTAATAATTTAAATCAATTTAATCTTAAATATTAATGTGGATGTAATTGATACTCATGGTTATTACTTTAGAAATGATCTCTTAGACCTATAAATTTTTAAAATTAACATACAATCTTTTAAATGTTGCAATGTGGAGGGTAAATTTTAGAAAATATATATGGTTTCTAGGAATGACTAGTCATTTTTTGATTTAGAATCTAGTAGTGTGATAAATAGAAAAAATTTCCAAGGCATTGAATTAGCAGTAATTTGCAACAATTGTGTATGAATTTTTATCATTAAAAAATTTTAATCACTTTTTATCGTTATATAGTTATAAAAAACATGATGGTTCCAAATAACATAAGGGTTATTTAGTTGGATTGAACATATATATTATGTTGTTATTTTATAATGCATGAGATATGTATTGAATGGTAATTAGTAATTAAATTATGAATTATAAAATCTAATTTGTTAAATAAGTGACAACACCTAATGAAGTAGTGGTTGATTTTAATAATGCTGCTTAGTGATAGTAGAGAATATGGACTAAATGAGAGATTATGATTTTAACCAGAGTAATGTTGTAGTGTGTAAGGGGGAACTAGGATTCATTTCATTATTTCATGATATTAATGTATAGACATGGTTGAGACACGTCGATATGAAATTTGTATTGGTATAGTATATGATGAATTGGATGACTGTTAAATGTGGGATGTGTTATCAATGGCGTTATTATATATACCAATTGAATATAACTTATGAACATTAGTTCTATATATGCCTATTTTGTCTTTAAATATAGACCTTGAAATGTATAAATGCAATGTATAAGTTATAATTATTGTGGGTTTGATATGTGTACCATTAATATTTTTAAGGATAAAACTTTTGATGGTTTGGAGATTATAAAGACCATTATTTTTTGAGTTTATTATATGTTATTTTATTTCAATTATTTTGTGATAAATGTTTTTGTATTTTATAAGATGAATAATATAATCAAAGGATCCCAAGAGAAGATAACCAATTTTGGGTAGATCTTGTTGTTTAGTTGCTATAGTAGTATGTCACAATTAATTTGGTGTAGGCTCATGGAGTCTTATTGAGTGGAGGTAGTTATAGGTCCATTACCTATCACCATCAAGAGTTTGGTATTTGTTAATGTGTTATAGAAACCACAAAAGGGGATCATTTTAGGATTTATAACTAGATAAGGTGTGCCCCCCTTCACTTTCTTCTCCCTCCTCCTTCTCTCTTAAATATGTCTATAATCAATTTTTGAATTGAGGATCCTTCGGTGTATGTAGTTTAATTGTATTTATTAAAAGGTAATACCACTAATGATTTCATTATTTATTTATTTTTTATTTTTTTAGTGGTTAAAAAATGATTTTTTATATTTCTTCCTACATTTTTCATATTCAGCTTGATCAACTTACTTTCTAAAATGATCATCTATATTGGGACTTTAGTAAAAGGTCATGGTTAGTGTCCTTGACCATTTAATAATTATTTTCATGTTTAATTGGTGTCATAATATTAGAACATTATGGGAAATCCATGTATCCCTGAAACAATTAAATTCTATTAATAACATTTTATGATATGTATGAAATTTTTTTATGATATGGATTATAAATATAATGTATATGTGATTTAATTTCAAATTACACTAAATGGGATATATATTGAAAATAATAACCAATTATTGATTCCAATTGAAATGAGATAAAAATATATTTTTAAAAATTGCTCATTAATGAGGTATATCATGAGATAAAAAATCATTTATACCTCTCTTGATAAATTAATTGGATATTCCCTAATATATTAATGTAATTGAATGAAATAATTAAAGTGAACTATTTATATTACTAATGGGATAACTATATAATGATAAATTTGAATTGATATTTTTTTATTGACTGATTTTATTATGTTAAACATCTTTTGATATTCATTAGATACAATGAATAGGTTTTATAGAATATTTTAATTTGTTAAATGAATTATTAAAATGGTTTAAAGTGGAAATTGATATTTATATATACATGAGATAATATTAATGAATTATGTCATACATACCTATAGTAATTGGTTATTTGTTTTAGCAAATTGTTTCTTGAATATTTTTAATTTGGATAAACACACTATATTTTATGAGTTGGTTTTATTTATTAAAGTAGTTGTATTATTCAATTAGACCCTCATTTATTACTCATTTTATTATTTTTTATTGAAATGAGATTTCAATTTTACTTGGGAAATAACATCTTGGTGAAGTTGTGATTTATTGAATAACCCATTAGTGGAAAAAATTCGTGGAATAATGAATTGACCCAAAGTGGTGATTTTTTCTTGTCAATGTGAGGCATATACATTCCTTGATTGATTTATCAATTTATTCTTAATTACGGGCCAATAACTAATGTGACATGATTTTTTATTTCATACCTAGAAGATTCTATGGCTTATTTTAACTAAATTACTTATTTATTATTCTCTATAAACTAATAAACAATATGACTTGATTGTTTTACTTTTAATTTATAGTGGCATGAGATCTATAGAAAAATTAATATTTTTAGTAGGTATTATCCAAGGATCTATAGACCAATGTGGATTATTTTATTCTAAAAATGGATGAATTATTTTTTAGGAACTATGAGTTAATAAAATAATGAGCATATTATCAGGGGCCTACTAGAAGATTTTATAGAGATATGATCAGTCAACAGCCATAAATTTATATCCATAATTATCTTCCTATAAGTGGTGGTAGGTTAAATCATTTAATATTTCATTGTTTATGGCCTATGAATATATGGATATCCCTCTTGATTAAAGATCAATATGTGGTTAAATTATTTTTTATGTGATCTTCTAGGTTCAATAAATGTATGTACAACCCTCACATATTACAAGAAATATAATGTTAACTATTTTTTATATGATCAACCATGTTCCATGGGATAATTTTTTATAAGTCAAGTAATAAAGGAAAGAGGATTTTATCTGATAAATTATGTGATCTATCAGTTTTCATGATTATACTCTCTAACTCTCAATGCTTAATTTAGATATGAGTTCATGTAATGAAACACATTTTTATTCATTGTACCATTATTAAACATGTCAAAGTAGGTATTCTTAATTATAGTGGTGTCTTTTTAAGAACACAAGGAACTGATTGTTTATGATATATTATTATATGATTATTAATATTTTTTATCTTATATTATTGTATTATTTGTTGGTGTGAATTGGGATGGAAATTTTATATTGTATCATGACAAGAGAACACACGTGAATATTGTCATCATGATGAATTTTTAGTATATTATACTGATTATTATTATGTTGATCATTCTCATAACTTGTAAGTGTATCATAAAATGCATTAAATTATAAATATAGTTTTATTGGTATTGTATAAGAAACTGAGTATATGTCTCTGTATGTTAGGTAGTCCATGGGACTCTATTTGGAGTTGACGTAAAGTATGAGATCACTAAGAATGTCTTAGAGATCAATTATGACCTCTTTTATTTATTATAATTTATTTTATTATTTTCTATGGGTGTCAATGAATATATTTTACATATTTTATTATTAATTATTTCATTATTTATTGATAATCTAGCAATTAGTTGTTAAAATATCATGGGTTGATATTTCTTGAATATTGTATTCCTTTATTTATTTATGAATTATCTTTATTCAAATGTTATTTTTATTTAAAAACTAGAAGAAAATAATCCCTTTATGATTATTGTATACCCTCATAATAAGCTTTTGGCCTCTAGGGATCAATGGATGTGTATGACAAGTTTTGGTGATTTATCTCAAATATCAAAATATTTTCATGAAAACTCATTACATATAAAAAAATGATAATAATTATATGAAAAAACTATATATATATCATAAAAAATATCTCTCATGATATACTTTTATTTAGAACCATAAAATAACATATAACAACATTTATCAATACCACCTTGAACGAATAAATGAATAAATTCCATAGTGGTTGTAAATATCTGAATATTACTTGATAAAGTATTCTAAAAATATTTATTATTATAAAATACATAATGATTATAAAAATGAAACCAAAATGAAATAAAATAATCCTTTAAAATATAATGAAATTGAACACTGGTTTATATCAGTACTAAAACATTTATCTTTTGAGTTTAAAGAAGGATTTTTTTCAAAACAATTAAGATACCTTTATGTTTCAAGAACTAGTAATAATTTAATCACATAATATTAATTTAAATTTTATTAGTTTTATTTTTTAATCCTATTTTTTAATTATAATTTAATATATCAAAAAATATTACTTATAATATCTATAAATAAGATCCTTTATAGGTCTATTGGAAGAACCCAAATGAGATGAAAAATGAAGAAGATCCAATGCTACTAGAAATAGATTAATATTTGTCAAAATAGGAAGGGGAATGGAAGTCATTAATTAATCAAGGATTAAAACAAAAAATTAGAGTATTTTTTAAAATTGGATCAATATTACCAATAAAATACCCCAAACCAGGCAAGTTTGGTCTACTGAGAAGGGAGAATAAAAAATAATTTTCACACTTTTAGTGGGGGAGAACATTGAATTGTGATTTTTTATTAAACCAGAACAATAAGAAAATTCTATATTATTATTATAGATAATAATATCATCCACTCTACTTATTTATAATTTAGGAACCCATTTATTAGATTATTTACTACTACACCTATCAAATATAATCCAAAACATTTACATAAAAATTTCATAACAAAATTTCACTCATAAATAATGTTTTCAATAAAAAATATATTCAACGCATTAAACATAGGATATTAAGAAACAATGAAAATTATCATTTATAACATAAACCCAAATGATATGTTGATACCTTCATGTTATAAATCCATTATATCAATTTTTACCTAAAAAACATATCAATTTTAATTTATACAACCTCTAACCACATATATAGTTTTAATGAATTGAACATGACTGAAACATCAAATATATAATTTTTATTTTATCATAAATATAATATTTTTGTGGAATTAAATTGTTTAAATAAAGTTTAATGTTTCAAACATTTTAATCAAATAAAAATTCTATATCAAAATAGTCAAAGAAATCATATATGGGAATATTATATACTGTTATCACTCATTGATACTGTTACCAATTTCTAGGAATATTTATTTTCCTTATATATTATATTTTGTGACATATTTTATTTAACTAATTAAAAAAATTAATATTATTTTGTATATTCATTGACTAAAATGATTTAACCTATCCAAAACACTTTGTACATCATGAAATATTATAAATAAACTTTAACTTTTCATATGAAACCTTCTTTTGGATATATGTACATAGATATTTGGTAAGTTACATTTATGTGTATGCTTATTATGAAGATATACAAAGTTATATAGTCTTGAAATTCATTGTATAATTTTTTATTTAAAATAATATTCTCTATAAGGTTTTGTAAAAGATCATTTCAAAACATGCGGATGATGTCTTAAAAGGAAGAATATTTTCTTATTTTTTTCAACAAATAACAATGAAAATAAATTATCAAGATTCACATATTACATTTATATTATCTGATATATTTTAAATTTCATGATTCCATTTGAATCATGGTTGATCCATTCTCTATTCAAACATTTTTTATTATCGTTATATTATAATATTTATAATTTTTCTATATATGTTAATAAAGTTGTATCAAAATATTATTGCGTGATTTTAGATCATCCATATTTTCATTTTTTTACATATAAAAAGTTTTAATATAATTATTTTGAAAAATTAGTTAAAATTGGGATATTTACTCATAACTTTTTTTATTATAAAATTTAGTATAACATTTTGAAATAATTATTTATTTTATATAAAAACAATAGTCCAATAATATAAGACCAATAATCTATATAATCATTGTAGTGAATAACTATTTTATATATTGGTGTTATTGATTGAAATTTTGATATTAAAATTCTTTATAAAAACACATATCCCAATTCATCTCATACATAATATGAGACTTTTATCATTGAAATTAGACTTGTAATTATTTAATATGTTATGTTGATGTCATATTATTGATGAATTATTGGTAATAAAATAATATTCTACTATATATATGAATTATACACCAAATTATTTGGATTTTATAACATTAATCTAAAAAAATATTTTTTCTATCTAAATCCCCGTGAATGATAATAACATGTATGAGTTATCTTGCTCATCTATATATGAGACAAATATGTTTCATTTTTCAATTTATGTATCATTATATTACCATAAATAATTTTTTACACCATAATGTGTGAATATTTATTGAATAAATGGTCTTATTTTGTTGACTCATATAATAGAGATATCAGTCTTTATATTTCTTTTACAGTAATATGTATATCAATAAAAATATTTATGATGAAAAAAATATACCCTCTCTAATTCAATTTTTTTTCAAACGGACACTTTGAGGTTGAATTGAAACCAATAAAATTATATAATAGATCCTTCTACCAAAACCATTAATACATATAATATAGTATAACCAATTGAACTTGGAATATGAGCCACCCAGACACCCAGAAAGGCTGCCCACTTAGCCAAATAATCATAAGTGGATAATGATTTACATAATGTATGGGAATCTTGGGTGTTTCCTAGTGATCAGGTAGAAGACATGAGGATATAATCCTATGGATACTATACTTATTCCACTCATTCCCTGGTAAAACAAAAAATCACAGATTGGGGAAGACCATATGACTAATGATGGAATACATCAAAGTCCTATCATAGATGCACTACTAATCACCATACTTAGTGAGAGATGAAACTTCTACCAAAGTGTTCCACAAATAATATCTTTTTTTATAAAATTTTAAATCACCACCATCATCCCACTTCATCATAAGAAAAATCACTTTACTATCACGAGATAGAACCCCCTCCCAACGGAATGACCAGAACATCTACAACATGATCAATTTCATCACAACCATAATCACTAACACCAAAGAACTAAATCTATACATTGAAAGGTCAATAATGATCTAGAAATACCACATCCTCTAGAAGACACCCTCAAATGATCCTTGAAATAATCTACCCTAAGATTATATCAGATAGTCATAATCAACGAATAATTCAAGGGAATGAGAGATCCATGGGTTCTGGAATCTTCATCATAAGATCAGGAGAGCCAAAGATGACTAGAGAAAGTATCAATCAACTAGGAACCGTCATAACTATTGTAGAAGCTAACCTAAGAAAAACTAGATCTAATAAAGTCTAGTAAACTAATATTAAGAGAAAAATACATTCAGAATACACACATGGAGTATTTTCTACCATACCTGAATGTTGTCACCTTCCTAGCCCACCCTAACCACTAATGCTCCTTACCATGGATGGATCTTATGAGGTGGTTCAGGAAAAAATATTTGAGGTGGAGTAGAGGAAAGAAAAAACATTCTAAGGAAAAATAAATACCACTAACACACTAGAAGAGGAGATGGAATCTATGCAGAGGAAGTCCTTAGAACCAACACATCCACCTTTACTATCCCAAACCAAAATGCACATCCTCGCTTCTGACCAAGGATAGGGTATGTCATAGTAGGGTTAAGATAAAAGGGATGATGAGGATAGTACCTCAATTTAGATCACCTACTACATAGATTTCCATCCACCTCTATAGAATAGAATGCAACCTAAACTTACGTAGATCAAAAAACAAAACCCTTTATAGACAAGACATCCAAAGGAATAACCACAACCAAAAAATCAAAAAAAATAGAGTTGAAGAAGAATGTAACCCATGGGATAAAACCATATCATCATGGAGAGAATAGACTAGAAAAGTTAGTCTATAAAATTGATGGTGTTTTGGTGAACCTCCATCACTACTATGATGATTTTTGTGAGGAATCCTTAGAATTCTCAATCCCCAAGAGAGATAAATTTTAGAGACACTAGTAGAAAAAACGTTTAACACGTCAGCATTTTTCACGGAGGTTCTATATAACCAACGTTCAAAGCTATAATAATCTATATATCACGTTGGTTATTTTATAACCGACGTGGTATATCGATTAGTATCCATATTTTACATCAGTTATTTTATAACTGACGTAAAATATACGGAGATTATCATTTTTACGTCAGTTATTGTATAACCAATGTGCAATCAAATCTAGCTCACTTTATCACGTCGGTTATAAAATAACTGGCGTGATAAAGGAAAGCTTGGTTCTTTATCACGGTGGTTATTAAATAACTGACGTGATAAAGGAAGGCTCGGCGCTTTACCACATCGGTTATAAAAAAACTGACGTGATAAAGCCAATATCAGCAATTTATCACGTCAGTATGAAGCGACATATATCACATCAGTCATCAAATAACTGACGTGATAAAATTTTTTCTACATCAGTTATTAAATAACCGATGTTATAAAAATTAAAAAAAATAGTTTATCATGGCGGTTATTAAATAACCGACATGATAAATCTTTTAAATGATTTATCACACCCCGTATTCAGTCATTCTGTTTTCTTTGATCGGGTGACCTGTGACTCATCTCTCTCACGTGGAAAACCCAAAATCAATTCGTCGAATTCACCCCCTCCAGCCTCATTTTTACAACATCAATATTTATATTTATTATTATCAAATCATTTAGGTCGACTCACAACACTCAATTATTCCTCACACGACTCATTTTCAGTTTTTTTCCACGATTCCCTAAACGAATTTGTTGAGATGTTATTTTTCATTGTTCTTGAAATCATGGTTAGTTTCATAGTGTTCATCTATACCATGATAAATTATTTTCTGGTAAAATAAACCTATGTAAGTGATATCATGCAATTTTACGATTTTTGTGTTTTCTATCATGTGTGTGTGTGTGCGTACAGGGGGTTTCCAAGGGGGTGGGGGCTGTGAAAGTGGGTGGGGGTGTCCAGGGGGGTTGGGTGGCCTGTCCAGTTGGGTGGGGGTGTCTAGGGGGTGTCAAATGTGGGGGGGTGGTGTCCAAGGGGTGTGGGGGCTATCCAAGGGGGTTGGGGTGTCCAAAGGGGGTGTGAGGGATGTCAAAGGGGGTGGGGGATGTCCAGAGGGTTCTATGGGGGGTAGTCCAGGGGTGTGTGGAGGGTTCAAATGGGGTGGGGCTGTCCAAGGGGGTGTGGGGCTGTCCAAGGGAGTGGGGTGTTGTCCGGAGGGTTTTGGGGGTTGTCTGGGGGGGCTGTCTAGAGTGTTGGGGGTGTCCAAGGGGGTAGGGGTGGGGGTGGTGTCCAGCAGGGGTGGGGGCTGTCCAAGGGGGTGGGGGAATTCTAGAGGTCTGGGGGCTGTCCAGGGAATGGGGGGATGTCCAGAGGGGCGGGGGCTGTCCAAGGGGGTGGTGGTGTCCAAGGGGTGTCCAGAGGGTTTGGGGGCTTTCTAGAGGGTTGGAGGTATCCAGGCTGTCCATGGTTGTGGGGGGAAGTCTAGGGGTGTGGGGGTCCAAGGGGGTGGGGGTGTTAAAGGGGGTGGGAGGATTTCCAAGGGGGTGGGTGGGTGGGGGGTTGTCCAAGGGGGTGGGGGCATGTTCAGAGGGTTTGGGGGGTTGTCCAGGGGGGATGTTCAGAGGGTTGGGGTGTCAAGGGGTGTGTCCAAAGGGGTAGGAGGTGGGGGTGGTGTCCAGGTGGGGTGGGGGTGTATAGAGGTGTGGGGGGTTGTCTAGGGGGCGGGGGTGTACAAAGGGGTGGGGGTTGTCCAAGGGGTGGTGGTGCCCAGGGGATGTCCAAGGGGGTGGGGGGGGCTATCCAAGTGCCTGGTGGTGTCCAGGGGGTGTCCAAGGTGGTGGGGGTGGTTCCCAAGGGGGTGGGGGATAAGTGTCAGTTTGGATTGACTATTGCATCATGGTTTGTGAGATTATGACATGATGATTGTATTTTTTCAGGGATATTAGGCTATAATTTATTAGTGTTGTTTAAGGGGATGGGGTGGTGTCTAAGGTAATGGTGGGAGCTGTCCAAGGGGGGTGGTACAGTCTATGTTTGAGGATTCCGCTATGATTTTTAGGTATTGAAGCATTATGAAAATATGAGGGGTGTTGCAATATGATTCTATATGGTTATATATATTTTGACCAGTAATTGACTATGAGAAAATTATCAGTTATGGGGGAGACCATGTCGTGGTTTTCATAGATGTGTTGTTATCCTGACCCCATTGTGTCGTGATGATAGGCTTTACCCTATGATTTTCACCATCCGTGTTTTTATTTGAAATTTGATTGGATTCTCAGGTTTACTCCATTTTCTCCAATTTTCTACCAACCATTGTAGGCCCCATGGTTTTCTTGGATTCCATGTAATTTCCTTAAATAAGTTACTTATTCCATGTTCTTCTTCCTTTATTCTTTGTTTATTTTTTCCTTCTTCATCCACTTCTTCTTCTCCTTCATTCCTTCTATTATTAGAGATATTTGGTCATTTTTAAATTGATGGATTAATATTAATCGATGTTTTCTAGGGTTATTAGGAGGGGTGGGGGTGTCCAAGGGGGTGGTGGTGGTGTCCAGGGGGTGGGGGTGTCTTGGGGATTGGGGGTTTCTAGGGGGTTTCCAAGGGGGTAGGCGTGGGGGTGGTGTCCAGGAGGGGTGGGGGTGTCCAAGGGGGTGGGGGATGTCTAAAGGGGTGGGGGCTGTCCAGGGGGTGAGGGGGCTGTCCAGAGGGGTGGGGGCTGTCCAGAGGGGTGGGGGCTGTCCAAGGGGGTTGTGGTGTTCAAGGGGATGGGGGTTGGTGTCTAGGCGTGGGGGTTGTTCAAGTGGGTGGTGGTGTCCAGGGGGTGTCCAAGGGGGTGGGGGTGGGGTTGGTGTCCAAGGGGGGTGGGGGTTGGTGTCCAAGGGGGTGGTGGTGTTGTCCAAGGGGGTAGGGGTGTCCAGGGGGTGGGGGTGGTGTCCAAGGGGTTGGGGGTGATGTTCAGGGGTGGGGGTGGTGTCCAGGGGGTGGGGGCTGTCCAGAGGGGTGGGGGCTGTCTAGAGGTTTCAAATCGTTAGGATTTGTGTAATTTTTAGTATTGAATGAATACATATTTTAATATTTATACTTCATATTTATTTTTTACGGAAGGGTGAATTTAGTATCCAGTTACACCAGGATGTATTCTTTGTGAACCTTAAGAAGAAAGGATCCAAGATGAATTTAAAACTGTTATATCTAACTATATTTGTTTTTTAAAATCATATTCAAGCATATTTTTTTAAATATGCATAGATTTGTTTTAAATTTCAAAATTGTTTTACATTAAAATTATGATTTTTTATCATATAAACATATATTTGTCTTATATTGAAAATATGTATAATTTTGATATTTTTTATAGGTAATAATGAGTCAAAGATGGATTACGGCACATCAAATAAGAAATGAATATGAGGAAGGTGTTGATGCCTTTTTGGAATTTTCTAAACTAAATGTTCCAAGAAGTGAAATTTATTTTGGTCCGTGCCTGAAATGTGTGAATATGAAAAAGTTGAAAAGTAGAGAGATAAAATATCATCTTATTTGTCATGGTTTTAATCTGAGTTACATCCCTTGGATTTGGCATGGTGAAACTGGATGTAATTTCACTAATGATGATGATTCGAAAGATGGTGACTCCGATGGAATTGAATAAATGAATTTCAATATTGCAGCAGAACAAATTGAGATAGAACCGACAGTTGTGCATCTATATGGTGATGCTGAAAAACCATTATATCCTAGTTGTACCGATTTTACAGTTTTTTCGGCGGTATTAAGATTGATTAACCAGAAGGTGAAACATGTATGTAGTGACAAAAGTTTTATAGAGCTGCTATAATTAATGAAAGACATTCTTCCAAAAAATAACTATCTTCCAGATTCACATTATAAGGACAAGAAAATATTATGCCCAATGGGATTGGGATACAAGAAAATACATGCCTGTCCGAATGACTGTATGATATATATGAAGGAATATGAATTTCTGTCAGAGTGTCCTAAATGTGGGATATCATGATATAAGGTGATAGAAAAATCACAGGCTGATGTTTAAATTACATAGATCCCTTCAAAGGTATTTTGGTAACTTCTATAATTCATCGTTTCAATCATTTATTTTCTAATTCACATGATGCAAAAAGGTTAAGATGTCATGCTGATGAGCGGTTATGTGATCGAAAAATACGACATCTAGCTGATTGTCCACAGTGGAAGAAAATTGATGAGCAGTATCCTACATTTGGAAATGAAATTAGAAAACTCAGACTAGGGTTGTGCACTGATGGAATGAATCCATTCCAAACCCTTAGTAGCACACATAGTTCATCGCCTATTTTATTGGTAATTTAAAACCTCTCTCATGAAGTTTGTATGAAGCGAAAATATGTCATGTTGAGTATAATGATCTCTGGTACGAAGCAACCTGAAAATTATATTGATGTTTTCTTGTCACCATTGATTGATGATTTGAAACTTTTATGGGAGGATGTTATTAAGGTGTATGATTCTTATAAAATGGAATATTTTCAACAACATGCAGTTCTATTGTTCACTATAAATGAATTCTCTACATATGGAAATTTTTCTGGATAAAGTGTTAAAGGGCATAAATCATGTCCAATTTGTGAAAAAATGACTTCATACTGTCAGTTGCATCATGGGAGGAAAACAATGTACATGGGTCATCGAAATTTTTTGCCTATGGATCACTCTTATAGAAGTCTAAAAATGGAATTCCATGGCTCATAAGAATTTGATTTTTCCCCGAAACCTTTATCCCCTAATGTGCATTTTTAGAGGGTGAAAAACCCTGATGTGACATTTGGAAAGACACAGAAATCTGGTAATGATTGACATATTTGGAAGAAAAGGTTAATATCTTTTGAGCTACCATATTAGAGATATCATGAAGTTAAACATAATATTTATGTCATGCACATGGAGAAGAATATTTGTGATAGTTTGATTGGAACATTGTTAGATATTAAAGGAAAGACAAAAGATGGGTTGAATGCAAGATTAGACTCACAATCAATGGGAATGCGTTTGGAGTTATCTCCCACTCCTAATGGAAGACGAACATTTTTCCCCCCGGCTTGTCATAAATTATCGAAGAGGGATAAAATTATCTTTTCTCAGTGTCTTCATGATATCAAAGTGCCTCAAGGTTATTCTTCAAATGTAGAAAAAGTTGTCTCATTGAAGGACTTGAAGTTGATAGGTATGAAATCTCGTGATTGTCACGTCATGATGCAACAACTTCTACCAGTTTCATTGCTTGGAATATTACCCATCCATGTCAGAAATACTATAATGAAGTTGTGTTATTTTTTCAATTCAATTTCTAATAAGGTGACTGATGTGAATGCTTTGGACATTTTTGAAAAGGATGCAATTTGTATACATTGTCATTTGGAAATGTATTTTCCTCCAATTTGTTTTGATATAATGATGCATTTAATGATTCATCTGGTTCGAGAAATAAATTTTTGTGGACCTATATATCTTTGTTGGATGTATCCTTTTGAAAGGTATATGAAAATATTGAAGGGGTATGTTAAGAATCCATATCGACCTGAAGCCTCCATTATTGAAATGTATATTTCTAATGAGGTTTTAGAGTTTTGTATGAGCGACTTGGCTGCAACGCAGTACATAGGTTTTCCTTCATCTCACCATGAATGAGTTAATAATGAGGGAAAGGAGATTTGTGGCTTGAAAGTGAAATAATTGTCAGCTAAACAGATGAAAAAGTTAGAATCATACATCTTGAATAACATAGTTGATGCTCAAAAATATATCACATTTCATATTAATGAATTGAAACAATTTCATCCAAGGAAGAAAGAAATGTGGATTTAAATGATCACAACAAAACATTTTTTTCATATTTTAAAAACACCTTGCATGGTAGATCAGATGTATCAGATACATTAAAATGGATAGTGGGTGGTCCATGTTTAAATGTGATAACATGGTCCGGTTATGACATTAATGGCCATACATTTCATATTAAAGCTCAATACAATAAGAGTGCAGTTCAGAATAGTGGTGTATTGGTGTTTGCAGAAGCAATGCATTTTTCGAGTGCTAAGGACAAAAACCCAATTTCTGCATCAAGTGCATATTATGGAGTGATTGAAGACATATGGGAGGTTGATTACATTAAAATTAATGCTCATGTTTTTAACTATAAATGGTTTATCGGTAACAACAGTTTCAGACACAATGAATTTGGAATTATAGTTGTTAATCTGAATAGATTGGAAGATAGATTTGATTCATTAATAATGGAAACACATGAAAAACAAATTTTCTATGTAGTAGATCAATCAGGTATGCAGTGGGTTGTTGTTTTACCAGGAAAAAAACAATATGTTGGTGAGGATGAACTTGATGAAGATGCTGATTTATGAGAGATCCCTACTTCCATGGAAAGATTAACAGAACATAATGATGAGCATGTTGAAGACATGGTTTCTATGATAAGTAACGATCATGATGAAGGAATTTGGGAAAACAATCCTTTTGTACATTCCTAAAATTACAGGTATCATTTGTTTATTTCTTGTTTTCATTTATTATTTTCAAAAAATGTTAGATATTATAAGTTTTTTCTTTATTAAAACTTGTATTAAAAAAAATAAGTATAAGTTTTTGTTTGTTTTAATTTTTTTAGTTTACTTTATCATATTTACCATTACATAAATTATATATCTATTATTTTTGTTCAGTGAAAATTACGTTACCATGTTTAATAGGTTTACTAGCTTTACCATGTTTTAATTTTGTTTAGTTTACTTTATCATGTTTACAATTACATAAATTATATATCTATTATTTTTGTTTAGTGGAAATTACTTCACCATGTTTACTAGGTTTACCAGGTTTATCATGTTTACCATCTTTACTATGTTTACCATCTTTACCATCTTTACCATATTTACCATTTTTTAACATGCTTACCTTATTAACCATGTTTACTATTACATAACTTAGTACAATTTTATATTTTCTGATTATATTAGTATTAAAATATTTGAATTTGTATATTTGTGAACTAATGTTTGTTTTTATGAATTGAAGTATAATGACAGATCAATCAGTTGATCAACCACATGATTTTGGAGATGAGCATTTTGGACATACCTCTGGGGAGGAACATTCACATGCTTCTCTTGATGTTCCCCAATATTCCTCATGTGCTCCTATTACGAAAAAGAGTTCAAGAGTTGGTAAACATGGGTTCACACATTTACCAAAATTATCACTTGCTCATTCAGAGAATCAGAGGATACTTGTTGAGTTTTATGAGGATGATATTCCTAGAGGTCCAAATGAAAAATATTTTAAGAGTTTTGTATCAACTCAGGGTAAGATAAATTTAAGAAATTTATATGATGATTGGAGAAGTGTGGACAAAGAAATAATCTCTTAGTTGTGGGAGACGATTTTGGTAAGATCTTTTTCTATTGTTTACCTATTCTTTACATGTTTCTGGAATATATAATAAGTTTAACCTCTTCTTTATCAGATGAAATTTGATATTCTTAACACTGGAGGAGTCAGGAAGAAATGATTATCGATGGCTGCCAGTAGATTGAGGGATTTCAAATCAACCCTCACATCTGATTTCATTTTTTTCATAGGATTCATGAAAATCCATGTCTTATATATCCTTTCATAGATGAAGACACATGGAGACAATTTGCTGAAATTAAAAGAAAATATTCATTTTTTGTAAGGGAAATGTAAACGTTTATAAGATTTCTTATATAAATGATCTTATTTATGTTTTATTAGTGATTTCTTATTCTTTATTTACAAAAAAAAAGTAAATCTCATCAGGATATCCAATCTAATAATGTATACCCTCATAGTTTATCTCGGGGAGGGTATACATTATTGGAAGAACAAATGATGGTGGAAAATTTACAAAAACTAACAGCTGAGTCTTCTAGCTCTGGAGAGGTGGCCTCTCCATCCCCTTCATCTAGACATAGAAAATGGAAGAGAGCTTGGATGGGAAAATTGCACTACCTTTCGGAGGATTCGAGAATCGTAGCTGAGAGGATTGTAAGATATCTATTTTATTTATTTAAGTTAACAATTTTCTTCATATAATTTCAATCATTACAGAAATTTTCAATTAATTAATACAAGATTCTCTGGAGGAGAAGAGCTCACAAATGGTATTTACAGCTGCTGGGAGGAAAGATATTTTATCTGTAGCATTGGGAAATCCCGAAAATCATGGTCGTGTACAAGGATATCTGGCATGTGTATCAGTAAGAAAAGTGTTTCCACTTTCTTTAACTACTTAAGATGAGGGTGTTTATAAAAAAAATGGAATCCTTGGAGGCTGAAGTTCATAATATTAATGCGACGATGGAATAAAATATTAGAGCGTCAGTACAGTCTATGTTTGCAGACATGAAAATTCAATTTCAGACTGCAGCTCCCCCTCCTCCACCTCCCCCTATAGATCCCATTATTTATCCTCCACCTCCGCCAATAGCTCCCACTCCCCCACCTCAGCCTAAGCACCCCATTTTTATCACACTCCTCTGCCGTAGCTTCTTAATTATTGCAAGTTGTATGTTGATGATCCTCGGCATCATATAGTTTCATATGGGTTGGTAAATTGTATAAGAGATATAGTTCATCATCAATAATTAGAGGTAGAGAATTAGAGGGTCACTATAAATGATATTGTAGATAGATCAGCTCGAGTACCATTATGTACAGATGAGGTGCTGATAGTTGGACATAGTATTGGCTATTTTCTAATTTTCCCATCAAGACTTCTTCGACTCATTACCATAGAGGTATGTATGTTATATATTCTATTTTATTTTTTTATTAATGATTTTTTATCATTTGAAAACTAATATATTTTTCTATTTATTTTTATAGGAATATTTTGAAGGTAAAGAAATATTGTATAGACAACAATAAAGGAAAATGGCTATGAAATTAGATATAGATACTAGTAGATTTGACAGATTGTCATGATATTCAAATTTTTTTGTGGATCATTATTTGTCTCTAATGGAAGCTCATGTTTGTGGACATGCAATAACTGTGGGGATTGTGAAAACTGATATCATGGAGCTTCTTACTCGAGATAAGTTGGGCATCAACGTGGTGAAATTTTTTTCCATGTAAGTATTAACACCTTTTCCCTACATTATATTTATTAAAAATGTATACTTATGTCTATTTTGTATTAGGTATCTTTATAACATTTATGTCAAGAATGAGCGGATAGATGTATATGGTTTCATGGACCCGCATTTGATTTCCCCTAAAGCATGTGCATTGGATGAGGACAAAGAATGCTTTATATTTCTGAAAGACTTGAACAGAATATATTCATACAATGTTGGATGATGCCTTTTTGTGAGAGGTATGAAACACATATCTTTCAAAGAGTTCATTATCTTTTAACATAAAAAACCACTAACCTTAAATTTTCTTTTATCAGTGATCATTGGATGTTTGGGGTTTTTTTCCCAATGGAGAAGAAAATTTATTGGATATGCTCTGTTCATGGTGATGTGTTGGAAAGTTTTAAAAAAAATTGTAAAATTAAGTTTCAATTTCTCAATAGATTTATATATTATAATGAATTTTAAATTTATCCAATTCGTATTATTTTCTAACAGGGGATGGGTCTACTTTCAAAAAAACACAAAGAAAAGGAGTGAAAAGATCAAATATGTAAATGTAAAGGTAAATATCCATTTATAATTTGTACTTTTTTATTTATTGCATAAAAATAATATATTTAATTTACACTCATTCGAACAGAATTGTAATGAACAACAAGGCGTCATCGAATGCGAATATTATATGTTAAAATTTATGTATGAAATAATAATAACTAGGATAGTTGTGAAATTTGACCTGCTAATATTTCCTTTTAAACTTTGCCATAATATTTCATTTGATTTATTCATTATACATGTTAACTACTATACTTTTAATTTTTATCTATTTGATGACCCTCAAACCTATAGTGCTCAAGATGTCAAACACTTACAAGTGCAATGGTCAAATTATTTTACAGGTTTGATTGAATTTTAGTTGTTTGTAGTGTAAAATTTAATTTTGAGTATTTTAACTGTTATTGTGTATTTGGTATTTATTTAGGTTGGATTTAGTTTTTTTAAGATGACATTGTATGTTTTGAATGTTATATATGTCAATGTTTAATTTTCCTCTACTTCTTGTTTTGGTCTACTTATGATGGTTTTTCTGGTATGGATTCTGGTCTAGGGGAGGGGTTCCAAGGGTGTGGGGGTGTTCAAGGGGTTGGGGGTATCCAGGGGTGTGGGAGGGATGTCCGGTGGGGTGGGGGTATCATGGGTGTCCATGAGAGTGGGGGAAGTCCAAGGGTAGGAGCGTTTCCTAGAGGGTGGAAGGGATGTCTAGGGGAGTGGGGGCTATCCAGGGGGTTTCCAGGGGTGTGGGGGTGTTCTGGGGGGTGAGGAGGGTTTCCATGGTTGTGGGAGGGTTTTCTAATAGGGTGGGGGGCTGTCCAGTGGGGTGGGGGGTCAAGGGTGTCCATGGGGATGGGGGCAGTTCAGGGGGGTGGGAGAGGAGGCGCTGACATCCCTTGGAAGGATGAACGCTGCTGGAAGGTACTCATCACTCCCACATGTGAAACATTTTTAGATCTCAAGATTCGCATGTGGGAGTGATGAGTACTTTCCAGTGGCGTGCCCTCTAAGGGATGGCGGCGTGTCCTCTCCCAACACCAGCTGCCCAGGAGTTTTCCATGGGGTGGGGGTAGTCCAGGGGTGTGGGGGTGTTCAGGGGTGTGGTGGTGGTTTTCCAGTGGGGTGGGGGGTTTCTGGTTTGGTTTTGGTCGGGTTTTGGTTTGGGGGTGTCTAGTGAGGTGGCGGTGTCAAGGGGTGTGGTGGGGGATGTCTAGTGAGGTGGGAGGGTGTCCAAGAGGGGGGAGGGATGTCTAGGTGAGTGGGGGGATGTCCATGGGGTTTCCAGGGGTGTGGGGGTAGTCCCGGGGGTGGGAGAAGTCCAAGGCTGTGAGGGTGTCTAAGAGAGTGGGGGGTTGTTCCGGGGGTGTGGGGGTTGTCCAGGGGGTGGGGACAGTCTAGGGGTGTAGGGGGTGTCTAGGAGGGTGGGGGCAGTCCCGGGGGTGGGGGAAGTCCAGGGGTGTGGGGGGTATCCAAGAGGGTGGGAGGTTTCAAGGGGTGTGGGGGTGTCTAGGGGTGGGGCTGTCCAAAGGTATGAGTGGATGTCCAAGAGGGTGGGGGAAGTCTCGGGGGTGGGAGGAAGTCCGGGGGTGTGGGTGGGGTCCAGGAGGGTGGGGGGCAGTCTCGGGGGTGGGGGCGTCAAGGAGGGTGGGGGGTTTTCCAGAGCTGTGGGGGGATGTTTAGGGGTGGGGGCAGTCCAGGGGTGTGGGGGGTGTCCAGGAGGGTGGGGGTTGTCCTGGGGTGTGGGGTTGTCCAGAGGGTGGGGGCAGTCTAGGGGTGTAGGGGGTTTCCAGAAGGGTGGAGGTAGTCCTGGGGGTGGGGGAAGTCCAGAGGTGTGGGGGGTGTCCAGGAGGGTGGGGGCAGTCCTGGGGGTGGGGGCAGTCTAGGGATGTGGGGGAGTCTAGGGGTGTGGGGGCTGTCAAGGGGTGGGGGCAGTCCAGGGGTGTGGGGGTGTCCAGGAGGGTGGGGGAAGTCTCGTGTGTGTGGTAGTCCAGGGGTGTGGGAGGTGTCCAGGAGGGTGGGGGTTGTCCCGGGGGTGGGGGCAGTCAAGGGGTGTGGGGGGTGTCCATGAGGATGGGGGGTAGCCAGGGGTGTGGGGCTGTCCAGGGGGTGGGGGCATTCTAGGGGTGTCGGGGGGTGTCTTGCAGGGTGGGGGTAGTCTCGGGGGTGGGGCAGTTGATGGGTGCGGGGCGTGTCCGGTAGGGTGGGGTTGTCTAGGGGTGGGGGGTTGTCCAGGGGGTGGGGGCTGTCCAGGGGTGTGGGAGTGTCTAAGAGGGTGGGGGCTGTCCTGGGGGTGGGGGCAGTCCAGGGGTGTGGGTGTGTCCAGGAGGGTGGGGGGGTTGTCCAAGGGTGTGGGGGCTGTCCAGGGGGTGGGGGCAGTTCAGGGGTGTAGGGGTGTCTAGGAGGGTTGGGGCAGTCTCGGGGGTGGGGGCAGTCTAGGGGTGTGGGGGTGTCCAGGGGTTGGGGTTGTCCAGGGGTGTGTGGGCTGTCCATGGGGTGGTGGGGCAGTCCAGGTGTGTGGGGGTGTCCAAGAGCATGGGGGTTGTCCATGGGTGTTGGGGGCTGTCCAGGGGGTGGAGGAAGTCCGGGGGTGTGGGGGTGTCCAAGGGTGTGGTGGGGGCTATCCAGTGGGGTGAGGGGGTTCTGGTCTGTTTTTTGTAACTTTTTGGTATGTTTCACGGGTGTGGGAGGGTTGTCTAGGGGTGTGGGAGTGTTGTCCAGGGGGTGGGGATATACTAGAGGGTGGGGGGATGTCTAGTGGTGTGGGGGGTTGTCCAGGGGTGTAGTGGGGGGGGGGTTCTAGTTTATTCTGGTCTGTTTTAGGGAAGCTTTTTCTCTGTTTCAGGTGATTTGGCTGGGCATAGAAATGGTTTGGGTTTATTTCAAAAAAATAGTTTTTTATGTTGGTTATTTCATAACCAATGTAAAAAATTCATCGTTATTTTTTATAATGTCGGTTATTTGGAAACCGAAATAATAACTTCATGGGAAATGGTTTTTACGTTGGTTATGAAATAACTGACGTAATAAATTGAAATGGATAGTTTTTTACATTGGTTATAAAATAATCAACATTATAGATATGTTTTTACATCGGTTATTATATAAACGACGTTGAAAACCGCTTTCCAGACAGTTTTGTCATGTCAGTTTTAAAAATAACTGACGTGATAAATGCCTCGGAAGAGTGCTTTATGATGTCGATTATATAATAACCGATGTGAAAGGGTATATATCACATCAGTTATTAAATAACTGACATAATAAATCACTCCTCCGGAGCATTTTCCACATCAGGTTTTTATCAACTGACGTGAAAAATGCTTCGGATTTGTGTTTTTACGTCAGTTGTAAAATAAAAGACGTAAAAACTCTGTTTATAACGTCTCCTGTAATAATGTCGGCCAAAATACGACATTAAAAATAAAAAATAACTGCTGTAAAAATAGTTTTTTTCACTACTGATAATGTCGCACCATCACAATTATGTAACCTCAAGTGGTTATAGCCTTAATTGTAAAGACACACCAACTCATATGGTAATTCCATTAAAAAGTATTAATGTAACTAGAAAATAAATAATATTTCTAAATTTTTTTGTTAACTCTATAATATATAAATTAATTCCTAACGCATTTAAGATACATTACTATTTTTTACAATATATCCCATTTTTTATAACTTGGTTTAATGACATAATACATTATTTTTCAAAATTAAATAATTATATCTAGTATTTTACTTTGCATTGTATAAAAAATATAGTTGTTAACTCATTCATATAATAACTAGGCAACTGTTGAACTAGAATTTGATAAAAAACTCCCCCAAAAATAATATTATATAAAAACTTCAAATATCCAAATCACTTAAAATATTTAAAAATTTATCTATATTTTTTGACTAAAATAATATTTATTTCAATTTATTTTTTCATAACAAAATTTCAAGATATTCTTGGAATATATTAATTTAATTGAATAATGATCTTTCCAAATGTCAAATTATATTGTAAATTTAAACATTTAATGAAAAATTTTATTATTTTGGATCATATCTATACATGATTATTTTATTTTTAGAATCATGTTTCCATCTATAAAAAGAATAAATATAATTACATGCATTATTTTCAGTATAAATTTCTAAAAAAAATATGTTTATTTATTTATATTTATAATTCCAATTAACCATGTAGTGTTATTTAATTTATATTAATTTCAAATGTTTATATATTCTATATAAATTTAATTTATAGTAATTTTCTTATAAAGGATATAATACACACAGGGGGATAAGTATTAAGTAAATTATTGTGTTCTTTATTTAAAAACAAATCATTTAACTAATAAATATTATTTATAAATTTAAAAATTTTATTTAAAATTTATTTCACTTTTAAACACCTATTTAAAATTTATATATTATGGTAGTTACCTCTTTATTTGATGTAAATATCTCTGGATCTTCCTTTAAAAATAGGATTTCATGATTCATAAAATAGAGTGTCTTGTGAAAATAATGAAACAACAAAGACATTATCCTCAAAGAAACTCAGGATATAAATTATTCATTTTCTTAAATTTATAATTCTTGATTTCTTAAAGAATAATTTTTTTGGTGGAGGACATATATTACAAAAATGGTTTATATTTCCATGAATAAGTTGAAGTTTATATAAAATATAGGCTTGTATTTTTATTATATATCACACCATATGTGAGAGCATATCATGGTTGGTATAAGGTGAAAAATTAAGGATTATTTATCTTACTAAATTTGGTTAGGATTATATTATTTGATACTTTCTCCCACTCCAACACCTATCCCACTCGGAGATTCAATCAACATTCTCATCTTGAATAATTAATGATTTAATACTATGGGATAGATATTAATAGTGATATATATAATAATACGATATAATCAACACATTAAAATTATATCTCACAAACATAGGGACTCCCTTCAATGATGAAGGCTCCATAATGGTTTTGAGGCACCTCATTCATGAAACATTTCTCAAAATTCTCAACATATGAGTAGTTTTACAATGATTTTACAAACAGTGATTGACTAAATTAGATATTTCAGGTTAATGGTCAATACTAGGTTAATATATATTATTTATTAAATAAAAAACTCTATTTTCATTTATTGAATTGATTTAATGTTTTTTATTAAAAAATATAAAATTGAGCTTGAATGTTTAATGTTTAGTTAATTATTTATGAATTAGAGATATATATCATGACTAGTATTGATACAAAAATGGAATAGATCATGATAATTTTATATAGTTCAATCTATTTTCAAACTACTCCTAGAAAATAAATCAATATGAAAATTTCACTAAAGAAGAAAAATAATGAAAGATACAACCAAGAACTAACCTAGATCTTTTTATAAACTTTAAGGGGCATTATAAAATTAGTAAACAAACTTATTGTTTACATTTATTGGAAACATACACCAATCTATATACATGGATATATATAAATAAAGATAAATAATATTAAGAGTAGATCTTAGAAACTGAATATCATAAACTAAAAATGAGATCCCATTTAAATCGATGTCTTTTCTTTATCAAGTATCCAAATTATAAAGATCATAACTCCCTTATTGAATTTTTAGAAATAATTACATCCTGAATGTGATGGAGTGATAAGTTAAATAGAAAAACCACTCAATGGGTTTAATGATGGATTAAAAGACATCATATGAGTATATGGGTATGGCACTTATCATTAAGAATAAACTGGGGGCTTAGAGTAATGGTACCATTATACAACACATTGTGTTAGTAGTTGATAGGTTATTGAAATAAGGTATGGATATTACACTAATACTTAAACAAAGTAAATAATGATCCATTAGGGAAACATAGTCCTAATTGAAATAGTTCAAATTTTAAAATAGGTGAAATGATGTAATGTTTATGATCATCCACATAGGGTGTAGTTAAAGATTATTCAAAAATAGTAATCATGTTTTTCTAAAATATAGAGACCCAGCCCTTGAACATACTTTTTTTAATTATATATGACATAATTTCCCAACAATACGGTCCAAGGATATAGATGTATAGATTCTTTGGAAGATTAGATATATAAACACAATATCTTAAACATAAAAAACAATAACATTTTTTCTGAATCTTCACATAGAGATCCTAACTCCTAATTATATTATAAAATATCATAAGATACCCTAGGAAAATACATGAGTAAAATGGGTGATATATAAATCCCATTAAGGGAATAAGAATTGTAATGAATCATAACATAATAATAAAGAGGTATAAGATGATGGCATAAAGATAATGATCATAAGCATGAAAACATTAAATATGAAAATGAAAGAATAAGATCATAGAATCATGGAATATGTGGAAACAACATAAGACATGAAATCATAAACAAAATTCATGGGTCACTCCTAGTACCATCATCCACTAGTTCAAATAAAGGTTTTCTACATCAGGTTTTTCTAACATTAGTTACCCCACAATGTCATTGCAGGAGATGTTGTAATAATATTTTTCATGTCAATTAATAATAACCAAAATTAAAAAATAAAATTATTTAGGAGGTTTATCATCTCTTTTTTTCATAACTAACTTGATAAACAATGTTATAGATATATTATAACGTCATTTTTTTTAAAGATATTGTTAAACCTCAGACTAAAAAATAATATTTAGGTGATGTTCTTCCATTTTTGGAAATCAAATAAATGATATGAAAAACAATGTATAAAATTAGTTTTTTGAGAAAAAAAATTTCATATATGGTTTTTTTACACCTATTTGATATCCAATGTGGTGCCAATGAGCCTGTACTCAAGTGGCGCATGTTTCTACTTGGCATCCAAGAGACCCAAGATCAAATCTGTGTAGGGACAAAATTCTAAGGGTACTGTAGTAGGGCACTGTAGTAGTACTATAGCAGTGGTGTGGTATTGTAGCAGCATGGGTACTATAGCAGCACTGTTCACTGAGGGGTCCTTTGGGCCAAAAAGGGCTATCAAGCCATGTATTCAAGCCACTTGTCCTTGGGCCTTTGGGCTATGTAATGGGTCTCCCTCTACCCACACTAAATAGGTAATTGCTTTAAATAATAAATTGAGGCTTCGGCCCCAACCTTTTTAAAAAAATTATTGATATCCATTTTGGAAAACATTAAAAAATCATATTTTAATAGGGTTTACACATCATTTTAACAATAACCGACGTGTAAAAAAACTTATCACATCTGTTTTTTTATAAAATAATTTTATAAAGCTTATTTTATGTTTTAACATCAGCTTTCAAATAAATGATGAGAAATTTTAGACTACAAAATTAAATACTTATGTGTTTTTTCATGTTGGTTATATAAAAACCTGTGCTAAAAAACTATTCATCATGTTTTTTTTTCCAAACCCAATGTGATAAATATTAATTTTATATTTTTCGCATAATCTATGAAATAAATTTTCGAATTTTTTTTTTCTTAATATAATTCAATAAATAAAATCACCCAATAGTATAGCAGCTTACTAGAAATAGAAAATTCGTAGTATTAATAACACAAACATTTATATTTTGAAATTCAAACTTTACAACAACAAAAAACAAATTAGAACTATGAAATAATTCTATCATTCACTTTGTACATGTCTTAAGTCTTTTCTAATATAATACCTAGCATCATGAAAATGATAAAAATTAAAACTAAGTCATTTAAGATTTATTTTGAATAAAATAATAAAAAATTTATGGAAAGGTTTATAAAGAAATCTAATATTTTATAATTTTGTAAGTGTCTCAGTTGATATTATTTTATACATAAATTATATAACATATTTTTCATATTCTTATACACATTATTATTAATTAAAATTATATTTAAAAATAATTTTTCAAATCCAAATATCATTTTATGTACTTAAATCAAATATTTAGTAATTATAAATGAAAAGATACCTTTTTTTACATATTTGATATTTTCACTATTCTTTCTTGTTGTCCCTCTAAAGTAATTAAATATTTTATTTTAAAATACTATTAATGAAATAAATTTCAATTTAATTATAATATATAAAATTATTCATATTTTCAAACAGACATGTTCAACACATTCTTAAAATTATCTCTCACTTCACCATAGATAGACCCTAGTCAGTAAAGTGTCTTTTCTATTAAACAAGAAATACCCGACATAAACTGGAAAATAATATAAAAATTATATAATGTGATTTTTTATTATGTTTAGAGATATAACACATTATGAGATATATTTTTCATACTCTTGAAGATATAGAAGAATCCAACAGTGAATAATTGCATTATTTTGAAGTATTTTAGTAATATAATCTATTCTTTCTATATCAGTCATTGTCATTATTGTAGGTGAATGAAATTAATGATCCATAAATCCCTATATTTATGTTTTATCATGTTTTATTCAAATATTATATAGAGTTCTAATAAAAACAAATATAAGTTTAAAGTTTAAATAAATTTAAATAACTAAAATATATATGATGATCGACTTACACGGAAAATACATGCATCATGTTGATGTAATACTAATATCTATTTATAGGCTCCATGATATCATTTTTTATATTCATCTCATTCATTGCGTGCCCAAAAATTTTAACTTCCATTCGAATTTCATAAACATACAAAAAAAATTAATATGTTGATAATATATCAAGACCAGAAGAAGTTTTTTCTGAAGTCGTAACATCCTATATTTGTAATTATTTATAAAATATTTATTTAACTTTAAAGTATTCCTTTAAAATATATATATATATATATAAACTTTAGAACATACTAAATTTTACACCATTATGAAATAAAGGATAAAATCTATACATACCTCAATGGTAATTTGTTAAAAAAGTCTAGATGTTAAAACTAAAAAATGGTTGATACTTTGTCCTAATGTACTTACCTCATCTATAAGAAATGGTATTTTTACTGATATATTAACAATATCATGTATAATGACCCTAAAATTCTTTATATATGTCTTTTGATGATAAATAGTATCCCAAATATAATATATAATCCTATATACAAGAAAACAATGTTGGGATCCTAAACATATAAATCATAATAAATGGCGAGCTATAGAGGGGGAGGCATAGAATTTTGGTAAGTTGGGGGAGTTGGGGGAGTGGTATTTGTAGGAGGATGTGAAGTGTGATCTATAGGAGTGGGTGGAAGAGTGGGATCAGTAGCTTGAAATTGTCATTTCATGTCTACAAACATCATCTATACTGAATATTTTATTCTATCCTCCATTGTCTCACTAATATTTTGAACTTTAGCTTCTAAAAATTCTATTTTTTATATACATCCTCCATTTAAGTAGCTAAATAATAGTCAGACACATTTTTACTGATACACCATTCACGTATCCATATACACAACCCAGTTTTTCAAGATTTCTCAATACCATAGATAAAATATCCATCTGACACATAGCCATGAAGGTCCTCAGTGTTCTCTTCTCATTAAGGGAATCCTGTATATAATACTTGAAAAATTAATAAGTAAATCAAAATATGTAAATAATTGATTTAACTTAAATATCATAAATAAATTTAATAACTTATTACAATATTCTCAACTACAACCATTTAATCTTCTATAAGATATTGTCCTTGTTTTCATTTTCATGCCCTCTTCCATTTTTCATCTCTACCTATGGGGGATGAGGTTCGACCTCTGTGGAGTCTGAAAACATATCTCTCAGTTTATAAAAAATTGCATCCATCATTTATTCTTCTAATAACATATACCCTCCATGTGATAAAGTATGAGGGTATACACTTTTTTGTTGGATATATTGATGAGGTATACTCATTTGCTAAAAATTAAGAATAAAATATTAATTAATATTATAATTAAAATAAAAACCTCTAAAAACCAACATTTTACTTACAAAAAAACACTTCTCTTTATCTAATTTAAAAAAAATCCCAGTATCTTCATAAAGAAATGGATATATATCACATGGTTTTGATACTTTCTATCCCAAAAAATAAATTCTATTATAAGGATTGATTTAAAATCTATCCATCTCCTAACATCCAAAGCTAAACATTTCATTATGATTCCTCCAGTTCCAGATATATCATATTTTATCTGATAAGAAGGAAAATTCATATATTAGTAAAAGAATTTCATGATAAGTAAATTATTAAGAAATTATATTACAAAATTTTTATCCCATAAATGATCTATAGTTGGTTTTTCAACACTTCGCGAATTAGAAATCGACATACTAATTTGGACTCGATCTTGTAATACAATAAAAGTATTAATATTTTTTCATTTCGACCCTTAGAAATATCATTATAATCAAAATAAAATTGTATCTACTAGTCCTAGATTTGATCAACTGATAATTTTTTTAAATGTGTGCATCCACATTTACCAACCCTTGAACTCTTTTTTACCCTCTAGAAGTAGATGAATCGTATGCATAAGCAAGAGGAGTCTCCTCAACGGTAGTATGTGTATGGTCCTCCGCAGAAGTATGGGACTAGTCCTCCCCTGAATTATGTGGTGGATCAGATGTTTCATTTTCCATTATCCTACAAATCAAAGTAACAAAAAATTAGTTCACAAATATACAAATCAAACTATTACATATAAAACTAAATAGAAAAAGAATAATAATGAAAAAAAAGTAAACTAAACTAAACCCATTTTTATTCATATTTGTTATAATAGTTAACAAAAATGATAACAATGTTAATTAGAGATAAAATGACATAAGAAAATGAAAAAATATCCAAAAATCATGTTTGAATATTAAAAAATTAGCAGAAAAATATACTAATCCAATTATTATATTTAAAAGTAAATGAAAAATTAAAAATTATCTAAAAAATTACACTAAAATTAATACTATTTTATTCATATTTTTTAAAATAATTGACTAAAATACTAAAAACATTAATGAAATATGAAATGATATAAACAAATGTAAATAAATCCAAAAATGATTTATGAATAGTGAAAATGATCCAATGCGTTACACTATTTTTTATACAAAAATGATTATTTTTTTAATATAATATTTTATAGATATTTTATATTTTTATTTAAAATATTAAACTAAAATTAAATATTTTTCAATAAAATAATTAAATAAATAAGTTAATGGTAAACATAGTAACTAAACAAAGCTATATTAATTTAAATAAACAATTTAACTTATTAATTATAATGTGTGTTTTAATAAAAAAACAAACCTAATATATCTAACATTTTATAAAATATTGAATAGTAAAAAGAAAATAGATATATGTTACCTTTAATTTTAGGAAATTAATAAATGATCGTTTTCCAAAATTCCTTCCTCATTATAATTCTGTATGAAAAAAAACCATGTCAACAACATGGTTATCAATATTATCTGTAAATATTTCCATGAAATTTAATATATCACATAAATCATTATCTTTGTCATGTTTTTCATCACCAACACACTATTTTTTCCTTATAAATGATATACCACTACAAATTAGATGGATCGAGATCATAGAAAATTTCTTCTTCAAGTGTTTCCAGGATAAAGAGATGAGTTATGCATTCTGATCTATTCAAAATAACTACTGGAATACTGAGTAAAATATGTCTGACACTATTTTTATTGATACCCATTTGAAATTAAACACTTCAAAATGATATTAAATGTAATAATATTCTTATATTTTATCACTGAATTCGTAATATGAACTGGATGTGGAGATTGGATTTTTTTTTGTTTAGCACTCAAAAAATCCATTATTTTGTGAACACAAATATATTTTTTTTAACCACATGTATGTTTTCCTTATATTTCATTTGAAATTTCTATCCATTAATTTCATACCCATACCATGTTATCAAATTTAATCTTTGACCACCCACTAACCATCTCAATGTTTCTTATTCATCTAATCTACCATGCACTATCTCTTTAGAAAATGGAAAGAAATTTTTTGTTATGCTCATTAAAAACATATATATCTTTCTTCATTTGGATAAAAAAATTAAACACATTAATATGAAATTATATATATGGATTAGCATCATCTATATTATTCAAGATGTATAAATGTATAATATTTATCTGTTCAGTTGTCAATGATTTTACTTTAAAACCATGGATCCCCTTTCCCCCATAATTAAATCATTCATGGTGAAATGTAGGCAAAAAAATATGTTTCATTGTATCCAAATACCTTTTACAAAACTCAAAAACCTCCTCATAAATATATTTATCAATAATTGAGGCTTAGTTTGATGTGGATTCTTAAAATATCCCTTCAATATCTTCATATATATTTCAAAAGAATACATTAAACATAGATATAATGTCTAATAAAAATTATTTCTCATTCCAAATGAACTATTAGATATGATATGATATCAAAAAAGGATGGATGAAAATACATTTCCGGTTGACAAAGTATTGAAACCGCATCATTCTCTAAATTTTTCAATGAATTCCAATCAATTACTTTGTTACAACTTGAATGAAAAAATAAAATTACTTTATAATATTCATTCAAAAATGGATGTAAAATATATCATGCAATGAAATTTATATTATTTGTTTCAAGATGATGTGAAAATCATGATCATTAATTCTTATCAACTTCAAATATTTTAGCAATACCACATTTTTTACATTTGAAGAATAGCCTTATGGAACTTTGATACCATGACGCCACTAAAAATAACTAATTTTATCCATCATGGATAATTTATAAAAATCTATAGGTGAGTGTGTTATCCTTCCATCAGTTGTGGGAACTAAATACAGACATATTTCCATTTAGAGTAAGTCTAATATTACATTCAACCCATATTAAGTCGTTCCTTTAATATCAAACAATGATCCAATTAAACACTCAAAAATATTCTTCTCTATATGCATGACATCAATGTTATGTTTAACATCATGATATATCCAATATGGTAGATCAAAAAATATTTATTGTTTCTTCCAAATATTCCTATAATCACCATATTTTTGTGACCTTCCAAATGTGAAATCTCTATTTTTCACCCTCTCAAAATATTGATAGGTGGAAAAACTTTTTAAAGAAATATAAAAATAATTTTAGCCACTGAATGCTTTTATTAATCTTTGATATGAGATATAAATATAAAAAATCCTCTGATGACCCATGTATATAGTTTTTCTCATATGTTTCAGTTGATAATGTGAAGTCTGTTATTTAAAAATTGGACAATATTTATTCCCCTTAACATTGTATCCAAAAAAAATTCCATATGCTTGGAAATCATTTATAGAGAATATAATAACTTCATGGAGTTTAAAATGTTCCATTTTATAAAAATATTACATCATAATACATTCCTCTGAAAAAAGTTTCAAATCATCATTTAACAATTATGAGAAAACATCAATATCATTTCTAAGATGTTTTTGTCTTAATATCATAAAAATCAACATGACATATTTTCTCTTTATTAAAAATTCTATAGATAAGTTGTAAATTACAAATAAAAGAGACCATGAACTATGTGTGCTAATAAATATTTGATATGGATTCTTTTCATCTATGCATAGTTCACATATGAGATTTCAAATTTAATTTCTAAATGTAGGAAACTATGGATCAATGTTCTTAGACTGTGGAAAATTGGCAGGATGGAGTAATTTCCCATCACATATCCACTCATCTTTATTCCATATTAACATTTTTTATCATTTAAATTTGAAAATAAATGTTTCAAATGAATAATTTTATAAAGATGACAAATTTACATGGTAGGAGTCTCTATAGCTGTTTAATCAGTTTATGAGTTTTCTTTCAACTTATGTCATGATGACCCACATCTAGGACACTCTGACAGACATTCATAATCCTTCGTATATATAACACAATAATTTATGAAGGTATTTATTTTCTTGTACCCCAAACCCATAGGGAATAATATATTCATCTATTTATAATGTGAATCTAGAAGATTATTTCCTTTAAGAAGTATTTCTTTCAACAGTTGTAGAAACTCTGTAAAAATCTTACCACACAATCCATTTTTCTTCTTCAAATTAATCAATTTTAACACTGTAGATAAAGTTGTAAATTTTTTATAACCTAGAAACAATGTTTTTTAGCATCAATATATAAATTCTCAATTATATATATATTCTCAATTTCCTCTAATTCAAAATCTTGAGTCATTTCTATAATTTGAGCAAACTTATCATCATAAAAATCATCATAACCAATAGATATCTAATTCTATCCAGTTTCACCATACCAAATCCAAGGTTTGTAACTTAGACTAAAATCATGAAAAACTAAATGATTTTTAATCTCTTAGTTTTTCAACATTATGATATTAAACATTAAAATCATGGATATAAAATTTTTTCAATATTTGGAACATTTCATTAAGAAAATTTTAGAAAAACATTGAAACCCTCCCCATATTCATCACTTATTCTTGATGAAGTAATCCAACTTTGATACATTATTATATATATATATAATATTGGAAATTGAAAATAATTTATTATATTTTCAAATTTAATTTAAAATTTACTTTTATAAATATTAAAAATAATATTTCATAAAATATTTCACAAAAATAAATAAAAATTATTTGAGAAAAAAATATAACATTCAATATAATAAAAGTGTATTATTTAGTAAAAAATCAAGAACCTTAACTAAAAATAATCATTTATAAATTAAAAAATACTAATATATGAAAATAATTGAAAATTCAAATACAAATTGTGAAGACAGTGTGGAATCAGTGGAAAATGGGAATGGAAAATTGAAATGAAAGTAAATTGGATGTACAAAAAAATAAAAAACAATAAATAAAAACCACAAATTAATATCAGAACTATGGTGATTGAGAAGGTTGAACTAAGGGGAAGAATGTGATAGTGGCTTCCGATAATGGGTGATGATTGACAGTGATGTTGGATGCCAACTAAAAGATAAAGTGACATCCATGGAACTTTTGGACTGAAAATATAATTGAAAATTTCTTGGATGCTTAGAAAATAGAAACAATAAACACAGACCATAAATTAATATCAGAACTGGGATGATTGAGAGGGTGAAACAAATGAAAATAATGCGTAATTAGTGGTCGATGACGGGTGATGGTGGAGGGTGCACGGTGGTGGATGCCAACTCAAAGATATAGTGATATCAATAGAAAATTGGAACCATAAATACAAATGAAAAGAGCTTGAATAAATAGAAAATGAAATAATAAACATAAATTTTAAATGAAATGGGAACTACAACGATTGATAAGGTAACATGACAGTGATAAAAATACAAGAGGTGGCTAATGAATGGTGAAAGTGGATGGCATGTGGTGGTGGATTCCTAATGAAATATATTCAAGTCCATGGATTAAATAAACAATAGATTTAAGTAAAAAGATTGAATAGTGATGATATTTGAGGTGATAGATCAAAAAAATAGAAGGTTTAAGGTTCTAAAAATGAGATAAAATCTATGTCATTAACATGATATAATGAAACAAAAATATAAAATCCCAACCCATAATTAAAATAATAAATCTTTTCTATATCATTTATTTTATAACCAATAAGTAAAAGATGATTTTTCATGTCAGTTATTGAAGAACTAATGTAAAAAACTATTATTTCGTGTCATTTATTTAGTAACCAACATAAAAAATTCTTTTTTACGTTGGTTATTGGTGATACAATGTGAAATATCACTCTTTTAATTTAGTTATTGAAGAACTAATGTGGAAAATTATTTTTTTCATGTCTGTTCTTCAATAATCAACATGAAAAATCATCTTTTAATTTCAATTCATGAATAACTAACATGAAAAATATAAGATAGTTTTATTTAACACATAGTTTATAGATAAATGACCAAAAATATTTTTTAGGGAAATGAATGGTTTACTAGTGACCATAAAGTAAGAAAATTTACATAGTGGATTGGTTTCACTACCCATGCCTATAATCATAGTGGACAAAGTCTCATGGTGGATTAGGTTTACTCCCTAATTCATTAAATAGAATGTCATGAGTTATAAATCATTACAAAATGCATTGGATTCTCATATAATTTATAACCCACCCATTCCATAATAAAAACCATATATGTGTGTTCCATATAAATAAAATAAAACTATAAATAAATCATAATCATGATCAAACCCATGAGAAGGAAGTAGGTTTCGTAATTCTGATTTATGATATAAGTGAGGGATCAATCATAAGTATTCCTTAGATAGGAACAAATTATATTGTATTTATATTTCATAATATAATAATTCACATTTTTATTGAACATGCAGTTCTATTTTATAAATTTTGTGAGAAATATTAGGATAAGAAATAATAAAAATGAACTAATTGAGTAAAACTTTATGAAATAACTAAAGAAATTTATTAAAAAAAGAAAAGAGAGTATTGTTTTATATAAAACAAAAAATTTACCAATTGGGTTATCCATAAAATAATTAGTGTTTTTATAATATATTTATGTTTTAAAAAAATTATACGGGAGATTCTTGATATGAGACCACAAGTAAGAAAGTTCCCTTAAATCGACATTAATTAAAAGTGAGAATTTCAAAGGTAAATAAAAATATGTATGACCCCATTAATGAAAATTATATTTAACAAGGTATATACAAGGTATATATATAAATATAATAATTTAATGAGAATAACATTTCATGAAATAATGAAAATGAAGTAGAATGTGTAACTTACAAGTCACAAAGGAGATACAGACAACCTCATATAGCTTAAGAAACATTTTAATAAAAATACCTTGAAAGAGGTAAAGATTTAATTTAAAGTTAAAATATGATGAATAAATATAATTCATTATATTATATATCCAATTAGAAATTTAAAAATCATATAAATTAAATCATGTTCCTAAAAGAAAATTTGTCTCAATGAAGGTAATATTGAGAGAAAACCATTAATTCATTTCTGAAAGCACTGTTCAATTACAAATAACTTCTTCAATAATTAAATTAAGTATGTTAAATATATACCCAAGGACCTTAATCATATATATTTAATTTTATAAGTCCCATTTATTTTCTTTTATTATTTACTTTTAATATAGTTTCAACTTATGTTGGTTGTTCATAGTTGTTTGGTTAAATTCTCCAGAACAATTATGATTTGTTGACCATGGTAATTGGTTTTTTAAAATAACTTCATGATCTCTAAATTTGTGTAGTTTTATTTCCATTATTATTATTTAGTAAATTACTTATATAGTTTTAAAGGTTATCCCTAAAAGGGTCTTAATTGATAAAGGTTTCCATTTAAGGAGGTTAAAGTAACTATAACCGTTTATTATATTAATTACTTGTATATTTTCATATATTATCATTAAAAATTTAATAGATTAAAAAATATCATTTCTATACACTAAATAAATTTTTAAATTCTTCCATGTTAGTTGGTTATGGATACAAATATGTCATCTATGGAGGTGGTTGTTCGCACACACACAAGATGATGATTTCTATTTTCTAAATGATTTTGGATAACAATTTAAAATGGATATTCATTTAGAATAATAAGATTTAATAAAATTAATATTTCTTTTTTTATCATAACATCATGGATATGGGTGACTTTAGGTGTTTATAATAATAATATACCTTATAAAAGTTGGGTTGAGAGTATTACATTTCCCTTTCAAGTTCCCCCTTGTGTAACACTTTAAGACAACTTAGCTCTATATCATAGTGAGACAGTGGGTTAAAAGGAAGGGTGAGGGTATTTATGAGATACTCATGTATATTTTTCTTGTATTCAAGGATTTATAATGTGTGTACAAATGGGGAGTAGTTCTTCTTCTTTTATATGTGAAGAAAAGAGAACTTTTGTAAAAACTAGTTATTTCTCAACAATATCACTCCATTATTCAGAGGAAAAGTCTCAAAAAATGACTTACAATTTTTTGGGTATAGATAAAAGTTAATTCCTCCATCCACCATCCAATGTCAAACAAGTTTCTCACATTTCTTGACATTTTTCACCGTGTTAAACCACTTTCACCCTAATATACCATTACCATGGTAACTCCACTTTCACCCTTGGAACTTATTTTAATGGAAAATATTAAAATTTTAATTATTTAATTATTTTAACATATTTATTTTAATTATTCAAATCATTTTATAAAAAAATCCATGATTTAATGAAATTAGTTTTTGTTTTAGTACATATAATGCATAGAAATTGTTTCTTTGAAAAAGTTCATTTTAAGCTTAAATTTTATATGTGGGATAATATTTTCAATGTTTTTTATTTTTATGGAATTAAGTTTTTTATTATAAAACACATAATTTTTATGTGAATTTTATCTAAATCAAAAACTAAATTTACCAAAATATTAATAAAACATTTCATTAGGATTAAAATATTATTTTTTAAAAAAGTAAAACATATGTTTTATAAATTTAAGACTAAATATTTAAAATGAATATAATTTTTAAATAAATATATATTTTATCAACTAAAAGGTTCTATAAAATTATAAGTTTCCCTTATAAATAGATAAAGTAATAAAATTTTCTGTTTTGGAAAAACTGTATTTTTCATTATTCAACTAAAAATCAATTATTTTAGACAAATATTAAAAATTAATCTTATATATATTTTCACATGATGAATCCAGAAATAGTAGTAATCATATTATATTTATATTATATAAGTGTTAAAAATTAATTTTAAAATACATATGTATAATGTATTTAAAATAATTTTTTTCTGAAAAATATTACATCAGTTACAAAATGTAAAATATTTGTTTCTATATTAAAACCAATATTTAAAAATTATAAAATCACTTATGAAATAAATATTTGTTTATATAAAAAGGTTTAAAAATTATAATTATACTTAAAAACTAATAATTTCATAAAAGTTTTTTTTTATAAAAACAGTATTTTTCATTATTCACTTAAAAATTAATCTTTTTAGAAAAAACAAAAAAAAATCATATTAAACAAATATTAAAATTATAAATCCCAAAATTTAGTTTATTATGTCAAATTAAACTTATATAATTTTGTATTTTAACTTTAAATTAAAATTATAAAATAAAATTCGAAATTTTTCTTTTGGGTAAAAAATTTTTTAAAATACTAGTTGTTCTTGTTATTAATTTCTATAAAACGCTAATAAAGATATAATAAATCAATCAAAATTTTATTTTATTAAAATCATAATATATTAATAATATACTTAATTTTCCTTTAAAATATTTTTAAATTCCAAAATGAATTGAATAAATTTGCATAAAATATCCTTTATATATAAATATATTTATATATATTAATATATTTCATAATTAAATTAATTTTATCTATGCGTATTAATTCAACAACTAGGCTTTAATGGTATAAAAATATCATGGATTTATTAAGATAATTATTATAGATAGAGTAAAATAGTAAACATGTTTTATTTAATTATATGAAAACATATATTAAAATCGTGGGTCATTATATTCTCTACCTCTTAAATAAATTGTGTCATCACAATTTTAAAACTCATAAAATTGGAGTAATATCCATGGGGGTATCCTAATTAACCATGTAATACTTTTTTATCATGGTTTGAATTAAGATATGTATTGACATTTTCCAATAATAAATTTGATATGATCTATTTGTAAAAAGAGATAGTCCATTCCTAATGGAATCCTAATAAGTGAATAAACAATAAATATATTTGGCATAAATTTCCTCAAACCTTCAAGAAGTTTCATATACCATGGATATAATAATTATAACTTGGAAAAAAAATTATTTATATCTCAATACCAAATTAATGAAATCTTACATGACATAGTGCAATGATAAATTTAGAGTGTAAAATCACTATCTACCGCAATAGTAGTAATGTATAGGATTTTTCTTATTCCCTTGATCTAAGAGGTGGTTGGTGTTGATTGTCCTCTTTAACACATATATTGGTGAATTTAGTTTTATAGTTTTTATATTCCTCACATATAAAACACGGAATCATTAGTGGATCCTTAGGAATAACATTATATTCTTTCATTATATCATTCCTTTTCCATCAACATATTGGTGATTGATGGCCTCATTTTCCATAAATAAATAATATTTTAGTCCCCTTGATATAATTCCCTTTTTTCTTCTTTCCAAATTGTTAACAAGTAGGTTGTTGAGTATTCTCTCACTCATCATTGTCTTCACAAGAGTTTCCATGAGACTCCATATTTATCTTCTTTGCTAAAATTGATAATTCAACTATGGTAACATTTTTAATCATGTTTCATGATTGTTGGTTTAGAATAATCACTAGATTTCTCAGTCTATCTCCCATGATAATGGGTTTATCATTGATTACATCATTCTATTTTCCCTCACACTAAGGTATAACTTAGTTCTGTATACTTTCATCCATTACTAAACTAAAAATAAGGTCCACATGAGTGATAAAAAATTATCATCATAAGAGGATAATCCTAAATAAATAAAGAGAAATTTAACATGTAGATTTATCACATTATAATACCATCATGTTATCCTATAATTATTTTATTTAAAGCTACATCACTCTATTATTAACCTATATCATTCACATTTGAACCTATATCTTTCTTATATTAACTTATATCATCATTAGTTCAAACTATATCATTCATGATTCATCTTACTTTACCTTATGTTGGGTTCTCTTATACTTCTCTACCTAGTCTCTAAAAGTAGCTAGGAAATAAATCATTCATAGTGGTTTATAAAGTGCATATGATTAACCAAATCATGTCCCACATGTTAAATACTTCCCTTTACCCATTGGCTTGGGAAGAGGTGGAGGTTATACTAACCTTATGTGACACCCCCAAGACACTAAAGACTGGAAGTAAATTCTAAGGGCATAAGAAAATGTTGGGTGATGATTTTACAGGAAGATAAAACATAACCTGACAAGATAAAAATATAAACAACCAAACCAATTATATAATTTATTATAATAAATAATACAAATGAAACAAAAAACCAATAAAAACTAATATCAGAGTAGCAGTGATAATGTATAACAAAAGAATTCTCTAGGTAACTAAACTACTTCCCAACATAGAAACACTAATGTAGCATCACTCCAATGACTCCATGAGAGATCCCCATGATCTAAAAACAAATCTAAGGAATTAGAATCATTATGTACCACTATAAAAATATTATACCTTTACATTACCTATGTCATGATAAATAATATTTGCATATGCCCCATGTGAATATACAGGGGGTGAAATCATACCAAGTAGGATTTCCCTAATATACTTCCTAACTCATGCCACTAAAACATTAATATGTTAGATCACGGTTTAAAAATATAAAATAGAGGATGGTTATATCAATATAGTATTACATGATAATTATAATTTAAGAAAAAAATATAACTAAATCAATTTGTACATTTATTCCTTTCTACTTGGAATACCCTTTTAATTTTTCTATCTCTATCACTCACATGCACATGAATGTTAGGATATAGTCTTTTACTCATGATTGGTTACTCACTGATATATCATGTTGTCACTTGGTGACTAATATTCAGGTTCCCCAATGGAACACGCCCCTTATACAGGGTCATGTCTAATGCAAATAAACTCACCCCAACTATGTATTCCAATACCATATTCCATATCATTTAATTCCACATAAAAAGTTTATTCACATTAAAACATTTCATCAGACATCATTATTTCATCAAAACAAAATAATAATTTTAAAACCATGATTAAAAAATATAAAGCAAATGATGTTTTCCTAAATTCGTTCAAATTAACAAGTTACCAATTTGAAAACTAAAATGGTTTTCATTAAATAGATCATTAATTGTTTTCTTTTATCTTCGAAAAAAATGATAAAAAAATTAGACTTCAGATTCTATAAGAATTGAAGAAAGTATATAATCCACCTACCTCACAACGGGTGTCAAAAATAAAGAAAATAATAACAAAAACTCTATATTTGGACTTAAAATCTATTTATTTCAATTTATCCAACAAATATCTCATAAAAACACATAATAAATCATAGATAAATCCATAATATAATATATCTAAGTTTTCATGTGAGCGTATAAGTGTATATCAAAATAGGAATACAAAAAATAGGGAATTTCCATTTATTCTGGATGTCTAACGCACTTATATCTTTTAAAACTAGACACATGGTCAAAGGGAACCACCAATAATTCCTAGAAGTGGATAATAGTTTGATATTCTAATAGAATAGGATAAAAATGAGAGTTTTAGGGGTTAAACTCGAACTAAACTCTATTTTTTGGAGTACTTAATGCACATTGCATGGTTAGGACATACAAATTTTCAAATCTTGCATTAATAGTGCACATGATACTAGAAATAGCCTAGAGATCTACATGATTGTTTGACATGGTTGTACTGTATGGTTTGAAAAACCATTCACCAACCGTCTATATGCTAGTATCTCAAGACCATCCCCTAGCATGGTTTGACTAATCATTCACCAACCTTGTTTTCCACTCTACCTCTACATGCATAGTTTTTCCTTGGAATCCCATAGTTTTTCTAAAATTTGTACCAACCATGCACCTAACTAGTGACTCCTATAAAACCTTTCATGGATTTTTAGAGAACATCCATGTTTTTATCAAACAGTTCTCAAATCGTGCACCCTCAAACACCCTTCCATATGTATCAAAAAATGTACTAACCCTTACAAAGACCTAACATAAACATAAATAATATTTATTTAGAACTTCAAAACCACTATTACAAAAAACTAGGAATGATACATTATCCCCACCATAAGGTTTTATATCCTTAAGAAACAAGAGGCTAGTGGTGAAGAGGCATGAGGTCAAACAAGTAGTTTGATATAAAATTATATTAGCCTCTGTGTTTTCCGGAGATTAACCACTTTTAGATCCATTGACATAGTAAAATTTCATATAGATTCAATGGGATTTTATCATGCTCAATCTAATGTATTAAAGACTAGGAAAACCGATTGGATCAATCGGCACATGAACAATAAGGGCACAAGAACAAGGCAATGGGAATCAGACTCACCAATAGACCCAAAGGGGGTGAAAGAATTATGTGCACCATAATGAATCAAGAATGATAAACATTCAAACTATATAATATGATGATGCATTTTAGGATCTCAAAAGGTTCCACCAACAAAAGAATAAACTTCCACCAATAACACAAGTGAGAACACATTAACACCCAAAATTTGTAATGTTTTCAAATTCATTTATTAAAAACACAGGGATAGTACAAAAATAATGAGGATAATTCAAAATCAACCAAGGTGGTGGTATGATTCTCCTAATAGGGTCATATGAAGCATCTATAGAGAACTAGAAACCTATGATAACTCTATATAGATACTTGATCTATTTATAAACTCTTATATTTCATCATATAGTTCCCCCTAGATGAAATATCATCTTTATTTCCCTATTTGATCAATGATGGTATCCTTTATTCATTGATAACCTATATTTCAAAAATTCATTACACTAAATAGTAACTTAAAATGGAATAAGGTTTCAAAAAATATAAAGATAATTGGAATATGAAACAAGGTATTTAGTTCCTGAATATACTCAATGACCTAAACTTCACATACACAATCGGCTAAACATAAATGATAAAATTAAACTCAATAATTAAACTAATTAGGACATTGAGGAAATCAATATTCAAAATATAATTAGGGTCCAATTCTATGAGAAATAACTTTTCAAATAATAAATATATAGGTAATCATCATAACTTGTGCACTGGCTGGTGCGTGACATTTTCTACCATGTGTACCTTACCTAAACATGGATGAGAAGACTATCTAAGGTTGTACCCATAGATGGAGGAGCCTAGATTTTTCCTGATACACTAGAGGGAGAATTTTCATCCCCTGACCAATGTTAACAGCTCCCCATAATACAGTTTAACCTAATGGTAAAACAATTAAGAGTAGACCAAGTAACCTTCATAGACTTGGTCACCCAAGGTAGTAATGAGTTCCACTAGATAGAAAAAATATAAAATCGCCTTTGTCTTTATGACCCAAATAGAGATTCACATCACACGTTTTGTAATTTAATTCACATCTCTTAGTAAGGCTTCATGGTTTGTTAAATCGATCACTAACAATGTGTATGGTACTGAACATCACCCATATATCCACATGGTTAGGCCACAAGATTTGAAAAAATATGTAATGACTATTCTCATGCTATTATATCAAGACTACCCCCCCCCCCTCATGGTTGTATTCCACAATTTGTAAAAATATAGACCAATTCTAATTTTCATTCTGCCATTACATGTATGTTTTGTCCTAGGATTTTGCACGGTTTTTACGAATTGTGTGCCAAACATGGGTCTATCCATTGACTCTCAAAAAATCTTGAAGAGTTTCTGAGATATCATACATGGTTTCCTCAAACCATTCACCCACTAAAACCCTTCTACAACATCAAAAACTATCATAAATCATACCTATGCGTAAACCAAACATAAAATTCATAAAGTGACACTATAAAACACTAAATAAAAAACTAAGGGTGTTACACCACAAGATTTTAAAATAAGGTGTTTAGTTATGCCTCTTTTTTTGAACCACGTGACAAATCATTTAATACCCAACATTACCTTTTTAGGTTTATTACCCATAGTTATATCTATTCTAGACCGTTAATCAACATATAGTATCCAAACAGGGATTTCATTTCTAGGAAAAACATGGACTCAAAAATTTACCAAAACCTTAGGATATTTTCCTTTATTAAGTCTTTTCCCTAAGACTTACCCTTTGGTTTATCACTTATGTTCTCTTATCATATTCCCTAAAAAAATAATCCTCAAAAAATAACTTAACCCTACTCTGATACTAATTATAATCACAAAATAATTAATAATACTTTATTTCATTATTTATAAATTCATTTTATGAAAATAAAATCTAGGGATATAGAGGTATATGTTCTTTAGAAGATTATATACGTAAACATATAATCTTAAATGTAAAAAAACAAAAACAAAATCTTCACATAGTTCTTCTAATTCCCATAGATCTTCTAAAACTACATAAGACACCCTTTAGAAATACATAAGGGAGAAGGGTGATCTAGAAATTATAGTAATGTAATAACCATGTAAATAATTCAAAACATGAGTGTCAAGAGGCATAACATGATATCATTATGAGAATGGTCATAATAATGAAAAAATGGAATAAGGAAATAAAATCATAAGATCATCGAATCATGGAATATGTGGAAACTCTATAAAATATGACATCATAAACATAAGCCATGGTTCACTCCCAAGACCATCATCATAAAGTATATAAAGTCCCATGGTTGATTAATTTCACTCCCCATCCCCATAAATATAGTGGATCAAGTCTAATTGTAGATTACGTCCACTCTCCAATCCCTTACATAACATCCCATGATATATAAATTTTTACCTAATGCATTATAGGGATATAAAATTTCAGGCCCACCATTCATATAATGAAAATAATACATATGTTTAGTACATAAATAAAAGAAACTGTACATAAACTATATGCATGATCAAACCCATGATAAGAAAATGTGGTTCATAATTCTGATTTATAGCATAATTTAAGGAAACGATCATAATGATTCCCAAGAGGAGGAGGAATTAAATTATCATTGTCTTTAATAATTAAAAAGGTACATAGGTCTTAAATATCGTGTTCCATTCTAGAAATTTTTTTAGAAAGATTGGGAGAAGAACGAAAAAATGAACCACTTGGATGAAACTTTATAAAATAGTTAAAGGATATCCATAAATAAGAAATATCATATTTTTTCTATAAAATTATTATTAAACCAAAGGGGTTATCCATAAAATAATTTTGGTTTTTGTAATCAATTTTTGGTTTAAAACAATTTATGTGGGTGATTCGAGACATGACACAAGAAGTAGTGAAGTTCTCATAAATCAGGTTTACTTAAAAGAGATAATTTCATAAGGAACTAAAAACAAGTATATCCCAAGTAACAAAAAGGATATTTTACTAGGTATATATTTAAGGGAAATTTATATATAAATAAATTAATTTCATGAGAATAATATTTCCTTAAAGGGATAAAAATGAAGCGAATGTGTAATCGATAAGTCGTGAAGGAGGTATGGAATATCCTTGGTGACATAAGAGACATTCTAATAAAACCTCATTGAAATAGAGAAATCTTGATTTTTAAGTTAAAATTCCATGAATAAATATAATTCATGATATTATATATCCAATTGGTAGTATAAAAACCATTTAAATGAAATGATGTGTATAAAAGAAAATGTGTCTCAATGAAAGAAATTTTGAGACGAAACCCTTACATCGTGTCTGAAAGTGCTCTGCACTTTCACATAACATTATAAATAATTATATTATATCATTTAAATATAAAAAAATACATTTTTATCTATATTTAATTTTTTATGGTTTATTTATTATCTTTTGTTATTTTTTTATAGTTTTTTATTATGTTTTCCACTTGAAGTTGTTTGGTTAATTTCTTCATAATAGTTTCGGTTTGTTGACTATGTTCAAAGGTATAGTAAAATAACTTCATAATATCCAGAATTATGTAATTTTAATTCCATTGTTTTTACATTAGGAAAATTCTTATTCAGTTTCAAAGGATATCCAAAAAAAGATCTAAATTAAGAAAGGTGCCTTGGAAATTCCATTTAAGGCAGTCAAAGTTACTATAACCATTTATTATTTTTATTATTTTAAATTGTTGTATATTATCATTAAATAATATTAATAGTATAAAAAATATCATTTTTAAATACTAAATAAAATTTTAAAGTCATCCATATTAGGTGGTCATAGAAAACAAAACATATCGTTTATGGAGGTGGTAGTCCACACACACACATTACGACGTTTTCATTTTTCTCAATGATTTTTTAGGATGGTATAAATTGGATATTTCATTAGTATGATAAATTTTAAAATTAGTAAATATTTGGGTATTATCATTGTTTCATGGGTATAGTGGACTTGAGGGGTGTAGAAGAAGAAAAGAACTTAGAATAGTTGGGTTGATAAAATTACCATTTTCGTAGAAGTTCCCTCTTAGGTAACTTATTACCACTCCTTTGCTTCATATTTTAGTGAGAACAAGTCTTAAAAATCATATGTAGGTTATTTAGAAGATATTGGGTTATTTTTTGTTGATACAATTCTTTGGAAGGGGTAGATAAATGGGGAAGAATATGTCTCCTTTTATAAGTGAATAAAATGGTACTTTTGTGAAAACTTATTATTTCTCAATAATATCAATCCATTATTAAAGGCCATAGGCTCTAAAAATTGACAATAATTTTTTAATAAAATTTATATGGTTGATTCACACTCCACCATCTAATATAAAACATGTTATTCACATATTTTAATCTTTTCACTATGTTTAACAATTTTTTCATAATTTACCTATACAGCGGAATCTTTACTTTCACCCTTGGAACTAATTTTAATGGAAATTTTTAAAATTATAATTAAAGAATAATTTCAAAATATTTATTTTAAATATTTAAATAATTTTTTAAAATAAAAATTCTATGTTTTATAGAAATTAATGTTTGCATGAGCGCTTATTACGCGATAAAATTGTTTCTTAGAAAAAGTTCATTTTAAGCATAAAATTTAAGTGTGGGATAATATTATCAATTATTATTATTTTCAAGTCATAAATTGGTTTTTTATGAAATAAATATATTTTATGTGTCTTTAAAATCAAGGCACAAACAAAATGATAAAAATATTAAAAATAGTTTTTTATTAGGTTTAAAATATTATTTTTTATAATGTTAAACAAAAGTGTTATTTATTTTAAACTATATTTTTAAAATGAATACAATTTTCAATTAAATGTATATTTTATCAACTAAAATGTCTTATAAATTTCTCAGTCTCTATAATATATAGATAAATCAATAAAATTCATTTTTTTTAAGAAACTAAATTTTTCACCATTCATATAAAAATTAATTATTTTAGAAAAATCCTAAAAATTAAACCTAATATTATTTTCACATTATGAATCCAAAAATGGAAATAAATTTATTTTATAAAAATTTTATAAGTAATAAATATAATTTTTAAAATACTAAATGTATTATATATTAAAAACATTTTTAAAAAAAATATAACTTAACTTCTAAAAAGTACAACATGGGTTTCTAAATTAAAAACAATTAAATTTTTTAAACTAATAATAAAATAAATTTTTAGTTTCAGAAAAAAGTTTCATAAATTTTAAATTCATACTTATATACTAATAATATCATAAAATTCACATTATGTATAAAATGGTATTTTTCATTATTAACCTTCAAATCAATATTTTTATAAAAAAAAATAAAATTAATCTTAAACTAATATTGAAATTCTAAACCCAAAAATTATGTTTATTATGTCAAATTAAATTTCAGGATTTTTAGATTTTAACTATTAATTAAATTTATAAAATATATTGAGAAACTATTTTATTGGAAAATAAATTATCAAAAACTTATTGTTCTTATTTTTAATTTCTATAAAACACTAATAACTTTATAATTATTCAATAAATATCATATTTTAATTAAATATCCATTTAACAATAATATAATTAGTTTTTATTTAGTATATTCTGAAACAAAAAAATGAATTTTGTAAATTTCTATAAAAATAACCATTATATATATTAATATATATATATATAATATTGTAATTAGGATACTCATATTCATACTTACTAATTCAATGAATAGGTTTTAATAGTCTAATCATATCCCTTTTTTTTACAGTGTTGTACATGGATCAAGATATCAAGCATATTTGACTTTATCAGAGGAAAGCATATATTAAAATCTTCGGTCTTTACATAATTGAAAAAGGAAAACAATAGAGAAAAAAATATATTTTTTTAAAAACCAATCATAATGGGTCAAAAAATTACCCAAACTAAATAAAAAACCTATAGATAACTGAAAACATTTTAAAAATAAAAATATAATACATAAATTCATAAATAGAAATGAAAATTCACAAATTTCTACCTAATAACTTAATATTTTCATAGGAAAATGTTAATGTGATTTTATAAGTAAAAACTATAATTATACTCTTAACAGGTTTTATATATCCATGAAATATCTAGATTTAGTTAATGTTAAAACGTTAGTCATATTTTATATTGGTTTTTATCATGTATGTGTATTTTTTCCCTTACCATCAATATAATCATATATAATTTGGATCATCTTTATCATCCTAGTGAAAAAATCATATTTAACGTAATTATTCTTTATGTAATATCTTTGATTATGATGACCAACCATAGATTGAATTATGAATGATGAGAATGAAAAATATGCTCATATGAATATTAATAAAAAATATAACAATGTGTCGAGTTCAATCCACTAAACAGTGGATAAAACTAAAAAATATGTCATGTTTATAATAAGTAGATGAAAAATGTAAATATATTAAATTATTTCATTATAAATATATTAAGTATTTATAATATTCCTTTGTATCCTTTTGTATGTTTCAGGTTATCCTCCTTCAAATCCACCAAGAATCTCGTATAATTAGAAGAAAAATGTTCTACAAATGGTTGAGTCCATAACATGACATGATCAGTGAAAACCTTATACATGACCATTTAGTTTGAATTTTAGATTTATTTTTGCTTGTTAATCATGACCTTTTGACCTATAATTACTTTTAAAAAATTGTATATCGATTTTATAATAAAATTTTCATCAAACTAATTTTTTTATTAATTACATGAAAAACAAGAAATGGATATGTGTCAATTTTTTCCAAAAAAAGGGAACACCACTCATTGAAATTTAAAATAGATTATTCCTAATATTTTCCAAGTATGTTTTGTATCTATTTCATCTTTTTAAATTTATATGTACATTTATAAAATGAGAACAATGCAGATAAATTTTTTGTTTCATTGATTTGATATACATTAATATCTAATTAAATATATTACATACTTAAAACTGTTAGCATCCATTATATCATTGAAAAACCTACAATAACCAATAAATGAAATTGTGGAGTTGTAATAATGGTTTGGAGTATTTTTTTAAAAAATAATAATATTGAATATATAAATCATTTTTTATTTTCAATATATTTGATCCATTTTTATTAATTAATAAAATAATTATAAAATCATTAAATGGAATACCATTATAATAAGATAAAAATATTATTTCAAGTGATTCTTAAGAAATTAAAAACCATGAATGGATTTCCATGATAAATATACTTGAAATATTTTTAACATATAATTTCTCAATAAACATTCTATCAAGCACTAAAATATAAATTTTTTTCCTATTTTATACATAAATTTTTTATTAATTTTATAAATTCTAATTAATCTTTTTAAATGTGAAATTTATTTCAATTCCAATTTCTCTTACAATTTTTTCCAACACATATATTCAAAATATTTTTAATTCAGTTAATTTATTCACAAATAATATAATATCTTTTAAAAATTTCCTTTTATTTTTTTTATCTTGAAGATAAAATATTGAAATCAATCCTACTAGAATCTAAAAGTATAAATACTAATTTATTGGTAGAACCCACACTATAATGTTGTCCAATACATGTATATTGGTAGAATATTTTTATTATTCAATCAAAAAATTATTGAAATTCAAAAAAACCTTATAATACCATCGTCGGTCACTTCCCAATACCAACACTAAAATAATTACCAAGACATGGATAGGAATAGTACAATAATTTATAGTCAATTAATTATTTATTCTAATAAATTTCTTTTTCAATATTCACTTCTATTTTTTAATTTACAATTCAAATGTAAAAATATTAGTTTACACATACCCCAAATACTAAAAGTAATTTTCATATGAAAATCATGTTTAATCAAGTATTTTTTTTTAAAAATATCATACCTTCCAATTAAATTATTCATGCAAGTATTTTTCAATAAAATTGTATTCTTTTTCATGAAACAATACATTAAAGGTATCACTCATTTAATTTAATTTAAGTATAATAATAATAAAAATTCATAATTTAAATCTAAATTAAATAATGTATCTTTCTATAAAATATAAAAAATATACCAAGTATGTACCAATGACTTTTACTTTATACTTACTCAATGAAATTTCCCCAATTCATATCATAAGGTGAAAAAATGGATGAAAAAAATATCAAATTAATGTATTTATAAGGATAGGATTAATAATATGTAAATTAGAAACTATTGTTTTGACTCCTCCTTTAGACATTATATTGGGTACCCCATTATATGGCTAATAATCTAGAAATATAAAATCGAACATGTCTTATAATATTATTTGAGAGATAATAATAAAATATACATATCAAAAATAGAAAAATAATCTTGTAAGTGTGGATTTTATCATAATTATTATTAAGTTTTTTAGCATAATAAAAATGATATTGATGAACTACACATAAAAATAATTTTTCTCTACATGTTACAAAAGTTGTATATAAATATAATGGTTCTTATAAATACAATTGTCAATGAACAATATTTATTTTTACCCTAAATATCCAATAATTAATAATATTATACCTTTATAAAGTTAAATAGTTGTATCCATATTGAACTAAACTTTTCAAGGAAACTAGTTAGTTAAGAGTGTATAAAAATAACTTTTCAATTATTTAATCTTATATGTATTATCATCGTGTAAGGATTTTACATGTTATTAAAAAATTGAATATTATTATTCCTGTATTATAATCTTCCCTAACTCATTTTTATTCAAAAATAACATATCTATAGTTGGATTGATAACATAATTCAATAATTTAACCACACGATATTTCTAATGATATTTTTCTATGACACATGTTGTTTGGCTACTTCTCTAGAATCATAAATATAAGGTATCAATTATGCATTATTTTTTCTCATTCTAAAGAATGGAACAATTTATGGTTTGAGTGTAATTCTACTTCCATCTTCTAAGCCATCAGAAATGGTACTTTGCATCTATCATGGAGACACTCTACTAGATAGATGTAATTTATAGATGTTCTTATGGGTACCAATTATATTATCAGCTACAACTATTGGGAGTAAAACTATATAGAATAAGGTCTTTCCAACAAAGGGATTTATATTTACCTCACTTAGTTAGGTGATCTACCACTGGACTATGTTCTAATGCATGAAAGGGATTGTAATAAATCTCTACTCATCATACTTTTTTAATTTTTTTCTTTTTATAAATTTTATGTCTTTAGCTTTCTAGTTAAGGGACCTTTTTTAAAAAATAATAATTCTAATTTCATAACTATTCACCTTTTGAATAGTATTATTATTTCTTGTTCTCCAAATTTTGTTACATGAAAGTACTAAATTGTGAGCATTAATAAATAATGTAGTATATAAAATATTGATTATAATAGATTCATTAATGTTTTATCATATTCCATGAGAAAATTAATGATAATAATGAAATATTTAAATAATTTACTCTCAAATATATATATATGAATTGATATATTCTCCTCTATTAAAAAGTAATAGCACTTCCCATAAATAATTCTTAGATTTATAAATAAACTTTACCCACCTATAACATAGAATTAATGTTATATAATTTTATCCAACATGTTATTAATAATATATATAAAGAATAGAGATTTATATTATTGAGAATATAAGAAAAACCATCAAGAGTATCAATGATAAATATATGATCACTAACTTGAATAAAATTGCACAACCTTAAAAAATGGTCATCAAAAATATTTTGAAGCCCTAATAGTCAATAATTATACAATGAAAATACTAATAAAATAAAACCCAACTAATCATTCATAGTCTAACATTTTTCTTAAATTGTATATATTTCAATGTTAAATAATCTATGTAGATAATAACCTTTCATTCAGAAAAATACAAAAAATATTTCTCAATTATGAACTCCACTTCCAAAAAATATTTTTTCATTATTAATTCAAGATTCATATAAGATTTTTTTATATAATGAATAAAATATAAATTATTCTCCTTATTTATGAGTAACAAAACACCTACCACATAGTCACTCACATCATACCTAGACTATAAAGTAAATACACATATACCACATTAATTATAATTCTATAAGTTCGTATATTAATTAATTAATTGAATTATTCAATTCACTATGTATTCATGTTAACAAAATATTACTAAAAAATTTATGTGTCGGCCTCGAGATTGTATATTATTCATTTATAATTTTTTTAAAAACCTAAATTAATTGGAAATTTTTTATAACCCTACAACTGTGTTGGGATGTGTAATACATTAAATTGTATTCGTTTTGACCTTATATAGATCCAAAAAAATTGAATTCTATTTTGAAACACAATTACATTATGTACCATGAAATTGTAAGGTGTAACTCCTCAAATATCGAAAAGAAAAATTATATAACATCCAAATATTCTTAAAATGTTCTTCTAATCAATAAAAAACATTTCTGAATACCTATATAATCATATTTATGATTTAAAAATAATATACCATTTATTCACCTCAAAAGGTTACTAAAGCACCAAAAATATCAAATGAAATTATATTGTATGAAATAGAACCATATTATAAATTTAATATTGTTTTTTCTTCATCCTCTTGTGAAATTGGAATATGATTATACTATATGTAACCTTTAATAACTAAATAATGTTCGTACACTCTAAATATATCAAATATTATGTTAATAAAAATAAGTAGAGATAATCAGTATTGGTTGTGTCACAAAACATATGATAATAAATAAAAAATCTATCGGAAATGGTCAACTATGTAAACATAAAAAACAATTTGACTAAAACCATTACATTTTTGACTTTTTATCACTATTTTAACTAAATTAACCTATGAAATATCAAATATCATATAAGTGGTATTGTATCAAGAAGTTTGTAGAACTTATAGTATTTTTATCTATTTTAATTTTATGGTTGATAAAATAGTGATTTCTACTAATGGGTTTTTTGTTTAGCATTAATAGAGTTATATGTGTTCATACTAAAGGGATGATAGTTCTAATCTGATAAATATCTTCAATAAAGGATAATATATGTGTTCTAAAAGTATAAAACAATTTATCCCCCCATTCCTTATATATTCTCATGGAAATAATAATTCTATGAGTATTATAATTTATGAGGAAAAAATATATTAGATAATATAATAATATTACAATTTAAGCTGATGTTTTTTAGTTAATATATTAACGAAAATATAAATAAGTGGTCATATAATCTGAAATTGAGATTTTTACTAATCTCTTCAATGTCATATTTCCATACTATAATTTATCACTCCAATTTCATTATTATCCATGTCATAGAAATTTCAAGTAAGGATAGCCAAGGAATTCTTCTTATAAGGAATATAATTCCCCTACATCTAGTTACTCTTATTTGATGGTCCATTGTTTTATAAAATATTATTACATAATAACTCTTATAGGGATGGAAAGTATAGTAGAATTAGGAGGATATGTACATACTTAAACATTAAAATGTTTAGAAATAATATTCAAAAGATATATAGGGTCTTAAATAAACTTATATATTACTTATACTTATGGAAGTATAACGTGAATATTAATCATCATGATATTCTATGGAAATAGGGAATTTTAATAATGGATTTATCTAAAATTCTCAGTAAGGTTTAAAATATCATGAATCAATACATAAATAAAATCATAATCATGGAATAAATAAATAATCAATATAATTCCATATTAATGATAACATAGATTATAACTCACTGATGAAGCAAATAAATTAGGACATCATATATATATTCATAACCTTGTTCCAAAACATTATACTCAAAGGGTGTGGATTATTCTATTATTATGTCTTATTTGACTCCCAATACCTCACAATTCATTAGGAGTTATACATTTAAAGGACTTATCTATAATTTATATTGTCTAAAAATAAATCAACACGTCAATAAATTTTCTTATAAATACATGGCATATAGTTCAATAGTGAATGATATAAATACACTTGGAATGATATATAACAAATTTTGGTTTACATAGTTAAATTATATGGAATCTATGAATATATAGATGGATTAATAGTTTCTCAATTTAATGAAAATTTATATATATATTTATATTTATCAATACACTTTAATAAAATGTATAATAGGGTATTCATATTTTAGGGTATGATTTGAAAGTAAACTCCATGATTGATTGATTTGTCAAAGGATAGTATAAGGGTTTTTAATATAGAAATATAATCCCCAAAAATTAAAGCATATGAATCCATATATATATTATCATCATAATATATATAAAAAATCATTGATTTTTTTATAAATTCTAGTATGATATTATAGGTTCACTTTTTTCTAGTACATGGAGTACTATTTAAGGTCCTAGTAATGGTAAAACAAGGTATATGTGAGATAGAATTTCTACAGAGTTTCCATTTATATTTAATATAAAATTTATACCATATATATAAAAACTCATATATAATAGTTCAAAAATAAATAATAATAATGATGAAAATAAATTAAATCGAAATAAACTTTAAAAAAACTTAAATAAGGGCACAAATAAATAAAACTAGGAAAACTTATACCATTTTTTATTGCTTCCTAGATTTTGATAAAGAACTATTTTAATCCCTATGATCTTATTAAAGATAATATTGAGTGATAATAAAATAATGAATGATTTTATTAGGCTTAAAGTAAAGATAAATTGGTTAGTACGGGTTATTTATAGAATAGTTTCCAATTAATTTTTAATTACGCACCTCAAAATCTAGGTTATAAATAATTTACATGAAAAAAGTCATAAATGGTTTTATCCAAATGTTGTCTAATTAGATCATCATGGCCTTTTTAATTTTTTATCCTTTTTTATAAAGTCTCTCAAAGAAAAAAATCCTTATAATAAGAAACACCTTAGAAAGAATAATTGAATAATTCTTAATAAAATAAAATATTTTTTATTCTTTAGAGATTACATTATATTTTGGAAGTTGAATATATAAATTAAATAAATTTTTAACCAATAAAAATATTTTAGTTATTTAAAAATATAATTTCAACTATTACATCACTTTTACATCATAATCCTCATATAAAACATATTATATACACATATTATATTTTAAATTTATGTATGAAATTTAACTATTTTAAAAATAAATCTAAAATTTTACCCATAACAAATTATAAAATTATGGTTCCAAATTTTCAATCCATTTTTTGAAAATAAATATCTAACCATTATAAATTTAATTATAAATTAAAAAATAAATATATTAAAAATAGTTTTTTAGTGATAGATATTATAAAAATAATAGATAATTTATTATTCAAATTGTTTTATTAATTTTATTATGGATACCATATTGACTTTTAATATTCTTATAATCAACACATGAACCATATCACTTCAGATAAATTTTCTTTATTGTGATCATATAATGTCACTACGGATTCTAAATTTTGATTACTCTCTAAAAATTCATATTCAATATATTATACTACTTTTGAAGGAATATTTTATCTTTTAGTAGATTTATTTTTTATAAGCTATAATCCTAAAGAACTTTTGATCATAGTCATGGTGTTCATTTGTATACATTTCCAAATTATATTTTTACATGTTACGAGGAATGTTTATATTTTTTTATACTATTTCATTATGAAACTATAAGTTCATATTTCTTACTCCTTCCAAGGTGGTTCATGAATTATATTTATTTATTTATTTTACAATGAAAAGTATTGATTTTAAAATTCTTTACCTAATAAATAATTCTGATGAAATTAAATTCTAATTTAGCTAAAGAAAAGATGTAACTAATTTAAAGGTTATCAGTATAGTAAAAGAACATTGGAAGGCTTATAAGTATAAATTTTATGTGCGTGTCTTTTAAAAAATAGTCAAATCTATACAATTTTTTCCTAAATTATAGAATAGAATTTGTGCACTTTTTAATTTTTAATTTTTATTAAAAAAAATAATTACCTCTATTTGGTATGTTCTTGTGCTTTGTTGTTAATTTTTGTTGCCACAATATCCACAATTGGATCCCTCTAGCAATATATACATGTGAATCCACAAAACTTGAGAGGTCTGTCTCAATGTGCCATATTTTAGCATGACAGATCTAGATCATTCCAGCATCCTTTCTCAATCGTACACACCACGATTGTTTGGGTTCCTCAAATATTTAAAGAATTGGGAGATTTATATTCATTATTCACAACACTCTCTCATTTTTGGATTGAGAACTCTATAATTCATTACCTTGATCCATGTAATAATAACATATTTAAATCTAGAGTATAAGATGTGGAAACTTCAAAAAAGGACCCCTTCCTTTTCCCCATTCTTAAAGTAAACCTCATGCCACCATTAATCTTAATTTAATAAATAAATAAATGATCTCCATATATTATTATTTAACATATTAATTATTAAATAAATAATGTATTTATAAAATATATTATATAAAATTCACACATAATTAAATATTTAAACCATTAAATAATCATAAGGAATCAGATTATTTACTCGAACTGACTTTTCCTATAAATAAATATTACCTTATAAATTAAATTCAATAGATTTTTAATATTTTATAGATATAATTCAACTCCCTCATCTAAATTTTCATGAACCCTCCCTCTAAAGGTACCCTTCCAAGGTCAGCAATGGGGAAAGGGGGATAATGATGTTAGAAGTCTGTATCCAATAGGACATCGTTTGGTGACAAGAATTGAGGGTATATAATCACAAACACGGGAGGAATTCCCCTCATATAGATATATGGAATAAGAGATACTATTAGAAGAACCAAAAACTAAAACCTTGCATAAATAGAATAAGAAATCTTAATAAATTTAATGTAATACATAATCCACACAACAAAAAAGAAAAATGAAAATACCAAAAGAAAATCTAGGTAGTGACTACAAACACAAGAAACTCCTAAAATCTACTCAAAAAACTTCTTTGAGCTAGTACAATAAAAATTTATCAGCAAACTACTTATACTGACCTGATAATGTTTATATATATAGGGTGATCATAATAGTTATACTTAGAAGGATCCTCCTTAGAATCTCTCACTAAAAATGTGAAAAAAATCATACCAAATCATAGTAAATAAAAAATAAATTAAATCATCACCTAAATAGATACAAAAACATTTCTTATCCTCATCATGGATTATTCACTAAGTAATACATAGAATTAAACCTTTCTATATCAAAATAATATATATATATATATAAGGTACCATAATTTCACTTACCCATTGGTTTTTCACTCTCACACCCCAATGCCACAATTTTTTTGTTCATACCTTGCATAAGTATGTCATCCCTAATGTGAGTTGGGCCTCACCCATACCTACTTAAGTCCTATGTAGGGCCCAAGATATTATGTTTTTATCCATCCACATATACATCTCCTCATCAACACTATCCCATCTATAACTAGGGATATTTTTGAAAGACACTAAAACTTGTGTAAATTTATTATTCATCAAGCCATTATAGTTTATACTTGTAAATCAATGAGAATAAAGAGAAACCACACTAGGACATAAGTATGTGCTACAACTCACTTCATTATAGCCTGCACATAAATTTATAGTAAAACTGAGGGTCCTCATAACTCGGGTAGGAATGCACCCTATATCATGAGTCCTTATAGTATGGGATATGCCTACTCAAATCTATATCCAAAGAGAGAGTGGTGGATATGGATAAGTCGTCAATATATTCCCCCTCTATCCTAGATATTGGAGAACCCCCCCCCCCAATATGTGGATGTCAGTTACCCAACCGATGTGGGTGGTGAAGTATATAAAATCAAAAAATATAGAATAATATCATGCATAGCCACACAAAGAGAATTACCCATCCTTAGAATCATCTATCATTATGATCACACAAGACCCCAAAATACCAATATTAAGGTATAGATCTCAAAAATCACATAATAATCAAGTTCTGTATCAACTAATTAATATTCCTTTAATTAATATTATTTCATTAAAATTTTGTAAAATTAAAATTATAATATTTTTAATATCATGGACTTTAGATACATTATTTGTAACGCCCCGACCCCAGATACCCAGATTATGTGCATTACATTGTAACATTGGCATGATCACAAAAGATCATGTCTCGAAAGGCCGATTAGTTTAGTATCCTTGGAAACAATAGATACATTCATAAATGTTACATTACACCATAAAGTGAAAAATCACAATAACATGGTCTCCATAGTCCACACTTCTATCCCTTTCAGACTCTCCCTGTAGGTCAATCATAAAATATTTATTCACATCCTGGGAAAAATAAAACATTGAAAGGGGTTAGTTCAGATGCTCGGTAGGGATAACAATATAGAGGAAGATTTAATAAATAAACATAAATATTTAAGGCAATGTATAACTAAACAAAATCCTTTTAAACATGAACTTCAACATAATATGGAAAAAGTAAAATGAAATAATGTCATTTACTTATTCACATTGATATTCTACTGGTCGAATAATCACACGAAATATCAATAACCACTTTCATAATCATAGAATGCATAATTCCAGACTATCATAACCACGTAGCCAAGGCCTCGTTCCAGGACTACAAATAAGATTTTGTCAAGGCCTCGTGCCAAGACACTAGTTTGTCTCATGAGACCTGTTGATGCATCGAGGAGCTATAGAGGGCTCCACCCATCACTTATTAAGTCCAATGCATTCCTCATATGAACAGGTTTAAACATATCATAAACCATAACATAATTGTATCACATAAAACATGCATAAAGGAAACATAAGATTTTCACACTTCAATCACAATATATCAATACAACACATCGATATAATAAAAACTTTATAAAAACCATTTTCAATACCAAAATAAAAGAAAAGTAAAACATGGTATTTATTTTTCTTTTAAAAAAAGTTATGGCTTATAGAGGAAGCCGAAACTCAAATAATAGTCACGGTGGCAGAGAATTCGTTGTCGCCACATATGTAAGAAAAACATTCTTTTTTCTTTTAGTAAAAACGCTTCATATAAAAATATTCCTTTTGAATAAAAGTCAAAGTCAAAGGGGTCTATACACCGTATAAATGAAAGTTGTGTATAAAACCAAATATGCCTCAATGAAATGAGATTGAGACGAAGTCCTTAAAAAGATCATTCTTAAAATAAAATAGATCTATTATGTGTATTTACTATAAGTACACATAAATAAAGTAAAAAATACAAGATAGGACATAATAATATCTTGACATAATTTGAAAGTAGGAGATTAACCCAAAGAATGGAAATTGGGTTAAGAAGTTCCCTTACAAGGATCATTTTTTTAAATAAAATAGATCTATTATGTTTATTCACTATAATTACACATCAATAAATTGAAAATACAAGATAGGACATAATAATATCGTGACATAATTTGAAATTAGGAGATTAACCCAAAGATTGGAAATTGGGTTAAGAAATTCCCTTACCTCTTGTCTGACTTGACTTGACCATTCTTTAACCTCCTGAATAATAAACTAGAGTTAATTTATAATTTCATAAGAACCATTTTCCAGTTTATTAATCCTTTTATATCACTTATTACCATGTTATTAACGTTATTTAATTATTTATGTTAATAACAGTCATTTTGTCGATCTTTGGTACTTGAGTCAAAAATAAACTTCTTAAAATTACAAGTTGTTCATGTGGTAAAATATCCATTATATCCATAATTATATTCATGATTTAGATATCATATATATCATATATATCCATTATATAGATGCATTTATAATATTACATAACATTTAGAGGTAAGAAATGAAATGCACCGTTCATGGAGACGGTAAGCCGTACGTACGCATGAATGCTACTTTCATTTATATTTCGTATTTAATGGAATAAAATTATAATTATATAAATTTATAGTATAATTAAAGTATAATATAATGTATAATAACATTTACTCCATCCTTTATACATCCCACATTTTGCATTAACGATTCAAATCACTTTGATGGGGCGGTAGTCCGCACTTCCTAAAATGAAAATATCGCGTTTACCCACAATGGAAACCATAAAGGTATGCGATAAATGAAAAATACAGAAGCTTAAGTAAAACATAAACATATTATATATCATATATCATATATAGTGACATCTTAATGGCCACCTTTGAAGGTGTTATATGAGTTTTGAACCATCATCATTTCGTGAGGCAGAAATTCGCCATCCACAGAAACAATATGTTCTTTAACCATTATATGTAGGTGTGTGTAAGTGTAGCTAGAATACTTCTTATAAAAACATCCTAGTATATTGAAGATACTTTTTTCGTTGCAAAATAAAGGAATAAAAAGGGTTTAAGGGGTTGGAGAAGCAAAACAAAACAAAATAACAAAAGAGAAGACATTACCTTAAAATCGAGTAACTCTTTTTTGATTTGATCCAAAGGCTTCCTTGGGAAGATTTATTCCCAAAGTGAGGCTTATAGTAGTAAGAGAAGAAAGTTGGGACAGTATTTGGGTAGATTTTTGCCGATCCAAATGGCTTGATGGTGTGAATAAGGTGGTAGAGGTGGGGGCCTTTTATAAGAGGAGAGAAGGGGCACTCTTGGAACGATTGAAATTTTACTTTATTATGAAATGATTTTCGGATTATAAAGGTCCCACAATGATATATTTCAAGGATAAGGTGATAAGGGTTATAAATATACTCATCCAATAGGCTTTGGACAAGTGTAATTCTTAGATTTTACATTATTCTTCCATTTTGTTAAAATCGTTAATTAATGAGGTAATTGCTACATCATAATGGTGTCATTACAAATTTAATTTATTTAATGTATAAAATTATAAAAAAAATATCATGATGTAGGAAATATGTTTATCTTTCTAATGAATATTTATAGTAAAAAATATTTCTTGTATAACCCCATTTAAAAAAAATTAGTAAAACAACTCATGTTTGTGACATTTTTATTTTAACATTAAATAAAAAGTTATTTATGTCATTTTCCTACCAAAGTGGCTCCATGGGGTCCCCAAGTTGACCCATGGATTTTCTGGGTCGTCCATGACACATAAAATAGGGGTAGGAAAAGTTTTAAGGTATTTTCATATTTTTATAATATCATTTTTACCTTAAATTTCACTAATTACCTTTAATCGCGATTAATTAAACTTACAAGTTACTATTCAACAAAAAATTATTTTAATCCCATTGAACCACATATTACTTCCTAATGACAACCATGTATGTCAGATTTTTTAAAATCAAATCACAGAAGTGTTAATGTTTCATTTAAACGAAAAATTAGTTTTTTAACTATCACTTAGTGGTTTCACTATTCATCAAAAATTGAAGTTTTTCAGAACAATGCCAAAATTTCACCCTAATATATAATTGATATTCCAAATTCAGAACTGATTTCTATTTTACAAAGTTCCAAACATATAAGTTGCATTAATTAATTTTATAACTAATTCCCGTTGTCACAACAAATAGCGTGTTTTTAAGAAACAATATATATCAAAAGATTGACAATTGTTTATGTCCAATTTCAAAATGAAATTAATTATAATGAACACCATTGGATAAAATGGTAAAAATATATTCTAATTATACTTTAAAACCACTAAATAGTATAATTTATCACTATAAATTATTTTGATTAAAAAAAGTTGTTTTAAGTATTTTTCACTATTCATGAAAAAATGGAAGTTCTCAGAAAATTACAAAAAATTAAACTTAGGATAATTTTGATATTCTGAATACAAAAATGAAGTCCATTTTGAAATATAAAATTTATATAATTTCAAAAGGTGGGTATTACTATTCATAACTACTACTTTGATTGGTCGTGGTGTGTTAGAATCTCGAACATGGGTACAATGCAAGCTATTGCATTATTGAAAGAGAAGTGTATCGTGAAAGCTCGGGGTGTTACATTCTCCCCTCCTTCAATAAATTGTGTCCTCGCAATTTGAAATTTTTCTTTGAAAATAAAAGGTTGAAAATAGAAAATACCTTTGTGGAAAACCCACATCGGAAATAAGGTTAATAACATTTAGCCTTAATAAGAGGGAAAGGGAAATGAAAAAGTCACCACCAAATTATGATCTCAATAAGGAGAACATTGGTGGAAATTATAGACATATAATTGGAGGAAAAACATAAATATTTGTAGGGTGTGATTGAGGTCATCAATCACAAACAAGTGTAAAATTGAGGGCCTCAAAGCCTTCAATCTATGTTGATTTAAAATATTATCAGTTCAACAAGACATAAGGTATTAGGATAACACATTTTTTTGTTTTAATATCCCTTTACTAAAGATTAAGAATTAATTTATTCATAGAATAAGATATAGGTATATATACATTTCTGCTTGACAAGTAGTGTTTCAACCTTCAACTAATTTCTACCACAAACTCATCTTTCACTCAAAAAGATAATAGAACGCAAAAATATTATATTTATCCCAATAGTACAAGGTTCAAAATATTAACACATACCATTTAGATTAGGAAAACTATTTTTTAATAACTAGGGACTTCCTGTAGGCTAGTGGTAGGTAATAAAGGCCTGTCGCACTATGGTTTTGGGTTCGATTCCTACAGCTTTGTCCGACGCGACGGGTTATCCCCCAACCTACAGGTTGTCCTTTTCCTAAAACTATAGTATTATAATATTCCAAAAATAATCTTCAGAAATGATTTAACCTTACATAATACTATCCAAGGTTCAACTTAATCCATTCCAACATATATAGTTATCCAAAATACCTCTGTCCAGACTTTCTCTAAAAGGTCTCTAAATTCCAAAATCAATTGTAACATCAGATTCCCCAAACAAAGTAAAGTTTCTCTTAATGTCACATACTAAAAATATGATTAACTTCATCATATTAAAACCTTAATGAAAAAAAACAAGTACTGTAGTAAAATCCTTATATATATCACATTATTATTATAACCAGAATATAATCCTTGAGTCTAAAAGCACCAATACATTAATTATTCCACTTCAACTGTAGTAACAACATAAGATTTTCCTTGATCCCTTGGCCTTTTCTGAGGTAAGTTTCCCTGACGCTTAGGACATTCATTTTCATAATTCCCCATTTCCCTAAAATTTTAGCAATCAACATTGATAGCCTCTTTCTTTCCCTTGCAATCACGAGCATAGTGACCTTTTTCTCCACATTTATAACAAACTCCCATTCCTTTTAGGCAAGCACCGGGGTGATTCTTCCCACAATTATCACATAATGGAAAATCCTTCTTTCCCTTTTTCCCTTTATCTGTCTCTTGTTACACCGTTCTCTTTTTCTCTTGCTTTACTTTGTTGTCATAAGACTTAGAGAATTCCTTTTCTGTCTTGATAGCACACGAGACAATATCTTCGTATGATGAGAAGGATTGTGATACTAAAGCTCGATGGATAAATGGTTTTAACCCATAAAAGAAACGATCAATCTTACTTCTTGGGTTACGTATATAATCTACAACATACCTCGCTAACCTTGTAAAGTTGGCCTCATACTTTGCGACATTCTCATCCTCCTTTTGTCTCAGACTCAGAAATTGCCTTTCCATATCTGCTCGATGGTCATGAGGAAAGTATTTTTCTATGAAAAGATCTTTGAACTCTCTCCATTCCATAATTGATACTTCTTCATCTTCCTTTGTATTTTGAATCAATGACCACCATTGATCAGCATCTCCAGTGAGGTGGTAAACTACCATGATAACCTTCTCCCTTTCGCTACACCCCAAGGCGTGGAATATTTTCTCTAAGGAGTTTATCCATTGTTCAGATATTAATGGATTTTTACCCCCATTAAATGTTGGCAGTTGTTGCCTCATGAAGCGGTCTAACATTGATCCTCCACGTTGCGGATTAGGGTGCTCCATACGAGTAAGGTTATTATTCATAACCTGAGTGAGTTGTCCCAGTATGGTAATAATTTGATCAGCACCAGTTTTATCTCTAGATCCACAATAATTATCTTGAGCAGGAGGGAAATCCCTACACGGAGTGCGTGCATTGATACGGTTTCCATTCCTTCCACTAGGCTCCATTTCTAAACAATGGCATAAACTATATTAGTTTATGAATTAAAATACATAATTCCATACTTTTAAAACACTTAACAAAAATTGAACTATTTATGGATATAATCCATAATCATAAAAAGAAATGTTTTCTTTGAGGAAGTATATACTCATAAACCCTTCATAATGGTTTGTAAAGAAAATGAGAATTATCCTAAGCATATCCCCCGGGAGTGTCGTAACCAAGAGTGCAGCAAGGCCCGTTGTCGTGCACCAGTTCTCGTTCAAGTCTAGCTCAAAGTGGTGTTTTCGGGTCTTACCCCTAGGTAAATCTATTCCATAACCGCCTCTACCTGCTCGTATCCAGACAGGGATGTATTGCTCGGAAAACTCACAAAATATCTATAATACCAAAATTCTAGGAAGTTCTTCTATACTAATCCTCAAAGTATATCTTTGTTCTATGTGCTCTAATCAAATTTTATCTAAATCTAGCTTCCAAGTTTAGTACTAAACTACCTCTGATACCAACTGTAACGCCCCGACCCCAGCTACCCTGAGTCGGTGCATTACTTCGTAACATTGTCATGATCAAAAAAGATCAAGTCTCGAAAGACCGATTAGTTTAGTAGGCTTGAAAACACTAGATACATTCATAAATGTTACATTACATCATAAAGTGAAAATCACAATAACATAGTCTCCATAGTCCACACTTCTATACCCTTCAGACTATCCCTGTAGGTCAATCATAAAATATTTCTTCACATCCTGGGAAAAATAAAACATTGAAAGGGGTGAGCTCAGATGCTCAGTAAGGATAACAATATAGCGGATGCTTTCATAAATAAACATAAACATATAAGGCAATTTATAACTAAAAAAAAGCCTTTTAAACATGAACTTCAACATAATATAGAAAAATTAAAATGAAATAATGCCATTTACTTATTCACATGGATATTCTACTGGTCGACTAATCACATGAAATATCAATAACCACTTTCATAATGATGGAATGCATAATGACAGACTATCATAACCACGTAGCCAAGGCCTCGTGCCAAGACTACAAATAAGATTTTGTCAAGGCCTCGTGCCAAGACACTATTTTGTCTCATGAGACCTGTCGATGCATCGAGGAGCTATAGCGGGCTCCACCCGTCACTTATTAAGTCCAATTCATTCCTCATATAAACATGTTTAAAAATATCATAAACCATAACATAATTGTATCACATAAAACATGCATAAAGGAAACATAAGATTCCCACACTTCAATCACAGGATATCAATACAACACATTGATATAATAAAAACTTTATCAAAACCATTTTCAATACCAAAATAAAAGAAAAGTAAAACCTGGTATTTATTTTTCTTTTAAAAAAAGTTATGGCGTAAGGAGGAAGCCGAAACTCAAATAATAGTCACGGCGACAGAGAAGTCGTTGTCGCGTCATACGTAAGAAAAAACATTCCTTTTGTCATTTAGTAAAAATGCTTCGTATAAAAATATTCCTTTTGAATAAAAGTAAAAGTCAAAGGTGTTTATACACCGTATAAATAAAAGTTGTGTATAAAACCAAATATGCCTCAATGAAAGTAGATTGAGATGAAGTCCTTCCAAAGATCATTTTTAAAATAAAATAGATCTATTATGTGTATTTACTATAAGTACACATAAATAAAGTAAAAAATAAAAGATAGGACATAATAATATCATGACATAATTTGAAAATAGGAGATTAACCCAAAGAATGGAAATTGGGTTAAGAAGTTATCTTACAATGATCATTTTTTTAAATAAAATAGATCTATTATGTGTATCCACTATAATTACACATAAAGAAAGTACAAATACAAGATAGGACATAATAATATCATGATATAATTTGAAAGTAGGAGATTAACCCAAAGATTGGAAATTGGGTTAAGAAATTCTCTTACCTCGTGTCCGACTTGACTCGACCATTATTTAACCTCCTGAATAATATACTAGAGTTAATTTATAATTGCCTAAGAACCTTTTTCAAGTTTATTAATCATTTTATATCACTTATTTCCATGTTATGAACATTATGTAATTATTTATGTTAATAACGGTCATTTTGTCGATCTTTGGTACTTGAGTCAAAAATAAACTTCTTAAAATTACAAGTTGTTCATGTGGTAAAATATCCATTATATCCAAATTTATATTCATGATTTAGATATCATATATATCATATATATCCATTATATACTTGAATTTATAATATTACATAACATTTAGAGGTAAGAAATGAAATGCACCTTTCATGGAGACGGTAAGCCGTACGTACGCATGAACGCTACTTTCATTTCTATTTCGTATTTAATGGAATAAAATTATAATTATATAAATTTATACTATAATGACAGTATAATATAATGTATAATAACATTTAATCCATCCTTTATACATCCCACATATGTCATTAACGATTCAAATCACTTTGAGGGGGTGGTAGTCCGCACTTCCTAAAATGAAAATATCACGTTTACCCAGAATGGAAACCATAAAGGTATGCCATAAATTAAAAATACCAAATCTTAAGTAAAACATAAACATATTATATATCATATATAAATATATTGACCTCTTAATGTCCACCGTTGGAGGAGTTATATGATTGTTTAACCATCATCATTTCGTGAGGCAGAAATTCTCCATCCACAGAAACAGTATGTTCTTTAACCATTAGATGTAGGTTTGTGTAAGTGTAGCTCGAATACTTCTTATAAAAACATACTAGTATATTGAAGATACTGGTTTTGATACAAAAGCAAGGAGTAAAAAGAGTTTAAGGGGTTGGAGAATCAAAACAAAACAAAATAACATAAGAGAAGACATTACCTTAAAATCGGGTAACTCTTTTTTGATTTGAGCCAAAGGCTTCTTTGGGAAGAATTCTGCCCAAAGTGAGGCTTCTAGGAGTAAGATAGGGAAGTTGGGAGAGTATTTTAGAAGAGGTTGGCCGATCCAAATGGATTGATTGTGTGAATAAGGTGGTATAGGTGGGGGCCTTTTATAAGAGGGGAGAAGGGGCACTCTTGGAAAGATTGAAATTTTACTTTATTATGAAATTCTTTTCGGATTATAAAGGTCCCACAATGATATATTTCCAGGATAAGGTGATAAGGGTTCTAAATCTACTCATCCAATAGGCTTTTCACAAGTTTAATTCTTATATTTTACATTATCCTTCAATTTTGTTAAAATCGTTAATTAATGAGGTAATTGCTGCATCATCATGGTGTCATTAAAAATTTAATTTATTTAATGTCTAAAAATTATAAAAAAAATATCATGATTTAGGACATATTTTTATAGTTCTAATTAATATTTATAGTAAAAAATATGACTTGTATAACCCCATTTAAAAATTGTTTTATTAAAACAACTCATGTTTGTTACATTTTTATTTTAGCATTAAATAAAAAGTTATTTATGTCATTTTCCTACCAAAGTGGCTCCATGGGGTCCCCAAGTTGACCCATGGATTTTCTTGTTCTTCCATGACACATAAAATATGGGTAGGACAAATGTAAAGGTATTTTCATATTTTTATAATATCATTTTTACCTTAAATTCCACTAATTATCTTTAATCGTGATTAATTAAACTTAAAAGTTACTATTCACCAAAAAATTATTTTAATCCCATTGAACCAAATTTTACGTCTTAATGACAACCATGTATGTCGTATTTTTGAAAATCAAATCACAGAAGTGGTAATTTTTCATTTAAACGAAAAAACAGTTTTTTAACTACCACTTAGTGGTTTCACTATTCATCAAAAATTGAAGTTTTTCAGAACAATGCCAAAATTTCACCCTAAGCTATAATTGATATTCCGAATTCAAAAATGATGTCTATTTTACAAAATTCCAAATATATAAGTTGCATTAATTAATTTTATAACTAATTCCCATTGTCACAAAAAATTGTGTGTTTTTAAGAAACAGTTTATATCAAAAGATTGACAATTGTTTATGTCCAATTTCAAAATGAAATTAATTATAATGAACACCATTGGATAAAATGGTAAAAATATTTTCTGATTATACTTTAAAACAACTAAATAGTATAATTTATCACTATAAATTATTTTGATTAAAAAAAAGTTGTTTTAATATTTTCATTATTCATGAAAAAATGGAAGTTCTTAGAAAATTAAAAAAAATCAACTTAGGATAATTTCGATATTCCGAATACAAAAATGAAGTCCATTTTGAAATATAAAATTTATATTATTTCAAAAAGTGGGTATTAATATTCATAACTACTACTTTGATTGGTCGCGGTGTGTTAGAATCTCGAACTTGGGTACAATGCAAGCTATTGCATTATTGAATGAGAAGCGTATCGTGAAAGCTTGGGGTGTTACATTATTCTTATAATTATATTTTTAATTATTTCATAATCATTAAACAATTTAAAAATTCCAAATTTAATCCCATGCTATTTGGAGAATCAGTTCAACTATCACATAGTTTTCAATAATATGATAAAAACCATTTAACATCACTTCAATCACCACCCCATCCCAAAAGTTAATTTATTTATTAATTTATCCATTATAAATTATTTGGGTACTCTAGGATTATTTCTAGGATACCATATAAAAGATATAGTCACAGTTCATAGGTTTTATCTGCATCAAGCATTGGGAACCAAAAAATAAATTACATACAACCATAGATCTATTTACTAAGAATCAAGAAAGAATTAATCATTGATGAGACATCCTAACTCTGAAATCATCCCAACTTCTATAGTTTCCCACACCATTACACAGAACATAATCTATCTCTCCACCACTAGCATCAACTATCACTACATCTTGGGCCCCAACCCATTTCTTATCAAATATTCTTACCACATCATATTAAAAACAAAACACCATAAGGATCTCTCATCCTAGAGAAAGAATACTTGGAAACAAAATTTTTTTCATTCTGGTAAACTCCTGGAGAAATATATTTTATAGAACCAAGTAATATAAGCCTCCCGTAATAAAAAAGGGCTCACTTCACTCCTAGAGTATTTATCTTTAGCATACAACTATTTTAATCCCCATATTGAATTAACTGGTTCATTATGAATAGATTTTTAGCAATAAGAAACCAATACTTATCAACTATCAATAACTATGGATAAATATAAATATTCTATTATCATTACATTCATATTCTATAAAAAAATTTGGAAGATAATTAATAAATTTTCATGCCTCTTAATTAATCACATAAATAAAAATTACATCTCAATATTATTTATTAGATTTTGATAAATTAAACATGCTAATAAAAACAACATCCACAACATATAAAAAGAACACTATCTATAAAAACAAGAGGCAACAACAATATAGTGGGAAACACATGAAATCAAAAAAACTCAAAACCACAAAAAAAATATTCCTTTAACATCGTATTGTTATATTTTTTAGGTTAATTTTACTAATACCCAAAATATTAAATCATGATAATCCCACTCTTTCACTTTAAATCAGATATAGGTAATGAATCACCTACCTCAAGAAGGAGCTTCAATAATTATTGTGAAAAACAATGCGGAAGAAATAAACTCTGATGTTTATCATAGAATATAATCAAAATGATCTATATTAGGCTAAAATCATTAGAAACCCAGAAGAAACAATGGGACAAGCTTCCATAACATGGTGAGAGAGAATGGAAAATAAATACAAGGGTAAAAAAAGGTAAAAACTCACCTTGAATCACTACATGTGGATTTCAAGAATATGGGTGTTTAATTCAATTGAAGGGGCTTTAAATTCCTTCAAAAACACTCTTTTATTCAACTATGGTTCTAGAGAGGAAAGGTGAATTATGGAAATCCCAATGGGATCCCAAAATTATAACTAAGATCGAAAAAAACCTTATTTATGGCATGACACACTAATTTCCGTTATGAATTTTTAAATTCAAAATATGGATAAATTCATTTAACATGTTCAGAAATATGGGGAAAACCTACTCACTCCATGAATTTCTAATTCACACAATGAATTATTTTTTGGGAGAATAACCAAATTCCACCATGAAATCATTAAATCCATAAAAACATTGTTTTGAATCACAACTCACACTGTGAAAGTTGATTTCACATCCCAAAATCCTTATGCAACCAGATTTATAGCTTCTGACCACTTTCTCCTATCTTAAACATGAAAATGGATAGATCTATAAAGATTAGGTCCTTCAAAAATCAATATAAACATAGAATTAAATTACTATCAACAAAAATTGAATAGATATTGATCCACCAACATTATCCAATTCAATTATAATGATTAGATTCATTTTACACTAAAGATTTTTTGGATCCTCTTAGTGTACAACCCTCTAGGATCCTTTCTCGATAGTGATATTTCCATCCCATGGAAAACAGAGAAATATTTATCAGCATACCATGGTTCCTAAAGAGAGAGAGATAATTTTTAGTAATTAAAATCTCTTATGAACACCATTGTGTAATATAATACCTTTTTCAACAGATATAATATCGATTGGGATGGATGCCCATGTTATAATCCCTTCTTGATTTATCTTTCTATAAATTTTCAAGATGACCTTTTTTATAGTCACCATAACCATGGATTTAACTAAGGAACTTTCATATTTTTTAAATGTCAAGATATATCTTCCTCCATAACTCATAAGGTAAAATACTCTCTTGATCATTCAATCAATATTTATATTAATCATGACATATTCAATGAAATCCAGTTCTCCATGAGCATGTATGTCAAGTTTTTTATCATGCAAAAAATTATTCCCTTCATAATATACATTAACAATGACATTATGTCCAAAGATCAATGTACACACTCTCATATAGTAATTTCTAATGAAATTTGTGATACATGGAATTCTAATGGAAGTCATATCCACATGGTCTCCCAATTTGGATATCATAATGTGTGAAATTCATGAGAATATGTCTCAATCATTATGATCCCCCAACACCTGATTATTAAACATTATCTATTTACTATTAGAAAGTTGTGTTTATACCATATGACATATCTTTGAGAATATTTTCATTGTATACCTAGTTTCTCATCATAACGGGGAACATTTATGACCTATCAATAAGAAAAATATTAGAAGGATATTACCACATAATGAAAATATTAGTATAAACAATATGTGATAACAAAAATCATCATTTATATATGGAACTGTATCCATTGAATGATAATCAAAAACACATATGATAAATTTATTTCAATGAAACCAAACCTAATATAATTTTATTTCATTTTCTTATTTAGATTATAATTTATCAAATTGTACATTTTAGATCATACATAGAATCTTCTCCAGATGAGTTGTTTGATTACTCAAAACATTATCCCATTGGTTTAGGATCTTGAACAGATATTTTCAATATGATAAATTGAGCACTAATTTTAATCATTTAATATCTAGTATATTTGTTTGATCACTCATACTCATTCTCAATTGTCATACATGAAATAATTCATGTATATAGAAAGGGTGGGAGGCCTGGAAAACTATTGTACCATAGCTCTTTCCAACTATAATATTTCAAAAAAATAATATACCTTGGTCTAAACTTTCATTTCATGTTAAATCTGGAAACTCTTTCCCATGGTGATATTTTCAAGAAGGCATGGTCCCCTACATCAAACATTTTTTCTTTCCTTTAATGGTCAATATAAATAACATGTTTCCTATGTATTAATGTAATGTGATTTTGAATTACCCATATATTCTTTATTATCTCTTCGAGATGTTATAATTTAAAAAAAAGTACATTTTCCACAATGTTATCCATATGTATTGGAATATATATATCTTCATATAGAACCATTTGGATACTTAATTGGATGTTATTGTTATAGTAACACTTCAAAAAAAGGATTTTATTATCCCAAAAACATTGGATTTCAAGTGAATAAGACATTATCAACATCCTAAAACATTTGGATAGTTCTTTCATTTTTTTCATTCATTGAATGATTATAAGTGATGCTATGATTTACCTTGACTTTAAGATCTAGTTTAAAACTCTTCCAAAACATTAGTATGAACATTAAATCCTGAGAAAATTAAATTATAAAATTATAAAATAGATCCATGACACTTCATAAATATAAATTATTCTAATATTTTGATGGTGTATATCATAAAAAATACATAAGTAATATTAATATTTTGTTAGGTGATCAAAAATAACCCATATTACATTATTTTTATTGAAAGTATTATAGAATAGAATAGAAATTTACGCCATGTTGGGTCCTCAATTTCATAAAGGAATGGTTATATTCTCTATAACACTATTGGGTAGTTGTATCTTAGGTTTCACTTGTTATAATACAAAACATAGTTTTATATAATAATCACTCCTTAGAATCATGTTCTCCCACCAAAAATTGCCTCAAATATTGTGACATGTGTTGTTATTATTTGAATTATTTAATATATTGGTATTTCAGAGACATTATATTGGAGAAAAATTTTACACAAATTTTAATTTTTTATTTTTTTATTAAGAGATATATCAATTTTTTAGGATTTTGAAAGAGTGTATTTGGAGGTTTTTAGATGATTAGAATATCCCATAGATGATTTTTTTAGTGTTTTTGAAATATAAAATTTATAGATGGTTGTGACAATAATGAAGGTTCTAGGGTACGTAGAGAAATTCTATGGGATGTGGATTTCAAAATTTTCATCACTTAAGCAATGTAATTTCATTATCTCGGATGATCCAAGCCCTGGTAGAGACTTGAGGATCTCATGTCAATTTAATAGGAACAAAATAATTAAATAAACATGTACATTGTTTGATTTAGTGACACATTAGATTACAGGTCATTGTTAGTGATTGTTTATTGAATGATTTGAAGATGAAATCATATAGATTTTACACAATGCTTCAAGAATCTATGAAAATATCGATCAATGAACTTTGGGTACTATCATGGAGCTCTAGTGATTCTTTTGACATCGCAATAATCACCTCGACTCTGTTACCATAATCAATGAAGTCATCCTTGGATCAATTTCTAGGATAGAGTCTTTATCTCTAAAGGTTTTGAGAAGATATATGATCTATCAATCCATTGTAATTAGTTTTCACAACCTGGAAATGAGCTCCTCATCTACTTATATAGTGGATGTTAAAAATACCTGGTTAGGGTTCCTGAACCCAGATATCTAACTTCTACTAAATAATTAATAACTAAATGACTATCATAAAATAACTACATCATAAAACCAATTCATTAACTTGACTCATAATTCCTGATAATATTAAATTAAGCTTGAATATTAAATATAATATTCATTCATATAATATTGTTCCATGAATTTACTTAAACACTTGTAAAAAAATTTAAAAAATAAATTCAACCAAATTTTTCTATACTTGAATAATAATTTATTTATTTATTTATCAGGGATCGAAAGAACTTAGACAACTCTCAGAACCCTTTGGTGGGGCATACCATATCATATATACCTCATCATTATAATAGGGAAGAATCTTGAGTGAACTATTGTGTGTGACCCTCTGTCCCCTTATCTAAATTTCAATTAATAATATTCACAAACCAAGAGCGGTATCTAAAAACCCATCATGGGCCCTAAAGAGATAAGGATTAATCATAGCGATGAAAACCAAACTATGAACACACACTGTGTAATATAATCGATTTATCATGCGATATTTCATAAAAAAGTATTAACACTTATGTCATATTCCATTTCTGATTTATTATTTACTAATATAACAAGATTGTTTTACCTTTGACTACTATGGACATGAATTTAATGAAGGCACTACCATCCTAGTCAACCATTCCATAGATATCACTTCCTTTATTTAGAAGTGAAAATTTCATATCTTCATCATTCAACCAATGTCATACCACCAATGACGCACCCAACACAAACTACCTCTTCATAACTTCATTGTCATGGTTTTTTCCATGCATCAAAGTACACAATAAAATATAACACATTGATAATGATATCAATCTAGGATACCAATACACATGTCCATACCTAGGAACTTCCAATGACACCCAAAACATGTTGTGTTCCTATTGGTGTTTCTGTAATCATGATATCTGCTACTAGAGATCACTAAGTGTGAAATTCATGAGAAGAAGTATCAATGATTACGATCCCCCAACACTTGATATCCTGACATCAGCTATGCCTGGTCAGTATGATGAATCTAGACCATAGGACATATATTTAATATTAATGTCATAGTATCTCAAGTTTATCATTATTTCATGGGAAATACTATAGTATTATGATATGGTAATTGATCTATATAAATTACAATTCAAATAGTGGATGCATTAATATAACCACCATTATACTAAGTGTACATCATGTAAAACACACGGTATCCATGATATAGTAATCGAAAATTACTGATCAAGTTGGTTTTAGGGAACTCATTATTACAACACTCCCAATTGTACTAGAACCAACTTGCTAACTAACATTTTTAACTCTCACATGATAAGATCATGTTTATTTAGTGTTATGGATTTAGTCATGGGACTACCATGTTTCCACCATGTAACAATTATATTTTCTGTAACTTCAATTCATAATTTATATTATTATAAAACATTAATTACTAGGTATAACTCTAAAAACTAAAAAAACATTTCATATTATATATTTCTTCTTTAGAAACCACTAAGACTGCAATGCAATTTGTATTTGTAGATATGGATAACACTGTCTTCTATAAGCATTTATTTATCATTAAATTATCCTAACTACGATATTATATCATTCAAGGAATACTAGTTTTGTCCTCATAAAACTAGTATCCATTCTTCTCTACATTCCTAGAATATACCTTTATTATTCCTTAATTACAATCAGATATTTTTGACTGCTTCCCATGTGGTTCTTTAGGTTATAATATATATTTTCTTATCATAAATTATATTTTGGAAATATGATTTCTTTTAAATTGCATGGAATATGTGATTGAACAATCGTAGAAGCATGTTAAATTAATCTTATCACATTAATATCTTTCCATGAGCCACACATGTCTTCCTATAGATATATATCCCATGTGACATTGGTAACAATTATCTCTCAAATTATTCCAACATGTATTTTTAATACATTTTCAGTATATGTATAGTTGACTGGGTATAAGAGACCATTTGATCTACCTTATTATATCACGTTCCCTATAACATAGGTTGCTACATTAAGTCAATCTCTTGAGAGATAATTTCCTTCTAGTCTTAACTAACTATAATACCAATAGTTGTTTTCCATATATTAGAAAACATATTTTTCTTAGAAACAATAATGATCCCACTTACCATTTATAGAAACATGGAAAAAATCATTTCAATTCAATATTCTATGTTCTTGTTGATTACATTAATCTTGAACTATATTTCATTCACTCCAATCCCTTATTGGTATTCTATGGTGTTATCATCCCTTTTTGGTTGCATCATATATATGCCTTCCAAGATTGGTGGTCTTGACATCAAATTATCAATAAAAATGATCACATAAAGTGTCTATGACAAGTAAAATTCTATTAGATTTAATCATAAACAATTGTTATAACCAATCAAGCGTTATTGGTACCAGACATATAGCACCTACGTATAGCGTTACATGAATACCACCATAGTATTCAAGATAATAAGCCCATGTATATTGATACATTGAATCCACTTATCTTTTTAGTCTTATTTTATTTCCATATACTGCATACTTGTTTTATTTATTATTCCAAATAATAATGTATCACCATCCATTATGGTAAAAAATACCATGGTTTTGAAATTCCTATACAGTAGGTTTCATTGGAATTTCACTTTTTCATAGGCTCTTGTGGAACTTGTTACTATGCCAACTTCTTGTGAATCTACATCATTTACAAAACCCAATTCAATCTTTTTCCCACTATCTCAAGTAGAGATTTTTGATCTTTTCTTGAAATATAGTCTATCACTTGAATATAACTATTATATTATAGGGATTTCAATAATATCCAATATGAACATTAGTATTTTAATTGAGATGTATATTTTTTTTGTGATGTAGGTTTGTTTATATTCTTAATCGACTCTTTACACCCAAACACAATGTTCTTATGAAATAATGAATTTTAATCATATTATAGCACATATTATATCCATTTTTTATAATAGTTGGAATGTTTTTATGGGGAAATGTATTTATTTGTGATGCATATCTTGAAAATAATGGAAGTTTTTTAAATGGATATAAGTTGAAACATTTATACTCCATTTACATACAACATGGTTCTGATGTCAATAAGGAATTTTGTGTTTAAGAATTATTCCACACTATATTTTCTTTATCAATGTTAACATGTAAGACTAATCATTGATCCTCCATATTAGTATCATTTATTTGGTGTGGATAAGGTAACGTGATTTTAGTAATTATTCCATACTACATTATATTGGTCAATGAATTCTTAAACAAGAAATCATTTGGCACACCAGCTCAAAGCATCTCATATATTTTTACTATACATATATTATACTTCAATTTAACATTACGTAAGAAAACAAAAAGGAATATTATGGAGTATATTTACCACTATCTTACCCTTGAAATAGTTTACACTCTCTAGATGATCTAATTATTACTGTTTTATGACTTAACTTTATTTATATAGGTTTCTTTTCTAACATCTAAGTACATAAAATGCATTGATAATAACTAAGGTCTCTTAATCTGAAGAGTCTAAACCCATACTAGGTATATCCTTGAAAATTGATTTTTTTCATGATAAAGTATTTTATTTCCACTACTCTGTATATAAGGCTTACATTTTTTATATTCAATAGGTATTGACAATGATTCAATAATTACTAAATTATTGGTTAAGTATTAAATACCACTAACAACATTCATTCCTAAAATGTAATAATGTCTCCTTGTGTCCAAAGGAAGCATGAGATTAATGTTTTGATAATTTTTAAAAAAAGTTCAGCTAAAACCATTTACTTTGAAATTTGATGTTGTGTGTTTCTCACCACTAACATAGAAACCACCATTTCTTATCTTCTTATAGAACACACCTTAAAACTTGTAACATTTGCATTACTTACCTGGTTACATTATTATGATACACATGTGTGATAATAATATTGTATTTAATACCCCATAATTGTGAAAGAAGCATTACTTATAATTGATTAATATATTTAAGGAAGTGATGAATTTCTTCCTTTATTCAGATTATATAATTTAAACTTTCATATATTTTATTTCATGATATGAAAAGAAAATATCCACTTATTCGATAACCAACCTCTTTGCATTGAAGGACATTGAGAAGGTGTCTTTGTTGTCACACTTTCCATTGTCCTTTTCGCCATATATTTTAATCTTCTTCACTATAATAACTAAATATTATACTATCTTTATGTTATTATATACTTAGTGAACTTTTACCTAAAGGTAATGAGGTGTTTTCCCCATTTACTATTTATTTTTTAATCTTAAATTAAAATATAGTACATGGGTGAAAATTATATAAGTATGGAATTTATTGAAATATTATGATCAATCTTTCAATATACACATATGTAGTATAATCATCACCTAATTCATATTTGCGCTTCTCTTTCTCTTCACAAGCTTCTCGAAGATGAGACAACATGTGTAACCATCCATGTCCATATATAGTATCCAAAAATCACATCTAATGTTGTTGATAGAATCATGAAATAACAATCATATGTGTCATACATGAGTCTCATATAATTATTTTTCTCATCCTCTCTTCCTGAGATGACCTAATAGGTAATAGGGACACTGGCACCTTGAATTCCCAATATCATAGTATGTTTCACAAGCACCTAAACTACTCATGGAATTTTATACTAGTTTGGACATTTATTTTTTCCAAAATTAATCACAGTATTTATATATGGAATTACCTTCCATTTTCTATAAAAATAATACTACGAGATTATTACTTTTATATTGATTACTGATTAGACATTACCAATTATTTATATCATCAAATGTCTCCCATGATTTTATAAAACTCTAGAAACTCAATGTACTAGAATCTAAATAATTTGTTTCTTCAGTATTATAGTGGAAAAGATCATTGATCCTCCACTCATAGTCTACAATATTTGGATACACCACTACATATAGAGTCCAAGGAAGTAATTTTACTGGCTAACTACATTAAATTTTATCTCCTTGATCTTTTCAGTGAAGTCCCAACATTTAAAGTCATAAATATTATTTACTCAATGCTTTCCTCTAAAGTTGAAAAAAGATATATTTGGATACTTATTTTATACTAAATTCTATTAATTTAACCCATCATTCTCATAAGAACTCCCAGGTAGTAGGAAGAACCCTTGCATTTGGCTGATTGAGCACCCCATACACCATGTTTTGTTCAAATTCAAATGATGGAAGGCGTATGAGACAAAATATTTCATTGGGTTTTTTATATTTTTTGATGAATGTAATCCATGTCTATTAATCTATCCATACTATATTTTCATGATCACATCTAAACATTAATAGAAAAAAAATATTCATTTCATATTTATGCATTTTATCTATTTATTATTTTATGTGTTCTTATAGTAAATAATCACCTGCATAAAATAATAAAAAAATAATAAAAGAAAAAATTACCTAACTGGTCAATAGAATCTAATAATGGTTGATCCATTTAAACTTAATGGATAAAACGTGACCTAGGTTTATCATACCTAATTCTAAGCTTAACTCCTGATGCAGCTCGTCCCCTTTCAGTATGTCCACCACTCATCTATGTTATCACCTTGTCTAGGTGGGTTCAGTGCTTTACAGTTTCATTATCAAATGTACAAATATATACATTTGTGTAGGGAAGTGGATCTCACGAGTGCAATAAACAACTAATAATACAGATGTGCATGCCCTTATACATATTGAATTAAAATTAATGACAGACAGGCCACCTTAAATTAACTACTTATTACAGACATCACATGAAATAATAAATAATTAAATGAAAATAACCAGACATACATGGGTTCGATTAACTGCTCAAGACTAGTCAGTATGAAAATTAAATGTTTGAGAAAACTAAATTTTAATAAATATAAATTTGAGAGCTATTAAATATAAATTAAATGAATTATACAATTCAAATCATTTACTTGCTTCGGTCCAAAAATTAATTTAATTTTATACACCAAAAATTAAATTAATCAATTGATTTAATTTAAAACCAAAATTAATTTAATTAATTTAAATAAAAAAAGATTATCATTTTAAACTGATAATTTAATATTTAATTAATTTTGTTTAATAATAAAATTTTACTAAATTCCTACCCAAACCCATTATGGGTCTAGCCGAACCCATGTAGACTAAGGCATTTTTGGGTGAGTAAGACTTTGTGCAATGTATTTTCTGGTTGGGAAACACGTTTTGATCTATTTACGTTCATTATAGAATGGTTATTCTTGTAGAGGTCAAATCTGTGATGTAACCACGGATCAAGGGAATCCAAATGGATTACCTCGCTAGATATGGTGGTAATCCAAACTAGTATCAGGAAGCGGAGGCTCATCTGGGAAAGAAGTACCAAAGAAGGATAGTTTTCATGCTTTTTTTGCAAGAGGGAATGTCGGGGAAGTGGAGGAGTGTCAGCAAATGTAGCCATTCAATGGGGTTTGATGAGGTAGGGTGGCAGGACTGGGGTGGGAACCATAACTCAGGCAGCGAATCCGCTTCACATGAGTGAGGAGACCGTGTGGTAGGTCCATCCATTACTGAGGTGGTGAGAGGGAACCTAAGGGTGTCGACTTGATTTAAGGATGAGAGGCTCTCACCTGTGACTGGACGGAAGGCCTCAGCTGATTTTTCACTGTGAGTGGTCATTGGAAAGCTTCAAAAGAGGTGGTCTCCTAGTAGTGCCAGTAATATAAAAGGCCTAGACAAATGAGTCAAGCCCAGATCTTCCCATGCCAGTGAGTGTTGTCAAGAAAGAAAAGCTTCCAAGGAGGGGAAGAAAACTCGTGACCATGGTGGCGCTCCAGTGTGTGAAGTAAGAGGTTGGATCGAGGGAGGTCTTGCATGGGCAGACGACCTAAGTAGTGTCGAGTTAGCCACGGGTGGGTGTTCACCATGGAAGAGAAAAATTGGAATCCAATTTAATTAACTTAAATGAAATACTTCCATAAGAATCCAATTTCAAATCCAAGCCCATATTTATTTTTATTTTTTTGATTGTGGATTAACAAAGGCTATGATTTTATACTTTTGATAAATACATTTTTTTTAATTTACCTTTTATTATTTTTGTTTCTTTGAGAATCCAATATACACAAACTTTCATTTTTGATATTTCTTCCATTGGAAGCATTTATATACACCCTTTTTTTGTTTTTCAAAGCATCCTTTAGAAGCAACTCTCACGAGGTAAAATAATCCCGGCCAATGAAGTTCTGGCCATTTGATATCGACAGCAATTAGATTGAAAATCATGGGTTTACCAAAACTTGTCTCAAATTGTAAAATGAAAAAATAATATAATTATATTGTTCATTACATTTAGACCGACAACAACTATTTTTTTAATACATACCAAAAATTTTGGATGGCCATAACATTGCCATCTAGAATTAGATCAACGCATAGTATGTTCTATTGGGAATGATTTAATGCAATTTACTTAATTTAATTCAAATTAATTTTTTCTTGGCTTGAAAAATTTACATGATTGATCTGATACCAATTTAAGTTATTGGGGCGTGAAGTGGAAGCCGATGGGGCTGGTATTTTAAAATTTTCATCACCTAAATGACATAACTTCTTCCTCTCTGGTGATTCGATCCTGGTAGATGATTGAGGATATCGTTTGAATTTAATAAGAAAAAATAAATAAATAAACATGTACCTAGTTTGATTCGGTGGCACGTTTGATTGTCCCTCATAATTGGAAATAATTTCTTGAAGGATATGAAGTCTAACCCCTATAGATAATCCACACATGATTCAAGAATATGTCTAAATTTAAATCGTTGAATTTTAGGTGCTAGAATAGAGCTCTAATGATTCTTTCAACATCACAAGGATCGCCTCGTCTATGTTCCTACAATCTATGAGGACGTCCTTGGATCAATTTCTTCGATAGAGTTTTTATCTCTCAAGGATTTGGAAAGAAAGAGAAGTTCTCAATCCATTGGAATGAGTTTTCACCACCTAGAAAATACATCCCCATCTACTTATAAAGAAGATGTACAAAATACCCAGTTAGGGTTATCAGTCCCATATATCTAACAACCACTAAAAAGTAATAAATAACTGATTTTGATGATATGACTACATCGTAAATAATATTTATTATTTATCACATACTTGTAATATATATTAAATATATTATATGACAAACCAGAGTGATTAATTGCACCCAAAATTCCTGCTAATATTAAATGAACCATGAATATTAAATATAATATTTTTCCATATAATATTATTCCTTATATATACTTAAACACTTGTAAATAATTTTAATAAATAATTTCAACCAAAATATTTTATACTCAAAAAAATGAATTTGTTTATTTTTCATTGATCGAGAGAACTTGGAAAACACTCGAACCCTTATGGTGGGGCCCATCATGTCCTATATACCTATTCATTAAAATAAGGCAGAATATTGAGTGGGTTATTATGTGTGAGCCTCTAAGAAATTATCTAAATAGTATTAAATAATATTCACATGCCAAGATAAGAATATAGTGACCCATCATGGACATTAAAGAGATAAGAAGTATTCATAGCAAATACAACAAATTTACGAGCACAGACTATGTAATATAATATCGTTGTCATACAATATCTCATAAATTTGGACACAAACTTCTATCATCATCCTTTCTGGATTTATTATTTGTTTATATAACTAGATAGGTTTACCTTCAACTACCATGGCCATGGATTTAATAAATGTATTACCATCCTGATCAAACAGACCAGAGATATCACTTTCTCAACTCAGAATTGAAAAATTCTATCTTGATAATTTAATGAATGTCATACCACTAATGACACACCCAACACAAACTAAATTTTCATGAATTCATTGCCATGGTTTTCTCCTTTCATCAAATTATGTGATCAAATGGAATATATTGATCATGATCTCAAGTCTAGAGACCAATACACATGTCCATAGATGGCAATATCCAATGAAACCCAAAAAATGTGGTGTTCTTATTAGAATGTATGTCCTTATTATCTCAATTACTAGATATCACTAAGTGAGAACTTTGTGAGAAGATTTCTCAATTCTTATGATCCCACAGAACCTAATATTTTCACATCAACTACGTCTAGTCAATATGATGTATCTATCCCATAGGAAATATATTTTAGATTAATGTCATAGTATCTCAAGGTTCTCATTATATCTCGGTAACTACAATGACCTTTTTTTATAAAACTAATCTATAGAAATTGCCATTTAAATAGTGAACTTGAAAATATAAACACCATTATAGTAAGTGTGCATCATGTATAAATCTTTGTATCCATGATATGGTAATCAAAAAGTACTGATCAATTTGGGACAAGGGAACCCATTATTACTGAAAGTAATCCACTGAGTTACTGGTATATTGTAACTAGATATCTAGTGAGTTTCCCAGTGGGGAAGTACCTATAGGATGACCACCATGTGTCCATTGGATATCCACAAGGTTCTTAGTGGAACCTGATCTGGTTTTTTGTTGGGGTAAAAATTTTTATTTGGGAGTTTATATTTTTAACACCTCTTCTAGGTTCTTTAGGACAGATTAGCTAGGTTGAGGTAGAAACCCTCTATTTTTCTCTCATTCATCCTTCTCTTACCTACCTTTAATTTTAGCAGTTTAGAGTGATGTTAGGAAACTTGGACAAGGTAAATCTCCTCCTTTATCCTACCTTCCCTCTTCTTCTATTCTCTTCTTTGATTTATTCTACTATGCTAGGGATTTTGGAATCTGATTCCATCAAAGCATGGTGGAATCACTTCTATTGAAAGGAATTTCACATTTATTACTGTGAGGAGGATGAATAAGGTTAGGTATATTTCATAGACCACTACTTAGATCTCGGTTGTTTGTTTGGTGGATTATTTTCGGGAATTATTTTTCTTTGGTCTAAAATGAGTATTTTCTAGGTTATAGAATTTATGTATTTTTCTTCTGGGGTTGTAGAGAGTCCATTGAGAGGTTTTTATTAGTGTTTTGGTTTTTTTGGATTTAATTGTTTATAGTTATTTTTACTATTTATAGGAAGCCACTTTACGGTCATTAAATTAGGATGTCTTTCTAATTGATTATTCTTGTGGGTGGTATCAACCCTACATAGGTTTAATTGGGTTTTTATGGTGTTTTCTTTATCACTATTATTTCTAAATATTAATAAAATTTAAATTATTATTTTTTTCAAATATAAATCGAATGTTTTGAAAATAAAATTTCCATACTAAACTGAATTTTTATTTTATAGTAATGTTAATCTAGTATATTTAATTATCATTTTTTTTCATACATTTCAAATTTATATAGTGTTATCATATGAATTATTAATAAATTGATAAATCCTATGTTATTATTATTCATGTTAAAAAAATTAGGTAAATTGGTTATTTTTTTAATTTTGTTTAAAAGGTTTGGTACTTGATTGAGTTTATAATTATGGAATCTTATATATCTTTGCTTATTTATGGAATTCAGCACATGATCTATGAGTGATTCTAGAACCATGTTTCATTAGTATTTATTATTCTTATTTAATCATGTTTTAAAAAGTTCTATATTATAATAAATAGAGTAAATCATTACTTTCTATAGGAAACAAAATTGAATTATATATTAAAAAGAAACACTAATATTTTTGTTAAGATGTTTCATCGGTGATGATGTAATAGTAGGGTTTGATGAATAGTAGGTAAATAATTTATAATCTTAATATTAATATATTTTATCATTAATAAATCATTTATTAAATTGTAGTTTCTTTTAATTTCACGAAACTTTTCTCAAGGTATGGGTAATTGGGGTAATAGTTTATGTGTGGGTAATTAGTTTAAAAAATTATTCTACCACTTAACTTGGGATAACATATATGGATCAAAATTCTTTTGAGGTGTGATTATTTATCATGTTTTTTTATTTCCACTCTTCTTCCTCTTTCCTAAACATTTATGGTCGAATATTACCTTGAATTTTTATTTGGTGGTTGTTACGTATTATTGGGTTTGATTCTTGTGTTAGTTGGGATTTATATTTCTCAGTATTTTTTGGTTTTGGACTTGGGTTCTCTATTACCTATTTCGTTATATTATGGTTTTTTAATTTTTGGATAATTTATGTGAGTGATATTATGGTTGTGTAAAAGGGTTTGGGACCTTGAAAATTCTATGGGTTGTGAGATGTTATACTAGTAATGATATTTAGGGGATACCATTGTGATCCTAGAGTTTGTTTGAGGTTTGTGTTTTCAAGATACTTCATTTATGCTTAATGGTTTAAGGGTGGGGGCTTTATGTTAATAACAAATTGAGTGATATGATTCATGGAGGGGTGTAGTGAATAGTCACTTTAAATTAGAAATTATATTTATAGATTACTTGGGTGTAGAGGTTCATTTTGTGTCAAGTAATTGTATTTTATTGTGAGATTATTTTAAGAGTTATTTTGGGAGACATAAGGTGGATTGGAATGCATAATATTATAATAATAAAGTGGTTTTATTTGGAAATAATTTTATCAAACTATTTCATTTCAAAATGAAAAGGATTATCCTTTTAATATATAATGTGATGGTTTATATATTATTTTGATTTTATTCATGAATTATATCATTTTGTTATTAATATTCATTATATATGGGTTTTTTCTATTGTTGTATGATTGTGTAAGATGGTTTAATTTTTTTACCTATGGAAGGGGTGGTATCCCACCATGAGGTCGGTGTATTCACTGGTAGTTTTGTAAATTAATTATATGGGTTATTAATCTTTTCATGAGGTATACTAATAATTCAATATGAAGTTATTCCTCCTCCTATAGATTATGTTTTTATAAGAAGTTATTTTTTCTCCTATGAGATATTTGTTTGTGTGTCAGTTTGTGTGGTTATTTTCCCTCTTATATGAGTGGATTTATACACACACACACACAGAGAGATATATATATATATATATATATATTTGTGTTTGTGTGTGTGTGTTAATGTTCCTCATTTAGAGTATGTATAGTTTATTCATATGGGATTCCAATATTGGTCTCAACGAAGGTCTGCATCCTCCAAGTATTACTAGAGGTTTTGTTCATTACTTTTAGCATTACTCATCCTGGAAGTATAGGAAGAGTGTATTGTTATTTTTTGATAGATACTTTGGGTGATATATTTTAATATTTACTAGATAATATTATTTCAGATATTAGATTGATATATATATATATATATTTGTGTGTTTTTTTGTGCGTGTGTGTGCGTGTGTGTAAATTCCATGGACATACACACATGTATACACCTTATAGTTTTTATAAATAAAATTATATTTTTTATCACTTAGTTAGGATTTACTTATTAATATAAATCTCACAATATATGTCTGGTGTATAAGAATAGAATAGTATTCTATATCAATTTTTCATAGAAAAAAAAGAATGAGTAGGTTGGATTCGTTTTTTGATGATTTTGTGTAAACATATTTAAACAGCTTTTAAATGTAATGATTGATGTTTTTTTCTTCATGGAAATCAATGAAAGTTGTTTAAGGATAAATAAAAACTCTTTAAATTTGATTATAGGGACTTAGATAAGATCAAAGGTTTCATAAAAGGGTTTTGTGAGTTTTAGTGAAGCCTTCTAGTGGATGTAGTTAAGTAAAAATGTATTTAGAATAGTCATTTCAAGGACTTTGTAAAAGTCACTATGTTTGGAAGAGTATAATTCATGAATTCCTAAGATTCATTTTGATTCCTACATGAAAATGTTGAAAAGGCATAGGTTCTTGGAATAGTAACTCAGTGTGGAAGAGTAACCTTGGAAGAGTAAATTCGGAAGGGTACCAAATTTCAGAAATTTATTTTTGAAGATTTAGATGATATGAAAGTAAGATACTAGTTCTATGTAAGATGAGATTTCATATGATAGTAGACATCATATGAAGTTTTTATTCATATAATAAGAATATATAATAAGATTAGATAGAGAGTAAGGGAATTTGGGGTGGAAGAAGAGTGGTTAATAAACCCTACAATCCTATATGAAAACCAGTATCAAATCTAGTTGGGGGAGTATTTCTAAAGTAATTGTAGAAGTACTATAATGGTACTGTAGAATCTGAAATATTCACTTGATTTCAGCTTTCAGGAAACTAGTTAAGGCCTGTGATCAATAAGGCCCTTAATTAATCCAATTCAATTGGGTCATAGGGCTTCTAAGATATATATAAGGCTAGGAACCTCATACTGAAGTAGTACCTAATTGGTGGGAAGAAGATAATGGAAAGGTGGGAACTGATAATCAGTTTCATGTAGAGGTTTATTCTTGGAACGACTAGCACACACCACTTCAATACCCAATAATGGGAGGTAGTGATGGCTAACTAAAAATGTGATATTAAGAATACAATATAGAGTGATAGATACAGGATATAAAGAAAAGTGTTGTTTCAGTGTGGGGTCTTTGGGATTGGGCCACCATGTCATGTCTTGGCCTACATGTTTCTAAACCAACAGTTGATGTATTGTCTTAGTACCAATGGTCTTCTAAATCATGTAAGGGTTCCCTCTTGACCCAGCTAAAAAAGGGATTATCTAGAAATAAAATAAAATATAAGGCCTTCAGGCCAGTCCATCCTAGTCTTTAAGGTAGTTGTGTAATAAAATCTACTCATGTGATATAAAATAAAATATGTGAAATCAGATAACATGTCTTATCTACATAATCTGAGGATTCAACATAATTAGTATTCCATGTAATAAGTGGTGTTTTATAAGATGCCTCCATGTAATATGAAGGGATCAAATAAGATATGTGAAGCGCATATGATATGAGGCTTCATAAGATATGTTGTTTCTTATAAAATGAATGATCTTTTATGATACTGGGAAATATAAGAAAATTAAAATTTTTGTAGGTGAATTAATTCAAATGATACAGACATGAAACTTTTATGGATTTAATCACCATAATCATTCATGTTGATAGTGATTCAAGATGGTTTTTCTAGCATCAAACTGAAGGTGATGTTTTGTGATGAAATGAGAGTTTTGTACCACAATCTATAGTGACACATCACAATTCATGAGTCTACACATATGTGGTATAATTTTAAAATAATTTAGGATGTAGATTTTATTAATAAGAGGATGTGATAATTTAAATTTTTCTTTAATAGTAAATAAGTATAAGTCTTAAGAAGATTAAAAGGTTATACCTTGACTAAATTCAAATAAGTTTAAATGATGAAATATTCCACTATCAAATATCATGGAATTTCTATAATACTTTATGCAAATATTATTCACGATTCTATGAATATTAAATTAGTATTTAATGAAAAAGAAAGTGAGACTCTTTGAGAGTACCCAGTACTAAACTTGAGTAAAGAATAACTACTGGGTATCTTAGTATAAGTATCTAACTACATCTATGAAACCCTACACATTAAAGAATAAGGATAAGGAATTATATGTTCTTACTAAATTATTAAAGCTAAGAAGTAAAAGTGAGAAGAATTATTTTATCCAACAAGTAGCGAGGTTCATGATCATGTTCTGTAGAATACCCAAATATAAATAATTAAATAAAATATAGTTATCACACTACTGCCCCATGATACATAGGGAGTTTAATACCTGATCGTGCGAGTTTAATGAAGGATCCCATAATAATCCATATATCTAATACATTTTATTTCCTTATTTTTAAATTAAATATCCATTGAATAAAATCTCAAGAATCTATAGGTTAAGTGTCTTTGGAAAATTAGATTCATAAAAAATAAACATAAAAATAAAAATGACATCATTATTTCAAAACATTATAATGTGGCCTTAGAATCCTTTGATCTCTTAATACTCCACAAAATACCATGGGGACATACAAAAGAAAGGGTTGATCTATAAAGCCGAGTAAGGGATCAATCAAAGTAAACATGATACATTTGATACAAAATGAATATAATTATTTCATAAAATATAATAGTATCATGTAATTTAAAATATGATATCATATGATCTTGTCATAAAAGGAATGTGAAAACAACATAAAATATGAAATTTTAAGAAAAAAATAAATGCCCATTTCCAAGACAATACAGCCTAGTGTGATGGGTTAACCACTTATGCATGATACATGGTATATCATGATATGAAAACATTACCCAACACATCGGTGTAATTCCCTTATATTTTATAATATATTTATATTTAAATAAATTAAATTTCATTGATAGATTGTGTTACATGCAACGGTGAGTTCAAATAGACAAGGATATACTATTAAAATATTATTATTTATTCTGATAATTATCATATAGCCATTGGATTGGTGGGTATGAATAGGACTAAATAAATTATGATAAAATTATAGTTTACATATGTATAAAATGAATTACTTGATTATCAATTAATTAGAAATTGAAATAAAAAACATTTGAAAATAAATGAGATGTTATTCTGAAAAACTGTTTTTATGCATGCAATGTGTTTTTATCATAATAAATTAAACTAATCGCTATTGGAAAATTATTTTATTAAAATTAATATATTATATATTAAATATGATGTTTTAATGTTAATATAATGTTTTTGTAGGCATGGTATATGAATAAATCCAGTTTTATTCATAAAAATCTATTTTTTTCTAAAAAAAATTCAACCATGTCTTTTTACACTTATTTTAAAATGAATTTCCCTAAATTAAATAAATTGAATTGTGAAAAATGGAATCGATATTTGGAATCAGGATTTCATATTTTTTAAATAGTTCTCTCTTATTTTTTAGTCATTATGAATAGTATCTTTGAAAAAAATTATCACTTTAGTAAAGGGTAAATCTAGTTAAACTAGAATAAAATTAATATTAAGGTCTCCTTTATTCATATTAATTCATACATGATGAATTTACTTATAAAATTATAACCTTAGGCTCTAAATGTAATTGTTTAAGGGACTCTTGTCCATGAAAATGACATAGACGTCATTTAAAGCAATAAAAAACACAAAATGTCACTCTCTTTTAAATATCTCTTATGTGTTCAAATTGGCACAAAATGATGTTGTGAATGAATAAAAATGTTTATTTTTAGAACAATGAAACTATATTAATGATGTAAATTTATTTATAATTTTTATTAATTATATATTTATCTTAAATTTTTTATGCAGCATCGACATAGCATTTCTCCAGTTAACTAAAAATAAAATTAATGATTTTTAAAATATTAAGATCGGTATAATTTGAGTAGGATATAGTGTTAAATTAATATTATAGACTCATATTAAAACTTTTTGATGCGTTAATGTTTTATATTCTAATTACATCTTTGTCTTGGTACTTTTAAAGTAAATTAACTGATTGGTGTCAAAAATGACATTGTTGATATTTTATGAAAATGATAATTTATTAAATTAATTAAACACATATTAAAATTGAAATAGTATTGGGTGGATAATATATGGTCTAAACTTTCATCCATCGTCATTTATGAGACAATTTTAACCTTATAAGTACAATTATAACCCTTTGAGAGTGAGAAAGATGTTATCACGGTTAAGGTTAAAATAAGTTAACTATGGGGTTAAAACAAAATATAATTTTTAAAACACCACTTATACCTATATAAATTTTATTTTTTTACGGTATATCTACCTCATACTATCCCATCTTTGAATATCTTCCCATTTGTAAGCACTTTTCTTGAAAATTACTTTGTTAAATTTTTTTCTTTTAAGAAATTTTAAGTGTGTCCTCTCCCCCACCTATAAAAGGAAACTCATCCCCTATATTATTTACACCATTTTTAGATTTATATTTATACAAAAATAATAATAAATTATCTTGTCAACATCATTATCCACATTCTAGAGTTTCATTTTCCCAAAATATCGGCCCTAGGATCCTTAAGAATAGATATAAAGGAGTTATTTCAAAGAAGTGGTAATCGCATTAACTGATAAATTTCTTTTTAATTATTATTTTACCTCACTTAAATATATGGTATTTGTAGCATCCCATTTTTTAAAATTAAACACTTTGTTTTATAGCGTACATGATACGACACGTATAGCTTAAATGAAAAACTAAATATTATTATCTAAATGTTACCATTATAACATAGTTGTTAGAATTGTGGGAATGAATAGAATTAACTGAATTATAAAAATATATTTTAAAATTTTAAATATAAATAATTATTTTGTGAAAATTTGTTTATAAGTTAAGATAAACCCCTTTTTAAAATAAAATAATTTTTTTCTAAAAAACTATTTAAATGCACACAAGTGTGATTTATATAAAAAAACAAATCTCACTTTTTTGGATTATATTAATGAAATGTATATATATATATAATATATTCAATAAATTTTTTAACATTCATCCTTTTTTTTCTAGACATAATACGAGAATAAGTCCAATTTTACACATAAAAGATGTATTTTTATAAAAAGACTGTTTTACTGCCTTTTAATGATGAATTTGTTTTAAATATAGTTTATGACACTTTTATAAATTATATTTTACAAATTAAAATTCTTATTTGAAATTTAAATATCAAAATTTACTTTGATTGAAATTTTATTATTTTTCTGATAAGTTTCATGTTTTCTTAAATAGTAAAAAATACTGAATTTTAATTGAAAAAAGATATTTTTTCTAAATAATTTATAGTGTTAGATTATACATTTGATTTTATTAAAGTATAATATGATCTGTTTTATATAATTTAATATAATTTATTTCATTATAATCAATATCATATTGAATTTATAAATAAAAACATTTTAATCTTTTGAACTTTTTCACTTTAAAAACTTGTCTTTTTATTCTGTCTATGGGCTTAATTTCAAATTAATATTACCCAATTATATTTTTAAAATTTTTAAAAATGGATTTTATATTTTTAATTATAAGGTTCAAATTTAATAAATACGTCCATTTTATTTTTTGAGAATATGAATAGTAACTTCTAAATTTTTTTAATTCCCACAGTTAAGGGTAAATTGGGTAATTAAGGGTAAAAGTAATATTTTAAATATTTTAAAATTACCCTAATACTTGTCTTAATTTTATTACATGGGTTATGTTTGACAAAAATCATCCTTGGGTCGATTTTATGAGCTCTGGGATCCACTTTGATGACTTTAAGCCATTAATAGTATTTTATTATAAGGAAAGTCAAATATGTAATACTCATGTTTTTAATAAGTATTACATTTTTAATATGTAGTCATTCAGAATATATCTTCAACTATAAATATTAATTTTAAATCTAAATTTTTTATCTTCATCATGACACTTTTTAAAATTTTCAGGGAATAAATAATTAAATTAAAGACTTCAATATTGATGATGCGGTAATTGTTTAATTAATAAAAATATCAAATAAATGTTCTTAAAAATATTGAAATATATATATTTTTATATAGTTAATTTCATCCATTAATTTTATAGATTTCCTATACGTATTAGATATTTATTATAGTTTTTTGTTGAAATACATCATGTGGTTTTTATTTTTTATGAAAACGTCAAGTAATGAATAGTATCAAAATTGACAATAATGATATTTCAAAATAAATTATATTTTAATAATTTATATAAAATTTTAAAAAACTAGAATTCAGGAAATTATAGGGATAATATTTAAAATTTTATAAATGATCCATTCATGGTTTTTTAGAAATTTATAGTCACTATATTAACCATCAAAGAGTAAAACATCTTATTCTCACGGTAAGAGTTAAAGCGATTAAATAATGGTTAAAGACAAAAGATTAGGGTAATAATGTGACCTAAAATTGACTAAAAATTATTTTTTGAGAATATTTCAACCCATCCTTATATTATATTACAAATAACTCACTTTCGGTCCATTTTAAATTGAAAATTAATTTATATTAATTTAATATGTTGAGATTTTCCAAGAGTTCCCATCACCACAATTATAAGAGGTAACCTCCTCCCTCACTTATTCACAACACATTTATCCTTTTAGATTGCCCACATCCTTCCCATTTATCTTCCCAAAATATTTATACAATTTCTGGAGATCTTATTCTTCTACAGATACCAACCCTATATACCTTAAGAAGAGATCCAAAAAAATTCCTCCCAAGAAGAGGTAATCATTTTTTATTAACTCATTCAAGTTCATTTCTTTTTTTTACTTACTCTTTATTTGTTTTTTCTGTTAAAAAGTAATAAATACATTATAATATATATTATTATATGTTATTATGATTATGGGAAAACCATATTCCAAATTTTATCCATCCTATGAAAAACTAAAGCACCACATGTGCGTACATACAGTTTACCGTCTCCACACCATCGGGTAGTCTATTTTTAATCACCACATTACTTGTATGGGTATAATAATGGAAAAATGGATATAAATATATATATATATATATATATATATTAAATATGATATTATTCTTTATAATTAATAAATCATCCAAATCTTTATCATTTCACTATTAAGGTAATGATATTGCCGCATGTGTGTGTGTATGGTTTACCGTCTCCACAATACGATTTGACTCATTTTCCATGTTATTCATTCAATAATGATTATAAAAATTTATATAATGAATAAATATGATATATATATGAACTTAACATTATTATATATATCAAGTAAATATATCCTATTCATAATATAGAGGACTTACACAAAAAAACATGCATAGAAAAATAAAGCATTTAACACTTGAAATAAGGGTAATGAAAAAATATTATATACAAAATGATATAATAAGATCGTATATGATATCATAAATATGGATATGGTTATGGTATAAATTAATATCTTACTTTAAACTATTATACATGAGGTTAAATCATGTTCAACTGAAGTAAAGTTCAAGGTAATGGATTATTTCACAATCTGAATATTATTTAAGATTGTTTATTTGTAATTATCCACTTGGGAATTTTTTTTCTTTCATGTCCATGTTTTCTAAAAAAATCAAAAATATTTTTACTATTACCATATTTATTTTTAATTTTTTTACTCATGTTTATCTTTTTCAAAAATCGCTTGAAGGGGAAAAAAAATCATTTTCTAAAGGATGTATTATTTGAATTTTTTGACAAAATATTATAGATGGAATGTTTTTTAACTTATGCAGCATGATAATATTTTTCTATAATTATTATTCCTTAATGTTTTGAAGATTACTTTATAAGTTTATAGGGTTATTTTCAAAGAAAAAAATTTCTTTTATAATTTTCTGAATATTTAAATAAATGATTTCAATGTAAAAAAAGATATTTCTCTCCAAAATTTCTCCATGATTTTATCAGGGTATTTTAAAATATGTCTAAAACCTTTGTTGAATTTTATTATTATTTGATTTTTATATCTTATGATTCCATATTCCATATTTTATTTAATTTTGTATGATCATTTTGATTTTGGATGTTCTATTTTGATACCATTCATGGTTTATGGTTAAAGTATTCACATTTTGTGTGCTAGTTTTTTAATACAAATGTTTATGTTGTTTATGTTTTACCCCTTTAATATGAGGAATGAATTGAAATTAGTAAGTGATAATTTGGGGCCCTCTATATACCCTCTATTCATCGTTAGGCCTCATGAGAAAAACTTGTTTTGGTATTTGTCGAGGCATTACTCGTTTATCTATTGTGTCTTGGCCATAGCCTGGACGGTATGTTTTGTAGGACCTCAGAACACCCTGAGAGGAGAAGGGTGAATCAGGGTATCCAATTTTTCTTTTTATATGACATATCTTGTTCCCACATTGGTAGTAACTCATTAAACCTATATGATGGATTCAATCAGGAATCAGACATTCACATGTATAGAGACCACACAATACTTTTACTTGGTTTACCGCTAATGGCTAGTCCAAGGAGAATACGACGATAGTGTTTCAGTCATACCTAAATCAACTAATCATCACTAGATGTGTAATAAAAAAAATTCATAGTCACTCTATTTAAATAACACTACCTTTACAATATTTTAGGGATATTTTACTGCGTCCCTCAGAACACTTCCATTGACTACTCTGAGCTCACTACTATGATAGAAGTCTTACTCAGTTTATCGACTTGAAGGTCACATAAATAGATTTTCATTATAGTCTTTATATCTATCTATCACAAGACTATTCTTGCAACGAAGTCCTTAATTGATTCACTTAAAAGCAATGAACAAACAAACTAGATATTCAAAACTTTCTAAAGGTGCTCACTGGAACTTTCATGCAACACCTAATCTTGCGTGAAGGATTTGGGATTTTCATACCTGATAACATTTTTGAAACCGTTATTTTTCACACAACCCTTATCTTTTGTGCAGCTACACCACAAGTTTCACTTGATCTTTTTAGACTAAAGTAACACTTTGCGCACAAGATGCTCTCTTTTTTCTCTTATGCACACAATTATTTCGCACGATAGAGTAACCAAATCTTCATTGAAAAATGTTAAGTGTTTAGTGGCGGTAGCTACCTATTTATAGGCCTCAATGACCATATGTGTAATATTATCTCTAAATGTGTAAAATCCCTTTTGACATCACAATGGTCGCATGAGACTCTTCTACACAACCTCGTCTTTCACACAAATTAAAATCTTTCACACACTTTTTATCTTTTCCATATTTTGATGAGATGTTCCCAAAACATGTATTTCATGAATGTTTCCAAAAAACCTTCAATATTTCATGAAAATTCCTTTTCAAAAACTCTTTTCTTCATTCTCTAATTTTTGGACCTGAAATTTTGGCAAACAATGGGAAATGACACCACCTTCAAAATGGTTTTCATCTTGAACTGTACGATCCTTTTCCTTGGAAACTCCCTAATATTCCATGTGAGGATTGATAAAAACAAAAACCATACTCCACTTCCAGAAAATAATATCCTTGGTTCCAACATGCTTTTAATATATGACATTATAAATTCCCTCATTATGATATTAGTTATTGATATTCTATGTGATTGTTAGAATAGTATAATATTTATGTGATTCTTTATGTGGGATTTTTTATTATCATTTATTCCTTCCAAATTATGATCAGGATTGTGTTTAAATGGATTATGTTTTAGGTATTCACCTTGTCTTAATGTTTATTCTTATTTATTCATGATAAATTATGTTGTATTCTTTCCCTTACTGGTCATTTTTTCACACCTTTCTTATGTTTTATTATTTTCAGGATGATAGGATGTATATTATGATTGAAAATCAAGGATAATCTAGGAGAATAATAATTTTCTTAAAGGAATCATTATGTTGCATTTTATAATTTAAATTGTAATGAATCTTTTAGGAATGTATCTAGTTTTCTAAAACTATGATTGTTTATCAGTATGAAAATAAATATGAACATATAATGGAAATCCCTTCAATTATATGGTATATAATTCCAATTCAAAATGTGTTTTTATCTCAGATGGTTTGTGAGAAAATCAACATCAAAGATATTCCTATTGTGTGGGAGTTTGTAGATGTATTTACAATAGTGTTTCCTTGTCTTCCAATGATTCCTAAAGTCGATTTTTTAATATAACTTATACCCGGTACAACACCTATTTTAAAGAATCTATATAGAATTTCACTGATTGATTTGTAGTAATTGAATAAGTAACTCTAGAAGAATCTTCATGATGGACACATTTGAAAAAGTGTGACACCTTGATGTACACGTGTTTTTTTGTTAAGAAGAAATATCGTTCAATGAGACTCTCTATTGATTATTGGGAACTTAATAAAATTACGAAAAATAAAATGTATCATCTACCCCTTATTGATTATTTATTTTATAAATTTTGTAGAGCTCAATATTTTCCAAGATTGACCTTCATTCTAGATATCATCAATTGAGGGTCAAAAATGAGGATCAACCCAATAAATTATCCCAAACAAGGTATAAACACTGTGAATTTATAGTGATTCTATTTGGTATTACTAATTCACCTGTTGTCTTACTGTATTTAATGAATATATTATTTAAATATTACCTTTATCATTTTGTGGTAGTCTTTATAGACATTATTATTTTGTATTCAAAGAGAAAGGAAGATCATGAATATCAATTGATGATTGTATTAAAGACCCTAAGCAAGGATAATTTGTATAAAAAAATTACCGAGTGTAAATTTTTTCTAAAAAAAATTTTATTTTTGGTTTATATAATCACAAGAAAGGGTACATCATGGATACATCAAATATAGAATTTATTGAACGATGGACTAGACCAGCCACAATGACTGGGATCTATAGTATTCATGGTTTTTCGAGATATTATTGATTCTTTCTGGAAAATATCTCATGGATTTCCAATTAAATGACCAATTAAACTTGGATGGGATATAAGTTTTTATGGAAAGTTTAATGTGGGTAAAATTTCAAGGAACTAAAGGGAAGGCTAGTCAGTGTAACTATTCTTACACTACCCTATAATAGAGAAGGGTTTGTGGTATATAGTGATGCATTGAATAAGGGAATAGGATGCATCCTCATGTAGAACAATATGGTTATATATTATACTTGATGAAACTTGATGTTTCATGAGAAAAATTACTCAACTAGTGATTTGGAGTTAGATATTTTAGTTTTTACCTTAAAAATATAGAGGCATTGTCTTTATGGATAATGGTGTGGAATATATACTTATCATAAAATTTTAATGTGTAGATTCACTAAAAATGATTTGAACATGCTCTAGAGGATATGGTGAACATGCTCTAGAGGATATGGTTAGAGTTGATTAATGATTATGACTGCTCAATACATTACCACACTTGGAAAGTGAAAAATGTGGATGATTCTTTGAGTTAAAAGGGTCATTCTTACTTATCTATAATGAGGATAAATAAGATCCACTATTTCCAAATTTTCAAATAATGGATCTATAAAACTTGAAGGAATGAGAGAAATATTATATGAATTAAATTAGTGTTCATGAATCTAACCTTGTGAGGATAAAAGAGGTGAAGATGTAAGATATGGAACTGAAAAGTATGGTCAGATATGTTTTAGAGTTTATCCTTGATTGTGATAGAATAATAAGGTTCAAGAACCTTCTTTGTGTGCCCTCTATACCAGATTTAATGAACGAGTTGTTGGATAAAATTCATAGTTCTTCATTATATATTCACCATAGAAGTATGAGTACATATATATATTTTAAAGAGTATTTATGGGGAGAAAACATGAAGATAGATATTTTAATGTATGTTTCTCGATGCTTGGTATGTTATCAATTTAAGGATAAGATAATAAAGTATTAAGAGATGTTACAACCTATACCCATACCAAAAATGGAAATGAGAAAATATCACTATGGATTTTATCATAAGACTCCCCAAAACATTTATAGGGAACAATTATATATAGTTTGTTGTCAATCATTGTACAAAGAGAGAACACTTCATTTCCATTATAGAGTATTTATTTCTTTATAAACATCCTCTATTATATATTAAATAAGTGGTAAGATTGTGTGGATTACAACTATCAATTGTATTTGATTGGTATATAAGGAGTACCTCAATGTTCTAGAGAATTATTATATAGGCTATAGGTATAGAGTTATGCTTTAGAACTGCTTATCATCCTCAGATATATTATCATTCTGAAAGGACCATTCAAATTTTATAATACATGTTGAGATATTTCTCTACTGATTTCAAATGTTTTTGGGTTCAACGCTTTCCATTGGTATAATTTTCTTACAATAATATCTTTCCCTCAAGCATTCAAATGGCTCCTTATAAATCCCCATATAGTAGAAAGTGTATAAATCCATCGTGCTAAAATGAAGTTCAAGAAAGAAATCTATTGGGACCTGATTAAGCTGAGTAAATGGACAATAATTTTAGATCCATTCAGTAACACATAAAAAAGTTATACTGACAATCATCGGAAATATGTAAAGTTTGAAGTTAGTGACAAGTTATTACTATAAATATATATCCCTATAATAAGTTCATGATATTTGGAAATAAGGTAAAGATAATCCCTATTATTCACTTTAAAATTATTGATTGCATCAGGATGGTAGTTTATCAATTATTGCTTCCACTAAACCTCCCTCAAGTCCATGATGTGTTCAATGTATCTCTCCTAAGGAAGTAAATACCCAATACTTCACATCTACTGAACACGTAGGTCAAACCACTAGATAAAGATATCTCTTATAAGGGAAAAAGAGTGGAGTATGAGGATCTTAAAGATAAATTGATATGAATCAAGACCACACATCTTGTCAAAAGTTTGTGGTGAAACCACAAATTTCAGGAAGCTACGTGGGAACCTGAGGATATGATGAGGTAGAGGTATCGTCAGTTGTTTCTATCAGAGTGATGGTATATTGAGGGTAAAATTATTTTAAGGGAGGTAAAATATAAATCCAAAATATTTTCTAATATATTTCTCCTTAAAAAAATTATTTCTTTGATAGCATGCATTACACACATCACCAAATTTAAACAAACCATGATATACTATAAAAATATCACTATTTAATGTAACAGATATCACATAAGAATTGTATTAAAGAGTATGAGTAGAAATAAATAAGTTATTAATAAATTATGGATTAATTATTTATAAAATTAATTCATTGGTTATCAGTTAATTATAATTTAAAATAAAAATCAATTTAAAATAATGGAGCTGTTTTTCTAAAAAACTATTTTTAGGCATGCAATGTGTTTTTGTCAAGTTAAATTAAATCAACAATTTTTGGCAAATGATTTTTTTAAAATTTATAAATTATATATTAAATATAATTTTTTAACATTCATCTAATGTTTTTCTTGGTATGGGATAGGACTAAATTTGGTTTTATGTTTAAAACTGTATTTTTTCTAAAAATAAATTCATCTCATTTTGTGCACTTATTTAAAAATTAATTTATTTAAATTATAGAAATTTAATTATAAAAAATATTCCATATTTCGGATCACTATTTCCAAATTTGGTAATTCGGTCCCTTTTATTTTTAGGCAATATGAATAGTAATCGTAATGAAACTTATCACCACAGTAAAGGGTAAGTGGGGTTAAACTAGGTTAAAACTATATGTTAAGGTCACCATTTTTAATATTAATTATTATTGGATGAATTTAATTATACAATTATCACCTTGTTCTTGAGATTTAATTTTTAGGGAACACTTATCTATGAAAATAACCTATATAATATTTAATGTTAATAAAAATACAAAATGTCACTCTCCTACTTTTAAATAACTATTATGTGTTCGCATAGGGACAATATAAATTTTTGAATGAATATAAATGGTTATTTTGAGAATAATTAAATTATATTGGTGATATTAAATTATTTATAATTTTGAGTAATCAAATAATTACCTTAAATACTCATGCAATGTCAACACAATTTTTCTTAAATTAATAAAAAATAAAATTAGTGATTTAAAGATAATTAAAATAATATAATTTGAGTGATTTATATTTTTCCAAAACAATAATTAATTTATATAACATTTTATGGATTTTTAAAGGATTTTATTTTAATGTCATTCTTTTGTGGTGTGTTTGAAGTCAAATTAAATAAATAGTGTCACAAATGAGATTAATGATATTTTATGAAATAATATTTTATTACATAAATTAAAATAATATAAATCTTGAAAGAGGAAATGGTGGATATTATAAGTTTCAAAATTTCATACATTGTTCATTTATCATCCAAATTTTACCTTATAAGTAAAATTACAACCCTTTAAGAGTAAAAATGATGTTACTACGGTTAAGGTTAAAATAGGTCTACTAGGGGTTAGCCCAAAATATAAGGTTTAAAACACCACATAAACATATAAAATATGTATTTTATGATATTATTTCAATATAATACTATCCAAACATCATGTATCTATCCATTTGGAAGAATTATTATTTATAATATCTTTATTATATTTTATTCTTTTAAGAGATTTCAAGTGTGTCATCTCCCACACTAATAAAATGACACCAATCCTTTCCCTTTTTTACCCCAATTTAATCCTTATATATCAACAAAAAACTACCAAATTATCTAATAAAAATACTTATACACATTCTAGAGGTTCTTTTATTCCCAAAATACCAACCCTAGAATAATTTTGAGGAGATCAAAAGTAGTTCTCTCAAAGAAGAGGTAATCGCCTTAACTACTCACTTTTTTTCCTTATTAATTTACCTAACCTAAATCTATGGTATTTATCATAAACTAATATGTCTATTATAATAAATATAATTATATTATATTATTATTATGAAACAACCACTATAAACCCTCTTTCCCATTGAATTGGAGGTAAAAGTATCACTTGTGCGGATATACGACTTCCCATCTCCACACTGTGATACAATTCATTTTTCATCTAAATATTTTATATGTTGGTATTATGATGATTTTAATATTTATATATGATATTAATGATATATGTTTTCTTCTCTTATGAAAATATCATAACCAGATTTTTTCCTTCCAATCTTTTGTAAATGATAACACCACTCGTGCGTTCATATAAACTACCACCTCTACAAAGTGATGTGATTTATTTTTCATTTTCATTTTACATGGATTGTAATAAGGATTTATTTGATAAATATATAGGATTTATATGATATAATAATTATTATTTAAGGGTTAATTATTATTTACCTTTCTTTCTTTCCATTCTTTGAAAACTGAAAACATCATTCATGCATATATACGGCTAATCATCTCCATGAATCGTATAATAGATTTTCCTATCTCTAACATTTATGGATGACTATAAATATATATATATATATAATGATTATATATGATATTTATATCATTATTAATATTATTTTGGTTAGTTAATGAGGATCAATGTACAACTACTGTAACTACGGAGTCAAAATTGTTATGAAAAATGAAATAATTAACACCTAGAAATGAGGATTATATCAAGGGATTATTAATAAAAGCATGTGAAAATGTTATAAAGGAATAATATATGTTATTCAAAATATGAAAATGATTATATAAAATAATTATAATAAATTTAAATTTGTTATATAGGATTTTTGAGTTCTTTCAAAGAAAGTGGAACTCGAGGTAAGCGTTTTATGTTGAAATCTCATCGATTATTAGGATTTCTTATGATTAAGTTTTTAGTTATGAAATAATTTGATATACCTCTCAAAAAACTCATTAATTTTAATTTATTTTGGTTATTTTTTAGAATTCATGTAATCCTTTATTTTCCTTACTTTATGTACTCAAGAGACTGAAATAACTTTTTTATGGAAAAATGAATTTATTTCTCTCTTTGGTCAAAAAATCATTTCCATTCCATTTACATGTTTTCTAAAAAAAGTTTTCAATAATTTTTTTAATATTATATTTTGATTTTTTTTAATTCATTTTTACTCATGATTGAATTTTTACAAAAAAATTTAAAAGGAATTATCTTGTCATTTTTCAAATAAGGTACTTTTTGAATTTTTACAAAACTAAAAATAGATTGTTTTCTTTTAAATTATACAGCATGAATGGAATTTATCACCGTAATTACCACTAATATATTTAATGATTACTTTACAATTTTCCATGGTTATTTTTAAATAAATATATTTCAATAATATTTTTGAAAATTTGAGAATTTAAGAAACTGATTTCAAAATAAAAAGGTTCTTCTCCTCAAGTATGTTTATAATGATATTTGTATAGTATTTCTATTAATTAATGACAAAAACATTTGATTTTGTTTATATTTTAATAATTATTTTATCCAATGATAACATCCTTATTCTTTATATGGATGTATTATGATTATAGTGAAAATATGTTTTTGAAACTCGTTTCTTTTCCATGGGTTATTATACGATTAATTGATGAAATATTTATAAAACCCACTTATTTTTTGTAGGTTATTCCATAATAATGAAAATAATTTCTTTTTCATCGACTTTGATATAATTAATGTTTTATAATCCCATTGAATACATATATATGATTTTTATAATGTGATGGGTGGTCCTAGAACTATATATCCCATCAATGAATTGGGTAAAGATGGATATCTCATGAGATAAATAGGACTGGAATAGGGACTAATCCCAATTCAGTAAAGGACTCTATCCATTATGATAGTATTGGAAATGAACCTTGACTACTATGATGGTTTGGGGACTGAACCCAATCCACTATAATAGTCTTGAAATTAATCCTTGACTACTAAGTAAATGATTTTCTATGCTTATGTGTATTCCACAAATCTATATCTTATGTCGAAGTTATGATATTATGGATCATGCTCTTTGAATATTTTATGATTAATGTCTTATGAACAACCAAGATTTATCCCATAGCTCAAGACTATGATCTATGATATACATGTTATATTTCTAAAATTTTATTCTCATGTTCTCATACCCTTAAAATTATATTATGTTTATGTCATCATTGATTTCTCCCTTGTTTACCTCACTGAGCATCAGACATCACCCTTTCTTATGTATCAGCTCCCAAAGTTATTAAAATATGCATTATGTATGATTTTTCAAAGAATGGATCTAATTATTAAGAAATTAGTGGGATATTATGTAGTTCACCTATGAACCTATTGTTTATGTATCCAAATATCTAATGATACTATACCTATATGATTCTTCCATGGATCGAAATGTTATATATTGAATATTCATCTATTAATATGTAATATATATGAATAAAAATTATAGTTCACTATAATTGGAGCACTGTCTAGGTGAACCCTTCATATGTATAAATTTATGCATGTCTCATAGATTATATATCATAAGAAATCATTTCATTGATAAAATTTGTGTAATGATAATAGATTTTATGTAAAAAAATTAATTTATAAGTTCTTAAAGGTATGAGCCTTTAAACATTTTAATACCATGAGAAAGGAATGTGAGTTTCATACATGGAAATCCCCAATATATGAATAAAAAATACATTTATATGGATACCATTGAATGAAAATAGTATTGGGTATTCACAACAAAATAGGGTGGCATAGAAAATCAAAGAATGATTCCAGAATAACAAGTATAAAAAATGGATAATAGAATGGAATTAATGAGAGTGAAATGGATTATCTTGTTTCAAGGAAATAATTAGGATGGTAAAGGAACTATTATTAACACCTAAAAACATAATTAATTTAAAATCAAAAGGCTTATTAAAAAGGAATTACTTTAAATAAATGAGAGAGGGAGAGAATCCATTACCAAGAGAGGTTGCTTATTAAAGCTTGGTAGAAGATAATTAAAGCCCTAAAAACTTTTTGGAAGGGCTCCTCAGAGAGAAAATGAGATTAAATTCATGATAAAAGGATTTTTATTAAAGATGAACAGAATAATGGGTGGGTATTTATAGAAAAAGAGGGATAATTATTTTTTTAATTTTTAAACATAGGTCTTGGATGTATAGTTAACGATAAATACAATACCATTGGTCTTACCATTGTTTTTACCATGTTATTTACCAATGGGATGGACTTTAAATTTTTAATATCTTAAGGACTGAAAATAATTAATTAATAATATTATGGTGTGGGAATGGATTCTATTTCATAATTAATTTTTTTAAAAAAATTTAAAATATACTTTAGGTTTTGGAAGATTCATTATAGGTTTGTAAAATTAATTTCATCAAAATAAAATACATTATTTTAAGGAATAATACTATTTTTTATCTATAAATACCTTTATACTATCTATTTTGTCGCTTTTAAGTTATTATGATATCATAATACTTACCGTATATTTATACTATATTTATTTTTTACCTAAAAATTCAATTATCTTAGAAAATTATGAAAAAAATCATTTTTTTCTAATTTAGATGTGATGATTTTAAAAAATAAATTTATTTTATAAAATTTATTTTCTAAATATGATATTTTTAATTTTAAAATAAAAATTCTTATTTAATGAAAAATACTAGTTTTTATGACATATTCAACATTATGAACCTTATAAAAAATACTTAGAACTTCATAAAATTATATTATCATTTATATATAAATAAATAGTGTTTTATAATACCATTTCAAGGAAATAAACATTATATCAAATTCTTGAATTTATCATAAAATTTTATTATAATTGTAATCATAAATTTTCCAATAATATAATTTTTTTCTTTGTATTCAAAATTTTATTAACTATATTTATCTTATATTCATGTGCATTTTAAATAATAATGAAAATGGGATCAAAGTAACCACTATTTCATTTTTTATTAAATAAAATTACTCCTTTATACTATTAATATCCAGAAACATAACCCCTTATTACACAAGATTAAACATTAAGGGTAAGGTGTGTAATGGTATTAATTTCATGGGGTGGTTCAACGAACTGTGATTGGGTGATGATCTTGACTAAATTGAAATTATCCAATAGTTGATTTCACTTGAGCCTAACTTGTTGAAGCTCTATTGGGGATTGGTGAAGGTAGAAGCTTGATGATGCTACCTCTCTCCTATGATCTGATAAATGGGCTTCATAATGCGTGATCATACCGATTGAGGCCATTGTTTCTCCATTATGCATCAATTATCTCTAATAATTTCCCTTTATATACACTAATTTTATCAATAACATTATTACCAACAGTCATAACGATCAATGGTGAAAATTACCAATGATCATGATTTCCAACATTCATAATGGTCTCATTGATAATTACGCACTACATATACTCCATTATTATCATATTTTATTATTCACTACTCTACATACAATGTTTCTACACTTCTATTGATAATGTCTATCATATTCCTAAAACTTATTTTCTTTTTAAAATTTTTATAGGGGAATGATCTTCATATGAGAATTTGATCCTATGGAGTTTACATTATTGTGTGCATTATTTTATAGTGTTTATCTCTATATACTATTCATATCTAATATAGTTAATATCATTTCATTTTGTTTATCAGTATTTATATATAATTCTATTGTAAAATATGATAAAATAGAATTTTGAAACATGATTTATTTTATTAATAATAAAAATAAAATTTAGGGATGTTGCATTATTCCCCTATTTAGAAACCTCACACTCAAAATTTAATTCCATACACTAAAGTAAAACAAATGAGGGTACATCTACCTCATCGCTTCTTCTGGTTCCCATGTAGTTTCCTCATACTTACGGGTTTTCTAAATAACATAGACCATGTGGGTTGTATTTTTGGGTATAAATTTGTCTCTATTGTATAAGATCTTCATGGGCTACTCCAATAACATCTCATTACCTAGTTTCAGGTATTTCCCTTCTATTTATTCATTTTACTCCTTATTTGGGTGCATCTTATGGCTCCCAAGGATGGCAAGAATTGACTAGGGAAAATGAACTAAATTTCAAGGATGTATGTTTTCTTAATTAATGGATTCTAGGTATAAATATATTGATGTATTTTTGAGTTTCTCCATGAGTTTGAAGAACGTCCATAGTGATTTGGAGTTTACTTTTGAAAACTGAAATTTTCATATTCTACAGGAGTAATACATGTCATGTAATGAGATTACACACCGTTTAATGCTTACCAAGGATAATTCATGAGTCAAGTACACAACATGAAAGGATTGCATTTTTTTCATTTGATTCATGTCATGTATTTGTAAAAGTTGGGTTTTTAAAAAATGATGATGTGTTTCTTTGCATTTCTATCCTTCATGGATTACAATATTTATAACGGCATTACACACCATGTAATTGTTAGGATTTGTGGTTTTTAGGGTTCCATACAATTTATTTTTTATTCATTCGTCTATAATATCTTAGATATAGATCTAGAGGATATCATAAGCAATTTTAGAGACCTTCTCTCCTTCCAGATCGCTTTCTTCAACTATAGATCTTTAGAGTTGTGGTGCTACATATCTCCCGGTATTAATTCCTTTAGTTTCTTTATTTCATTTGATCATGGTAGTTTTGTTGTACTATATTTCTTGATATATTTATCTGTTATAATACTTTTCTTTTTTACTTTCTATATCTATCATGTGATATTGTTCTGGGATCCAATCTGTCATGACCCGTCCCAGTGGGGCCCGCGCTGCCACTCCCTAAGCCCGCCTCCAATAGGCCACCGAGTAGGCATATCACTAACATGGGAGGCATTTCTTAAGAACTTGTACACACACACACATCTCCAAGCCCACAAATGATGAAATGTAAAAACCACGAAGGAACAAAATGCATGCATACAACGAAACAAAACCAATAGAGTATGATGGAAAGTAATGTGCTGAATTTAAACTGGGCCAAAATACAATCCCACCAAAACAAGAGTCTGAAAACTACAAAGTCCAACCTATAACACAAAGAAGTACTGGGACTTTTTCTCGTAGCCGTAGGAATACCTCGTCCAATAGGGAACTCAAAATGATCAGTCCTATCATGGTCCACACTGGACCCTGTCAAAAGGCTGATCATCTGTATAAGACACGACACGTGCGGGAAAACCCCGTGTAGGGGTGAGTATAACAATACTCGGTAGAGGACCCTGAAAACCCACAAAGCAATACATGAAGTAAAGGTATAGTTAGCTCTACATAGTATATGTCTACAGAACATATAGCGATGAAACACAAACCAAATATACTCAAAACTCAGACTCGTAGTCTAGATACAAGTCACACAACTGCATACCCCCATCTAGGAATTCAGCTTAAAGATTCCACGAAAGAATCATTCTGGGAGAACACAATCGATGAGTCTGGTAGCTCTGATGACGTCTGTCTGAGATGTACTATTCATCGAAAAACATCATGAGAGGTAGTTACACTCATTATGGGAGACACACTCCTGAGTGGGGAGATCATGATAGATAGATACACTCATTACGAGAGGCACACTCCTGAGTGGGAAAGACCACAATACAAAGATGAGGATAACTGTTAGGGCCATGGAGGATATCACGACTCATCTAGATTCACCATATAGGTAGAGGGTCAAAGCCTGGTAGAGTTGGTCATGTCGATGCCTAACTCTACCTAGGGTCAAGAATAGATAGAGTATCTCGCTCTGGGCCTCTCGGAGGGATGCCTAACTCTATCATAGACTGAAGGGATCATAATCCTATAAAAGGAAACGATGCCTGACCTTCAGAGGAACAAGAAGATGGGGAACTAAACCAAAAGATACAAGTCCAAGACACAGTGGACAAGAGGACCAAGCCATTTTTCAAAAAGTACAAGCTGTGTAGAAAAGAAACATGTCATGTATTTTGACCCCGGGTACTACCCGTGTACAACAACATGTGTTGTAAGGCTAGTCATGTAGAAAAGGTCAGTACATGACATGTGGTACGGATTACATGTCTTGTCTGAGTATCTAGGGTCGGTTCCATGTACGCTAGCTATGTGCTCGTACATGGACTCAACTCGTGTATTCTAGCACATATAATCGGTTCACAGGATGACCCACGCTACTGGCCTCACCTGGCCATGTGGTGTAGTACACGGCTGTGTACTACACTCCGTGCTTGTGTATCCCTTGGATACATGATGAGCTCTAGGGAAAGTTCAACATTCCGTGTGACCTAGGTCACACGCCGTGTGATTCTTCTTTGACCCCTGAAACCCTAGCCTCCACCACCGATACTACACGGCGTGTTCTTCGAAAGTACACATCGTGTATCCCGGAATTTTTAAGAAACGATGCTCTTCGCCAGTGTACCTCCTGTGTTTCCTTGTTTGTGGATCTTTTCGTCCGATCACCATGAAACTCCAGAATCTAGGTTGCCTCGACATTCCGAAGTTGTTTCTTTTGTTTTTGGGCCTTTGATCGGCCCCGAGAACTCATTTTTGTTCCACCCTCACGAAGAACAGTCGAAGAATGGTAATTCCCGAACAGTGTCAATTCGTTTACTATTGTCACTATCACACCTCCACTAGGTCATCACGATGTCGGATATCCACTTTGGGATCTTTGTGTCACAAAATGGACGTGCGACACTCCATTTTTCATCACCCCATGAAGAACACAATGAAAGTGCGAGAGAAGAAAGGGGAAGAAAAATCCATAAGAATGCACGAATCCGCGGATTAACTTGTTTGTGGTTGATCCACGTTCATCGTTTAAATAAGAAATGGGGAAAAATAATTTAAATAACAAACCCCTACCTCAAAATGGATCGATCGCTGATGAAGAGGTCATGCCGCCATCATCATTGATATCCTTCAACTCGTTGGCGCAGCGATTCTCGGCTTTTATTCATCATCTCTCGTCACTGAGAGTTTTCTCCAAGGCTCCACGGATTCTCCAGAGTTTTCTCTCAATTTTCCGTCAATGACCATCATTTAATTAACCTATTAAAAAGGGGAAGCACATTTTGGAATTCCATCCCACTATTCAATTAATGAGTCAAGTTGTCGTTCCTGAGTCATTATGACATGGCATTAATTATTAAAAATCCGCCCCATCGTTGTGCTGCAGCAAATCTTTCCATATAAAAATAAAATAAACTTTTCCATTTAATTTTTTTTTATTTTACTAAAAACATCCGAAAATTAACTTTTTCCCTCGACCTGCACCGATCGAGGTTAAAATCATTCTTTTGTAAATTCATCATCCTGAACGCAACGGTGCACTCAGATTTTTAATCCAGGCGTCTGTTTGGAAACTGCCACAACCACACACAAGTGTCAACTCACTTAACATAAAAAAAAAGTTCAAACCACCATTCCAGGATCATCGGGCTTCAGAATGATGTGTTTTCTCTGTGCCTGGTTTCGTAATAATTCTATATGATATTTTAAAATAACACATGGAAAATCTGAGACATTAAATTCTCCCTACCTTGGGGATTTGCATCCCTAAAAATCCAAAACAAGACTACTCAAAAAGATGTGGGTACTAGGCATGGATTTGAGCCTCCCACTCCCATGTGCTCTCCTGAAGATTCTCGTTCTACCACTGAACTCCCACAAAGGGAATCGATTGCCCACGAAGGATATTCTCTTACTGATCCTTGATCTCTACTAGGTACTCAGCAAAGGTCACTCCATCCTCGATGTCGAGCTCGCCCCTGTCGATGACGTGTGATGGGTCATACACGTACCACCTCAACTGCGACATGTGGAAGAAATCATGTACCCGATGCAACTTTGGTGGTAGAGCCAAGTGGTACACCACCTCTCAAACTCTATATAGTATCTGGAAAGGTCTGATGAACCACAGAGATAGCTTATCGCCTCAGAAAAATCTCTGTAACCCTAGTCGAAGTGAGACCCAAAGAAAGGTGTGGTCTCCCTCCTCAAACTCCAGGGGTCTCTGTCGCCTATCAGCATAAGACTTCTGCCAGCTCTTTCCTGTCTTCATCCACTCCTGGATGATCTGCACCTTTTTGGTGGTAGCTCGCACCAACTTTGGACCCACGAGTGCGGACTCTCCGTGTTCGGTCCAGTAAAACGGTGACCGGAAGGGTCTCCCATATAAAGCCTCAAAAGGTGTCATAATAATGGTGGAGTGGTAGTTATTACTGTACGCAAACTCCACCAGTGGTAGGTGGTCCTCCCAACTATGACCAAAGTCCAAGATACAGGCCTGCAACATATCCTCTAGAACCTGAATGGTCCTCTCTGTCTGACCATCAGTCTGGGGATGGAACATGATGCTCAAGCGTAGTTGAGTCCCAAAGGCCTCCTACAATCCCTTCCACAACCGGGATGTAAAGCAGGAATCTTGGTCTGAGACTATCGTCTAAGGTATTCCATGAAGCTAAACTATCTCTTGCATGTAGAGGCATCCCAATCTCTCTACGGAACCATGCTCCCTGATAGCTAGGAAGTGGGCCGACTTGGTGATCTGGTCAATGGTCACCCAGAAGGAATCATGCCCCTTGGATGTTTTTGGTAATCATATCATGAATTTTAGAGATATTCCATCCCACTTCCACTTTGGAACATCCAGGTGTGGGATAATCCCACTGGAACCTGTTGCTCAGCCTTCACCAGCTGGCATGTGAGGCATCGGGAAACAAACTTTTCTACTTCCTTCTTCATGCCCGAACACTAGAACTATCGTTGGAGATCCTGGTATATCATTGACACTACAAGATGGAATACCAAGGGGGATGTATGAAACTCCCTTAAGACCTCTTCCTGTAACTCTACAGGTACAATAGTGTGTCCTCTGAAAATAAGTATGTGCTCCCCACCTTGTGAATATTCATCCGGAGCATGTGCTGTGGATAACTAAGCACATAAAGCCTCATAGTCGGCATCCCCAAGTTCAGCTTCCCTAACACATTTTAAGAGTGTAGGGGTGACAACCATCGACTATAGGAAAGTTTCATCCTCTCTATCCATGAAGGATAACTGCAACGTGGCTAACTTATCTGTCGCCTCACTCAACAGCTATGAGCTCGACCTTCTACTAAGAGCATCTGTCACATTGTTCCCCTTCCTAGGATTATAGATGAACTTGAAATCATAATCCTGGAGGAACTCTAGACAACACCTCTGCCTCAGATTCAGATCCTTCTGTGAGAATATGTACTTGAGGCTCTTGTGTTCAGAGTAGACGATGAATCGCTCGCCCATAAGGCAGTGTTTACACATCCTCAATGCAAAGACTACCACAGCTAACTCAAGATCATGGATCACATAGTTCTTCTCTTGTGGCCTAAGGTGGTGTGAACCATAAGCAATCATTTCCTACCTATGCATTAGAACACAACGAAGTCTAGTCCTTGATGCATCATAGAAAACTCTGTACTTGACACCCTCCTCTGACAGTCTCAAGATTGGGGCACTCATCAAACTCTGCCTCAACTGCTCGAAAGCCTATTGTCACTTCTCCCTCCATAAAAATGGTTTCCCCTTCATGGTCAAGGTTGTCATCGGTGTTGATATTCAAGAGAAATCAGAAATGAATCTCTGGTAATATCCCACCAACCCAATGAAGCTTCGCACCTCTGTCACGCTCTGAGGTGGCTCCCGTGCTAAAACTACCTCCACCTTGGCTGGGTCCATAGACACTCCATCTGCTGAGATGACATCACCCAAAAAGTGGACCTCCTGAATCCAGAAATGGAACTTCAAGAGCTTCCAATAATGCTACGCTCTCGAAGTACATCTATAACTATCCACAAGTGTCTCGCGTGCTCCTCCTCTGATGCCGAGTACACAAGGATGTCATCGATGAAGACCATTACGAACCGGTCCAAGTACAGCAGGAAGATCTAGTTCATCGGTCCATGAACACTACGGGGGTGTTTTTCACACCTAAAGGCATCACCATGTACTCCTAGTGACTATAGTGGCATCTGAAAGTAGTCTTCAGTATATCCTTATCCCGTACTCATAACTGGTGATAACCTGATAGAATTTCAACCTTCAAGAACCACTTTTCCCCTCTCAAATGACCAAAGAGGTCATCAATTCTCAGCATTGGATACTTGTTCTTCACTGTCACATGTTTCAGACACTGGTAATCCATGAACAACCTCAAACCTCCATCTACCTTCTTGAAAAACAAGATTGGGGCTGCCCAGGGTGAAACACTGGGTCTCCCAACACAATTGCTCTGCAAATCCTCCAACTGCACCCTTAGCTGATGAGGCTCTGCGATAGCCATCTGATATTCTAATGAAGAAATCAGCACCGTCCCAGGGTGTAAGTCGATGCAGAAGTTGATTTCTCGGTAGGGAGGTAGTCGTGGAATATCTTCAGGAAAGACGTCCTCGTACTCTGCCACTACTACTGGGAACTAAGTGCAGATCGCATCTACTAATCCAAGGGAAAGGCTAGCCAACTCATGAGTGACTAGCTACACCCTCTTATGCATAAACATGTTCTGTTCTTCCTGGGTCTCCTTTTCTCCGACAAAGGAAAACTGTGTCCCATCACTGCGGACACACCGCACTCTTTGCCTAAAATAGTCGATCTGGGCATGGACCGAAGATAACCAATCCATACTGAGAATGATTTCGTAAGGCCTTGATGCTAACACCAAGAGGTTATAACCAAAACTGTTTCCTCCAATGGTAATATCAAAATGACTACAAAGATGCGTGATCTTCATGTTTCCACCCATAGGTGTCTCCAAGTGTAAGGATCGAGTCAACGATTCTACCAGAATCTCAAGGTTTCGCACAAGACATGTGGATATGAAGGAATGACTGGAACCTGTGTCTATAAGTATAAAATATATGGTAGAGAATACATATATCATACATTGTACCATCCCAGGAGCCCCTGGGTCATACACCTCGACAGCATTCAGTTGTCCCTGCCCTTGTCCCCCAGCTCCCTCACCTTGGGGTGGACCTCTTGGGGGTGGTGGTGGAAGTATGTCGAATCGTCTGCCACCACCTGTAGCTCTCCCTGCTCCTCTTCCCTGTCCGCTACCTGGTGGGTCTGTCTGCTCCACTCTCAACCTCTGCCTTGGGGGGCCATCCACTACTTCCCTATCATCAACTTAACGGGTCGGACAATCTCTAGTGAGATGTCCCCTACCATCGCACGGGTAGCACTGCATCTCCCTAAGATGACTAGATCCATCCTGAGAGCCCTAGATTATCGATCCCCTATCTTGGTTCCTCCTCTGACGTCTCTCACATCCTGATCCCTATGTCCGACGTCAGCTCCCACCTGCCGAGGTCTCTGGATCTGTTTTCCTGCTGGTGACTGTCGTCGACTGTCTCTACTTCGCCAAGAAGCCCTCGATCACCAAGGCTCACTCAAGCACTCCAGCATAAGTCGAAATTCATAGAGGCATGACACTAGCTCAGATATCCCATCATAGACCTCAATTGAAGTTATGAGCTCTAAAGTACTGATCCCTGACCAAACCCATCGAGTACCTGGTGAGGTTGGTGAACCTCTATGAATAGTCAGCTACTATCATACTACCCTGCTGGAGCTGAAGAAGCTTATGGATGTGTACTGCTCTCAGTGTAATCAGAAAGAACTCCTCCCTGAATATTCACTCAAAATACTTCCACAAAAGAGTCTCCTCTTCATGAGACTATGTGGTCAGACTCCACCATTGTCCCACCAAACCCTGAAGAAGGATCACTCATAGGATCACCATCTGGTCCGCTGGTGTCCTCACTAGATAGAAAACTCTAGTTACTGCCTCAAGCCAGTCCTCAGCCGCCTGAGGGTCAGGCTCACCTCGAAACCTGAGGGGTCTCTATCTCTAGAACTTGTGGGGAACACTCAGCCTGCTCCCCTCATCGGTTGGTACTACAGGTGCCACGGGATGCTCCACTAGTGGTGGTATAGCAGGTGCACCACCTAGTGGAAATGCCTGGGAAACTGGTCCATGTATCAAAGCCTTGTCACTGAGGGGGTAATTCTCATGATCATGTGGTTGAATCCTAGAGGGTATTCATCGTGGAGTCATCCTATAAGGAAACAATATGTACCATGGTTAATGAGTATATCTGGATAGCTAAAACAAAGGACATGGAAAACACAACCCATTTCTATATGAGGCATGTACGATTCTTTTATTTCCCTACAACCAGTGTTTTTGTGTACCGAGTCTAAAAGTAGGTTATCAGAGTCCTGGTGTATGGATACGTCAGCCGAACGTACCAACACTGGAGTCCCTAGCCAGAAAGCCGAGCTCGAAATACTTAACATCGTTTCCCCAAACCCAAACTCACAAACTCTTGGTCCTAAGGTAGAATCGACCACCTCTGATACCACTCTTCCACAACCCGTCCTAGTGGGGGTCGTGCCATGACTCCCCAAGCCTTCCTCCAATAGTCCAGGGGCTGGTGACTAGCACTGAGTAGGCATATCACTAAAATGGGCGGCATTTCCTAAGAACTTGTACACATGCACACGTCTCCAAGCCCACAAATTCTGAAATGTAAAAACCACTAAGGAACAAAATTAATGCATACAACAAAACCAAACCAATAGAGTATGACAGAAAGTAAAGTGTTGAAAGTAAACTAGGCCAAAATACAAGCCCACCAAAACAAGAGTCTGAAAACTACAAAGTATAACCTGTAACACAAATAGGTACTAAGACTACTGCTGGTAGTCGTAGGAATATCTCGGCCTGTAGGGAACTTAGAAAGCTCAGTAATGTTTTGGTCTGCCCTGGACCCTGTCAAAAGGATTCTTATCTGCACAAGACATGACACATGTGGGAAAATCCCATGAAGGGGTGAGTATAGCAATACTCAATAGAGGACCCATAAAAACCACAAAGAAATACATGAAGTAAAGGTACAGATATCTCTACACAGTATATATCTACAGAACATATAGTAGAGAAGCACAAACCAAATATAATCAAAACCTAGACCCGTAGTCTAGAGACAAGGCACACAACCGCATACCCCCAACTAGGGATTCAGTTCGGAGATTCCACAAAGGAATCGTTCCAAGAGAACACATACCACGAGCCTGGTAGCTCTAATGACGTCTGTCTGAGATGTATTGTTCATTGGGAAATTTCATGAGAGGTAGTTGCACTCATTAATGGAGACACACTTCTGAGTGGGGAGATCACGATAGATAGGTACCCTCATTATGGGAAACACACTCATGAGTGGGAAAGATCATGATTCACAGATTAGGATCACTGCTAGGGCCATGGCGGATATTGTGACTCATCCAGATTCACTAGCTAGGTAGAGAATCAATGCCCAGTAGAGTTGGTCATGTCAATGCCTGACACTACCTAGGGTCTAGAATGGATATAGGATCTTAATCTGAGCCTCTCGGAGGGATGCCTGACTCTCTCACAGAATGTCCTACTGAAGGGATCATACTTCTATAAAAGTAAACGATGCCTGACCTTTAGAGGAACACGAATAAGGGGAACTAACCCAAACAAAACATGTCCAAGACACGGTGGACAAGAGGACAAAGCCATTTTCCAAAAATTACACGGTGTGTAGAAAAGTAACACGTCGTGTCTTCTAACCTTAGGTACTTTCCATGTACAATGGACTGTTTCATAAGGCTAGTCATGTAGAAAAGGTCAGTACACGACATGTGGTATGGATTAGATGTCGTGTCAGAGTATCTGGGGTCGGTTCTATGAATGTTGTCTATGTGCCCGTATAGGGCCTCAACCCATGTATTCCAACCCGTGTAATCGGTACATGGGATGACCTGTACGGCTGGCCGCACCTGGCTGTATGGTGTAGTACACAGCTGTGTACTACACCCCGTGTCCGTGTATCCCCTGGATACAAGCCAAGATTTTGGGAAAGTCCAACATGCCATGTGACCAAGGTCACATGCCGTGTGATTCCCCTCGGACCCCCGAAACCCTAGCAACTGCCACCGGTACTACACAACATGTTCTTCATAAGTACACGCTGTGTATCTTGGAATTTTCCAGAAACGACACTCTTCACCAGCGCGCCTCCCGTGCTACCCCGTTCATCAATCCAGCCGTCCGATCACCACGAAACTCTAGAATCTAGGTCGCCCTGACATCATGAAGTCGTTTCTGTTGTTTTCGGGCCTCCGATCAGCCCCGAGAATGCATTTTTATCCACCTGCACAAAGAATGGTCAAAGAATGGTAAATCCCGAACCATGTCAATCTATCTTCTATAATCGCCTTCACACCTCTTCTAGGTTGTCGCAATGTCGAATCTTCACTTTGGGATCATTACATCACAAAACGAACGTGTGAAGATCCATTGTTCATCACCCCACTAAGAACACGAAGAACGCATGAGAGAAGAAAGGGGTGGGAAAATCCAAAAAAGAAATTTAGGAACAAACCTCCCCCATCATTCGTCATGGAATTGATCCACTACCATTAGTAGGATCAAATGGAGCAGGATCAAAATGATAAACTATAATCATGGATCAATCCCCAAAAACATCCCAACAGAAACCCTTCTGCAAGAACGCACGAATCTGCAGATCAAATTCTTTGTGGTTAATCCGCGTTCATCATTTAAATAAAAAATGGGGAAAAAGAATTCAAAATAAAAAACCCATACCTCAAAAGGGATCGATCGATGATGAAGATGTTGTGCCGCCATCGTTTTCAAGATCCATCAACTTGTGGGCACAGTGATTCTCAGCTTTGATTCATTGTTGTTTGTCATCGAGAGTTTTCTCCAAGGCTCCATGGATTCTCTAGAGTATTCTCTCAATTTTTCATTAATGCCAATCATTCGATTAACCCATTAAAAAGGGGAAGCGCGTTTTGGAATTCCATCACGATGTGTCATTAATGAGTCAATTGTTCATTCCCGAGTCATTATAATATAACGTTAATTATTAAAAAGCTACCCAATCGTTGTGCTGCAGTGAATATTTACAAATAAAAATAAAATAAACTTTTCCATTTATTTTATTTTATTTTTCTGAAAACGTCTAAAAATTAACTTTTTCCCTCGACCTGTACCGGTTGAGGTTTGACCCGTTCTTAGGTAAATTCATCATCCCGGATGGAACGATGGCCTCAAATTTTTAATCTGGGCATCTATTTAGAAATTTCCACAACCTCACACAAGTTCCGACTCACTTAACATAAAAAAAAATTAAACCACCATTCTGGGATCATCGGGCCTCGGAATGATGTGTTGTCTCTGCACCTTGTCTCGTAATAATTCCATATAATATTTATAAATAACACACAGAAAATCTGAGACATTAAACAATCCTTTGTTGGTTACAGTATGGTGGGTGTGAATTCTATGTGATGTTTCATATTATTATCCACCCCTTTTGCTGAGATGAGTTGATTATAATATTTTTGGATTGATTTTATGGTGTCTATTGTCATTTTTGTCTTCTCAATTATTGGTGGATTTCCATTGTAGGCATGTGCAACCTGATTTTGAGGTATGTGGTTTTGTCTCTAACTTGGGTTAGATGTTCAGCATTGAATTGGTTTTGTTAAATTGATTAATAAAATTTAATTTAATGATTTAAGGATGGATGTATGTGTGTGGAAACAGTTTTTTTAATATGGTTTTCCCCTTGTTTTGTTAAAACAAACTATACTTTTAAAATGTTGTGAAATGGATTTCGAAAATGATTTTTAAAGAATTGTTTTTATGAAATAGTTTAGATAATAGAGCACATGGGAAGCCTTGGGTACTTAAGGGGAGGTTGTATTAATAGGCCTCATCTGTTGATACTATCGAGGGGTTCATTCATGAGGTGTTCCTCTACTCCCTATGCCTATTGTTCTGAGGACATGATAGACATTATTAAAGGGTTCACTTTCTGGTGTGTTCCTCTACTTGCTAGATTTGATGCATATTTTTAGGGTCTTGATGCACATGTGACTATCTATGTTAAGGGTATGAGTGTCCTAGCTAGCCTGGACTAGTGTGATCCTTGGCATGATGTTACCTGGGCTTTGAATACTAATGGCTTGTACTGTTTTAGCTTATACGACCATGGGTTTTGATATGATATGCCATATATTATTTTATTTTATTTTATATGTCTAATTTCATATTTTTATATGAAATTATTTGAAAATATTATACATGTTTTGTTGAGAAATATGGAAAATGGGAAAATTGAATTTTCTTTCATGCTTTTGATATAAAAAATTGTAAATTGTTTACCATGCCTTGTTTTCCTTAAAGTTGAGCATGTTCAGATTATTTTATAGAGACTTGTTATGAAAAAACTAGGTGGGATCCTACTAATCATATTAGATAACACCATGATCACCCCTTTAGTGGTACATATACCTTTCTATGTCTTTCAATATAGGGAAATTAAAGGCATCATAGTGAGTTAGGGAGGTTTTTTCAGCTATGTTTGGGTAGCCAGTAGTGAGATTGTGGGAGTATTCCCACACTATCATACAGAGTAGTCATTTTTTTATTCTAGTTTTCCTTTGATGTTGGACCTGTACTTTGGAATTTTTTGACAACTTTTAGTTGTATAATTTTCTCTATCCTATTTTAGCTATGAAATATGTTTATCTATTCTATTTTTTTCTCTATTTTATATGTATGACATGTTATTGATTCAGGTTGGAAAAACATTTTCCCTCTGGTTTTTGTTTAATGATTGGGTGCTAGTCACTAGCCTATAGGGATCAAGAACCCCCTTAGGGAATGTTTAAATTTATGTTTGGTACTATTTTTAGAGGGTATCTAGGCTGGTTTTTTTATAGTTTGGTATCATAAGAAGTTTTTTATCAAGTGTCCTTATCTTGGGATGTTTGGTAGACTGGAGATTGGATTGTCAAAACATTATAGGTAGGTTGCAGTGAGTGACTAGCTAGCTCTTTATATAACGAGACTCAATTTACCATGGGATATTGGGATGTGTGTCACCTATTTTGAGTTTTATATCTTAATATCAGTTTTTCTTATGGTTTTCTTCTTTGAACAAATATTATTATATTGTCTGAATATTTCTTCTGTTTTTGTGTGAAGTAGTGTGCTAATGTGACATCTTCCATGGGTTCCTTAGGAGAGTTCAATGAACTATTCTCAAGGGAATCTTCTTGTAGATCAGAATATTATTGAGGCCATCATACGATTAGTTCTTTTGGTTGCTCATAATCTTATAAAATTTCATAACGCAGTTGTTGAGGTACATCTGGGAGTTGGAAGAAAAATGGATCAATCGTGGAAGTTTTTTCACAAGAAGAAACCATCCTTTAAAGGTATGAATGAACCTCAATAGGTAGAGGAATTAATGAAAAAGATTAATTAGATATTTGAATTCCAGGATACACCTCAGTGTATCAAAGTGAAGTGTACAGTGTCCAACTGGAGTGTCCTAAAAAGAGATGTTGGGATTCCATGGTATAGGAAAATTGGCATGTGGACTTAGATTGGAAGGGTTTCAATACTATCACCTTCTAGTATTTTTTTCCCACTGTTTTTGATGATCGTGAAGTCTCTATAGTTCCTCTATTTTTATCAAGGAGAGAATTTGGTGTCATCGTACACCAATTGGTTTGCTGAGTTGGTTTTTTCTATAAAGGTGGTAAAAAATGACCAGATGAAGACTCAGAAGTACCTATAGGGTTTGAAACTGGATATTATATCATAGGTATTTTTTCTAAATAATTCAACATATGTTAAGATGGTAGAATGATCTATAATTATAGAGATAAATATTGCAGGAATGGTTGGATATTCTACCTCTTCTCTTCCAACCAATGGAAGCTTGAATAGTGTGCAGGGAAATAAAAGGAAGTGGAAAGATCATTATAAGAGCGATGGAGGTGGTTCTCAGTGGTAGTCCTCCTCTACACCCTCAATTATAACTATAATTATGCCTCTTAATTACTATCAATGTGTAATGTTTAGACACACCCGATATTTTTATCATATACCTATAAAAATGTGTAATAGTTGTAGATGTTATGACCATCCATAGAATTTATTTTAGGCTATGTCTATACCTCTTTATGGTTAATGGCCTTCAGCTCCAATTGTTGTTTTGGTGCAGTCAAATGCTTCAAAGACTATAAGGGTCCATCCACAGGCCTTTGGAGTGAAGTACCTTCATGTATTAGATGACTTTTTGGTGGAGGTAGACCCATGTACAATGACATTGAGAGGTACCATCTTTATTTCATATACAATAGAGATTTCTTTATTTTATACATGTGATTCCCACTCATTTATATCTAGACATATTGTTGATATTCTTAAACATCCAAAGGATATCATGTCCCTTATTATGGGGTTAACGAATCCTCTGGGGAATAAGATAAAGTGTGGGTTTTGGTTTCCTTCTTGTGTATTATCGAAAGTTGATGCGGAGTTAGTATGAGATTTTATAATTCTTGATCTGGATCTATTTTTCGTCATCATCAGGATGGATTTTTTTTCATCATGTTGAGGTTTATTGGTATCATTGGTGTGCCTCACTTCTTGCAACTGATGGAAGATCTATGGTGATTCAAGGATAGTGGGATATGAGGTACAGTCAGGCAGGACCTTTCCACCCAGTGCTCAATATTTTGTTGTTTCCTATTATAGTTGATCTCAATGAATTTTTTTCTATTTTTGATCTTCTTATTATTTTTTGTTACTTTCCTAACCTTTTCCTAGACAATTTCTCTAGGATTTATCCAAAGAGGGAGGTAGAGTTTACAATTGAACTACTCCCAACTATGAAATTGATTTCGATAACTTCTTATCACAGGGAACCAGCATAGCTTAAAGAGATCAAAATTCAATTGGAAAACCTGATGTTGAAAGGTTTTTTTCACCCTTGTGTTTCACCATGGCTCGCCTCAATGCTCTTTTATAATAAAGTAGACGGTTCACTAAAATTATGTTTTTATTATCATAGGTTTAATAGGTAATAGTTAAGAATAAATACCATTTTCCTCATGTAGATGATTTTTTTGATCAGTTAAAGGGGAAAAGTAGTTATTGGAGATTGATAATTGGTCAGGTTATTATTAGGTCAGAGTTCGAAAGTATGATATACTAAAGAAAGTTGTCAATTGAAGGTATGGGCATTTCTAATTTCTAGTAATATTTTTTAGTTTTTAAAATTCTCATATATTTTTTATGGATTTGATGAATAAAATATTTTATCAGTATCTTGACACTTTTTTATTAGTTTGTGTGGATAAAACATTGGTTTATTTGAGATTTGAGAATGAGCAGGATCACTATTTGAGTTTGGTTCTAAAAATCCTGAGGAGTCACCATTTTAATGGAAATATTTCTAAGTGTAATTTCTATATCCAAGATGTGAAGTTATTGGGGAATGTGATTTATGATCATGGATAATAAGTTGATCCTGAGAAGGTGAAGGCTATTTTTTCATGGGAATACCCATGTAATGTCTTTGAGATTTGGAGCTTCCTTGGTCTTGTTGGATACTATTGACGATTCATCAAGTATTTATCCATGTTGAAATCAACTTTTCCAACTCTTATAAGAAAAGGTATGTGATTCATATGGGATGTAAATTATTATTATTCTTTAGATGAGCTTAAATGACTTCTGACATCAGCTCCTATTATGATCTTACCTGATCTTTATAAGTAGTATGTGCTTTTCTATGATTCTTTTGACACTATTTTGGTTTGTGTGCTTATGTATGATGATCATGTGGTGGATTACAACTCTTTTTAGCTTCAACCACTTGAGTATAATTTCTCCACTCATATTTAGTGTTTTCTATAATTATGAATGTTCTTAAGTGTTGGAAAAACTATCTTTTCGAGAGAGGTTCAAAACCTTTTATAACCATAAGAGTCTGATTTATATATTTTCTAAGAAATACATGAATATCAAATAAAGTTGATAGTTGGAATACCTTTAGATGTTACACATTTAAATCGCCTACACCCTTAGGAAGGGGAATGTTGTTGCAGACACTCTCAGTAGGAAAGTGTCATCATAGGAAATTCTATAATCAAAGGAAATTTGGAACCTTATGGGGATATTAATTTAGTTGAATCTGGATTCTCATGAGGATGTTTTAGGTATGGTTCTGACCAATGTTCATTTGTCATCATCACTTTAGGAGTCTATTATGAAAATTAAGTAGTTGGATAATGAGGTCAAAATAATTTGAGAAATCATATATGGTGGGGTTATCAATTTTGGTTTGTCTCTCTCTTCATATGGTATACACATTTTTTGGGATTGGGTTTTCATCCAAGCATTTTTTTTAGGAGAATATTTTTGTTTTATTGTCATGATTCTTTGTGGTATATTCATCTAGGAACTGTGAAGATGTATTATGACATGATATGGTGGTTCCATTGGCTAGGTATGAATAATAACATTGTTTACTATGTGTCCCACTATTACACCTTCCAATAGATAAAGGAAGAGCTTTTAAAACCTTTTGTTTTGCTTCAGCCTTTTCTGATGCCATTTTATAAATAGGATAAGGTTTCTATGGATTTTTTTGTTGGATTACCATAGACTTCCAAAGTGAGGAATTATATCTAGGTAGTGATTGATCAGTTAAAAAAGGTATATCACATCATTATGGCCAGGGACATCACTAAAGTTGAGTATATGTGTAAGTTGTATGTGTAGGATATCCTAAGGTTACATGGGGTACATTCTTCTATTGTTTCAGAAAGTTGTTCTAGTTTTACATTAAGTTTCTATGGGAGTATCTAAGAGGAGATATAAACTTAGGTTAGGTTGATTAAAACATTTCATCCTTAGATTAATGGTCAGATGGATCATTCTATTCAAATCATAGAATATATCCTCTGTTCTTATATCATATATTTTAGTGGATCTTGGGATATCCATCTAGGTCTAGTTGAGTTTTCTTTTAACAACTGTTACCAATCATCAATAAGAATATATCATTTCAAGGCATTTTATGGTCTCCCATGCACTTCTCTTTGTTAAGAAGAGGAGGGTGAATCCACTTTGGTGGGACTGGGTTTGGTTTAGGATACATTAGTGAGGATTCAAAATATACATCAGTATATGATTAAAACTCAAAATTGATAGAAATATTATACAGATCAAAAATATCATCCTTTGGAGTTTTTCCATAAATTAATAGTTTTTATTGAATGTTTCCCCTCAGTCGGGCCATTGTTATATTTGAAAATAGGGAATGTTGGCTCCAAGATATGTTTGACTATTTGAGGTCATTGAGTGGCTTGGGAAGGTTTCTTATCGGTCAGCATTGCTGGTTTAATTGAAAATATTTATTGATGTTTTCCACATATCACAGCTCAGTAAATACCATCTTTATACCTCCCACATTCTGATTATGGAATTGATTGAGTTAAATCCATATGTTTCTATTATAGAGAAGCTATTAGAAATTTTTCCCTATCGAGTGGGAGTCTTCCATGGGAATCTGATTTTTTTGGTTTATGTATTGTGACAAAACAGATTAGATTATCAAAATAATTTGGAGCATAAGTCTTTGATGAGGGATTAGTGGTCTCACCTCTTTCTCAGACTACATTCTTATATATGACTTACCTAGGATAAAAATTATTATAATGTGTATTTTGTAACATCTCAATACCTTCTTTCAAGTATTTATTATCTCTTTATTTATTTTATTCCTTATTTGAGTGTTTCTGGGGACTCCCAAGGATAGATATAATTTTTTAGAGAAAATGACATAAAGTTCAAGTATTATTTTTTAAATTAATAGATTCCATGTGTTAATGTGTTTATGGATTTGCAGATTTCTCCCCAAGTTCGGAGAACATCTTTAGTGGTTTGGAGTTTTCTACTGAAAACTATACTTTTTATAGTTTTTAAGAGAAATATACATCGTGTAATGGGATTACTCGCCATGTAATTTATATCAAGAAGAAGTTGTGATTCTGGTACATAGTTTTACAGGATTACATGTCGTGTATTTGGTTCATGTCATGTATTAGTAAAAGTTTGGTTTGTGTAAAAAGGTGACATGTTTCTCAATATTTTTGGTCGTCGTAGATTACATGATGTGTAATGGTCTTACACAATATGTTATTATTAGGATTTGTTGTTTTAGGTAATCCTACGAATGATTTTTGTATTCATTCATCTGTAAGATATTGTATCTTTACCTAGTTAATATCAAGGGTGATTGTAGAGAGCTCTAATTATTCTAGATTTCTTTTTTCAGTGATTAATATTTAGGGTTGTGGTACAAAATCTCTCCAGGTAATAATTCCTTTGGTATCTTTATTTCCTTTGATAACGACAGTGTCACTATGTTATATTTCATGATCCATTTATCTATGATGATAATTCGATTTTGTCAATTCTATATCCATCTTGTGATCATGTTCTGGGGGATGATCCTATGTTCTTTGTGGTGTGGCGAGTGTGCATTCTTGGGGTATTTTTTTCTTATTCTTCATCGACCCTTTTACTGATATGAGTCTATTTTAATATTTTTTATTGATTCTAAGTCTATGATGTCATTTTTTTGTTCTCCCATATTTGTGTATTTCCATTCTGGGTGTGTGTAACCCGAGTTTCAGGTAGGTTGTTTTATCTATAGCCTATATTGGATGAACTTCATTACTTTGGTATTGTTAAATTATTTAATAAAATGGAATATAATGATTTAATGATGGATTTGGGTGTATATAAATGTTTTTTTGATAAAATATGGGTTTTCCCTTATTTTGGTAAAATAAATGGTATTTTTAAATCATTGTGAAATGGATTTATGAAATGGTTTTCAAAGAATGGTTTGGAAAAAATGGTTTGTAAAATAGAGCACATGGGAAGCCTTGGGTACTTTAATGTAAGGGGTAGTAAAAGGTATTGTTTTTTAATACTATTCAGGTGTTTATTCATGCATTTTTCCTCTAATCCCTGGGCCTATTGTTCTAGGGACATGATATACACTATTAAAGGATTAAATTTCTAGGGTATTCCTCTACCACCTAGATTTAAGGTATATGTCTAGGGTACTGATGCACAAGTGATTATCTATGTTTTGGGTATGATTGTATTAGCTATCTGGGCCTAGTGTGACCCTTAGCATAATGTTACCTATGATTTGAATGCTTTTGTCTTGTATTGGTTTATCTTGTACTACCATGTGTTTTCATATAATATGTGATACACTCTTTACTTTGATTTGATATATCAACTTTGATATATCTGTATGAAATTCTTTGAAAATGTTATACTTGTTTTTTTGTAAAATATGAAAAAAAGGAAAATTAAATTTTTTTCCATGCTTTTGATATAAAAAACTATAAACTATTTATCGTGCCTTGTTTTATTTAAAGTTTTTTCATGTTTATATTATTGTACAGTGACTTTTAATGGAACATCTAGTAGGGATCCTACTAATCATGTTATTTTACACCCTACACACCCATTTTGTGAGGAATATACCTTTGTATATCTTTAGATATAGGTAAAGGAAAGGCACCATAGTGGGGTGGAGAGGTTTCTTTCAAATGTGTCTCAGAAGCTAGTGGTGAGATGGTGGGAGTCTTCCCACGTTATCACATTAAGTAGATAGTTTTTGTTCTATTGTTCCTTCAATGTTCGACCTATAATTTTGTATTTTATGAATTCTTTGAGTTGTATCATTTCTTTTATCTTATTTTAGTTATGGAAAATGTTTATCTTTTCTATTTTTTCCCTCTGTTGTATCTGTATGTCATGTTATTACTTCATATTAGGAGAAATATTTCTTTATGTTTGTTTTTTATTTCCGGGTGTTAGTCGTCAACCCATGGGGATCGGGAGTGTCTTTTGGGTATGTGGAAATTCAATTCGGGTGCCACTTTGAGAAGGTCTCCATGTTGGGTTCATCACAGCTCCTCATAAGAGAGATCATTTCTGAACTTCACCGCCTATGTATTTAGTACATGTAATGGATCTGGTATGTACTTCCTCAATAGAGATATTTAGAACACATAATGTACTTGGTATGGGTTTAGGGAAGTTCTAGTTGATAGGTCATGGCTCTCATATGATCAAGAATCCCAAAGGGGATAATGTATCTGAGAATAAGCTTTCCTTTCTTCCCAAATATCATGAATCTGTTTCATATATATATATGAAGGAACTTTATATTACCAATCACAAACTCTTGGTATCACCAGGGGTTATTAGCATAGTTATTTTGTCAAATTTGGTCTAATCGGATGCGTTATTGAATGTTCTTGAACTTTTCACTATGGGAAAAACCGATTATTGCGACGGGTTATTTGCGACGGGAATAAATCTCATCATAAAAAATCCGATGAAAAGCGTATTTGCGATGGGAATATATTCTCGTCGCAAATGGTCAGTTATTTGCGACAGGAATACAGGAGCCGTCACAATAGATATGGTGCGGTTTGCGCGCCAAAACATGAGAAGCCTATTTGCGACGGTCACCTTCTACCCGTCGTAATTACCCAGCAGCGGTAAATACTATTTGCGATGGGTAAATCGTCCCGTCACAAAAAAATTGTCGGCATGTGTTATTTGCGACGGGGCCCATCGCCAATATCGATGGCGGTAAATAAGATTTTGCGACGAAGATATTCACCCATCGCTAATGGTATGTCGGCATGCAGCTATTTGAGACGGGCTCGTTGCAAAAACACTTTTAACCACCGCCCGTAATTAATGCGGGCGAAGGTATTTGCGACGGGATCCCGTCGCAGATAATCTAACCTATATATACCCCCACCCATTTTTTTAAATCATTCAGATCTCTCTTTCTTTCTCTCTTTAACTTCCAGTTCTTAGTAGAAAATTTCTTTCGTTTAATTTTTTCTTACGAGAAGAGGACAGAAGGAGTTAGAAGGCGTTAATTGCTTTAAAATATCGAAGGTATTTATATTTTTTTATTTTTTAAATTATTTTTAATTGTTAAATTATTTTTAATTGTTAATTTTATTTTTAATTGTTAATTTTAATGTTTTTAATAGAATGTTTAGTATGTATATAATATAATTAGATTAAGTGGTTGAACCAAATAATCCTTGTCTGGATACGAACAAGTAGATGCGGCTCTAACACAGATGTACCTAGGAGTGAAAACTCTGACAAGGTGTTTCGAGCTTGACTCAGGGTAACCTGGTACACTACAACGGGCCTTGCTGCACTCTTGGTTCGACACTCCTGGGGGATGTTTTGGTAATAATTATAAATAATTATATTTAATTAGAAATAATTAGAAATAGTTAATAATTATATTTAATTAGAAATAGTTATATTTAATTGTAAATAGTTATCAAATTAATTAGAAGTATTTAAAATAATTATCAAATAATTAAGAAATAATTAGATTTCATTATATTTAATTAAAATAATTATCAAATAATTAGGAAATAATTATATTTAATTAATTAGAAATTATTAGAAATAATTAAAATAATTATCAATAGAAATAATTAGGAAATTAGAAATAATTAAGAAATTAGAAATAGTTAAGAAATTAGAAAAAAATAGGAAGTTAGAAAAAATTAACAAATTAGAAAGAATTGGGAAATTAGAAACAATTAAAATAATTAGGAAACGATTAAAATATTTAGAAAAAAATTAAAATAATTAAGAAACAATTAAAATAATTAGAAAAAAATTAAAATAATTAGGAAAAAATTAAAATAATTATGAAACAATTAAAATAATTAGGAAACAATTAAAATAATTATGAAACAATTAAAATAATTAGGAAACAATTAAAATAATTAGGAAACAATTAAAATAATTAAGAAACAACTAAAATAATTAGGAAACAATTAAAATAATTAGAAAACAATTAAAATAATTAGTAATCAACAAAAATAATTAGGAAACAATTAAAATAATTAGGAAACAATTAAAATCATTAGGAAATAATTAAAATAATTAGGAAACAAATAAAATAATTAGGAAACAATTAAAATAATTAGGAAACAATTAAAATAATTAGGAAACAATTAAAACAATTAGGAAACAATTAAAATAATTAGGAAAAAATTAAAATAATTAAGAAACAAGAAACTACAATTAGGAAACAAGCAACTACAATTAGAATACAAGAAACTACAATTAGAAAAGAAGCAACTACAATTAGGATACAAGCAACTACAATTAGGATACAAGCAACTACAATTTGGATACAAGTAACTACAATTAGGATACAAGAAACTACAATTAGGATACAAGCAACTACAATTAGGATACAAGCAACTACAATTAGGATATAAGCAACTAAAATTAAGATAAAAGAAACTACAATTAGGATAATTAACAACTACAATTAGGATAATTAGCAACTACAATTAGGATAATTAGCAACTACAATTACGATAATTAGAAATCGTGATTGACCACTTATCTACCTCAATTTTCTTTTCATTTGTGTATTGAGGTTTGACAGGAAACTTCTGCCTCCATATGTAATATTTCCTTTACTGTCAAAATTATCAACCTCCTTGCCATAATAGAGGTGAGTAGGTTTATAATTTTGACAGTAAAAGCAAATATTACATGTAGAGGTAGAAGTTTCTTGTCAAGCCTCAACACACAAATAAAAACAAAATTGAGGTAGATGAGTGGTCAATCACGTTTGTTTTTCTATTCAATGATTGATTAACCACCCGACCTATATGCATATCTTCGCATTACTAATTAGTAACACAATTAGTAATATAATTAGTAACATTAATATTAACATAATATAAAATATTATATTACTCTAATATTAATAATTAAATAATACTAATAATATAATCATTTTATTATTATATTATTAATATTTATAAAAAAATATTAATATTATTAAAATTATAAAATATTTATAAAATATTACAATTATCAATATTTCCAACAAGTTTTGCTCTATTCTTAACATGTTCAAATCTTAAAGGGTCGCCAATTTTCAGGTCATGCCCAATAAAAAGTTTGCGTCAGCCGTGTCTAATGTAAAATCTATAATTATCCTTGCTTGGTTGATCACCTCGCAAGTAGTTTTTCAATAGGACAACCCAAGTCATGTCTTTCTCGTCTATAAGAATCATATCACATGACTTTTTACATAGACTATTCATTAATGAAAATTTAAGGGAAAGATACTGATGTTCTCTTAATTTTTTAAGGAAGAATGATCTATGTAAAGGGTCATGTGAAATGACTCTTAAATACGTGAATGAAATTACTTGTGTTGTCTTATTGAAACACTACTTGCGAGATGATCAACCATATAAGGACAATTATAGAGTTTACATTGGACATGGCTGACGCAAACTTTTTATTGGGCATGACCTGAAAATTGACGACCCTTTAAGATTTAAACATGTTAAGAATAGAGAAAAATCTATTAGAAATATTTAGATTTGTAATAATTATTAATAATTAGTAATAATTAGTAATATTTAGTAATAATTAATCAAAAATTAAATAAATTCGAGTACATGGTTATAAATTGGCACAATTTCCAACAGATTGGAGGCTACCTTTTTCTCAATGTCTTATATCTTTACTACTTTCTCCCACTGAAATTAGTATGAAAAACATGCTCTAACGTATGTCAGAGCAAGTATTTCATACTGATTTCAGTCAGTAGAAAGTTAAAAAGAGATGAGTTGTCAAGAAAAAGAGGCTCTTTTCCCTGATAACTCATCTCCTTGCAAGCAGATGAGTCGTCAGGCAAAAGAGTTGCCACCAATCCATTGGAAACAAATAAGAATAATTAGTAATATAATCTTTACAACGATGATTACAAAATTTTATTTAATTATTCAAGCATATTTTATTTTTCCATGTATTTCTAAGTATTTCTAAATGAATAATAATTAGTGGGGATGATTACAAACTAACTATGTCGCTTATAATAATTGGTAATTACTATGAAATAACTGTAATTATGTATCCTCTTTTTTTAGGATATTGTTTTTCTTATATCAAATTATTTAACAACAGTAATGGTTTTAAATTTTGTAGAAACATATATATTAATATGGAATAAGGAAGTCGACATCAATCATTATTAGATGATCGCGCTTGGATAAATCAGCACAGAAATCCAAACGGTTCTAGTTTAAATCCTATATATGTTGATGGTGTTGAAGCTTTCTTATCATTTGCATCATCAAACCTGGAATTTGTTTCAGAAGGGAAAATTAAGTGTCCTTGTAAAAAAAATGTTCTTTGAGAATGTTTGAGACATTTGAAATCATTGGGAAACATCTCTTGTGTTATGGTTTTCAATCAGATTATATTTTTTGGTATCAACACGGTGAACGACGTTCCAGAGAATATACTAGTAATTTGATTTTAGATCCATAATGGTTTCAAAATTTATTACATGATGTTGTAGGGTCATCCGTTCAACAAAAAAAAATTGAGGATGATGTTGATTTACCTCCCGAGTTGGCACTATCAGAATTTACTAAGTTGTTCAGGTCTACTGAGGATGCATTATATCCTAGTTGCAAGATAAGAAAATTAAAAGCATTTGAAAAATTTATGGCTATTAAATCAGATAATGGAATATCAAATAACTAATTTGATCAGATATTTTCTTTGGTTAAAGCACTATTACCTAAAGGAAATGTGATGCCTGGTAATTATTATGAGAGCAAGAGACTGGTTCGTAATCTGAGCCTTAGTTATCTGAAGATCCATGCATGTTCAAATGACTGCATCTTATATTCTGGTGAAAATGAGTTATTGGATAGTTGTCGCACATGTGAATAATTGAGGTATAAAGAAGCTCAATCAGTGAAGTCTGGATTGATTCCTATAAAACAGTTGAGATATTTCCTGCATACACCCAGGTTGCATCATTTATTTATGTCTCAGAACACAGCGACAATGATGTCATGGAACAAAACCAATATTTCAAATGGTAAAAGCTTGATTCATCCATCTGATGGTGATTCATGGAAACATTTTGATCATGTGCATCCTTATTTTGCTTTAGAATCTTGGAATGTGCGATTGGGTCTTTCTACTGACGGTTTTTGTCCATTTGGATCTTTTAGTAGTCAGTATTTCTGTTGGCATGTCTTTATAACTCCGTACAATTTACCTCCATGGATGTTGATGAAAGAGCCTTATATCTTTTTTAATTTATTAATCCCAGGACATCCAAAATAGAATATTGATGTCTATTTGAAACCATTGATTGATGAGTTAAATTCATTGTGGAGTCATGTTGTTGGTACATATGATGCTGCTGCGAAATAGAATTTTGTAATGAAAGCTAATTTGATGTGGACAATTAGTGACTTCCCGGCATATGGCATGTTATCTGGATGGATTACACATGGTCCAAAATCATGTCCTTACTATATGTGAGACAACAAAGCATTTATGCTCGTGAATGGAAAAAACCTAACTATTTTGACTCTCATCACATATTTCTTCCAATCGATCATCCTTTTCGGAGGAATAAACCTCATTTCAGAAAAGGTAGAACTGAAAGAGATAAACCTCCAAAAATTATCTCAGGTACATAGTTACAATCAGTTGTATTTTCATTACCTTCCATCCCTTTTGGACTGACAATAAACTAACAGAAAATTCATGGCTTTGGGAAAGAACACAATTGGACAAAACGGAGCATTTTTTGGAATCTTCCACATTGGTCTGATTTGTTGGTCCGACACATGTTTTATGTCATCCATATTGAGAATAACTGTTTTGATAATTTATTTCATACAGTTTTGGATACACCGGGTAAAACCAAAGATAATGTAAAGGCACGATTAGATCTTGCCCAAATTTGCAGGCGACCAGAACTTGAATTGTTTGAAAATGTCAGATCATAGAGATTAATGAATCCAAAATAATCTTATACACTAACCAAAGAGAGTTGCTTATTATTTTGTAAGTGGATTGCAGATTTGATACTTCCAGATGGCTATGCTTCCAACTTGGGCAGATGAGTTAAAAATGGTCATATTACCGGATTAAAAAGTCATGATTTTCATGTTATAATGGAAAGACTTATGACTATTGGATTAAGAGGTTTGTTGAATTATAATATTTTGGATTCGATAACAGATATATCCTATTTTTTCTGATACATGTGTGCGGTGAAAATAGACTACAATGCACTAAGAAAACTGGAAGAAGCTGTAATTGTAATTATATGCAAACTAGAAAAAATCTTTCTTCCTGCTTTCTTTGACTCAATGGAACATTTGATATTACAGCTTCCACATGAAGAGAAATGTGGAGGTCCGGTTCAGTTTCGATGGATGTACCCATTTTAGAGATGCATGCAGAAATTGAAGAAAAAAGTACGTAACGAAGCATCAGTTGAAGGCTCAATTGCTGAAGCTTATTTGCAAGAGGAAATTACTTTATTCTGCTCTCATTATTTTGAATCAGAATATCCCTCAAAATTTAACCGCATGGTCTGGAACTAGGGGAATGTTGATGATGATATGAACAATCAATTATTAGTTTTCAATCAGCCTAAACTTGGCTTTGGTGGAGTTCATGATAGATGGCTTTCAGATGATGAACATCATAGAGATCATTCATATGTTCTACTCAACTGTGAAAAAATGTCACTAATTATGCATTGAGTGATCCTATACCTTATTCTATAGATTCTGTTACAGTAAATTAATCATATTGAATTTGTAGGTTATATGATGATCATATCAATAAACAATTTCCACAAATTACAGCAGCTGGCTTAGAAGAACATCCGCAAAAAAAAATTCCTACTGGTTTCAAAAACTGGTAACGTACATTATTTTTTGGTTTTACATATAAAATCAATTTATTACTTGTAATAGTGATCAATGTTTTATAAATTTTCAGGTATCAGTACATGCTGATAAGATTGATAGTCAATTGTGTATATTGAGTAGCCCACCATCCAAAATGGTTAAATATTATAATCCATATGTGGTGAATGGTTATTTCTTTCATACACGTGCATATGGGGAATCAAATAAAACAATGAATAGTGGTGTTTGTTTGAAGGGATCACATCATAGAGATATGGAAGTTGAATTTTATGGCATGCTTGAAGAAATTATTAAACTGTGTTATTTGGGACAGAATTATGTAACAATGTTTAAATATCGATGGCTGGATACTGAGAGAGGCTTGCGTGTTCATCCGACTCATGGAATTTTTGATATTAAACATAAAAGTCTTCTTGTAGTAAATGAACCATTTTTATTGGCTCATCAGGCACATCAAATTTATTATGCAAAATATTGTGCTACAGCAAAATAGTTGGATGACTGGTGGAGTATAATAAAAGTTAAATCTCTAGAAATTCAATTTACTCAAACTGAATGTAGTTCCACTGAAGTGCAAGGAAATGAAGTTTTTCAGGACACTCCTCAAAACACATCTTTTTCACAAAGAGACATGAATATCGAGGATGGAACCCCACAGTTAAGGGTTGATGGTGACGATGTTGTCAATGATGTTACAACTGAATTTGAAATGACAAGAGATGATGAAAGTGAAACTAATATGGAAAATGATGATGTTGATGAGGAAGATGAAGACATTGACATTGACAACTTTGAAGATGATGATGAAGATGAACATTGACATAGTAAAATAGTGGTTACAATCATAACATATATATATATATCTATACATAATAGTTATTTTCAATTGTTTTCTAATAACAATCATTTTTTGTTTCAGATGGACTTAGAAACATATTGTCATTTGCTGGAGGCTGAGCAACCTATGGATGATGAGGATCTTGAGTCATCTAACCCTCAGGATATTGGCACTACAGGAAGCACTCAGAGGGGGCGTGGTCTTGCCAGACTGATGATTCCAGATCCTATCCCCGAGCGACGTCCACCTCTTGGATTTGATGCGCACATGCGTTGGTATGGTAACCTGTGCATTTTAGTTATCTTTAATTATAATTTATTTATATTCTAATTGATTTATTATTTTTTCTTTTTCCACAGTTTTACACATACAGCTATTGGATAGGGGAGCGCTATCTTGTGCAGTTATTTTTCTCAGCCCTAGCTCACATGGGATCAGATTCCCACTGATGTGCAGGACGCCATGTTCGATCATTGGCTGGTACGTAATTAAATATTATTTATTTTTAAATTTAATTCATTAATAACTTTATATTAGGGTTTATGGTATCCCATCGATGAGAGCATTCGTGCCACTATCCACGCGACATGGGTGGTGTCTATGTGTGACCGTTTCTGTCAGTTTTTGCATAATTTGAGAAAGGAGGCTATGAGGAAAGCCAGACTGACAGAATTTGATGAGTCCTGTAGAGCCCACAGACCAAAGTAAATTTCATCTCATGTTTGGGATGGATTATGTACACACGGGTTGGGTGGTGGGTGTCAGAGGAGATCTGCATTGGGTTGACAGAATCGGGGGAGACGAGAGGTGACACATCGAGCTAGTAGTAGTATATTCATTGCACATAGAGAGAATCTGGTAAGTACTTTTTTTTAATATTTTATACAACTTTAAATATAAACAGTTTATTTTATATTCATTTAGGTAGCCTACCAGCCCGGTATTACGACGTACGACGTTTATCGAAGGATGTACACTGATCCGACTAATAGAGAGATTAGAGGTGACTGCCAGCCTTAGATTGTGGTCAGTATTATTTTCTTTTCAATTTTCAAATTAAATGCATATAATATTTTCATTATTTTAATTTCTAATTGAAACATAAGGAGTCATATGAGGTTGCGACCTCTCAGACACAGGCTGAGAGTCAAGACGAGATGGGTGATCAGACTAGTTCCCACTATTTTGATGAGACGACATGGATGTAGGCGACCCGGTATGGCTTCGACCAGGGCCGAGTAGTTGGTATCGGCTCTCATTTGACTCCTGCAGCTTATTATGGTACTGCTACGATGCCGGTGTCCGCCTCGAGAGGAGCTCATGGAGAGGCATCATCTTCTGCCTCACAGTATCAGGAGCAGCTGCGTGCTCAGAGTGAGCTTATAGAGGATTTGCGCCAGGGGCAGGAGAAGATGCGTCAGCAGCACGATGAGGAGATGCATCGATGGCAAGAGCAGATGCGTCAGCAGCATGATGAGGAGAGGTGTCGATATGAGGAGCAACATCAGGAGCAGATGGAGTACATGCATCGTCTGACTCATAGTTTAGGGATGGAGTTTCCTCCACCACCTCCTCCAAGTCCTCCAGATTATCCACCCCCCTAGTGTTTTTTTTACATGTAACAAACATTTGAGTTCATAGTTTATTGTCATATTAACTATTTACAATTCCTCTTTTATATTGGTACGAATATTGCATGATTTAATTTTTTTTATTTTTATAATATTTTATTACTTATTAGTATTATTTTTAATGTTTGTTTATTTTAGTAATATTACATTTAATATTTTATATTTGTTGTTAATATTTAGAAGTTTATAATTTTATAATTTTAAAAATATTAATATTATTAATATTATTTTTTCATAAATATGTATGTTTATTTTAATAATAATAATATTATATTAATTTTTTATATTATTAATATTAGTATTATTATTATTTTTTGATATTAATATTTCATAATTATATTATATATATTTTTTATTATTAATATTATAATAATATAATTTCTTTATATTATTAATATTATTATTATTATTATGTACATATTTTAATTTTATTATTATTATATTAATTTTTTATATTATTAATATTAGAGTTATTATATAACATTATATTATTTATATTCACATTATTATTATTTTATATTAATATTTCATAATTATATTTTATATATTTTTTTTATTTATATTATAATAATATAATTTTTTTATATTATTAATATTATTTTTATTTTTATATAAAATTATAAAATTTGTATTAATTATTTTAATTTTTTTTAACTTTTTTTAGAATTTGCGACGGGAGTATTTGCGACGGGGTGTCCCGTCATAAAATATTTTTTTTACTGTCTCATTTGCGATGAGAAGAATACCCGTCATAAAAACTATTACTACGACGGTCCATCACAAATACCTACGTCGCAAATATTTTTTAAATTTCGCATTTGCGATGGGTCAGAAACCCGTCACAACTAATATATCTGCGACGACCCATCACAAATACCTTTTTTATATATAAACGAAAATCAATTTGTGATGGGGGAAAAATATCATCGCAAATACTGTTTTGGCGACAGGACAACCGCAAAAACATCTATTTGCGATACTGTTTTCTGCAACTGGCGATTTGCAACAGAGCCCCGTCGCAAAAGGTCTTTTGCGACGGGATCCCGTTGCAAATATTCTGTTTTTTTTATAGTGTTTTGGCCATTTCTTACACTAGTTAGAGTCCCAATATAATCTATTCTCCAACATCATCCTAGTATATTTTAAATCTCTGTTTTTCTTCCACATAGGGATTCGTAAAGATCCATATGAATACTCGAGTGAATGATATTATTATATGAGAAATCAACTAAAAAATGTTAGTCCTAGCCTCCTTTTAAGTATATAGAGAATGATCTCAATATATTCTCAAGTGAATGGATTTTATTCTTATATTAGCCATCTATATGAGGGTTTTAGGTCATACAGAAGTTCAACTCCATGTTTAGATCATATTGAAAAAATTTCTCGAACTTTTAGGTGAACATCATATCTTGATCAAATATAATTGATAGTGGTGTTCCATGAATCCTCTCCACTTTTATAATGTATATCATTTCAAGTTGATTCAATGATAATTCCTCATTAATGTAAATGAAATGATAGGTCTTTGTAAGATGGTCCACCCCAACCCATATCGCATAGTTTCCTTTGGTTGTATTTAGAATACCTATGAAAAAATCCATGGTGGATGTTTTCCCATATTCATAATGCTATAGGTAATGGTTGCATCATCCCCTTGGGATTTTTTATTTATTCATTCACTTATTGAAATACAAAGCACTTAAATGTATGTTCTAAAATTTCTTCAAATTTTTCCCACCAATAATGCTCATAAATATCTCTAAACAACTTTTTTCTTGATGGGTAGATAAGGAATATTGATCTATGAGAATTAATCAATAGTTTCTTTTTTATCCCAATTTATGATTGCATGCATAGTCATGACCCAAATCTCACAATATCTTTTTCATAAACATTTAACCATGAGGTTTTCCCCTTCCTTATATTATCCACCTTTTCCTGTATCTACACATCATTACTCTAGAATTTCTTAATCTTATCCTGGATAGATGGTTGATAAATCATTTGAGAAATTTAGGATGGTATTACTTTATTTATGATTATAATTTACATCCTTTGAATATATAAAAATAATTGATCTTTCTCAATCCTTATCAAGGATAAGTTTACAAGATAATTTATTCTTTGAGAATCTTCCACTTTATTCACCTTCCTGGTATGGTAATGGATTGATAATTCATAATATTTTATCAAATCTAACCATCTTTATTGGCATATATTGAGCTCCTTTTTGTGAATATATACTTGAGACTCTTATGATTTGTATATATGTCACATTTCTATCCATAGAGATAATACTTATAACTCTCCAATGTAATGACTATTGTATCCAACTTTATATCATGCATAGGTTAATTCGTCTCATGCGCCTTCAAATGAAAAGAGGCATAGGCTAAAACATTATCATCTTTCATAAGGATGTAGCCTAAGACCTTCTTTGAATCATTACTGTAGTTAAAAAATTCTTCCTCATTGGTGGGTAGTGTGAGTACAGGTGTAGTGATTATCCTCTTCTTCAACTCCTTGAAGATTTCTTCACATTCATCAGTCCATAAAAACAATATTCCCTTCTGAGTAATCTTGGTTAGAGGGGTTGAAAATCATGAAAAGTTTCTCACAAATCACTAATAGTACCCAACTAATCAAAGGAAACTATAGATATATATCACTAATTTTGGTATAGGTTGTCACTTAACCACCCATATCTTCAAAGGATCCATATATATTCCCTTTATTGTGATAACATTCCCCAATAATAATACTTTCTCCACCAAAAACTATCATTTATTATACTTTTGTATACAATTTCTCATTTCTAAAAGTCTTCACCATAGTATTCAAATATTCCTCATCTTCCTCATTAATTTTAGAGCATATGATAATATTATATATAAATACTACAATTGTTTTTTTAAACAATCTCTAAAGACACTATTCATTATTTCCATGAAAATTAAAGGATCATTGGTGAGTTTTAAGGAAATCACTATGAACTCAATGTATGTAGACCTTGCCTAAAAGGCAGTGTTAGGAATATCATTCTTGTTCACCTTTAATTAATGAAATCTTTACCAAAGTATCAGTTTATATAACACATATCTTATCGAACAATTTATTAATCTATGAGGGGGATACTTTTTCTTTATCATTATCTTTTTGATTTCATGATAATGAATGTAGATATGCATCAACCCATCCTTATTCAAGGAAAATAGAGTTGGTTTACCCCATAGAGAAACACCCAAAAGTATAAAACCCTTGTCCAGATTCTATTATAGATATTTCTTTAGTTATTATAGTTCAATGGTGGAAATTCTATAACAAGTTTTGAATATAGAAAAATCTCTTGGTATAAATTCAATTGATAACTCACTCTCTCAACTAAGAGGAAGTCCATGAAACTCATTCTGTAATACATCAACATATTCCCTTATAATGGGTATATATTCAAGAGTGATCCATACCTTTTTATAAACTTTTTGATCAAGATATTCTTTCTCATAAGGAAATAATATTCATTCTTGAAAAGAATTTTACAATGTGGATTTATCCTCTTATTTACACTTTTATATTATCTGAGGATGATTTTGGACATGGAAAGTTATTTCCATCTCCTAAAAGATGATTTTGTCTCTGTATAAGGATAGTCAATCCATGCCTAGTATAGCATAAAATTTTTCTAAAGGGAATATGGTAATATTCTCTTAAAGATTTGTCCCAAAAATATTGAATGGGTAGGAGTTATATGCTAAAGATATAATAATTTACTTATTTCTTATTTTCACTAGTAACTAAACCTACATGTTTTGAGGTGGTATTTTAATAGTTCTCCTAAAATTTCATTATATGAAAGAATTTGTATTACCATAATCAAATATAAAGTTCTCTATTATTGAATGAATAATTATTATATATATCACCACTTCATTTTTAGGATCCACCTCAATAGAACTAATAGTATTAGATTGTCCCTACTCTCTTGGCCAGGGAGGTTGTTTTCATATGTTATCTTCAAAACCCTTGGATTTGAGAAATGGTTTTCATAGTGTTCACATTCATTACAGTTGAAACATTAGACCATTAGATAACGATTCATTAGAAGATTCTTTTCGTCCATAATATTAGAGGAATTATTTATATATAAACCCAACCCTATAAATCTTAGTGTCAATATCATGCTACCATTACATTGGCATAAGATACAAGTAAATCACGTCCCAATAGACCAAACAATTTAGTTTTCTTGGTAAAAGAGAGACATATATGAGACTTGTGTTACAAAAGAAAACAGAAATTACGAAATAATTTTTTTAGAGGATAAAAATTTATTACATCTAGAGTATCCTTTCATATATTTCTTAGTACACTACATGGAATCCTGATGAAAGGAAACATAATAAGGGTGAGCTCAAATGCTCAGTAAGGTTAAAGTAAAATGAAAGAAATATTGAATCAGTGAGAATAATCATTAAGTAATGGTAAATAACTAAACACACATTCCATGTAATCAATAACATGAGAAGGAAGTTCATAAACAATATGGAAAGTTAAATAATTAAAAAACACATTCTATTCAAATAACTGGATAATGAATATTCAATTTATTAAAGTAAGAAACTAAAAAGGCATTACATTTAATCAATTATCTGAGAATAAAATTCATTCATATACTTTTTCATAGTGAAAATATCATGGATAATAAATATTTAATGAAAATGAAGATAATTAATAATTATTGGACGTCATTTATCTAGAACATGAACCATTATACAGTCAAGATCTATCATTAAGATATTTTATGTATTTGGGTAAAAACCAATCAATTTTTTTGGAAATAAACTCAAAGGGGTTTTCACTAATTGATTTCATCTCATGATACTACTGATGTATCATGGGGATTGCATTAATCAGTCCCCAACCCAATGATATTTCATTAAGCGGTCCTCAACCCATGTCTTTCATGTCCAAAACATTCCTCATATATTGAATAATCTATTTAAATTCATAAATAAAGTTCCATATCGAATACTCATATTGAATAAAGAAAATAGATTTATCAATATTTCCCTAGTAAATCAAATAACTATCAAATTAAAAACTGAATGTGAAAATGGTATATGTTTTAGGAAATGAATATATCTATGGTAAATGATATGGATAAGTTAGGAAAAATCAATGTTCAATGATCATATAAAATTGAATATTTCAAGGGGACTAATAGAGGAATCAAGCTAGTAAATGTCATTATTAACCCTTGTAAAAGGAATCATAAAACAAATAGATGAATAATAATTATGGTATCAATACATTATATCCCAATTTGAGTAAAATAAAGGGTATTTTTCATTGATGAATGAAAATACTATAAAAATATATTTTAAAAAATTATTGTGGAAAATATCCTATTCATTTTGAAAATCATTTTAAAAATCCATTACTTTAAAAATAAATTTTTGAAAACATTTTCATTAAAAATTAACCATTAAAAATTATAAAGTAATCTTCAAATAAAAACTATGGTTAATTTCGTACATGTCATATAGGGTAAAACGAACATTCCTTTTATAAGGTAAAAGGATAGAAAAATTCCTTGTTCCAAAAGTTACAATAATATTACTTCGAAAATGTTTTTATAAGAAAAAAATCATAAATAATATTTTAGTAAATCGTTTTGGGATGTTTAAAACTTTTTTTAAAACCTTTTTATAAAATAGTTTTTTAGAAGAAATCAGGTTCTCCGACTAAAGGAAGAATTGAAGTTTAGTTTTCCTAAAAGGATTTTTCTAAAACAATTTAAGTACCAAAGAGTGGGAAGTTATACTATTATTTGGTAAAGGTAATTATTAAACATAGAAAAATAAAATTTATATATTAATTAACAATTATCTAATAATTTTCTCTAATTTAAATTTAGGTGTAAACAATCCCAAATAAAATGATATTGTGAAGTAAACCATTAAAAAGACCGTAACGTTCATGTGAGATTAAATTAATGAATAGATTATGTGTATAAAATTCAAATAAAAATAAGTGTAAATAAATCAATTGATAGTAAAAATTTACTTCAAACCAAATCTAATAATATTAATGACAACGAGGAAGTAGTATAACCCAATTAAAAGGAATTGGGATATGGAATTATTTACCACTTGGAATATTTTAATTAAAATCTACTTAGAAGAATTAATTAAAATTTAAACTCAAAATAAAATGAATATAAAATAATTCATGATATAATATATCAAAATGGTTAGTAGATACACCACACAAAATATGTAAGTGTTGAATATGACAATTATCTCAAAGATGTAAAAAGTGATATGAAAATCCCTAACATTGCCTTTCCTTTTAGGTGAACATACTTTAATATTATGTATAATGCTTTTAATCATGTCACTTACTTATACCAAAACAATAATAATATTTATAAAATCATACACTAACTTCATATAATATCTTATTACTTATTTGTTAACAAATTTTCATTAATTTCACTATTTTGGGTGTTAATTACCTAGTTTGTCGAGTAAGTTTTAACTTGTTATCTTTGTTACGGTTACTTATATCATGACTTCATCATCTTTAGAATGTAAAACATGATTTAAATGTTATATATATTCATTATATATGTATTTATAGTAATCCATAATATTTGGATATAGTAAATTAAATGTATCATTCATGGAGATGGTAGGTCATACGTACGCATGAACGCTACTTCCATTTCCTTATTGTATTTAAAATAATTAAAAGAAAATGATATATATGTATATGTATATTATAATTCCAGTATAATATTAATTTCATATATGTCACATATATTTAATAAAACCATCCTTTATACATTCCATTTATAATGTGAATGAATCACATCGCTTTGATGAGGCGGTAGTCTACACTTCCACAAATGATGTTATAGTATTCCCACAAAATAGAAAGCATAAAGATATGTGTTATATAAAAATTAAATTATCATAAATACATTATAAATATCATATATATATCATATATATCATATATATATCATATATATCATATATATATCATATATATCATATATATATCATATAAAAACATTTTCCCATCATAATTCCCACCATGATATGTCGTAAAGTAAGAAAAACAATTATTGTTTCGTGAGACGATAGTTCACCGTACACACGAAAGGTAAGTTTCTTACCCATTCAATGTTAGTTTGTGTAAGTGTAGGTAAAAACCATAGAATAAAAAAAATAAGTATATTTATGATACTCTAATTATATAATCATGTAATAATAATATTTTATGGGATGGAGAAGGGAATAAAATAAAAGTGATCATTGAATAATGTTACCTCATTTTCAGGTAACCCTTTTTGGTTTACAATACAATACCTCCTTGGTTAGATTTCTACCCAACGAGAGGATTATATTATTAGGGGATTGATTTTTGTAGCTTATTTTATTATATTTTTTTTGATCCAAATGGATTTATGGGTGTGAATAAATGAAAGGGGTGAGTTCCTTTTTTGAGTGGAGGAGGAGTGGTATTCTTGTAAACTTAATAAATGGGAATTCGACCCACATTTTTCAGATGTTAAGTGGATCCAATAATTATCCAAATTAGATAAAAAGTAGGATATATTATAAATATTAATATTCAATATATTTTTAACAAGTTTAGATGTCATTTTTTCTCTTAAGTTTATGTTTTAGTCCTTTATTAATCTTATTTTTCTCTTAATCACTATAATTAAATTTAATTAATTTCACTAATATTTTTTGTCAAAAAATAAGTGGAAATAATTATAAATTGTAAATTATTATTATTACAAATATTGAATCCATTTTTTCAGATCAAAATCATATATGTGTTCGAAATTAATTTAAATTTCATCACATTGATGGGACGACAATGTAGGTTTTTAAAGTAAAATGTTCAAAAGTTTGAAATTTCTTTATATCCAATTTCAATATGAAATTGATTTCAAGAAACTAAATTGGATTAATTTATTTATAATTGATATAATTTTACTTTAATCCCAATTTTAAATACAATTTACCCTTATAAATAAATTATATGAAAAACAGTTTTGAATTAAAATTCAGCATTTTATCATTATTCATCAAAAAACGAAACATCCCAGAAAAATTCCAAAAAATCACATTAAGCTAATTTTTATGTCAATATTTCAAAAATAAAGTTTATTTTTATATATAAAAATTATAAAGGTACCAAATATTGTATTTAAAATAGGTTGACCATTAAAAAGTGGAAAATGTTCCTTTTTAGAAAAATACACTTTTTATGCATAAAACTAGATTTAATCTTATCTTATGACTATAAAATATATTGGATGAATATAAAAAATATTTTATTTAATATATAAAATATATATTCCATATATATCATTCACTAATTATAATTAATTTAATATATAAATACAAAACACCATTGAGATAATTAAATAAAAATATTTCCTTTATATTCAATTGGTTTATATTTTAATCTTAAATTAATTATTAACTAATGAATTCATATTATATTTGTGTAAACCATATATTTTATTAATTTTTTTTAATTCTATTCATAAACTCAAATTTAACGGCATGGTTATATCTTATTATATTCAATAATAATATTTGAATAATATATTTTTGTTCCGTAAAACTCGGTCTTACGTGTATTATAAGCTATCGAAGAAACTCATTGTTGTGTGTGATAGAATATAATTTAGTGTTTCATGAATTTAAAACTATATAATATATTTAATTTATTTAAAATTTTATATATACCATAAATTATATGTAAGTTATATTCTTTTCTACTTTTGGTGTTGTGTGTCGTGCATTATATTGAATACAGTGTTATTATTTTAGAATTTTGGGGTGTTACATTATACCCACCTTAATTAAATTATGTCCTCACAATTTAATCTTGACCATGGTTATAGATTATTTGATACTTACTATTATGAAATCCCACATCTTGAGAAAGGTTTGTAAAACATTCTCTAAAAAAGGTAGAATGGGAAGTAAAAAAGGTCACATTAAGTGACATTTAACTACATCACTATATAGGATAACATTCGTGGAAAATGGAGATACATACATGGAGGAATGGCATAAATATTTATAAGTAGTTATTGAGTTAATCAATCACAAACAAGTTAATGATGGATGGAAAGTATAGGGCCTCAAAGCCATAAATATTTGATGATTTAAAAGACCATCAGTTCAACGAAATTTAAGGTGTTAGGATAAAATTTTTGTTTTATGATAATTTTACTTATGTTGAGGAATTATTTTATTAACCAAGAATATAAGGAAATATATTTACTAGGTATTTTTCAATGTTATATGAATAGTTCCATCTTTTTTTGTGCTTCAATCAAATTCTAGTTCATCCCTTACTCCATGAAGTGGATATCCTAAAATGAATTTAACCATTAATTAACATTTTTACTAGAGTTTTCAATAAAACATATATTTTTATAGAGGATAACAATATTATTTTTATATCAACCCAAAATATTATCAATACCTTTAAACTAATTACTATAAAATGTGAATACATTATTCCTTAAATAATTTTTCAACTAAAACTTATACTTTTTATAAATTTCTCTAAAATGTCCATAATCACATAAAACCAAAATAGATTTTTATGAATTAGGAATTCTGTTCAACCATTATCTCATAATCCCATTATGGTATCCATCACTCTTTATTTAAGGAATACATATGTGATTCTAAAATTTTAAACAATCCTTAGACATTTTATGATTCTTATATCTAAAATGGTATTCTTAAAAATAATTCTATAATTTAATTCCAGAATCCCAGAAAATACTTCAACCATTTTATTTAAACATAATTCATTCCTTAGTCTAAGTTTTAACCTAGTTAATTCATTTTAATTATCTATTAAAATCTCTTATAATGGTTTGTAATGAAAATGTGAATTATCCTAATCATATCCCTTGAAATTTTCAAACTGGGTGCGCAGTAAGGCTCATTGTTATTTTCCAGGTTATGATCAAGTCAAGCCTGATGGTCCTTTTTAGAGTTTTTACCCCTAGGTACATTTGTTCAGAACCGAATCAACTTTTAGTAACTAAATTGAGATGTATTTCTTTGAAGACCCATATAATATCTATCTTACCAAAATTCTAGTATGTTTATCTATACATATCCTCAATGTATACCTTACTGTTATATTCTATAATATATGTTTTCTAAATCTACTTTCCAAGGTTGGTACTAAATTTTATCTAATACCAACTATATAAGTTTTTCCTAAGAAATCTCAGAGCTGGGGTCATACTACCGTTATTCTGGAATAAGATACAAGTAAATCATATCCCAAAGGATAGAACAATTTAATATTCTAGCTAAACTAGATACATACATTAGTATTTTTTATAAATGAATACACAAATTACAAAAAAAATTAGGTTAAAAAATCTATTCCATATATCATATACTTGAATATCTTTCTTAGTACACTTCAGGGAATCCTGGGGAAAGTAAACATAATAAGGGTGAGCTTAGATGCTTAGTAAGGGTAAATTACATCAGAATAAATAATGAATCAATGAGAATAATAATTAAGGAATGTTAAATAATCTAACACACATTCCATGTAATAAATAAATGCATAAAAAATATGGCAAGGAAAATAAATAAAAAATTTCCTCTTAAATAACTGCATAAGGAATAATCAATATAGAAAGGTAAGAAACTGAAGAAGAAAAACGTGTCATTTAATCAATAAATTGAGAATAAAATGCATCCATAGACTCTCTCATAGTGAAAATATCATTTATCAAAAATAATGAATAAAAATGAAGGAAATTATTAATTATTGGACAACATATATTTGGCACATGAACCATTATACTGCCAAGATATATCCTCAAGACAGTTTAAGTATGTGGGTAAAAGTCCATCTATTCCACTTGGAAACAAACTCGAAGTGTTTTTTGCCAACTGATTTCATCTCATGAGACTATCGATGCATCATGGGGCTCATATTAACCATTCCCCAACCCATAGGTATCGCATTAAATGATCCTAAAACCATGTCTTTCATGTCCAAATCATTCATCATATACTGAATAATTGATTTAAATTTGTAAATAATGTTCCTTATCAAATATCCATGTTGAATAAAGGATACGTATTTATCAATATTTCCTCAGTAAATTAAATAAATATAAAAGTAAACACCATATGTAAAAAAGGTATATGTTTTAGGAAATTAACATATCCATGATAAATTATGTGGATAATTAGGGGAAATTCAATGTTCAATGATCCTAATAAATTTAATATTTCAAGGTGATTAACAAAGGTATCAAGGTAATGAATTTCAATGCTATCCCTGGTTAAAGAAATCTTAAACCATCCACACAAAGAATAATTATGGTACCAATGCAATATATCCCAAGTGGAGTAAAATAAATGGTTGTTATCATTGATGAATAAAAATACTATAAAAATATATTTTAAAAACATTTTTGAGGAAAATATCCTTTTCATTTTGAAAAACATTTTGAATATAATTTTCATTAAAAATAACTTTTTGGAAATTTTTTCATTATAAATTATCCTTTAAAAGTTATAATTTAACTTCAAATAAATGATAGTGGGTAATTCTATACATGTCATACAAGGTAAAAAACATTCCTTTCATAAGGTAAAATGTTAAAAAATGCCTTGTTTGAAAAGAGATAATAATATTCCTTCAAAAAAATTCTATAAGAAAAAAATTGTAAATATTTATTTAATAAAACATATTATTAAGGTTAAAAAAAATTTGAAACAAATTGAAAAAAAAATTAGAAGAAAATAGGTTCTTCAACTAAAGAGAGAAATGAAGTCGGGTTTTCTTAAAAACATTTTCTAAAAAAAATTATGTACCAAAGAGTGGTAAAATGGTACTATTACTTGATAAAATTCATGAATAACCATGTGATAGAAAAATAAATTTATTTATTAATCAATTGTCAAATTATTTCATCAAATGGAATTTCAAGTGTAAACAATCCCAAACAAAATGAGATTGTGAAGTAAACCCTTGAAAAGGCCACAACATTCATGTGAGAATAAATCAATGAATAGATTATGTGTGTCAAATTTAAATCCACATAAACCAGGTGTAAATAAAAAAATATATAGTAAAAAGTGATTACATATAAAATCGTAGAATATTAAGGATAACGAGGAAGTAATATAACCCAATGAAAAAGAATCAGGTCATAGAATTATTTACCACTTTGTAACTTTTATTTAAAATCCCTATAGATGAAATAATTAAAATTTAAACTCATAATAAAATTAAGATAAAATAATTAATTTTATAATATATAAAAATGTATAGTAGAAACACCATACAAAATATGTAAGTGGTGAATATGACATTAATCTCATAAAAGTAAAAAGTGATATAAAAATACTTTGTCTTGCATTTCCTTTCAGTGAACATCCTTTAACATCCTATATAATGTTTTTAATAATTTCAATAACTTATAACAGAATCATAATCATATTTATAATATCATATATTAACTTTTTATAATATATTATTACCCTTTTGTTAATAACCTTTCATTATTTTCTCTATTTTGGGTGTTAATTAACTAGTTTGTCGGGTATGTTTTAATTTTATCTTTGTTCCAATTACATAGATCATGATTTCATCATATATGGAATATAAAACATTATGTAAATTTTATATATATTCATTATATATTTATTTATAGTAATACATAATATTTGGATATAGGAAATGAAATGCACCATTTATAGAGATGGTAGTTCGTACATATGCATAAATGCTATTTATATTTCCTTATTTTATTTAAAAGAATGAAAAGTAAATGATATATATATATATATTTATATTATAATTACATTATCATATTAACTTCATATATGACACATAGTTTTATTAAAACCATTAAAAGACACTACCATGGGTTCTCTCAAATGATGTTTAATTTTTACTTCCTAGGTGCAGCAGAGTGGTTGACAAAGGTCATATCTCAAATAAGAAGTAATTAAAGATATTTCTTAATGGTATTAATAATATAAATATAAAATAAATAAATAACTTATAAGTATTTTAGGGGTTTATTTTTATAAAATAATAAGAATAAACTTGTTGGAAGAATATTGTATTTTTTTGAATGAAATTTAATTTTAAAAATACAATAAAAATATACTTTTTTAGAAAACTTTTTTAGAAAAAATAACTGATTTGTCTATACCTATTAACTTAATTTTTATTCATTATAATATATATTAATATCCACATAATTATTATCCACTAAATTTTTAACCCTTTAACCCTATAAGAGTTAACTTAACCATAATGATGAAATGAATTGAACCCTAGGCTAGCTTCAGAACATTCAATCGTAGCACCCTGTGTTGATTATTGTTCCAATACTAGATTATGGTAAATGGTAAATTAGGGCACATACCCATTCTATAAATGATTATGAATTGAGTTTCGCTATTATATTTGAAATCTAAAAATTTATCTGGTGTGGTTTTTTTTTACCGATTAAGTTTGCACTCTCACAATTTGCACAAATCTTAGACACACATGTTTTTTGGGTTAAATATTCAATTGATTCCTTAGTTTATTTTTATTTAGAAAATAATCTCATAAATAATAATATGTTAATTAAATTATCCCATTTATTCAAAATAATTAAGTTAATAAGGTTAGAGTTAGATCAATTACTATTAATCTTTTATGGGTGGTGTAGTCATCGTAGAAACATTTTGCATTTTCACAGATCGTTGAAATGGTATAACCCAATAATGTTTATAATATTGATTTATAGACCAAATAGTAAGATTAAGAGAAGAATACAATTTAATATAACTGAATAAATAGAAGATAAACTAAGAGTTTATTGAAAGAACATCAATATTACAATAAAGAAGATGAAGATAAGAGCATCTTGGAATAAATCCTAGCATGATAGCTTTCCTCCTATAATAGTGAATTTAATTTGATAGGAACAAAATATTATCTTATAAAAATCCTCTATGTCTCTTACAAGACCCTCCAAATGAGAAAAATACACATTTATAGAGTGGAGGGGAGACTAGGTTACAAGCGGTTTCAAGTGTGAGAGAGGAAATTCAGCCAAATATTTTATTGCAATTTGCACCTCCTGTTTGACCTTAAAAGTTCATGAACAAGATATATTATAGAAGTATGATTTGTGAGAAAACAATTCCATGATACTCTCTCCAAAGTTGGGTTCAATCCAAGCACAGATGATGGAGTTATGGCCCAAATACTAAATTGATGTCCAATCTGGAGAGTCCGGCCCAAATTTTACTTTATGGCCCATTTAATCTAATAAAATGAATTATTTTGCTTATATTTCTTGAGTTAAAGTTGTATCCCATTAATTATGTAACTCATTTACAAAATTTTAACTTCAAATAATAAATATAAATATATTTACGGTTGAAATACTATAGTGCAGTTTAAAGGGAAAATTGGAATTTTCATCAAATTTGCAAATGAATGATTTAATCCCAAAATTGTATAAATAAACATATTTAAAACAATATAAGGAAATTATATAATTTATTATAAATAAAATATTCAATATAATTTTGGTTTATCAAATCCTCCACATATACCCTTTTTCACTTCTAGGCAAAGTCACATATCATGTATTCCAAAAAAATTGTGACAAGATATGCATGTTCATATTCCTCAATCCACAATGGAAATATAGAAAAAGTATGAATCTCCTCAAGAGTCAATATCAATAAATATTAAATTAATTGTCTCAAAAATTGTATTAAAATTAAATATATTGAGATTAATGACACTAATCATAGCTAAACAAGTCATGGTTCTACTATGCAACTAATTCACCAAGTGTGTGTGTGCCAACCATTTCAAGTTCAAATCTCCACCCTTTATTCTGTATAATTAGGTCAAGTAAAGAATTTATTCTTACATGGTTTAATTCACTATGACACCCTAAGAACTTGTGTTTCATATAATGATAATTTCTAGGATTTATTGTTATCTTTTACCCGAACAAAACTTATCTCTTATAGAAAAATAATAGTTTGATGCAACGGAATAAGCACACAAAATGGACGCAATGAGTTTTATTCAAATAAGAACACAGTACTGGTTATAATAAACCGTGTCTAAGAGGGAAATAAAATTACCAAATATACCAATTAAAAATCTTATCAGGATTATAGGGAAAAATTTAAAACAATGAAAACCATGAGAAGGTAATAAGGGTCCTTTGTATCTGTCATAATGAACATAAGAATGGCTGAAGACACCGCGACCACACTAAGCACCAAAAATATGACACGGACCATCTTCTTCAATCAACTTGAGTTTTAGGACACCCAACGTCTTAGATTTATAGGACACTAATGTGACCATTTCCTTGGGAAACCATGGAACACTAACGGCTATAAATACAGTTGTTGGCCTCATTGGCCAATTAAGTGAAAACTTATAAGAATATTCTAGTCCATCATGTAATTAAGTTATAAATTGGGAAAAATTATAAAACTACTCCAACCATGAAAATTATGGTTATAATGAAATGTTTTGAATAATATTTTGATGTTTTTGAAAAAGAATAAGGAAATCAAACATGTTGCAATTAATGTAAGTAAATTGTAACGATTTTCATTCAGTGTTTTTAAGTTATGTTTAATTTATTTTAATGAAACTAAGTTTTGATCACATGAAACTAGAATATGAATTATCAATGAATTTATGACCTTTTATGACCTTTTATGCTAAAGGTTTAATATTTATAAGCAACCTTAGAAAATACTTTTAAGACAAAATCTAACTAGTACACTTTAACCGTCTAATGTTTAATAAAAGTCATGTTTTAAAAAAAGGGAAATTTCTATATAGTATTACTTCCCTTAAACTTAATGCTTATAGGTTAAGTTTTTATAAAACAAAATTGGCCCTTAAGGGACATCCCTTTATTGTCCGGTCCAAGGGAGGCAGCTCACCCAAGGTGGCCAAGCCTGGCCCTCGGCCCGAGCCTGGGCCAGCCCGAGATCGGGCATAGGTCACTCGAGGAGTGCATAGAGGAAAGCATGCATAGGTCACTCAGGAGCGCATGTGTGCATGCAGCGCGGGCACGAGGCTGTGTGGGAAGGGGTAGGCTGAGGCCTTCGGGGGAGGTGGAGGGCCGTGTATAAGGCCTTTTGAGTGTGCGATGTGTTATTACCCGCATTGTGGGAGGCCGAAGCTTATAAGGGAGGTAAAATCGGCTTCCCGTTTCGATGTGGGAACCAAATTTTTGGGCGAAATGAGATCCCATCCATCGGATCGCGTTGTGCGAGATCTGGTCCACTGATCCTATTTCCTCCTTCAGCGTTCATCAACCATGGAAATTCTAATGGGTTTTCTTTTTTTAAGTCATTCGATCAGGTTCAGATTAAATCTAAGCCATCCACTCCTCTTTTGAACCACAGTCGCATCTAGGCCCTTGTTTTCAAACTAATTTTGATCTGGGCCACTGATTTTTCCTCCCGGTTTTCCACTCAAATCGTTGTCTTAGTCTTCCGCAGCGTGCCATACTCCAGTAACCCTATACCCTTTAAGCCATCATTTTCTTCTTCTGTGAAACTCTCCTTCTCCCGGTTTCCATAGAGGTATCTTTCCCCAGTATTTTTATAAGGAAAGTTTCCTTGGATCCCTTCTTCATGCATTATAGGTTTTATTTATAAAAACTCATCTGATACATTCAAAGTACCTCTCTGTTCCTTGCACTCGAACCTCCATCAGACCTCAACTCCTCCTCCTAGCTTTCCAGCATCTCCACCTCCTCCTTCTCCGCAAGTTTAGTTAAGGGTTTAGTATTTATTCTGCTTGGTTTTATGTTTTATGAATATATGCATATATATATATATTTGAATTTACTTATAAAACTAGCAAACATCTCCATACGGTTTGAGATTACATTCCTTAAAAGTTGCATGAATTTGAGTTATAATTTGTTGACAACCATAAACATGGACACACCATGCAAACCTATTTTATACCTTAAAAACATAATCAATTATATAAATATTCTTGTTTATGAAAATATTTAAGAATAATGTACACAACCCTCGGATTTGCATAATTTCCATATACACATGTTAAATATTTCTAAGTTTGAGAGTCAAGTTAATGAAGAACCAAGACGTATGGATTCACTTTGTGTATGAAAGTTTCATACCTGATCATGTATGCTTGTATACAGATAAAGTAAATGCTGTTTTTTGAAATAAATCAATATTTTTTCCCTGAAAATTTAACACATGTTTTGATAAAGTTATAAGTGTGAAATTAACATAAACGAGGACATTGTGTATTCTTGCTTTTCATAATCGGCTACGAGGGTATGTGCGCATGAATATCAATATGATCCTCTTTTGTATTTATAAAATTTCTATAGTTTGCAAAGGGAGTATTAAACATGGGTATTCAAATGTATTTTTTTCTTTCTTTTTGGCTTGACTAATCACTACTTTTTATTCATGTCCTGTTGAATGCATGTTTTATAAAAAATGAAATCCTCACCATAGTTTTTCAAATGTTTTCTTTAATGTTCTTAGTTCATGAGTATAAATATTGGAGGGTTTCAATTTCATACTCACATGTATGAGTTACTCTCTACTATTTATAATAATTGATGAAGGTTAAGGTTGACTCTCATACTATGAGCTCGTTTATAATAAATGTATGAGGAAATGTGAAATTAACACCCCATGTGGAATGTTGGGCTTACCTTTTATTCATTATGTACCCAGTAGAAAATTTCATTAATCCATTGTTCAAAATTGTTTCATGAACCATCATTTTATTTGGTAACCTCATCCATTCACTATTGAAGTGTTTTAAGTCAGTATCACATGTGCAATTAATGTTTACTATTTTATGCATGTCGATGGGGAAAATTATCATTTAAATATTACCTAACATAATAAGATTTAGTCTATTCCAATTTCTTTTTATCAATGCATGAATTGAGCATGAATAATGAACATGTTTATTAATGAATTAAATGTTTGTTACTGTGGAAAAGATGCAATGTTATTATTTTATGTGATAATCAAACAATTTAACATTGATGAAGTATCCAATTATTCAGAGTGGTATGGGACACATTGAATAATGTGAAATTAAAATCCAGGTAATATGTATCCTGGGATTGATAAGTGTTTTAATAAATCAAAGTGGTAGGTTCACTTTGATTTAGAGTTTTGAGGAATTCATTAGACCTAGTATGTTCCGGGGTGGGGACCGGTAAAAGTAATCCCTCCAGGTTGGGGTCTGGTTAGAGCATACCCTCCGGGTTGGTGTCTGGTTATTAGAGGCACTCCGGGTTGGAGTCCAGTTACAGAGGCTCTCTAGGTTGGGGTTTGGTTACATTTTGGCCCTAGGTCTTGGTATGAGGCCTTGACACGGTACGACATATGCAATTCCCTTATTATGAATATGTAATTTAATTAACCAGGAAAATATTAAACTAGTATAATATTTGGTTAAAGAGCTTATGGGTTTCGGCCGAGGCCTTAATCATTAGACGTCTTGGCTAAGGCCTTGACAAAATGCATCAGAATGTCCTCCATATTAACTTTACTCATTAAGTGTATGTTAATTACCTAACTAGACAGGCATTCTACTAGTATAATGTCCATGGTTAAGAACCGTTACTTATAAGTAATCATAAAAGTAAAAGTTTATGGCATGACATGTGTATAACACTCAGGGATTTTTAGTATTTGATGTTTGAAATTAAAGTGATTACCTTTATGTTCAAATATGATCAGTTATTACACTTAACTATTTTATTTGTGCTTACATATATTCTTGTATTATGAATATTATAATTTCTTTTATTCAGCATGCCTCTACTTGAATGGTGTATCCTTATAATCTTGATATCATGTTTTAATTGAGCACCTTTATGATGTGAACATGTGATATAGATTTTATGTAAGAAGAATGTTTTTTGAAATGGTTTAAAGAATGTTTTCAAAAAAATTAATGGTTATTTTAAAACTCCTTACTGGGCATTCGTATGCTCACCCTATGTTTTAAATGAAAATATTTCAGGTATCAGTCATGTCTTAAATGATGTTTCAGAATGCAGCTGGTTTCCCAGAACCTGAACCTCACAATCTTCTATAGCGTGGGACATGATTTGATATTTCTAAATGAATATTATGTAATAATTATGGTCATGCTATATCATGTCTCATGGGCACTGGCTCTGGGCACTCGGGGGTTAGTTCCTTACAGTTGGTATCAAAAGGTAGGTTTGGACAATCCTAGAAAACCAGGTAATAAAAAATATATATATATAGCTATGACTGAACCTAACTAAGTGATTTTATTATAACTTTCAGATGGAAGATGAAAATGTGCCTACCAATCGATTATCACTCCCCACTGAGGCTCTAGAGACCATTTTGTCTTTAGCTAGCTAAGAGAATTTTCTTAACTATGATCATATCCGCATGACGTGAAAACACCTGTATGATGTGTCAAACTCACCTTGGGTGCTTCAACTACACTGGGGGTTAGGATTTTATTACCTTCTTATGATGATGACCAAATTTTCCTCCTATGTACGTTAGGGGAGGTACCATGAGGGACTTTCTTGAGTGTTCATGGCTGGCTAGGACTTTGGACTTATGGCCCTCGACACATTTCAAGAATATACTACTGTCGGTGACCTCTGAGCGTCCTATCTTTGTCAAATCTTGAACTACGACTTCTGGGGCTAGTTTTTGGACTTCGGAATGTTAGAAGATGAGTCCACCCAACTGTCTTGCAGGTAACAAGTGTATTATGACGTCTCCCAACTTTATACCCCTCATGCTACACTCAGGAGACGTCACATGTGCCCCCAAAATTATAACCCTAAATTCTCAGCATGTGTTTGGTTTGAGGAGATAGGGAGTTTTTCTTATCTGTGTGGAGTTCGTGTAGTAGGTAAATAGGGGAACTTGGGCACTGATGTTTAGTAATAAACTTATGTTTCATTGAAATATTATCTTTCCCATTCTTGTCTTTTAATTATCTGAACATTCAAATTGAATTCTCATGAATATGTTTTCATATGGTCAGACGAACAAATATCTCATCTCTACCCGATGAGATATTGGAGGATATCTTAATCAGAACTTGCACTGTGGACTATCCTTCTTCCCTAAACCTGCGAGGATCGTTTCAATGCATGTTTTTCTTGTCTAATAGCCCTGATATACTTCATTCCTATCAAGAGAATGACCATGTCTTCCACTCAATCATCATTACCCAACTTCCCTGTTATAGGAAAAGGGGGAGATACTTCATATAGCATCCCATCTTTTTATCACATAAACTTTCATTACTTTTTACAAAACCGAGGATTTTTAAGGTTTAGTGTCTTGGAAACGAAGAACTTAAAACATGAAAACATAAAACATTCTTCTTAAACACTTGAAAGGCTTCTCCTCATGTTAACCCTAGGTTCATTACTACATCTCGTAACCTGGGGACATACATCAAAATAAAGGGTGAGAAGAAGGCCCAGTAAGGGAAACAAGAGAAACATTTTACATGTGAACTTGAGATACTTCAATAAGGTCATGAAAAGAACTTTAAGGAATGAGAAAGAAATCATGAGATATATCATAATAAAAATAACATTTTTCATAACTTGAGGATGTGGTTACAACATTTAATATTGAAAATCAGTTCATTTCACCAAGGTTCATCCCCAAGGTGTCATTAAAAATTACCAAGGTTATTCACCAAGGTATCAGTCCAAAAGGTCATCTCTAGAGATTAAGTCTTTACCCAATGCATTGGAGCGCTATCTAGGCGCACCCTTGAAATGTATTTATTATCATGTGATCCACATATATCATCATCAATCATTTCATAAACAACCCATATAGCATAAAATAAATGGGTTTCATTTCATAATCATAATGTCTTAAAACTGCTTTAAAGACATGATCTTTATGTCACTTTAAACCCACAGAAAGGGAATGCGGGTCTCTTGTATGTAAATCCCGGAATTTAAAATAGAAAATTTTGGTATATATGTGAATACACCGTTAGAATAAAGATCTTTGAGTATTCACTTAATAAAATAAATGAACTTTAGAAAAAGAGAGAGACATTTTGAGACGGAAATTCTACAGCATAAAGGCTATGTTACGAGGTTTTAGAAAACATTTAAAAGAGAGGGGACATGGGCCACCCACTCATAAATGATCCATAAAACAGTAGGGGAATAGAATATAAAGTATTTAAGAACATGGTAACGAAATTTGAAAGACATACCATATGAAATGAAGAACATGAAAGGAAGACAAAAATATTATTTCTCTTATGAAAATTCGGCAGCCTAACGGCGTCACTTAAACTTCAACAAAAAATGATTTGACGAGATCAAATAGGGTCTCTCATCATATGAACATAAAATTTCAGTGTGATATATATAGAGATCATACCCCAACATAATAAAAAGGAACTTTAAAGACTTGACATGAAAATAGAACTTTAAAAAAATGAGAAGGGTGAAAGAATCCCTTAAAAATTCGGCAGCCTAACGGCGCCACTTAAACCTCAACAAAAATGAATTGACGAGATCAAATAGGGTCTCTCATCATATGAACATAAAATATCAGTATGATAGATTTAGAGATCATACCCCAACATAATAAAAAGGAACATGAAATACTTGACATGAAAATAGAACTTTGAAAAATGAGAAGGGTGAAAGAATCCCTTAAAAATTTGGCAGCCTGACGGCGCCACTTAAACTTCAACAAAAATGAATTGACGAGATCAAATAGAGTCTCTCATAATATGAACATAAAAGATAAGTATGATAGATTTATAGATCATACCCCAACATAATAAAAAGGAACATGAAAGACTTGACATGAAAATAGATCTTGAAAACGAGAAGGGTGAAAGAACCCCTTAAAAATTCAGCAGCCTAACGGCGCCGCTTAAACTTTCTTAAAATGAAATGATGAGAGAAAGAGGGGGTATATCATCATATGAAAATAAAAAGGGAAGTAAGATGAATATAAAATAACATCCTTCAACATAAGATCATGGAGCATAAAATAAATGACATAAAAGAGGTTACTTGAAAAGAAAGAGAGAGGTCGGATCCCTTACCTTAAACGTAACTCTTAAAACTCAAAGGTTGGGACCTTGAGAGGCTTGAGGGAACCTTGGGAGGACTCCATGGGAGGTAAATAGACCTGAACTTCGTTAATAATGATTTTGGGGCCCAAAGGATGAGATAATGTCTTGGTATTTATAGGGAAAGTGAGGGGACAAGGCATTAATGGCCAAGGGACACCTTACAAGTGGTTTTCTCAAAACCATGTGCTCTCCCCTGATATTTCCCATGAAGTTAGGCCACATGGGGCCCCCAATACAATAATTCATCACTTTGGTCGGAAAAACCTTAAATTATCTCATGGAATCATCATGACACAGTTATGATGTCATTAAACATATCGAAACCCTAAAACTGTATTTTTACTATTCACTGAAAATTCAACTTTCTCAGAAAAATCCCAAAATTTCCCATTAACCAAATATCAATGCTATGATTTCAAAAATGAACTCCATTTTATAAAAATATTTTTCTAAATATTTTTAATTTAATTTTTAAATAATAACACTATTCACTGAAAATTCATTTTTTCAGAAAAAACCCCAAAAATTACCTTAACATAATATCGATGCTCTGAGTTCAAAAATGAAATCCATTTTATAAAAATAATTTTCTAAATATTATTAATTTAATTTTTAATTAAAAAACACTATTCACCCGAAAAAACTAATACTTGAATAATAATTTATGAAACCGTTATTTAACCATTTTATTGAATCTCATTACATAATCAAGGTGTCTAAATTATATTAAAACTTTCTTTAAGTGGGATTACTAATCCATTTGGTCACATTACTAATCCTAAGCGTAAAATTACTATTCAAAATTTACTATTCATCAAAAATTAAGTTGATCTTTTTAGACTCTAAATTTCGTACTGAACATAATTGTAGAAGAACATTTTTTTGAAAATCATTACACATTTTTAATTATTTAAGTTTTACATAAACATTTTTAAAATATCCTTTTTCTAAAATTCATCAAAAATATGCATACTATATTTATCTGGTCATTTGAAAATTCATAAACTTCATCATAAGAAGAAATCCCAATTTTTATTTAAAACAAAGGATTACACAAGGCAGTTACGGTCTCCTTACATAGCCTCTTATCACACCAGCATAGGACCTAAGTGTAAGGTGTGCTAAGGTGAGAGAATCTGAGGGAGGCTCGGCCAACATCGCACAAGTAGTAATTTCTATCAGTTTGAACTTCTCGCAAAGGCGATTCCGTTCTAGCTTCACACGATGAAGTTCAGCTTGGGTTTGTTCTAGAGCAAAGCCCAATGGTGCTACCTCTTTCCCAAGTTCTGTTATATGGGCTTCGATCGGTCCAAGACTACTGGGTGAGGCCATCGAATCTTCTTTCTAAAATAATTAACCAAGATTACTTGTATTTAGAGATAATAATCAAAACGTTTAGTTTATAGTGGTCATATTGACCAATGGTCATATTACAGTCAAAACCCAACGGTCTCATTTTAATTATACTCATGTTATCAAATGAAACATTTTGTTGAGTAAAAAAATAAAATAAAATAACACATAAAATTAGAATACAATATTTATTCAAAATTTCGGGTCGTTACAATCTTCCCCCCTTAAGAAATTGCGTCCTCTCAATTTTTAAAATTGGTTTTTAAAATTTCATTGAAAGTCCCACATCGGAAAAGGAGTCAGTAAAACTATTACTTTAAAATAAAAAAAGGGAAGTACAAAGGTCATCCGAGTTAACCCACACTAGGATTATATGTAGGAAAACATAGACATGGAGGAGAAAACAAAGGGTCAAGTTCTGAGGGAGAGTGATAGAAAACATGATTAGGAGAAATATAACCATAAGAAAATCCCAAACTTATGATGTGTGTAAACGGACTTTGATTACCTTGTAGGAAACATAAACCAACAACGTTTTTGTTTTATGTTCCTTTTCATAATTTTGAGGAATTCATTTACTACATAGAACAAAAACATAAGAAAATATACCTACCTTCATGTAGAGTTTCATCCTTTAATAAGTTTCTACCAAAACTAATCTTTTCTCCAAACGATGAGCATTCAAAAACACTTGGTCTCATCAAAATCACAAGAATCATCTTCTAGAGATTCACATAATCCACAAAATATTAACTATCTATTTCTTCTATCTTTAAACATTATCCCAAAAACAGAAAGGGTAAGGTAAAACAACTCTTCATAAAGAAAGAATCCCATAGGAATGTAAACTACTTTTAAATCTTCAAAGTTCCATGGTACTACCCAAAGTTCATCATAGACCATTCCATAAATAACGGTCCTTAAGATTCCTCAAAATAAACCAAACTAAGATTGAAACCCAAATACAAGAAGGATTTGATAAAATAGTCTTCCAAAATAAACTTCATTGTTCATCTCCAAACAACATCAACCACTCCTAACATCTTATAACAAAAGTAGCTATCCTAAACATATTTTACCCAAGATAGGTTAATCATTACCATAAGTAACCTAAATTACTATAAGTCCACTTTAAATTCATCAATTATTCAAAATATAAGTCAACCTTACTCCTCAATGAAAATACCGTAGTAATATATTTACCTCGATCATATAGGGTCCCCAAAATAGTGAACGTCTAACAAAATAATAATAATCTTTTAATACCCTAATCATATCTGTCATATTAATATGTAAATCGTCACATTTTCTATCACATTGGTTGTTGGGACATGTTCTTCCATTTCCCGCCATTAACTATGAAAAGAAAGTAGAATTAGTGGCTTGAATACTTATCCAATAATCATGAAAAGGAACTTAAAGAATATAAGTATAACTTGTAGAAGAAAAGTATACCCTAACTTGTGATCCCCTAGGTTCCCATCTAGGTTATCCATGATCATATATTCTTATGTGAATCTTTATTTTATTTTATCTTTGTTCCTTTAACAATGGTTCATACTAAGATTATGAATTTACAAAAGCATATCCCCCAGGAGTGTCGTAACCAAGAGTGCAGCAAGGCCCGTTGTTGTGAACCTATTCCCATTTGAGTCTAGCTCAAAGTGGTGTTTTCAGGTTTTACCCCTATGTACATTTGTGCCAGAGCCACCTCTACATGCTCGTATCTAGACAGGGATGTATTTGCTTGGAAACCCATTACTCAATACTCACCAAAATACAAGAAAGATTTCCTATATATAAACTTTTCTATAGGCTTCTTCCTAAAGTTTTCATATCCTAATTTCCACAAATAACTAAACCATCCTTTGATACCAACTATAGCATCCCACATTTTTATCACATAAACTTTCATTACTTTTTACAAAACCGAGGATCTTTAAGGTTTAGTGTCTTGGAAACCAGGAACTTAAAACATGAAAACATAAAACATTCTTCTTAAATACATGAAAGGCTTCTCCTCATGTTCATCCTAGGTTCATTACCGCATCTCGTAACCTGGGGACATACATCAAAAGAAAGGGTGAGCAGAAGTCCCAGTAAGGGAAACAAGAGAAACATTTTACATGTGAACTTGATATACTTCAATAAGGTCATGAAAAGAACTTTAAGGCATGAGAAAGAAATCATGAGATATATCATAATAAAAATAAAATTTCTCATAACTTGAAGATGTGGCTAAAACATTTAATATTGACAATAATTTAGTTTCACCAAGGTCCATCCCCAATGTGTCATTAAAAATTACCAAGGTTATTCACCAAGGTATCAGTCTAAAACGTCATCTCTAGAGATTAAGTCTATACACAATGCATTGGAGCGCTATCTGGGCACACCCTTGACATGTCTTTATTATAATGTGATCCACATGTATCATCATAAATCATTTCATAAACAACCCATATAGCATAAAATAAATGGGTTTCATTTCATAATCATAATGTTTTAAAACTGCATTAAAGACATGATTTTATGTCACTTTAAACCCACGGAAAGGGAAAGTGGGTCTCATGTATGTAAATCCCCAAACATAAAATAGAACATTTTGGTATATATGTGAATACCCCTTTAGAAGCATGATCTTTGAGTATTCACTTAATAAAATAAATGAACTTTAGAAAAAAAGAGAGACATTTGGAGATGAAAATTCTGCAGCATAAAGGCTATGTTACGAGGTTTTAGAAAACATTGAAAAGAGAGGGGAAATGGGTCACCCACTCATAAATGATCCATAAAACAGTAGGGGAACAGAATATAAAGGATTTAAGAACATGGTAATGAAATTTGAAAGACATACCATATGAAATGAAGAACATGAAAGGAAGACAAAAATAAGATTTCTCTTATGAAAATTCGGCAGCCTAACAGCGTCACTTAAACATCAACAATAATGATTTGATGAGATCAAATAGGGTCTCTCATCATATGAACATAAAATTTCAGTATGATAGATATAGATATCATAACCCAACATAATAAAAAGTAAATTTAAAGACTTTACATGAAAGTATAACTTTAAAAAAATGATAAGGGTGAAAGAATCCCTTAAAAATTCGACAGCCTAACGGCGCCACTTAAACTTCAACAAAAATGAATTGATGAGATCAAATAGGGTATCTCATAATATGAACATAAAAGATAAGTATATAGATTTAGGGATCATACCCCAACATAATAAAAAGGAACATGAAAGACTTAACATGAAAATATAACTTTGAAAAATGAGAAGGTTGAAAGAATCCCTTAAAAATTCGGCAGCCTAACGGCGCCACTTAAACTTAAACAAAAATGAATTGACGGGATCAAATAGTGTCTCTCATAATATGAACATAAAATATAAGTATGATAGATTTAGAGATCATTCCCCAACATAATAAAAAGTAACATGAAAGAGTTGACATGAAAATAGATCTTGAAAACGAGAAGGGTGAAAGAACCCCTTAAAAATTCGGCATCCTAACGGCGCCACCTAAACGTTCTTAAAATTAAATGATGAGAGAAAGAGGGGGTCTCTCATCATATGAAAATAAAAAGGGCAGTAAGATTAATATAAAAGAACATCTTTCAACATAATAGCATGGATCATAAAATAAATGACATAAAAGAGGTTACTTGAAAAGAAAGAGAGAGGTCGGATCCCTTACCTTAAACGTAACTCTTAAAACTCAATGGTTGGGACCTTGAGAGGCTTGAGTGCACCTTTGGAGGACTCCTTGGGAGTTAAGGAGACCATAACTTCGTTGAGAATGATTTTGGAGTCCAAAGGATGAGATACTAGCTTGGTATTTATAGGGAAATTGAGGGGACAAGGCATTAATAGCCAAGGGACACCTCACAAGTGGTTTTCTCAAAACCATGTGCTCTCCCATGATATTTCACATGAAGTTAGGCCACATGGGGCCCACAATACAATAATTAATCACATTTGGTTGGAAAAACCTAAAAATATCTCATGGAATCATCATGACACAGTTATGATGTCATTAAACATACTGATACACTAAAAATGTATTTTTACTATTCACTGGAAATTCAACTTTCTCAGAAAATTCACAAAATTTCACATTAACCAAATATCAATGCTCTGATTTAAAAAATGAAGTCCATTTTATAAAAATAATTTTCTAAATATTTTTAATTTAATTTTTAAATAAATACACTATTCACCAAAAATGCATTTTTTCAGAAAAAACCGCAAAAATTACCTTAACATAATATCGATGCTCTGAGTTCAAAATGAAATAAATTTTATAAAAATAATTTTCTAAATATTTTTAATTTAATTTTTAATTAAAAAACACTATTCACCAGAAAAAATTAATACTTGAATAATAATTTATGAAACCGTTATTTGACAATTTTATTGAATCTCATTACTTAATCAAGGTGTCTACATTATATTAAAACTATATTTAAATGAGATTACTAATACATTTGGTCACATTACTAATCCTAAGCGTAAAATCACTATTCATAATTTACTATTCATCAAAAATTAAGTTGATCTTATTAGACTCTAAATTTCATACTGAACATAATTGTAGAAGACCATTTTTTGAAAATCATTACACATTTTTAATTATTTAAGGTTTACATAAACATTTTTAAAATATCCTTTTTCTAAAATTAATCAAAAATATGCATATTATATTTATCCGGTCATTTGAAAATTCATAAACATCATCATAAGAAGAAATCCCAATTTTTATTTAAAACAAAGGATTACACAAGACAGTTACGGTCTCCTTACATAGCCCCTTATCACCCCAGCATAGGACATGTAAGGTGTGCTAAGGTGAGATAATTTGAGGGAGGCTCATCCAACATCGCATGAGTAGTAATTTTTATCAGTTTTAACTTCTCGCAAAGGAGATTCTGTTCTATCTTCACACGATGAAGTTCGGCTTGGGTTTGGTCCAGAGCGAAACCCAGTGGTGCTACCTCCTTCCCAAGTTTTGTTAAATGGGCTTTGATCGGTCCAAGACTACTGGGTGAGGCCATCGAATCTTCTTTCTATAATAATTAACCAAGATTACTTGTATTTACAGACAATAATCGAAGCGTTTAGTTTATAGCGGTCATATTGACCAATGGTCATATAACAGTCAAAACCCAACGATCTCATTTTAATTATACTCATGTTATCAAATGAAACATTTTTGTTGAGTATAAAAATAAAATAAAATAACACGTAAATTAGGAAACAATATTTATTCAAAATTTCGGGTCGTTACACTTCAAGGGTCTTTTTTAGTGTTTCACCCTAACACATAATTTTTCTGCTAGAGCATGTTTCCTAGTGGGTGCCCAAGATGGGATCCTCAAATTAGTCTTTATGTTCCAAATCCTAAACCTCAGTCTATTTAACTGCATCATTCCAATTGAATATCTTGAAGCGGGGTGTAGTTCGGTGAGGCATCATAGAATATGTCCATTCGGACATCTCTGAACTTTGCACCGCTTGAGCCTCCCTATGGAAGCCTGGGTATAGAATGCATATGTTGAAGTTCAAAAATTACTTCTCGAGGTGTATCTGGGCCAGAGAAGTATAGGAACTCAATACTAACCTAGATATTCCATTAACCAAGCTGAATATCTTGTTTTGGTGATGATGATCGTGTGGGTTTTTCTCTTCCAATTTGGGAATAGAATTGCGAGGACACAATTCTTAGTAGGGGGAATAATGTGACACCCCAATAACTTTTGTTTTATATAATGGTAATTTCTATGTTTTATTGTTATCTTTTACCCGAACAAAACTTATCTCTTATAGAAAAATAATAGTTTGATGAAATGGAACAAGCACATGAAATGGACGCAATGAGTTTTATTCAAATAAGAACACAGTAGTGGTTACAATAAACCGAGTTTAAGGGGTAAATCAAACTAACCAAATATACCTATTAAAAACCCTATCATGATTACAAGGAGATAACTTAAAACAATGAGAACCCCAAGAAGGTAATAAGGGTCCTTTCAATCCATCATAATGAACAAAAGAATTGATGAAGCCATCGCGGCCACACTAAGTACCAAAGTTATGACACGGACCATCTTCTTCAATCAACTTGAGTTTTAGGACACCCAACGTCTTAGATTTATAGGACACTAATGTGACCTTTTCCTTGGGAAACCATGGAACTCTAATAAATATAAATATAGTTGTTGGCCTCATTGGCCAATTAAGTGAAAACTTATAAGAATATTCTAGTCCACCATGTAATTAAGTTATAAATTGGGAAAAATTATAAAACTAATCCAACCATGAACATTAAGGGTATAATGAAATGTTTTGAATAATATTTTGATGTTTCAAAAAGGAATAATGAAATAAAACATGTTTCAATTAATGCAAGTAAATTCCAATGATTTTCATTTAGTGTTTTTAAGTTATGTTTAATTTCTTTTAATGGAACTATGTTTTGATCACATGACACTAGAATATGAATTATCAATGAATTTATGACCTTTTATGAACTTTTATGATAAATGTTTAATATTTATAAGAAAGCTTAGAAAATACTTTTAAGACAAAATCTAACTTGTTCACTTTAACCTTATAATATTTAATAAAAGCCATGTTTTAAATAATGGGAAATTTCTATATAGTATTACTTCCCTTAAACTTCATGATTCTAGGTTAAGTTTTTATAAATAAAAAATTGGGCCCTTAAAGGTCAGCCCTTTATTGGTCAGGCCAAGGGAGGAAGGACACTCAAGGTGGCCAAGCTAGGCCCTCGACCTGAGCCTGGGCCAGCCCGATATCGAGCATAGGTCACATGAAGAGCGCATAGGGGAAAGCATGTATAGGTCACTCGGGAGCGCATGTGTGTGCGCAGCGTGGGAATGAGGCTGCGTGGGGAGGGGTAGGCCGAGGCCTATGGGGGAGGAGGAGGCCCATGTATAAGGCCTCCTGAGTGTGTGTTGTTTTATTACCATCATTGTGGGAGGTCAAATATTATAAGGGAGGCAAAATCGGGTTCCCTTTTCGATGTGGGAACCAAATTTACAAGCGAAATGAGATCATGGCCATCAGATCGTGTCGCGTGAGATCTGGGCCGCTGATCCTATTTCTGCCTTCATCTTTCAGCAACTGTGGAACTTCCAGTGGGTTTTCTTTTTTTTAAGTCATTCGATCAGGCTTGGATTAAATATGATCCATACACTCCCCTTTTTAACCACAGTCGCATCTAGGCCAATGTATTCAAACCAATTTTGATTTGGGCCGCTGGTTTTTCCTCCTGGTTTTCCACTCAAATTGATTTCTTCCTCTTCCGCGGCGTTCCATGCACCAGTAACCCTATACCCTTTAGGCCATCATTTTCTTCTTCTGTGAGACTCTCCTTCTCACAGTTTCCACAGAGGTCCCTTTCCCCAGTATTTTTATAAGTCAAGTGGAATGGGATCCCTTCTTCATGCATTATAGGTTTAATTTATAAAAACTCATCTGAGGAATTCAAAGGAACTCCCGGTTCCTTGCACCCAATCATCCAGCGGACCTCGACTCATCCTCCTATCTTTCCAGCGTCTACACCTCCTTCTTCTCCGCAAGTTAAGGTAAGGGTTTAATATTTATTCTACTTGGTTTTAATTTGTATGAATATATTCATATATATATATTTTTTTTAATTTACTTATAAAACTAGAAAACATCTCCATATGGTTTGAGATTACATTCCTTAAAAGTTGCAGGAATTTGAGTTATAATGTGTTCACAAACCCTAAACATGGACACCCCATGAAAACCTATTTTATTCCTTAAAAACATAACCAATTATATACATATAATTTTTTACGAAAATATATAAGAATAATGTACATAACCCTTGTATTTTTATAATCTTCATATACCCTTGTTAAAGATTTCTAAGTTTGAGAGTCAAGTTAATGAAGAACCAAGACGTATGGATTCACATTGTGTACAAAAGTTTCATACATGATCATGTATTCTTGTATACACAAAATGTAAATGTTGTTTTTTGAAATAAATCAATATTTGTACCCTACTAATTTAACCAATGTTTTGATAAAGTTAAAAGTGTGAAATTAACTTAAATATGAACAATGTGTATTCTTTCTTTACATAATCAGCTACGAGGGTACATGCGCATGAATACCAACATGATCCTCTTATGTATTTATAAAATTTCTATAGTTTGCGAAGGGAGTATTAAACATGGGCATTCAAATGTATTTTTTTTCTTTCTTTTTGGCTTGACTACTCACTACTTTTTTTGCATGTCCCTTTGAATGAATGTTTTATACTAAATGAAATCCCCACTATAGTTTTTCAAATGTTTTCTTTAATGTGCTTAGTTCATGAGTATATATATTAGAGGGTTGCAATTTTATACTCGCATGTATGAGTTACTCTCCACTATTTATAATAAATAATGAAGGTTATGGTTGATTCTCATACTATCAGCTCGTTTATAATAAATGGATGAGTAAATTTGAAATTAACCCCCCACATGGAATGTTGGGCTTACAGTTTTTTCATTATACACCTAGTAGAAAAGTTCATTAAGCAACTGGTCAAAATTGTTTCATGAACCATCATTTTATTTGGTAACTTCATCCATTCATTATTATAGTGTTTTAAGTCAATATCACATGCTCAAGTAATGTTTACTATTTTATGCATGTCGATGGGGAAAATTATCATTTAAATATTACCTAACATATTATGATTTAGCCTGTTCCAATTCTTTTTTATCAATGCATGAATTGAGCATGAATAATGAACATGTTTATTAATGCATTAAATGTTAGTTACTGTGGAAAATATGTAATGTCATTATTTTATGTGATAATCAAAAAAATTAACATTGATGAAGTATCCAATTATTCAGAGTGGTATGGGACACTTTGAATAATGTGAAATGATAATCCAGTTAATATGTGTCCTGGGATTGAGAAGTGTTTTAATAAATCAAAGTGGTATATGAACTTTGATTTAGAGTTATGAGGAATTCATTGGAACTACTATGTTCTAGGGTGGGACCATTAAAAGTAATCCCTTTGGGTTGGGGTCCGGTTACAGTAAACCCTCCAGGTTGGTGTCCGGTTATTAGAGGCACTTTGGGTTGGAGTCCGGTTACAGAGGCTCTCCAGGTTGGGTTCCGGTTACAGTTAGCCCCTAGGCCTAGGCATGAGGCCTTGACACGGTCCGACATATGCACTTCCCTCATTATAAATATGTAATTTAATTAACCAGAAAAATATCCAACTAGTATAATATTTGGTTAAAGAGCTTATGGGTTTCGGTCGAGGCCTTAATCATTAGACCTATGGGATGAGGCCTTGACAAAATGCTTCAGAATTTCCTCCATATTCACTTTACTCTTTAAGTGAATGTTAATTACCTAACTAGACAGACATTCAACTAGTAGAATGTCCATGGTTAATAACTGTTACTTATAAGTAATCAGAAAAGTAAACGTTTATGGCATGGAATATGTATAACACTCAGTGATTTTTAGTATTTTATGTTTGAAATTAAAGTTATTACCTTTATGTGCAACTCTGATTAGTCATTACACTTAACTATTTTATTTGTGCTTACATATATTCTTATGTCATACATATTAGAATTTCTTTTATTCAGCATGCCTCTACTTGAATTGTGTATCCTTATAATCCTAATATCATCTTTTAATTGAGCACCTTTATAATGTGAACATGTGATATAGCTTTTATTTAAGAATAATGTTTTGTGAAATGGTTTAAATAATGTTTTCAAAAGTTTTAATGGTTATTTTAAAACCCCTTACTGGGCATTCGTATGCTCACCCTACGTTTTAAATTAAAAGTTTTTAGGTATCATTCATGTCTTCAATGAAGTTTTAGAATGAATATGGTTTCCCAGAACCTGAACCTCACGATCCACTTTATCATGGGACATGATGTGATATTTTTAAATGAATGTGATGTAATAATTATGGTTATGGTACATCATGTCTCATGGGCACCAGCTCCGGGAACTCGGGGGCTGGGTCCTTACATTCACAAAACCTGTTCAACATTCCTTTACAATCAAATTTTAAGACCCACTCACTTAATCCTTCCCAAAAGTCAAACCATAAACTCTCGACTAAGATATCCCCATGTGATATACATTTCATCACTCCACTCATTTATTATTTTTGTTTTTTTTTTCAAAGTTTCATTTGGAAAAAATCTAAAAATCATATCTCAATCCCTTTTTGATATCCTCACAACACTAATTTTAATAGTTATTATAAGATCATAGGTTGAGTAAGAGTGGGTTTTGACCTGCCAAAGACACAACCTATACTTTTTTGTCTTTTTTTGTTTTTGATTTTATAGATTTTGTTTTTGAGGGTGTAAAATAGTCAGATGATAGGTATACATGCATAAGTCAATTCAGTATAGTAATAAAATTAATTGGAATACAAATTAATATATGTATCAACCATTGATATAAGATGATTTTTTACATAACAAGGCTATACCTTCAATTGAGTAGGAAAATTTTCACAGATCATGGTTGAGTGAAAATTTCTATGGAGAAATTAGTGACACAGTTTACCATGAAAAAAAAATCACAATGAATGGTGTCAAAATCTAAATTGTTTTATATTGACACAACCATTAATATTATCAATGACTTATATTGTTATAACAATCAACCCTTGATGATTAAATCTTGCAGATTATTATCATGCTACCAATGAATTTTGAAAACCTAATTTTTTTTATATGTTCCACATGTAAATGATCATGTTACAAGATATGTTTTTTATTTATTTTTTGTTTATTTTTATTATTTTGGTTTTATTTTTGTAAATTTAATATAAAACATAACAATAAACACACATAAAAAGACACAAATGAAAAAAAATACAAGAAACACACAAAAACCCACAATTGAAAAAAATTATATATAGCTACCCCAAAATGTTGTCACCTACCCCACAATTATAGTATTTAATTGTCCTTAATGTGAAACCATGAGATGATATATGCACATGAAATGTATTATTTTAAATAGGAAAACTAATATAAAAGTGAAAGTATTAGGAACATCTTAATATTCTCAAGTGATGATGGGGTTATGGAGTGTGATGAAATCAACTACTTTGGTAGGAAGTCCTTCAATATATTGATTCAAACATTTCCCATTGACATTAAATATCCTTATAGTGTCCTCTTGTGTGATCTCCACTACACCATAAGGAAAAAAAATTATACACAACATAAGGACTTAACCATCTAGAATACAACTTACCATGCATCATCTTCAGTCGTGAACTATAGAGAATGACTTTCTCTCCAACATAAAACTCCATTTTTTGGATCATTCTATCATGATCTTATTTTGATCATTCCTTGTAGAGCCCTAATTTCTTATATGATGATAATCGAATCTACTCAAGCTCTTAAATTTTCAACTTCCTTTGAATTCCATATTAGGCCGAATCCATGTTGCATTTCTTTATAGCCCAATATGCTCAATGTTCAAATTCTAATGGGAGATCAAATGTTTTCAAAAAAACAATCTAAAATGAGGAAATACCAATTGGTGTCTTGTATGTTATCCTATAATCCAACAATTCATCATCCAATCTCTTTCTCCAATCCTTCCAATTCGGCAGTACAGTTTTCTCTCAAATTTGTTTCAACTCATTATTTGAAACCTCAGCCTGCCCATTTGTTTGAACATCGTATTTTGTTGATGTTTTTTGTGTCACACTATTCTTCTGAAGGAGGGAAGCCAAATTTTTATTGAAAAAGTGTGTCCCTTGGTCACTGATGATGGCCTTTGGTACTCTGAACCTGTAGAAAATTTGATCCTTGCCAACGTTCACAATAACATGAGAGTCATTTTTCCCAGTTTTCTTGGCCTCCACCCATTTTCTATCATAATCAACAGTGATCAAAATGTAAAAGATACCAAAAGAACTTGGAAAATGACCCATAAAATAAATTCCCCAAACATCAAAAATCACACTGAATGATATGAGCTATTGGGGTATCTCGTGTCTCCTCGAAATGTTTTCAGTGTGTTTGAAACATGAGAAAGATTTACAAAACACATGAGAATTATGGAATAAGCTGGACAATATAATATATATTCTAAGAATTTCATAGCTATCTATTGGGGTCCAAAGTATCCTCCACATGAAATTGTATGAGGAAATGAATAACAGACTCAAACTCATGATCAGGAACACACCTCTTAATAACTTGATCACTACACATGTGCAAGAGTTAGGGATCATCCTAAACATAAAATATTGACTCAATCTTTAATTTTTGGGCTTGATGTTTGTTTATTTTTATAGGAATTTCATAGGAAAAAAGGTAGTTAAATAAATCAGCATACCAAGGATGCATAACTAAGATGGAATAATGATCCTCATTTGGGAAAGTGTCCCAAAGGGGTACATGGTCCAAGGTGTCATCCTCTAATGTGTGAGTAATCCTACTCATGTGGTCTTCCACTAAGTTTTCTAAACCCTTATTATCCTTTATCTCAATATCATATTCTTTAATGAGGAGCATCCATCAGATTAGTCTGGGCTTTGCATCTGGCTTCTTCAAGAGGTACCTCAGATCTACATGGTCAGAAAAAACAACTACTTTAAATCCCAATAAATATGAATGAAATTTATGTAAATAAAATATGATGAAAATAAAATCATTTTCCATGGTTAATTAGTTTTATTGAGATGAATCCAATGTCCTCGATGCATATGTAATCACATGGGAACATCCCTCCACCCTTGGTGATAAGACAGCTCTATCTGCGAAGTTGGACGTGTCACACATAACCTCAAATGGCAGGTCCCATTGTGGGGGATATATGATCATGGGAGTGATTAGATGATTATTTATATCATCAAATAAAACCCTACAATAATAATCAAACAAAAAATCAAAATCCTTTTGAAGTAATCACAAAAAAGGAAGATAAATCTTTCTAAAATCATTGATGAACAGCTGATAAAAGCATGTCTGTCCTAGGAATGATCTATCATCATGCACACTTGAAGGATAGAGTAAGGATTAAATAATATCTACCTTAGATCTATCAACCTCTATCCCATGTGTTGACACTAAATTCCCTATGATAATACCATGCTCTATAATGAAATGAAAATTTTCAATGTTCAAGACTAGATTCTTTTATATACAGTGATTCAACACCTTTCCCAAACTAAAGATACATGAATATCAATACGTTGTAAAATAATAAATAAATACCTCCATTTAGGTATCAATAAAACCATAAAAAATACTCACCATGCATATCTAGAAGGTACGTGGTGAATTGTAAAGTCCAAATGGCATATTTTGGTAGGAAAATGTACTTAATTAAAAGATGAATGTTATCTTATCTTGATCCTGTAGAGCAATAGGAAATTAAAAATATATATAAAATACATCCAAGAAATAATAGTGTGTTTTCCTAGATAGTATCTCAAGCATTTGATCAATAAATGGGAGGGGGAAATGGTCCTTTCAATTGTATTGATTTAGTTTCCTATAATCAATACGCACACCAATTGTTTTTACCCTCATTAGAACTAATTACTCTCTCTAATTTTTAACAACAGTAACACTTCTTTTCTTAGGCACAAACTGAATAGGAATCACCCACTAGGAATCTAAAATGGGATAAATTATACCTGCTCCAAGTAATTTTTCAACTTCTTTTTTAACAACTTACAGAATAGTTGGATTCAGTCTCCTTTGTGGTTGCCTAACTTATTTAGCCTCATCCTCCAAAAGAATAATATTCATAAAAATGGAGGGTACAATACCTCATATGTTGGACAAGTTCAACCTAATTTTATGAATGTTCTCCTTCAAAATATTCAAAAAAAAATTCATGTTCAAAATGGATATTGATAGCAATGATAATGGGTAATATTTCACCACTCAACAAGTATGAGTATTTGAGATTTGGTGGTAGTGACTTGAGTTCCAATTAACGAGGGTTATGTATGGATAGATACATTAAAGGAAATGAAATATATGCACAAAGAACATTACTATCGTAATAGTAATCATCAAAATTATAAAATAACGCATCAAACCCATCAAAATACTCAACAGAAAATTCATAATCAAAGTGAGCATGATCAAAATTATAATATGAAACCATTTCTAAATCAAATCTGAGAGAGGTGTGTGCATTATAAACAAGTGTGGATGTGCTCTTAGACATAAAATAAGAACCAATACTTATAATCTCTATAAGAATGGTACAATCAAAATCCATGGGTTTTTTACTTTCTAGTTTAAAATGGGAGATAACAAAAGTGGAATGGTCCTCTTAAGGGTGCGTTATGGAGTCCATAACATTAAATATAGCATCTTCATCTCCAAACTGCCTGGAAATGTTACCCTCATAAAAATTTATGATTTTTTATAGTTTTAAGGATTTTCCTACCTAATATAATCTGATAATGAGAACTTACTTGATCATCCTCCATGTTAAGAATGTAGAAATCTATTGGAAAGATCAGTCTACTTACTCAAACAAGTACATCCTCAATGACTCCCACTAGAGAATTTATAGATCAATTCACCAACTACACCATTGTTGTTGTTCGCTTCAACTCACTAACCTGTAAAGAAGATAATATAGAGTGAGGCATCACATTCATGTAAGAACCTAAATCACTTAAAGCATCAGAAAAGTGTAACTCCACTATAGTGCATGGTATGGTAAATATCTTCGGATCCTTCCACTTTGTTGGAATTTCTTGATGTGGTGTAATGAGTGATGACACATTCCTTCCAAGATTGATCCTAGAATTTCCCTTCATCCCTCTTCGATTAGTACAAAGTTATTTTAGGAATTTTTTATACATTAGGATCTGCTTAATGGATTCAGTATGAGGGTGTTTATCTCCACACACCTAAATGTGTCCAAAACATCCTTTTGCATCGCCTCTTCAACCATATTCTTTGTTTGAACAACTATATTTAGAAAGGTAAGGGGTTTTGAAGGAACATCATAAATATTTTTATTACCTTTATCTATTTCCTTAGGTTTCTCATCAGTTGGAATGGAATGGGGATTCTCTAGGGTTGAGGTGAATCCCAGTGGAATGGTGGGTACAGATATATCAGTAATTTTCTTTTCACTTCTCAATGTGATGGCACTAACATGGACCTTGGTATTTGGAGTATGTTGGAAAGGAATATTTCTAGAGTTATTACTTACCAGTTCATGGATGAAGGTGACAATCTGGAACATTAGTGTCTTCAACTCCCTCAACTCCAAACATTGACACTTCAACTCATTTTTTTGATTAAGAACAATTTTCTTAAAAAGATCATTAGTGTTAGAATATACCTTTGGTTGAGAATTAACTTTTTGTTGTATTATTAATGATTTAGATTCAAATATAATTTGGGGTTATTGGAATCCCTTTTGGTAAGGTAGAGGATGTTGAAAAGGGGGCCATTTTTATTATCCAAATTCATACCTCATGTCTGATTGATCCTTCCACAATTGGTTATATATTGGAGCACAGGAATCATACTTCTTCTAGGGATATGGTTGTTTCTATTGCTGATATGGTCTCTTAGGGAATTGCACTGCACAATCCTTTGCCTCTTATAGTTAGGGAAATAGTTAGTTGGGTGGTTTGTTTCAGTGAAAATTGAACAGGGCCTCATAATATTGGGTTGGGATTTATTTTGATACAAAGAAATATACCTCACCATAGTGGTCAATTCTTCCAATTTGGGATCAATTAAATGACTTTCATGAGAATATGGACATACCTGATGTACTCTACCATGTTTTGTACCTTGATCGCCAAATTTTTGGGAGTTTTTTTCCATCTTGTCAATCAATGCATGTGTATTTACGAGTGTTTTCTCCACCAATTCTCCTCAAGATGTAGTATCCACCATAACCCTTTCCATAAGTGTGAGGAATTCATTAAAGTATTTTATGAGAGGTTTATCACTAATTTTTTGGTGTGGGAAGATTGTACACAACTTTTTGAATCGCTCCAAGTACTCATACATTAACTCCCCTTGAGATTGCTTGATTCCTAAAATCTATTTTTGAATATTGGTGATCCTTGTTGCTGGAAAAATTATCTTCAAGAAAAGATGTTTCAAATAATATCAAAAAGTTACATCTTCAGGTTATAAGTAATAAATATAGTATTTTTTAGTTCCATCACATGATAATGGTAATGGTCTTAGTTTGATTTTATCATCATATACATTTATTAGTTTAAGGGTTAATAAAACCACATTAAATTATTTTAAAGTTTTATTGGATCCTCACTAGATAATACATGAAATTTTGGAAGTAGGTGCATTAACCCAGATTTGAATTTAATGTCTAACTCAAGATTTGGGTATGTAATACAATTTGGTTGATTTTTAATATCTAGTGTAACCAATTATCAAATGGTTATTTTATGTTAATTATTATTGTTTAACACCATCGGTTTTTTTATATTTCAATTAAAATTACTTCCACTTTCAATGTTACTATAATGAATTAATTCTCTATTTGGGTAAATTTCGACACTTCCTGTATACCGAGATCATCTAATTTGATCCCTAAGGTTGCATTCAATCTTGGGTTCGAGATTAAAGAGATAATTGGGATGGGATTGTGTAATAAATCATAGTGATTAATAATAGTACACCATAATGTCATTATAATAAGTTTCAATTAATTTTATAATATATAATAAATGATAGAGGAAAGAAATAAAGAAGAAAAAGACAACAAAAAATTTGAGAAAGGGGAAAGAAGAAAGAAGAATGAAGAGGAAACAAAAAGATAAAATGAAAGTAAAAAAAATAACTATAATTAGTTGAATAAAATAATTTCCTCCTCATAAATGGTGCCAATTTTAAATGATTTTTTGTATTCTCTCTCAAATTATGATTAATTTTTACTTCTCAAGTGCTGTAGAGTGGCTAACCAAGGTCATCTCTCAAAGAGGCAGTAATTAAAACAAATTCTTTAATGTATTTTGAAAATAAAGATAAAATAAATAAATAAATTGGAAGGATGTGTAGTGGGTTTATTTTTATAAAATAAGAATAATAATTTTTCTGGAATAATATTTTATATATTTTTTATTTTGTTTTTTAAATGAAATTTGATTAATAAAACACAACGATAAGATATTTGTTTAGAAAACTTTTTAAAAAGTGTAACTAATATGAATCTACCTATTAACTTAATTATTAATCATTATAATTTATATTAGTCTCCAATTAATTATGATCCCCTAATTTTCTAACCCTTAAACCCTATGAGATTTAACTTAACCATGATGATGGAATGAATTAAACCCTACGCTAGCTTCCGAACATGCAATCGTTACACCTTGGATTGATTGTCTTTCCAATAATAGCTTATGGTTAGTGATAAATTAGGGAAAATATACATTTTTGAAATTATGATTAATTGAGTTTAAGTATTATATTTGAACACTAAAAATTTATCCCATGTGGGTTTCTTTTACTGACTAAGTTTGTGCTCTCATAAATTATACAATTCTCGACCTCGCGTGTTTTTTTGTTAATTGATAAATTGATTATTTAGTTTATTATAATTTAAAAAATAAATTCATAAATCATAATATATGAATTAAATTATCCCATTTATTCAAAATTTTTAATTAAATAAGTTTAGAGTTATATCAATTACTAAGAATAATTACTCTTCCAAGGGTGGTTTAGTCATTGTAGAAACATTTTGAATTTTCAAAGGTCATTGAAAGGGTATATCCCTATCACATTTATAATATTGATTTCCATAACAAATATTATGATTAATGTAATAATAAAATTTGAAAATAACTAGATAAATGGAATAGAAACTAAGAGTTTATTGAAAGAACAACAATATTACAACAAAGAATAGGAAGATAAGATCATCTTATAGAAGATCCTCACTTGATAAATCCCCTAATCTAATAGTGAATTTAATTAGTAAGGAACCAATTATTATATTCTAATAATCCTTTATCGCATGTCCAAACCCCTCCAAATGAGAGAAAACATTTATAAAGTGGAGGGGAGGCTAGGTTGTAAGTGGTATCTAGTGTGAATGGCGAAATTCGGTCAAATATTTTATTCCAACTTTTACCTTCTGTTTGACCTTAAAAATTCATGTAAAATGTGTCCATAAATAAGGATTATTTGTGAGATGTTTATTTCAATATATTATCTCAAAAGTTGGGCATCATCCAAGTAAGGGTGAAGAATTTGTGGCCCAAATATTGAAGTGATTTTTAATCTAGCGACTCCATCCCAATGTTAAATTTATGGACCATTTACTCCAATAAAATATGTGATTTAGATTATATAGGCTTAATTAAAGTCATATACCATTAATTTAGGAAGACATCTTTAAAAAATAATATTAAAAAATAAAAATAAAAATATTTATGGTTTAAATACTACAGTGCAGTTTGAAGGGAAAAAACTAGAATTTTCACCAAATTTTCAAATGAATGATCTAATTCCAAATATTTTATAAATAAAAATATTTAATACAAATTGAGGAAATTATATTATTTATTATAAATAAAATATTTAATAAAAATTTGATTTATCAACCATCCTTTATACATTACATGTATATCATGAACTAATCACATCGTTTTGATGAGGTAGTAGTCCCCACTTCAATAAACGATGTTATCATATTCACACAAAATGGAAAGCAAAAATGTGTGTGTTATAAAAAAATTAAATAAGAATAAATAAATTATTAATATAATATATATCATTTTTAAATATCATGTCTATCATAATTCTCACCATGATATGTGGTAAAAGAATAATGAACAATCATTATTTCGTGAGGCGGTAGCCTGCCATACACATGAACGGTATGTTTGTTACCCATTAGATGGAAGTGTGTATAAGTATAGGTCGAACCCTTATAATTAAAATATATCAGTATATCTAGGATACCTATTTTATTATATAATCATGGAATAATAAGATTTGAGGGGTGTATAAGTAAATAAAATAAAAGTGATCGTTGAAGAATGTTACATCGTTTTCCGGTAACTCCTTTTGGTTTATACCAAAATACCTCATTGATTAGATTTATTAAAAAGTTGAGGCTTCTAGTAAGAGGGTATATATTTTGGAAGATTATTTTATTAGAGTTTGGGTGTTCCAAATTACATGAGTGTTCTGAATAAATGGGAGGATTCAATGTCTTTTTATAGGGGAGGAGTGGCATTCTTTTATATTTTTGATAAGGGAATTCAAACCAAAATTTTCCCTTGTCAAGTGGATCCAATAATGATCTAAATTAAATAAAATGTAATATAGGGTATAAATATGAACATAAAATGGAATTTGGACAAGTTTCTAGGTCATTTTGGCTCCTAATATTAAGGTTTGGTCCTTTGTTATGCTAATTTTTCTCTTAATCGTTATAATTAATTTTATTTACTTTCACTAATTTTTTTGTCAAAAGATAGGTTGACCTTATTATAAATTATTAATTATTAACATTTTAAATATGGAATCCATTTTTCCAAATTCCAAACACATAAGTGGTAGAAATTAATTTATATTTAATCCTGTAGATGGGATGACAAAGCGGGTTTTTAAAGTAAAATGTACAAAAATTTGAATTTTTTTATATCCAATATTAATGTTAAATTGATTCAAATGACCTTAATTTTATTAATTTATGTATCAGTGGTATAATTTTACTTCAAAAAAATTAAAATATAATTTAATATTATAAATAAATTATAAAAAACTGTTTTTAATTAAAGTTTAGTATTTTGTCACTATTTTTCCAAAAATAAAACATATCATAAAAATACAAAAAAATTAACTCTAATATATTTTTTATGTTTTTATTTAAAAAATAAAGTTTATTTTGATATATAAAATTTATAAAAGTTACATAAAATTTATTTAAAATATGTTATCCATTAAAATATGGAAAAATAGCCTCTTTAGAAAAATACAATTTTTAAGTATAAAATTGAATTTATTATTATATTATTCTTATAAAATATATTAGATGAATATAAAAAATATTTTTATTGAATATATAACATTTATAATTCATTAATACCATTCACAAATTGAAATTAATTAAATTTATTAAGACAAAACGTTGTTGGGGCATAAAATAAAATAAAATCGTTATATTCAATTGGTTTATATTTTCATTTATAATTAATTGGTAACCAATTAATTAATATTATATTTTTTTAAACCTTATATTTTCATATGTTATTTAATATAATTCATAAACTCTAATTTAACAGCTAGTTTATATCTTATTATATTAAATAATAATATTTTAATAATATATTCTTGTTTATTAAAACTCAGCCTTGCGTGTAACATAAGATATCAAAGAAAATCCTAGTTGTGTATGATAAAATATAACTTAGTGTTGTGTTAATTTAAATCTATAAAATATATTAAATTTATTTTAAATAATATATATACCATAAATTCTTTATAGGTTATATTCCTTTCTACGTTTGGTGTTGCGTGTCATACACGCTATCGAATACAATGTTCTCATTTTAGAATTTTTGGGAATTACAATTTATCTCCCATATACATTAATTAGATTTATTCTCTTAATTTAAACACATGATATATATTCTTATTACCTTGTTGTAATTTTTGGGATTATTATTCTCAAACATTTGACAAGTGGGAAGCTCAATTTTATTTCTTTTGTGAGATTTATCCAATGCTCCCCTAGATTTAAACATAATTATATAATTCTTATCTCCATTCCCAAGAGACCATTGAGAATTTATAACATACATTTTTACTTAAAAGTAATAAAAAATAATTTCCACATATATATCAAAGTATTGGATCACAAAATCATTTCATAGAATCGGTTTTATCTCACTAAAGAAGTAGTCAAATTTACTTTTGGAGTAAATAAAAAAGTCAAAAGTGTACTATACTAGCCCTATGAATATTTCATCATATAATGTAATTGATTCATCCTATTTTTAATTAAGTCCAAGGAACTCCCTCTCCAGTTTAAGAGAAATAATATGAGGAAAATATTTATTGAAAAATATTTTCTTGAATCTTTCTCATTCCATTCAATAATTTTCTTAATTGGGGTTCATATTCTTGATTGGTGTCCATAATTGGTCTGATTATTCCTCTAAGAGATAAATGGATTGTATGAATTTCAATTTCTTAGATCATTTTAGGACATAGAATATCTTATCAATAAATTTTATACATTTTTCCTGATTAGGGGATCAGAAATTCCAGTATAAGTCTGAGGTCTCTATCGCATAAAGGACTCAACCATAACTTTATCTTTCTTATAATTAGGAGGGAATTCCACATGACACAAGTTATTATTCATAACTTGAATTATATTAGAAATTAATTCTATTAAGTTCTCAAATATGTATCCCATTATTTTAGGCTTCTCACTTGAAAAATCATTACAATTTCCATTACATTGGTTGTTGTCATGATTCATCCTATTTCCATATATTTTCTAAAATAAAGAGAAAACGGGGATAAATGTATTCAAAGTATCAATCATATAAAATAGAAACTCTGAACATAAAATGAATAACTCATAAATTACATATATATTCCATATTATGAATTTTTTAATTTAAATTTCGGTTATCCATGGTCTATTTCATATTATGTTATTGAACATATAAATATATTCAAATATTTCATAATTGTTTGTAAAGAGAATATCAATTATCCAACGCGTATCCATAGGAAGTGTCTAAAAGAGTTTTCAATATTATTACCACTCATCATGCACTGAGTGAAGATTAAGTTGATACTTAACCATCCCTTTTCAGGGTAATTACTCCTAGGTGGATCTATGCCACAGCCACATACACTTGTCAATGTCCAAACAATGATGTAATTTCCAGAAAACCACACACTCTATACTTTACTAAAACATTATGATCATTTACTTAAAATTATCCTTAGGGTTTTATATATTTTTTTCTGGTACTAATTCCAAAAAATAACTAGACCTTTCTTGGATATCAACTATATCAAATCATATTTTAATACATTTTATTTCATGATTTTTAACATAAATATCCATAGAATATGATCACAAGAATATTGAGGTATACTATATTTTGGAAATTATATATATGAACCATCAAATTAAAAATAAAAATAACATAATTATTTCAAATATCTACAATTCTATTAGAATAATTTGAGTTCCTAATACTACATAGGATAACCTGTGGACAAACATAATAAATAGGTGATCTATAAATCCCAGTATGGGGTCAATCAGAGTACACATGATATATATGAGATAAAAAATATCATGATGACATAAAATAGAATATAATCATTGATTGTAAAATATTATATCATAATATCATTGAATAAAAGTAATTTAGTAAAAACATAAAACTTGTAATCATAAGCATAAGTCAAGGATCACCACCAAGACAATATAACATGGTGTGCTAGGTTAACCACCCATGCACCATACATGGAAACTCACGAGATTAAAGTATTACCCAATATATTAGAGAAATATCATTTTGAAACCTTTATATGTATAAATTCATGTGTTCCACATATATCATATATTATAAGAAATAATTTCAACAACAACCCTTATATAATGAGAATGGGTGTCATATAAAAAACATTAATTTTAAAAGAGCTTAAAGGTGTGATTCTTTCAAAACTTTTAACCTATGAGAAGTGAATTTGACTTTCATACTTGGAAACCAAAATAAATGATTAAGGATAAAATTTATATTAATTACCTATAATGAAAATGGGATTGGGTATTCATAATGAAATAGGGTGTCATAGAAAATCAAAGAATGATTTCGGTAGCATAACAGGTATATAAAAATTATAATGGAATGAGGTTAATGAGAGATATAGGATGTATATTATTAGTATAGAATAATTTTTATAGTAAATTAAGGATTATGAACTCATGTAAATATAACAAAATTAAGATCAGTAGTCATATTACAAATGAAGTACTTGAATAAAAGGAGACAGGAAGAGAATCTCTTACCTTGAGAGGTTACCTCCTAAATCTTGGGAGGAGCTCCTTAGACCATTAAAAACTACTTAAGATGGATATAGAGAGATTAAATGAGATTACATTAATATTTAAACGCATTATAGTGGAGAGTAATGGGAAAATATGCAGTTACTTATAGAAAAAGAGGATGGATTCTTTATAATTTTCTAAACATATCCCTTGGACATCTACTAAATAAAAAATGAAAACCCATTGTTATTCACATAGTTTTTTCGCATGGTATTTTAAAAAGAGGGTTTTTTTAATATTTAAATATCTTAAGGACTGAAAATATTTAATTAATAATATTTTATAGGTGGAAGGGATTCATTTTCATTTTTTTAAACCATTAAAATATACTTTAAGTTTTAGAATATTCATTATTGGTTTGGAAAATTATTATTAACATTATAAAATACATTATTTTAATGAATAATAATATTTTTGGTTAATAAATACCTTTATAATATTTACTATATCACTTTTAATTCATTTTGATGTCATAATACTTACCATATTTCTATACCATATTTGTTTTTTACCTCAAAATTTGATTGTATCAGAAAATTATGAACAAATCATAATTGGATAATTTTTCTGTGATGATTTAAATATTTAAATTTATTTTATAAAAAAAAATTAGAAATATCACAATTATAATTTTTAAAAAAAATATTATTTATTGAAAAACACTTGTTTTATGACATATTCAACTTTCTGGCCTTAATAAAAATTACTTGGGAATTCATAAAATTATGTTTTCATTTATATTAAAATATATTTTAGTTTATAATAACAAATAAAGGAAATAAATTTTATTTAAAATTAATTAATTTAGAATAAAAAAATATTTTAATTGTATCATATATTTTCTAATAATACAAAAAAAAATCTTTTTATCTAAAAAAAATATTTATCAAATTCGTCTTATATTCATGTGAATTTTAAATAATAATGAAAATGGGATTGAATCAACAGTTATTTAATTTCTTATAAGAATACTTAGTCTTTTTTTTCTACTAATATCTAGATATATTACACTTTATTGCAGCATCATGCGCTCTAAGTGTAGGGTTTGCAATGGTAGTACTTCTATGGGGTGGTTCGGCCAACATTTATTGGGTGGAGATCTTAAATAGCTTGAACTTCTCCCACAGTAAATTTTTCTAAAGCCTCAATTATTAAAGTTCTACTTAGTCTTGGTCTAGGGTGAAGTCTAGTGATACTACCTATCTCTCAATCTCTAATAGATTGAATTCGTAAGTCGTGATCATACTAGTTGAGGACATCGTTTCCCCCTCATTAATTAATTATATCTCACCATTTCCCTTTATATACACTAATTATAAGAGTAACATTATCTATAATGGTCATAATTACCAATGGTCATAATTCCCAATGGTCATAATTCCCAACAGTCATAATTATCAATGTTTATGATTCCCAATGGTCCGATATTAATGGTTCTATTTCCCATTACACACTATATATACTCCACCATTATCATACATCCTTATTTTCTACTTCACTTCAGAAGTTTCTACACTTCCCTTGATAATTTTTATCATATTCCTAACATTTATTTTTCTTATTATCATTTTTAAATAATTTTTTATCTTTATGTGAGAATTAAATACTATGGAGTTTATAATAGTGTGTGCATTATTATTCGGTGTTTATCTCCCTTTACTAATCATAATCATTATATTTAATATAATTTAATGATATGAAATATTATTTATATATGATTCTTTTATTGAAAATTATAAAATAGTCCTTGTGAAAGATAATATATTTTATTAATAACAGAAAGAAAATTTTGGGTTGTTATAAAGGTTTTTCAAGGACTATGTGATGTAGTCAATGCCAACCATGATATTTGATCTATGTGAGACAACAAAAATAACTACTGGGAGGTTAAAGTATTCTAGTAAGTATAAAAACCGCCAATTCAATGATGTACCACATGATGGGGTGTTGGGTAAGCATGTTCCAAGACTACGCAGTGTAACTGCTTGTGATAATAGTGGAAAATCTCAGACTGATGTGTTTAACCCATTATGAAAAGGATTAGGATTTCATATCCAAACCTTACAAATAATTTTGTATTATTCCTTTTAATTTCTGAATATTTGGGTAAGTCTGAGAGACAAAACGAATAGTGGATCAATATCTTCACTGGTTATAATGGTGTAATTAAAAGGAATAATTTTTTTTAATGAAAATGGATCACTGATTTACCCCCTCTACCTCCATGTGATCTCACCTGACTTGGTAACATCAAGTGGTATCAAACTAATCTTGGTTACCTATAAAATATCCAAAAATGACAAAAAGAATGGTATGGGTAGGCTGAATTTAGTTAACAATACATGTGTTCCTATCTTTTATGGTAAGAATTTCCATGGTTGCGAAGGTAGAATGTTTCCTTACATTCTATCATAAATCCTAGAAGTAATCGGTGTAGTTACAGTAGGATTTACTCCACTTAAAAATTATGATCCCATGACTTATGTTAAATAATGAAATCTTAAATTGCATAGGAAAGGTAATAATTCCATCATGAAATATTATTCATATAAAGTATACACCATGATTATAGGAATAAGAATAGATAATGATATCTGGAATAAATTCAAAAATATGTATGAATGTAATGTAAAAATCGAAGAATCTAAACTCTAAATCTAGTGAGAAAACATTGAATGCATTTAGATGGATAATGAGGATATATTAGATAACTACATTAACTGGGTGACTAAGATCGTAAGTCTTATCAGAGTATTTAGTAATACTTTGGAGGATTGAACTATTTTGAGGAAGCTGATAAGGAATTTCTCTAATACATTTTATCCCAATATATATTCTCTTAATGAAATTATAGATTTATCTCTTGATGTGATACATAATATGCTTATAAATTGTGATATGACAATAACCCATGTTGTCAAGAAGTAGGAAAAAGAATAAATGAATTATAAATGAATAGAAAAATTAAAAGTTTAAGATTAATAATTTAGGGACTCTCATGAGTTTGCAATTTAGGAAAATGATGAATACTATAGGAAAACTATAACTCTAATTACAAATATATTCCAAAGGGGTAATATAAGGTATAAAGGAAAACACTCATTGGGTTTTTATAATTGTAAAGGTTCTGTAAACTTCATTAAAAACTTCCAGGAAGAAAAATATTGAATATGTTTCAGGAGAGAAAGGTGAATAAACCTATAGTGGTGAGGATTTCTCAGTAATGAGATCTAGGAAAATAAAAAACCTAATACAAGAAAGAAAATATTGATCTCCAAGAAAGGTTAAGAAAAATCAAATGAGTGGATATGGATATGAATACTCCTCTTCTTGGAGTGAATGTGTGTATTAAGGTATCTATCAAAAAAATAAATCCTTTATAGCTCAAGTTAAGAAAAATGTATATACTTCAAATAATGATGACGAAGGTCAAAAAAAACAAAATTTAATACATTTTGAGGACTAGAATTAAAGTATTACCTGATAAAAATACTCAACTCAATAATAAAAGCATGAATCTTAATAAGTAATTATGAATGGAGGATAATAAAGAGAGTAATTTCATCAAATCCATCAATAATTCCAAGTTAACATTACAGAATATAAAAGAATAGAAGAGGATCTTGGTGAAAAATTATTTTCAAAAGATAAATAACTAAATAATGAGCAATCTCAATGTATTAAAGATTAATAAACCATTATGGATATGGAAAAAAGTTATAAAATAGATAAATGTGTTTATTTTGAGTATTTAAAGGATATTATTAAGTACTTAACAAATAACAATGTAAAAACTATTTGTAATTCTTCATGTGATATTAAATCTATTTCATGTATAAGTACATATTTAAATTCAATACTGAATGTGTTTTAGCTAAATGAAGGTGTAATATTAATACTCCAACATTAATAAGAAATTGGATTTGACAAGATAAAGAAATACTCCCAAAGATGAATAAAAACACATTTGTATTACTATAAGATAACAATAATTTTTGCAAATTTATATTAGATATTATTATGGGGAACAAAGATATATATTTATTTTTTGTGTTGTACAACCATTAGACACAAAGCATAAAATTTTTAGTTCAAAATTTCCCTAACCTAGAACTGGTATAATGTAAGGGGATTCCTGCATGTAAAATATGGAGTACTTCTATGAGAATAAGAAACAATCTCATGATGCATAACTATGAAGCCGAGAATTCCACAAGGTAGAATCCACAGGCTTCTAAAATTGAATATGATCTAAAAAGTGAATATATATCTCGTTAAACAAGCTCTTATAAAATTGAAAATCGAAAAATTTATAGGAAACTATTTGTGCTAAAATAAAATAAGATGAATCATAAGAAATGTAAATAGATTTTTATGAGAGGCTATGTGAGTGATACATATAATTTGGGAATAATTCCAAATAATGTATGACTTTACTACCCATATGGTAAAGAATATAATGAAGATGAAGAAATACTAAAAGAGTGCATGTGATCTTTTGGACCATGCTAAAAACAAATTTCCACATAAAGAAACAGTTATAAAGAATTAAAAGTACAAGTAAAGAGATAACCATCAACCATGTTGTTATAATTAAAGAGTATGTATAACCCCTCCTTATTCCCTTTATTTTTTTTTGGGTTTGGAAAACATGTAGGGAATTTAAGGATAAAATAAATAAATAGGGATCTAGTTAAGGTTGTAAAAGTTGTATAAAAAGAATCTATCATGAGGTTACTGTGATTAAAATAAAACATGATGCGAAGAATAAAGGAGTTCATCTCTTAAGGGGGAGTAAACATGAAGAAGAGTGGTCAAAAAATTTCATCTATATTAAATTTGTAATTTTGGATAGCAATACAAATAATTAAATATTGGGGAATTCTTATAACACTTTTCTACATTTTCATTGATTATATAAAATATATTTTTAAATGGGAGTGATGGTTGATGAAGAGATGGGTTAAAGGAATAATTTTATCCCCTTTTATAATAATAATTTTTTATTAATTTCTTGAATTGAGTGTGGGGTATATAATTTTTTGAAAAAAAATCTATTATATAGACACTGAAAGTGAAAACTGAGAATGGTATTACATGATGAGTTGGTTTATTGATAGATTTGATGTGTTTTTTAAATAAATATTTTTTTTCTACACTAATTTATACCATTTATTGTTATAGGTGACTAACTAATGTCTCATTTCTAAAGATAAAACATGTGGTATCATCCTTCTCTCAATAAGAGAGTCAAGTTTGAATTTTGAACAAGAAAAGGGAGATGAATTTTTTATAGAGAACATTTTTTATTAAGAATAATAAGGAGAAAATGAGTGATATTCTAACCATAAATTAAATTTGTATTTATTTTCAATAATATTGTGAATAAAAAGTTTTAACAAGTACACATATTGACTTAAAAGGTATTTGGTTATATTGCAAACAAATAAAAAGAGGGAGATTGAAGTTACCATGAATAATATTTCATTTTTTTCAATTTGTGAGGCTGGTCCTATGTCAATATATGTGTGTTGTATGAAAATATAATATTGAGATTATGCCATTATGTATGGAAAATAATGGATTAAGATGTTGGTATTTCTTCTTGAAAAAAATGTGTAAAAACATTCAGACAACCTTTAAATGTGATGATTTATGTGTTTTTCTTCATGAAAATCAAAAACCAGTGTTGATAGATAAATATATATTGTTTAAATAATTTTAAATTGAGTTAGAGAAGATCTAGAGTTTAATTAAATAGGTTTTTTGGGTTTTGAGTCTATTCAGGAACTGGTTGTACTTAAAAATTGGCTTCGAAAGAGTCATTTCAAGGACTTCAAAAGAGTCTCTAAGTTCAGAAGATTAGAATACATGACTTCATAGTTGTCATTTCAAATCATCCATGAATATTTGTTAAGGTAATATAAGTTCATAAGAGTTAATCTATAAAGAAGTCTGATCTCATAATAGTAACTTTGGAAGAGTACCAGGTTTTAGAAATGTACTTCAAAAGAGTCAGATGATAAGTGTGTGAGATACAGGTGTCATGTAAATGAGTTTTCATAAGATATAAAACATATTATAAAAGAAAATTTTAAATGATAAAAATATCTTATAATATTTTATACTTAATAAAATTTTAAATGTGTAAGGTATCTATGAAATAATAGCTTATTGTGTGATAAAACATGTGAGATGTGAATGCTTGTCACAGCCATTTTTTTTTCTTTTCAAGTCTCGGTTTTGATCCAATTCATTGAAAATCCCAATTATTTTTTTAGGTTTCTGGTGATATTAATTTTGATTTTTTAGCTTCCATATATATATAATCACCCAAATTTGGGTTCCCTATTTCTTGTTTAGGAGTTTTTGGAGAAAGGGTGGTTATTTTATGATTTGGGCCAACTGTGAGCCAATTTGCAGTTTTAAAAACCAAAATTTGTTTCTTTAATAACTCCTTTGTTTTTAAACATTTTTCATTCATTCCACTTCCCAATTTTTCTCCACTGAAATATTAATACTAAAATATCCTTTTTTACCTCTTATAAATTCATAAACATGTGGAATTGTTCTTACTTATTTAGGTACTTGGCCAGCCTAGGGGTCCATTTCCAGTTTTCAAAAACTAATTTGTTTATTTTATATCTAATTTAATTTTTAATATATTTCGGTTATTCCAACTCACAATAGAATAAAAAATCATTATACTCACCCCAATGGTCTATTTTCCATCTTTGGAGCTCATATGAGTCACGGATTAGGGATAAAGTTTTCATGTTACCTCAAATCATCCATAATTGATAAGGTAAATTGTTTCATAAATAACTCATTCAATTATTGATCTTTTTCTCACAAATATTATTTCCCTATTTCTTCCTGAACTTCGGATAATCTCCAATAAGTTTCAATCCATTCCATTTTCTCTAATTATGCATATATAATGGAATATGAAGAGTTTTCTAGTTGAAAGGTGAGATTCCCTCTCCTTTATCCTCCCTCTTCTTCTTCCTTTCATTATTTCTTGGTTTTATAATCACCCCTAGTCATTATTGACCTAGGGTTCTATTATAGCATGATTTTTTATGGGTTTTTTGTTCATTTGAGGCTGGTCATCATAGTTTTAGGGTTTGTAAACCCTTGGATGGTGATTTTGGGTGTGTGTTTCCATTATGCCAAGGATTTGAGGTTGGATATCCCTTTCACATGATTTTATCTTTTAAGATTCATCATTTTCATATTGTATTCATCTATTAGATATGTTTATTATTATTTTTCATCATTTTGATCATTTTATTTGATTGAAAAATGGGTTTTTAATCCTTGTTTTGTGAAAGGTAATGTTTTTTTGTTATAAAAGTGCACAACAAGTGTTTGTTTAAATGTTCCAAATTCTTTTGAAACTATTTTGTGATGTTTAGAACCTGGTTTGTGGTATTTTGAATATATTTTAGTATTTTGTATTAAATATTTCATGAAATTGATGCTTTATTCCATGCCATCTTCTTAAAATAAATTGTTTTGTTTAAAAGGGCATGTCATGTATTTGGTAAATTGCCCGGTTGGATTTTATGTGATATTCTTGATTAATAAAAATTATTTATTTGGATTTATAAATGAATTGGAAGAATGATAAATGTTATTTTTGGGTCCTTATATGTCTTTCCAATTTGTATTTTGTTTTTCAAAAAATTGGGTTTTGGTTTATAACATGTTTTGGCCCAAGTTTTGGAAAATGGCATGTTTCACATCCTTAGGAAAATGGTTGTGTTTTGAATATGTAACCAGAATGTTTTGAGGCATTTATGAATGTGTTTTTATGCTTTAAATGGTGTGTATACACCTCCTTAATAAAATTGAAATTAATACCTTGGTCAAATGATATTTTTTAGAAAGGCTTAAAGCCTTATTTGGTAATAGTTTTTTTGTAAAAATAGTTTCCATATGTATTTCATGTTCAATATTTTGGGAAAATTTTATGGTCTATGAAAATGATTTATTAATTGGTTTTGGGACATCCAAATCTGGGTTGTTATGTTATTGATGGGTTTTTGGCCGTAAAAAAGCATTATTGAATGGATTTTATGTGCAAGGCATCGTTATACTCCTTGAAATTGTTTTACGAATATTTTTAGTGGTTTCTTGATTCGTGAAAGAAATGTGAAGCATGTTTGTGGTTTGTTTGTGAGTTTATGGTTTGTTAATTAAATTTTTATGTGAAATTTGTATTTGATAATATGTGTAACTTTATTGAGCACTAAAGGGAATCTCGGGTATCTAGGTGGGCAGACTTGTACTAGTATGCTAGTGATTCTCTGGGGTTTGGCCCCTGTTTAACGTAGCACGTTTGATGATGACAACACTAACTAAACTATTATTATGATGATGTTGGGGGGCCACAAGGTTATTATTATTCTCCCTACTAGTGGCTCATGTGCAAAAGAATGGATATTTATTATGCTAACTTTCACTGAGATACGAGGTACTCGGGGCTCACAACTAACTAGTACATAGGGGTGTTTCCATGAATTGTGCTCATTGGCTATTTTAAACTCATCGTCGGAATATGGTGTGTTTGGTTGGTAAATTCATTAGTGTGCTTTATTTATTTACAAGTGTAAATTCTTTAAGTCATCCCTATTGAAAACAATTTTCATTTTGAAGTTGTACCTCTTTGAAAATTGTTACTAGCATTATTGTTTATAAAACATGAAAGTATTTGTCTAGTCATTTTTTTATATAGCATGTGACTTTATTTGGAAAGCATTCCTTTATATTTTGTATTTAAAACATGAAATTTATGTTTCTTTTATTTTGAAGTATGTGCATTGCGAATAGAATATCGGGCTAACCTACTGAGTTTTAATACTCACGCCTATAGTCTTCTTCTGTTTTTCACCCTTGTACAGGTTTCATATTGATTTCGATCACCTTGGGTGACATGTGATCATTTTGTTGGAGAGTGACAAGAGGGATCACATGATGTCATTAGGTTATTGGGTTTGGTAAGTTGATTTGTTGGTTTAGTTGTACTTTTAGTTTCTTATACAAATAATGTTCAGTTTAATTTTTATATAAATGTATTTTGTGCTGCCTATTTCTTTCCTCTATTTGTTTGATTGTTTATATATGGGTGACATCATTACCTTTTGTACTCTATTGATTCCCTTGGTGCTTGTCACCATCCCGGGAAGATTGGGAATGCCTCTCGGGACTTGTCGTGGGCTGTCATGTGTGACCAGTTTAGGGTTGACTCAGGCTAGTTCATGACAAAATGGTATTAGAGGCGGTCGGCTCTTAGAAGACCTTTCATTTTAGAGAGCCCTTGTTCTTTGGGGGGATGTCAAGGTAGATGGAGTAGGATTTCTGGGACATGAGGGGAAAGCGCAGGAAGAGCGTCGCGAACTCTTTCTCGTTCTAATACTTGGGTTTCCATGGGAAGTTCGGTTTTATTAGTGTCTTTTTTTCTTGTTGATTGTTTGGTTTTGTGATATGACAAGGGGAGTCTGACCAATGGCCTTTGTGAGCTCGTAGGGCCTGGAAATCCATGTGGAGATGGGGCATGGTCCTCATAAGTCTCTCCATGTTGGTTTTGTGTTTGACAAATGTCCTCCAACCATATGGTCAAGTCACCCATCAACACTAGTTCCCTTTTGTGGGTTTCTTTGACATTTCTTGAATTATGAATTTTGTTTTGAAAATCCTTGTCTGATAATTATGGAAATGGGTTTTAAAGGAAGTATTGGATTTTTAAAAGGGGTAATGGGTTTTTAAAAATTAAATATAAGAATGTTTTTGGAAGGTTGTGTTTTTTTAACAAATTTTTGGGAGGATATGTAAATGATTTAACAGGATTGGATTTTCCCTAATATAAACGTGTGGTTTGTTGAAATAAAAGGTATTGAAAGTGTGCATCGTTTTAAATTAATTTTGGAACTTTTTTAAAATGGGGTGTTTTGGGCAATTGAAAAGTTTATGAATCTGATGAATTGGTTTTGGAAGTTTGGTTTTGAGCGGCTAGTGTTTTATGGAAAGGGGTTTGTCCTTTGTGGTTGTCAGATTATGAAAAGAGACCTTGCTATTTTTTAAAAAAAATGAGAAAGGGATATTTAGAATAGAATGGTTTTTTCTTGAAGTTCCATTAAATGAAATGGATTTTTTTAATCAAATTTTTCTTCATGATGCATGGTTGGTCTTGTGAAATCTAGAAATGGTTTTTTATTTGGTGGTTAATGTGCCTTTGTAAGGTACACGATTATTTTTGTAATGAAGATTTTTTGTTTTTGCATTCGGTGTTTTCATGGGTTCTCACATGCAAGGTTTTCTAGATATATGGATGAATGGACGGTATGGCCTGGTATTTGAGTACCTTGGGTGGCACGTAAATATTCATGTGAGTGAGACTTGATGAATCACCATTGGTGAATGTGAAAATCCACCAAGTTAGTTTATTTTTTTTCAAAAGGGTTTTTAGCTGAAAAATTGTGGTGTTTGTTTTGAACCAAAGGTTATATGGATGGTTTATCCTATGTATTAGAAGTGTTATCTATTCAGTATGATTCCTTATGATCCAGAAGTCATAATATTGTTGCATCTTGAAATGGTATCTTATTTGTGGCTCGGTTTTGGGGTAATGTTCAGTGGGTTTTTAAAGATGTGTTGGATGTTGTGATTTTTCCATGGATGTTTCTCCATTTCTATGATTTCCAGTTTATCAACTTAATTATTTTATTCAAATGTTAAATCCACCTCTTAGAATGACACCTTATCCCATTTGTTGAAATAGAGAGATTTTTTTTCTTGATTTAAAGGGCCTCCCCTTTATAGTGATTCTCTCGGTTGTAGTAGTTGTGCTTGGTGATGTTTAGTGGGTGTTTTGTTTTGTGCCTTGTTTATTCTTCTCCTCATTCAGAGTGAGAGAAAATAGTGTTGTGTATATCTATGTTCTTGTTTAGGTAAAAATGGGTTTTTGAGGAAGAGAGTTTCATGGTGTCTCTTGATCTATTGTTTTTTATTTGGACTATTATGTGGTACTATGTGGAACTATGGTATGGAGTACATGTTAGGTATTATCAAATTCTGGCTACGAGGTAAGAGATGATTCATCCATCAGAGCTCCAGCCATAGGTTTCGGAGTGAAGCTAGCGCGTCGTAAGGAGTACTAGGATTGGGGGTAGTATTGATAATCTCATACCTATACCATTTCATTGAGGTAGTTCCATTATTGCTTTTTTGGTTTCAATGTCCCAATTATTAGGTCCCCTTCCCTACCCTCCCTAATTTGGGGGGGGGGTTTGGATCTGTACAGACAGTGTTGGCTCAGTTCTTGGTGCCTCTATTCGAGAGTGGGTGGCTTAAATGTTAATTTTTTGTTCCTCTCAACATGGGTATGTAGGTTTTTGTGGGAGAGTTTTGGTGATCTAGTTTTGGTGAGTCCCAATTCTATTTCATTTTGATTTCTTTTTTTGATCATTTCTAGTTGGTCTCTAATGGTGGGGAGACCCACTGTGGGTCTTGAAGATCTTTCCTTTAGTATTTTTCGGATGGTAGTTGTGATTTAATGGTGGGGAGACCATTCTGGCCTCCTCCCCAAGTACTTGGATTTTTTGAGTTATCTTTGGTTGGGGTGATTGTTTGGTTCATTAGTAGAAGGCCCAACAACTGGGTTCTTAGTTTGGTTGTGGTGGTAGTGACTCGATCTTTCGGTTGATTATCATGAAGTGGTTAAGAGTTGGTGTTTTGGTTGAGGTAAGAGGATTAAGTTACATTAATGGTTTATGTTGTGTCATTGGATTATGAGGCTAGACCATATTGATAAATAATCCTTATGTGTTGATCAATCAGCTGGAATGTGCTTTGTATTTCTGGGGGCGGAAAGCTTTAATGGTGGGGAGAATTGTCACACCCTTTTTTTCTTTTCATGTCTTGGTTTTGATCCGGTTCATTGAAAATCTCAATCCTTTTTTGGGTTTTGGGTGAGATTATTTTTTAGTTTTTAACTTCCATATATTTATAATCATCCAAATTTGGGTTCTCTATTTCTTGTTTAGGAGTTTTTGGAGAAAGGGTGGTTATTTCATGATTTGGGCCAACCGTGATCCCATTTGCAGTTTTAAAAACCAAAATTTGTTTCTTTATTAACTCCATTATTTTTCAAAAAAAATCATTCATTAAACTTTACACTTGGCCTACACTGACATATTAATACTATTATATCCTTTTGGACCCCTTATAAATTCATAAACATGGTGAATTGGGGTTACTTATTTAGGTACTAGGCTAGCCTAAGGGCCCATTTCCAGTTTTAAAAAACTAAGTTTTTTATTTTATATATAATACAATTGTTAATATATTTCGGTGATTTCACCTCACACTAGAATCCAATATCCCTATACTCACCTCCATTATCTATTTTCCCTCTTTGGAGCTCATATATGTCACAGATTAGGGAGAAAGTTCTCATGTTACCTCAAATCATCCACAATTGATATGGTAAATTGTTTCATAAATAACTCATTAAATTAGTGATATTTTCCCACAAATATTCTTTCCCTGGATAGACCTAAACATAGGAGAATCTCCCAGAAGTTTCGAGCCATTACATTTTCTCTAAGGGTGCATATCTAATGTAATACAAAGAGTTTTCTAGTTGAAAAGGTGAGATTCCTTCTCCTTTATCCTCCCTCTTCTTCCTCCTTTCATTATTTCTGGGATTTAAAATCTCCCCTAGTCATGATCAACCTAGGGTTCTATTATCGCATGATTGTTATGGGTTTTTTGTTTGTTTGGGGCTGGTATTCATAGGTTTAGGGTTTGTAAACCCTCATATGGTGATTTTGGGTGTCCATTTCTATTACACCAAGGATTTGAGGTAGGATATCCCTTTCACATGCTTTTATCTTTTAAGATTCATCATTTTCATATTTTTTTCATCTTTTATATATGTTTATTATTATTTTTCATCATTTTTATAATTTTCTTTGAGTGAAGAATGGTTGTTTAATCCTTTTTTTGGGAAAGGTAATGTTGTTTTTTCATAAAAGTGCACACCAAGTGTTTCTTTAAATGTTCCACTTTCTTTCAAAACAATTTTGTGACATTTAGAACCTGGTTTGTGGTATTTTTAATATATTACAGTATCTTTTATAAAATATTTCATGAAATTTATGCTTTATTCCATGCCATGTTCTTAAAATAAATATTTTTTTAAAAGGGCATGTCTTGTATTCGGTAAATTGCCCGGTTTACTTTTATGTGATATGTTTGATTTAAAAAATTATTTTTTTGGATTTATAAATGAATTATAAGAATGATAAATGATATTTTTGGGTCCTTATATGTCTTTCCAATTTGTTTTTGGTTTTACAAACAAATGGGTTTTGGTTTATAACATTTTTTGGCCCAAGTTGTCGGAAAATGGCATGTTTCACATCTTTAAGAAAATGGTTGTGTTTTGAATATGTAATCTAAATGTTTTAAGGGATTTATGAATGTTTTTTTCTACTGTAAATGGTGTTTATACACCTCGTTAATAAAAGTTAAATTCATACCTTGGTCAAATGATAGTTTTGAGAAAGGCTTAAAGGCCTGTTTGGCATTAGTTTTTTTTTTGTAAAAATGGTTTCCATGTGTATTTCATGTTCTATATTTTGGGAAAATTTTATGGTCCATAAAAATAATTTATTAATTGGTTTTGGGGCTACCAAATATAGTTTGTTAGGTTATTTATGGGTGTTTGGCCGTAAAAGAGCATTATTGAATGGATTTTATCTGCAAGGCCTCGTTATACTCCTTGAAATTGTTTTATGAATATTCTTAGTGGTTTCATGATTCGTGAAAGAAATGTGAAGCATGTTTTTGGGATGTTTGTGCATTTATGGTTTGGTAATAAAATTTAGATGTGAAATTTGTATTTGATAATATGTGTAACTTTATTGATCCCTAAATGGAATCTCAGGTATCTAGTTTGGTGGACTTGTACTAGTATGCTAGTGATTCTGTGGGGTTTGGCCCCTATTTCACATAGTAAGTATGACGATGAAAACAATAACTAAAATATAATGATGATGATGTTGGAGGACCACTAGGTTATGGGTGTTCTCCCTACTAGTGGCCTGTGTGCACGAGAACAGATATTTATTATGCTTACTTTCACCGAGATATGAGGTACCTGGGGCTCACAACTAACTAGTGCCTAGGCTGTTCCTGTGACTTGTGCTCATTGGATATTCTGGTTCATGAAAATTATTATAAGATGCCTTCTATGTGTAATATTAGGATATCACATTAGAATTATTCCACATAAGGAGTAATTATTTGTAAGATAACTCTACATAAGATGAAGGGATCGTATAAAATAAGTGAAGAACATGTTATTTGAGGATTCATAAAATATGTTCAACATTGTGAAATAAATTAGTTTTGAAAATACTGAGAATTTCAAAATAATTAATATTATGAGAAGTTTAACTAATTTAGATGATGAATATGATGATCATAAATATATTCAAACATCATGATAATTCATGTGGATTGTGATTCAAGATGATTTTATAGCATCAAACCGAAGGTGATGTTGTGTGATGAGATGAGAGTTCAACATCTCAAGATATAGTTCCATGTCACAATTCATTAGTCCATACATACATGGAATAATTTAAAAATAATTTAAGATACTAATTTTATGTTGAATAAGATGTGATGATTTGAATATCTCATAAAGAGGAAAGAAGCTTGATTCATAAGGATATTAAATATGGAGACCTTGACTCGATTCAAATGTATTTGAATGTGTAAATATTCCACTACTAAAGATCATGAAATTTTCATAATAATTTACAGAAATAATATTCATGATAATATGAATATTAAATAAGTAGGGAATGAAGATAAAAGTGAGTCTTTGTAAGAGTACCTGATACTAAGCATGGGAGAAGAAGAGCTGATGGGTATCGAAGAAAAAGAATCAAAATGCATAAAAGAAACATTGTGCATTGAATAATAAAGATAAGGAAGCCAATTTTGTCACTATGGTGTTGAATCCAAGAATATAAATTGATAATTAGTGTTTCTTCCAATAGTGATCATGGTCAATGTTCATGTTCTGAAGAAGACCTGAACATGCATACTTTAAGAGATAAAGAAAACACAATAATTCACAAGGAGATAGATGTAGTCTAATACTTGTTCATTTGGTCTCAAGGAATAATCCTTTTCAAGGACTGTGTAAGGCATTTGACAGCAGCTGGGTGTGCAGAGCTATGTGAGATATAAACAAGAACTAGTAGGAAGTTGGTCTATGTGAGGAATTATAAAGATATCTAGTGTTATGTCAGACCACATAATGGGATGTCATGTAAAAATGGTTCCATGTAACCACTTACTTTAATAGTGTAGAATCCTTGAATAGGATATCTAACATATCATCAAAAAGAGTGGACTTTTGAGACCAAAACTTGTTAATCTTTATGTTTTATACCTTTTTCTTTTTGTTTATTTGAGTAAGGCTAAGAGACATTAGTGTGAAATTATTTCATTACATGTTTTCCACAACATATTCAGGAATTTATTTTCTTTTTTATGGAAAAATGTTTTTATAATGGATAAATATTGACTTTTTATAATTTTTTGTGAGAAATAATTTTTGATTAATTTTTCATGAAAAATGATGCTTTTTTGTGCTCAATGATGAATCATTCTTGGTTCAATTTTCATACATTCTGTAAAAAAAATAATGACTTTTTATGATTGTGAAATTGAAATTTAATTCATAAAGTCATTTTTTAAATAGTTTTTTATTATAGAGTAAATAAAATTTATATTTTCCATATGATTTTAATTTTTGGAAGTTATTAATGAAATATATTTTAAATCATAATTTATAAATTAATTTCATTAAATTTATTGATTTTATATTGATTTTATATATAATATATCATCCCTTGTTGTTAAATGTTTTGTGTTAATCCTTGCAATCAATTTAATTTTTACTATATTCATATAGAATAATTTTAGAATCAAGGATGTAGAAAAATTGCTACCCTAGTCCACATAGAAAAATATCTAAGATGAGGAGTCCATGTAGAAAATTTTCAGGATGCAGTAGTCCTTATAGACAGATTTCTACATATCCAATTTATTAACAAAACTCAGTAGCCTTCATCATGTATCTGATTTCCAAGACCAAACCACATCACTAAATTCTCAAAATTGATATAGTCATATGCCCATATAGATTAATTCCTAAAGAAACCAAAAAACTGAATTTTCATACCGTCCTAATCACATATAGGAAATTGAAACTTAGCTACCACTATGGAGATGTGTATTAAAGAATCCTTACTTGACCTGAAATTTCCCTATGAAATAAAAATGTTTGTTTGAAATTTTGATCATCAGTTTTTATCGATTTATTTTGACCTTGTCCAATGGGTAAGGTAGAAAACTTTGATATGACATGATCTTCTGATAAAGACTCCTAAAATCAAAGATTATACGTGTTTTTGATGATCGATGACCTTGATCAAGCCCAACCAACTGATACAATAATTCAATGTCAATATTGAATTTAGCAAGGAGGGTGATGGTCCTGAGTTGTTGAGCATGAGAAATAGATCTAAACACATGAGTTCATTCACCAGAACAAGATCCTGAACCAATATTTATTGTGGTTGAATGAGTATGCAGTTGTGACCTATGGTTGGATAATTTAATTCAAATAATTTCATTACTAGTATTATATTTAAATATTGAGTTGAGGATTAAGGGGGCCTCTTTTTTACTATTTTTTTGTTGTATAATTTAATGATGGTGCATTTTTAGTCTTCTTAGAAATACTTTAGATTAAATGAGATCAATAAACACCTAAAGAGCTAAACTAAATAAATACCTAAGTTGATATTGGGTTTCATGTCAATAATTTTCAATCATATTTAGTAAAATAAGATGATAGATAAGCTGGTTGGGAATTTCAACATGCTAATGTCATTTGGACAAATACATTCCATAGAATTGGGTATTTTTGGTTTGGTGAAGTATTATAGTTGAGGATAAATAAGTTTACAACTGGTAGTATCAATTAAAAAGGGATAAAATAATTGGAGTTAATATAGAGAAGTTTAATTCATGTTTAGTGAGCTTTATTTGATAAAAAACGTTTTATAAACCTATAGTGTAGTGACAAGAGGTTAAAAAATGAGAACTTAAAATATAGTTGTGATGTTTTTGAATTGGTGAAATATATTTTAAGGTGGTGGGGGATTAATCTTTAAAAAGGAGAGAACTGTTAATATTATATGGAGACCTCCATCATGATCATAATCTAGTACTAGCATGGTGTCTCTAGATATGAGAGTGGGAGGATTTTCTAAAAGTTGATTTAGAGCTTCAATGCAAGAGGAAATTAAAAATCAAGTACATGGAGAAAGAATTCGGCTCAAGAGTGAATAATTTATATTAATTTTCTATTTATCTTCCTCTGAATATTTTTTTTCTTATTCTATGTTTAAATTTGAAAACATAAACTATGCATAATGGTTTAGTGAATTTTTTGGTTTTTTTGGTTAATAAATTCATGCTCTAGTTTTATTCTTCTTTAGTTCTATAACTCATTCTTCTTATCTTGCATTCATCCAATTCGATTCTTATTTTTCTTGATGTATTCAAAGGTGAAAATTGATCTCAATAATATTTGGATTTGTTTTACAATGGTTAAAAATAGATATATTGAATCAAATCACTAGTTGAGTGAGTGTTCAATAATGAGTGAGAGTTATTTAAGTGTATAGATTCTAAGTTTTCATGTATGTTTATTTCTTCTTTCACGAGCATCATCAGTTTATCAATCTTCATCAATTTAATTCTCATAATTTCTTGTTATCATGATTTTTTTCATTAACCTAGCTTATCGCAAAATCTTATAATACCTCATTCTCTCCTCATTCTTTCACTCTCACGCATTATTCTCATTCATCTTCACCATTACAATCCCCATTTTCAGTATAATAAGATTTAATTATCCCTTATAAAATCTCCACCTCATTCCCATTGGATCAATCCTGATTACTGTTGTCTAGTAGTGAGTTGGAAAATAAAAAACATAATTTTTACAATGCCTCAATAACCATTCCACATCATCCAATAAGAATAGTGGATTGGGATCTTCACCATTCATAGAGGATGACTTAAAAGGAACAAGTTTTGAAAATAAAAGGGATCACTAATTCACCCCATCCCTCTATCAATGATCTCACCTAACAGGGGAACTTAACACTTAATTATCTACACTTGTGGTATTTGATGTGTCTTGATGGTTTCTATTATGGCTTTATACTGACACCCTACATATGAGCCTCAAGACATATATAGTTTCACACATGAAATATCAAGTATGAACATGTACATGGGATTAGCTACTTAGTTATGTAGTAGACTAATATGATGTCCTATTAGTATGATGGGACTCCATTGGGACATGGAGTGAGTATGGACACCATTGGCTAGAGTATTTGTGGATCATATCATCATATTTTTTTTAGTTTTCTTATTAATTGACTGTATATTTTTTTATTTTTATTTGGAATATTTCTTTATGTGTATATATATATATATTTCATATATATATATGATTTTTTTTATATAATTATATAGGAGTGGAATGATCTCACTGGTGTATAGGTTTTAGATTGTTATGATGTTTAATATATGGATGGAGCATGTTATATTTTTAGTAGAATCTAGTAATGGACCTGTTTGTTCTAAAAGAGAGTAAGTCATTCTTTGATGATTTAACTAGACCCTAAACACTAGTATCCATACCTTGAATATTAGGTGATTCACATAGGGAATTACATATTTTGGTACAAGTCCACTGATGCTTTAAGTTAGGTCATTACACCAGATATCCTTATATATATTTGTCTTTCAGGTATATATAGAGAAATTTAATCTATAAGATTTATCTCTCAGCGTATTAATTAGATAAACTAATGATAAAAAATATTATATCCTTATAAATCTTATAAATTAATTCAATTAAAATTTTAAGGTGAAAAACTCACATTTTTCACACCCTAAAACTCTTCCTTTAGGGAAATTTCATATTTTTATGCTAACTTGATATTTTATAGAATTGTAGTTGAGAAATGAATCAGTAAGATACAATTTTAACCCCTAACTAATAAAAAACAATCATATTCTTGTTACATATTTTATTGGATAATTTTCAATCCTTATCATAGATATGACTCTATTAATTTTCAGACCTAATTTTTTACCAAACATTTTTCATTTTTTGAGAGGATAGTATATAACACAATCATAATCCTTAAGTATAGAAAATTATCTAATGTGCCTCATGTTTATATCCTTTTATGTGAATATAAATATTAAACAGTTTTGGTTTTTTATATATAAAACATCTATCTATAGAATTAGTGCCTCTATATTATCGGTGAAAATATTTCTTATTCCAACTCTAAGTCATTATATAAATATTTTTACTCATTATTTATAACTTTTTAAGATACATAAACTATCACCTTGTTATTTTAGATAATAAAAAAACTATTTTCTTTCTATTATGCATCATTATATTGTAAAAACACATCACCCTGCATAAGAAAGTTTAACATAGGTTCCTTTAGTAACCTTTATGTCAACTCTCAGAAACTCTCATAACATTTCTCTATCCATGTGAATTTAACCCCTTATGCATTAGAATGTAAATGGGACATATATTATATATATTTTTATAGAAAACAACTTTCAGTCATCTCTTATTGAAAATAAGAGTATATATCTATTATATGTGTCTCTATTTTCATATATTTGACCACTTTGGTTTTTAAAATAACAAAAAATATTCTATATTTTGAAACTAAATGAACAAGGAAATAAAATTTCAATATCATGAATTTAAATTTTATAAATTTTATATATAAATGTTTTCTCTTAGGGTTTATACATACATATTTTAATGTGTATGTTTCACCGCATAACTTTTTGAGTATAAAAATATATAACCAACAAAAAACTGTAGATTTATCTAAATATTCCTTTAAAACATTATTAATTAGATCAATAAATATGTAGGGTGAATTTATTGAACCAAATATAGTATTAATGAACTTATAATATTCATACCCTGTATGAAAATTAATTATTTTTACTTATTATTTATACATAAATGATGGCATCCTCACATTAGATCATTGTTCAAAAAATATTGATCCTCTTGGAGTTGATAAAATAAATCATAAAATCAAATTGACTAGTATATTTTCTTTACTTTGAGGTTATGTATCTGTATATATTCAATCCATAGGCTCATTTATCCATCTTTTAAAATATTAAGATAGCCTATCCCTATGGTGAAAAACTTAGATAAATGCATCCCTTATCAAAAAAAACTCTTTTAATTTCGTATTTAACTCTACCAAGACCTCTAGATACATTTTATAATATGTTTTAGATATTTTTTTATCAATAATGTGGTCAATAGAGAATTCTTCCTCTTTATCTTGGGGAAAACTCGTTGATTTATTTTAAAATTCACAAATTTATTCATAAGCAATTGGAATGTCATATATTCCCATACCTACATTCTTCTTGATCATTTGTGTATCATCTACTTCCTCATTTATAATATCAATTATATATTCCACATGGGGTGGTATTTTTCATGATTTAGTTAAAAATTTATCTTATATAAAAATAAGAGTTATTATTCCCTCCAAACAAATTCTATTATATTTTTCTTTATAGTGGATTTTATCATGATATTGAAATATCCAATCTTCCCTAAAATTACATCAATGTATGAAAAATGTTTTTTAATTATATTTTTTAAAAAGGAGTAATCACACAATCAAATTTTAGTTGTAATATATTTATTTATTCTAATAAATGTTCCACTTGTAATTTTAACTAATAAATTCTTTTTTAATCCATCAATAAGTGATTCAATATTCCTGAAAAAAATGATAGAAATAAAAAATACTGAAAGGATCAAAAATAATATAATTTATTAGTTAATTTGTGGTGAATAATCATAGTATGTTCTATCACATTATTTATATATTTTACTTCTATCATTATTACTACAAAATCACCATCATTGTCAATTAGTCTAATTTGGAGTAGACTCCCTTTATGATTCTGGAACTTATTATAATAGTGGAAAATATCAATGAAATTGAAACATTTTAGAATGAATAATTCTCTCCAACAATTTTAATCATAGTATTTATTTACATGTTATACTCATATAAATCATCCATACAAGGCTTTTAATAAATCACCTAGGTGATTCTTCAAATGATTTCTATATTCTAGGAACTCTAATATCATATTCTTATCTCTTTTTATTGGTTTTTTTCATGGTTCTCCCTCATAATCTTCTTACCTATTTTCCCATTAAGAATGTATGACTTGGATAATTCCAAATATATTTTGATATAACGTAACATGATCCCCTCATATATAAAAAATTATTTTCAAGAAAAATAACATTCATAACATTAATCTTAATCCATCAAAGAGTCATTCCATATTACTCTTTGGGTTTTATATATAGTAAAAACAATTCCTCCATAACATTGTATAGTTAGCCTTATACTCAACCAAAATCTATTATCCCTTTTCATAGATTTATGAATTGTTTTTATTTCTATGAATATATTATCATTAAGTAAGTATATGGGTTATAATATTATTTTAAATGTATTTCACTCTATGTTTTCTACCATTTCCTTTTTCTTATTGTTTTTTTTCATAGAAAATTAGTCATTTTTGGTACCCACTATATATGAACCATTTTTATCAATATATCCCAATGCCATTAAAATATTTTCTAGGGGATTGATCCATTACACTACTGTTGATAGACTAGTGATATCACTAAAATATAGAGGTTTATTCCTCAATAAGTGTTCGAGGGTAACTGAGCCTTCCCTATGCAGAAAATGTTATTTGTTACAACCTAGTTAAAATACCCAAAAAAGTGAAAAAAAAATTGAAACTAACTCCAAATTCATTAAGATAGTCCTTTTGAAATTATGAGCATTTAACTTACTTGTTGGAATTCTTTCCATTTCATCTTATGGGTGTAATATTCTCAAAATATCATAGCATAATAATTTATAATTAAAAATATTGACTATAAATTGGGTAAATATTTTCTAAAGTATGATATTTATTTCAATCATTCTTATATATTTTATTTATAAGAGTTATAAACTATAAAATCAATTATATAATAATCACTATAATTTCCTAATGGTTTTTCCTAAAACTTTTACCATTACTTATGTTATTATAAATATTGAAAATAGCCATTATTATTAAAAATTATCTTATAATACATGTAACACAGCTAAATCTAGTCACTTATAGAGATTATTCTTTTATTACTTAAAATATTATTGCATTGGATCTCTCTCAATATTTGATGTTTTAGTATCTTTAAGAGGATACATATATACATAAATATTAAACATTAATAGACAAAGTTCACAAGACATATAAAATCATAAATGTACATGAATATACACTCTTTATAGCCTTATTATGGTCTATCATATATAATAATCATTTTTATCTCTTGGGAAAATATGGAAATATAAGAAAAAAGAGACCTCTCATTAATAATAAGGATTAGTGTATTAAATAATTAAAACATTCATAAATTCCTAAACATAGAATAAATAATATGGAAGGAATAAAAAAAATTAAAATATTAAAGAGGGAAAATATAAAAACTATACTAACTGATATTTTAGAAGATAATACACTCCCAAAAACAATCACAAGTACTAAAAGGAATGCTTTATCAAGAGATTTTTTTAAATATAAATGGATTTATCCTTAATTGAAACATAATCTTATTTAAGAATGTCATATTAAATATTCTACTTAATTAAGTGGTATTTTATATCAACAAGTTTTCATATTGAATGTTGTGCTAGAATATTTGAAAAATTGATTTTAGTTTGGTTATCACTCCCAATCACCAAGGGATATGAAACTTGTATTGTAATTTAGTCAAGCTAAAATTTCATTATAATAATTTGTGTTGTATAATGTTATGTTGTAACATACTAAAATTTCATTGTTATAATCATGACTGATTTATTCTTCTTGAGGTTGGAATGAAAACATCTTCATCTAACAATAAAAAGTGCTCCTCGAGAATTAAATTCCAACTATCCAACATCACTAACCCAAACTTCAATTGAAAAACCATATATATTAATATATTTATCTATTTCATACCTAAATACATAGTCAATTGTTCTTTTAATATAGTGAAAGATATGTTTTACCACCATATTATGTCACTCTATTGATTTGGTTTAGAATTAAGCCCAAAGTGTAATAGCAATCATGATATCTGGTCTTAAAATCATCAAGTAGAAAAAACTAATCAATCTATTGAATTCATTTTGATAAAAACTATTTAAACCATAATCCATGTATAATTTAGTACCAACTTATATGGTAGTGGATACATCCCTTGATTCTTTCATCATAAACCACTTTCAGAACTAGAGATAGAAAAAATTCTGTAATAAATATATAATATGTTTTATTCACCAGTAAAAACACAAGTTAATATCATCTCACCAATAATTTATATATTAAAGTTTTTCTTAATTTTGGAATCAAATATTTCACAGGATTTCACCTCATTACACAAAAAAATAATGGCATTAACAAACATTATCACAATGAGTGTGTTAGTGTTGTTTTAATTATTATATAGATAGTTATTCACATTGCCTCTCTTAAACTTCATTATCTTTAAACCATTGTACAATTTTGAATTTCATTCCCAAGGAACATGTTTAATCCCATTAAGTGATTTCTTCCACATTCACACATGTTGACAATCACCATCAAGAATACATCCATCTGGTTATTCAATTACCTCATCTCTAGATCATATTATTTTCTTTGGGATGTGATATCAACTCTCCTGTGTCATTATTTTGAATTTGATTTAATTTATCCTCCTACTCGCGATAAAATCATTATGTTATAAATATTATTCAATAAATTTTGGTCACATATGTTAAAGTAATATTATATTATTGTAACTCCTAAAATTTCTTCAATTTTGAATAGTTTGGATGCTTTTTAGATGATATTTAGATATTCTACATGTTTTTATGATTTAATAACTTAAATCCAATTTTATTATGGCCTTCCTCATCACCGTAAATATGATAATCAGCTTCAACATTATATTAACATTTTGTACCAATTTTTTTTGTACCTTGCTAATCATCACTTCATTAGTGATTTTCTTCAAACTCATCATAAAATATTAATGATTTTCATGATTTATAATGATCATCCATGATAATAACATTTTATTTATTTATTATATTCTTAATGTTTGTGTTATAAGGCTAATATATTATTCCTATAGCTGTATAACTAAGAAAACTATGTTCATGGGAATGTTCATTAAATTTTACCAAATACATTCATTAGATATTGATAAAACATAATCTAGAAAAAATTCTAAATCTCATAAAATTTTTATTCTTCCTTAACCATATATCATAAGGTGTGTTGATTGAATTTTGGTCGAAGAAATCACTAATTGAGAATGTATAAATTCATTTTTTTTTCTTACCTTAAAAAGGATTTTGAATTTTTATAATCCAATAACATGGTTCTTCCCATTTCAACAAAAATCATATTCTTCTTCTCCACTAGTTCATTTTTTATTCTTGTATGAAGATTTATATCTATACCTTATTCCTTGATTTTCAATATATGAATCAAATTCTAGAATTTTTTATCTGGGTCCATTTTCTAATCAAATTGTTTTGATGATATATCTTGTTTTATTTTTAATATCTCATTTGTATATTTTAAATCTATAAAGGTATTTTAACTTACAAGATGTAAAATAAACATAAGTCATGTGAGTAAATTTATCAACCAATGTAATGAAATTACTACATCTATTGGTTGACTTAATACCCATTGAGCTATATACATATGATCATATGAGTTAGATTGGCTTCTTATTTTGATCTCCATAAATTTTTTATCTCATTCACCATATTTACTTTATGAAAAACATCAAAAAAATTGATTCATTCCTAGTTGGAAAACATAATTTTTCCCTCTATATAAAATATTATAATTCAACTCATATTCTTTTGGTCTAATTTATCACGTATTTAATTTCATAGATCACTCTATTAAAAATTCAAGAAATAAGATTCTTTATTATTATTGATTTTAAATAAATCCCCATTAGTTCATTTCCCTCTCGTGATTATTGTTTCATTCTAAAATATCCCAATGAAACATCCATATTAAAGAAAAATAATTTTATTATCATTGTTTCATAATTGATATACACAAAGAAAATTATGTCCCAAACCATCAACAAAAATAACATCACTTTAAGTGATGTTATTCTCATAAATTTATTACTTCCAATAAATTTAACATTTAAAAACTATAATTCTAAAAGATTATATCACTTTCAACATAATTTGAAATTCCTTTAAATATATATTTTTTCATTAAAATGTGATGATAAATCAATATATAAGATCCAAAGTTTTTTTCCCATTAATTCTTAAAATAAAACCTCATCCTCCATGCATATTATTATTCACTCCCCTTAATCCTTTAAAAAATGATTCATCTTCTTTAAGGAATTTAAATTTCACGTGATTTTATTAATTCTCCTTCCATTGTGACCACTTTTCACCTTATTTCTTATCATTGATGATATTTTTGGTAGATCATCATTATCCTCATCATTATTATTCTTTGGTAAATTAACAGAAAAATGCATAATATTTCCATAATTGAGACATTTAAAAAGAATTTCATATTTATAAATATTTTTTTTCTTTGTAATACTTTAGATAAAAATAAAAAAACCCATTAAAATTTATACCATCATCATCAAATTCACATTATTCTTCATAATAAAAATTGAATTTACTAATCTTTTAGACTTTATAGGCTTTAAAATCAGTCTCATGATCCAATATTCCCTTATTCTGGAAGGAGATACCTCATATCATATCATAGGCTATCAAGATTTTACTAAGTTTTTCAATTATGAACTCATCCAAGTTTTGATCCTCTAGAGTAGAAATATTGTCATAAGTATTGTTTGGTAGAATCTCCATCAACTTCTTCACCACTATTAATTCATAAATTATTTCTTAATAGATTTAAATATAGATAATAAATTTGTTCAATCATATAAATAATCCATCCACCGGTTCATCTTAATTCATTTTTAGTTCTTTAAATGGAGCATGAAAATCATTGTATTCATGAATATTTCACCTTTTTGTTTCTTTCTTCAATTTCATGAAATTTATTTAATATATAATTTATTGATTTAAATCCCATAACTCTTCTTAATTCATTGTTATATAGAGATGACAGAAATATAATGTGATATCTCCCATCATATTCCATATTATTTCAATCTTGAAAAGTAATACCCACATTGAATTTGGTTATATTCACTTCATTCTCTGTGATTTTGAAAATTATTTAACCTAATGGTATAATTTATAGAACTATCCCATCCTTTCATAGATGAAATAATTTTCTATCAAATATGGGAGATGGTAAGTACTAAGGGGGTGTAAATTAGGGCTTATAATAAATTCTCCCATAATAAAATGGTACTCTCATGCCAGTTGGTGCATAGGATCATTAGTTGATAAAATAATCAATGATATTAAGAGATAGCGAGATTGATAGATTAACATATGAACAGAAGAGTTTTTTACAAGGTTCAGCAATTATTTTTATCAATTTTATATTCCTTGGTAATTAGAGGTTGTTATCCCACATCATGAATTTCTATATAATTATCATTGAATAATAAATAATGAAAAAATAATATAGTCATGTAATCCATACAAGTATGAAAAGTGTGCTACAAGTGAATGGAGATCAACTATGAGCATGAGCAAGAACATAAAATATTTTTTCTTCCTCGTCAAGTGTCTCTAATATATAGATTATGTGTGCACCTTTTTCTTCTCTCAAACACAACCCTTTCAATACTTGAAAAGGTTCCAATAAAGTATATATAGATATCTCTTTCTTTCATCACATTATTCCTAGTGAATATTTAATTTTTTATAGAACTTGTCAAACAAACATGTGGTGGAAACTACCATGGTGAGGTTTCATTTAGTAAATTTTGGATTCAAAAACCAGTGAGAATTTTGAGCTCCCTAGAAATCTAGAGGACATTTTTATATTTCTATTTATATCTTTGAATAAAACCACAATGAGGCTTACTATAAACTATATATGATATTATACTTCAACTCCATAATCACCAAACCATGAAAAATTTTCCTTCATTCCATGACACCATCACTTGAACCATGAGATGGTTTCTTCATGTGGAAACTAGTGACTTTATCAAACCTCTACAAAAAAAATTCCTTGAACATGATGACAACCATGAATATTTTGTTGAAATAGTGGTGTAGTGATAAGAACTAACTCATAGTATTCTTATTCAAGGTATGAAAAAAACATTAAACAATCAACTCCAAGTACCAAAACATGAACCATGATCATTTTATCTTAATCCATGACATAATTGTTTGAACCATGACATGGTTTTTTTCATCATCGAATAAAGGGATTACAATAAAAATTACTAGAAACCATGTCTAGTACCATAATCATTTTTATATAATTTTCAACAAGTCTTTTTATTCCAAACATCAACCATAATGTGTTTGGAATCCTATTTTACCATGGTTTCCACATGTGTGAGCTTTATTTATAAATCAGTTAGAACCAAAAAATGTTCTATCTTATACAATGATGTGGATTCTAAAACATTAAATCTATTTATTCCTTTACATTCTATTAAAAATCACTTGATCTACAATCAATCTATGAGAATATTGAAAATATATACAACATTAAACAATATTCAAATCTTATAAATAACTAACTCAATAATCTATTCTTAGTGTACTACCAAATGAGAGAGTTATCTAAAAACAACATTTTTGGATAGAGTAATATTTGTGAGACCAATATAACTCTCAGTGTAAAGAACATCACTATATAAACCAGGTCTCATTAGGGCCTCCTCAATATCCACCTTTGTTAACTTACTTCATGAGGGATCTTCAGATAGGATCAAAAAATATTCCATAAGTAAAAGATAAAAAATAAATTGCATTAGTGAAAAATTCAATCTAAAAATTGATCAAACAAGGTTTGTATGGTTCATGAATTCCCTAAAAAATAGATATGAAGAGATAATTAAAAATTTTATATGGATCACACTTATATAAAGAAATAAATAAAATATAATATCTAGAAACCATAACTCAAAAAAATTAATCTAATTATGAAAACTTATTTCTATATTACCATGATCCACATAATATTCCACTATTCTAAAATAATCCATCCAATATATTTGTGTAAGGAATTAAACCTATGTTATATATTGGTCTTATATAACAAAAATCAGGCTCCACAATCCCAACAAAAAATCACTTTGAATCAAATTTTTTGATTGAACTCCTTCTATATTCTCATAGTGTACATGTAGTGTTCTACCTCTCAATGATAATTTTTAATCGAATACCAATAGAGGCACAATAATTACTTACATTCTAAATAATAATTAGGTTCATTATCTTATATTTTAAAGAGTTATTCAGACTGATCTTATAGAATTTCAATATCTTAGTCTATATCAATATTCTAATTAAATTCACTTTAACTAATTATTCTTTATCGAAACATAAAATGTGAGATTATTTTTTAGATTTATTACTCATTCACCATAAAAACTATAAAACACCATCCCTTTTTGAGTTATAAAATTCCAACGGAATTTGAACTTTTTTTTATATAGCAAGGTTTGATTAAGAACCGGGGATCAAATTGACATTAAAAGGTTTGGGACATCTTAATGAGGTGTTTTTTTATGTGGATAAAATACTATGGGAGTTTTTTTCATGAAAGTGGGTGGAAGAGTAAACTCAGATGGACTTGTAGATAAATTTCACTATATTTGTGCAACCATGGGGATGAACATGGTGTGGTGGACCCTGTATTGAGGGATAAACATATGTGTGGAGCGTCTAATACCATGACGTGTCCCTATTAGAAATTCTTAGGAGACCACATCATGTTGGAGTCATGGTTCCCATGTTAAGGGAACACTATAAGTACCATGACATGGTTTTCACAAGGGTGTGTCTCTCTAGTTTTGGGATAAACCAAGAGATCTCTATTTTATGTTTATTTTCATGGTGATAGGGTGGGAGTATTAGTGTTAAATAGTGAGTGGAGGGATAAATTATTCTATGTGTGCCCTCAGTGTTCTGAGGGCTCGTAGGTCGCCTAGTGGAGTTCTTCTATGTCATGGTCTAGAAAAACATGTCGTGGATATACCATGCCCATATTTTTAAAAAATTGGGATTACTCATAATTTTTCTTAAACTTGCTCATATTATATTCTTCTCTGTCACTTTTTATGGCCAGGATGGATCTCCCCCTCTCTTATATCTCAATACCCATAAATATGGGTGTTTTGGGGTTTATTTTTATTATTTTTAGAGGTATGATCTCCTCCTTTTATATTCATTATTATCCTCTCTTATTTTCCCTTAATTTGTGGTTGTCACTTACTAGGGTCTTTGATTATTTCCATCAGACCATGGAATAAATCTTCCAACTTCTTGTTGGTTTCATGTGTAGCTTGTAGAGGAGGTCCTGGGAGGATGTAATCAAGTCATCGTTCATTTTTTTCTTTTGAGTAAGTTTATATATAGATTTATTTAGGGTTTTTTAAATTTGTTAAATTTTTATTGGATCAAGAGTATAAATTGGGGATTTTTCTCTCTTGTATTTGAGCATGCACTAGGAGTAGACTATACCCTAATGTTCATGGTTTCATAAACTGGATGGAACCTTATGTTTTTTAAGAATTAGGCATAATTGAATTAAATTTTGAATTAATTGTAAATTTTTATTAGTGAATTAAATAATTAATTATGAATAATTTATAATTATTTATTAAATATTATGGAAATAAAATGGGTCTCAGGTAATGATGCAATATTGTAAGGGTTTTAGTGAGGATGGTTGGGTATAATTTTAAATGTAATTGGATTTGATTGGGGTAGCTGGTCCCTTGATCATTACCCTTTAATAAATTCATTGTTTTTCTATTCTGGTGATATGTGGTCTCAACATTTTTGGTCGATCAACCATTTATTTAAATAAATTATCTCATTTTAGATTTAATTCTTATTACTAGAATGAACAAAGTGAAAGTGCTACAAGAGACTTTGTGTAATGGCTTGATATCTCATCCATGAATGGTTGAGGACTTTATTATAAATGTTTTAATTGTGATGTATGAACCAAGAGGTGGGAGACTAAAATAAATTTAATGAACATAATAGACCTATATAGGTTCCCTTAGATCCATTAAGTAGGGATGAGTAATTAAATGAAGTGATTGGCCCATATAGGCCCTTATAGAACCTTGAAATACCATATGGTAGTTGGTCTAGTTGACTATAAAATGGGGTGAGTGATTTTATCCATAGAATTTGGGTACACTAGAGGGTATTTCCAAGGTATATCATGGATAGGTTGGGTGAGAGGACCAACCAGAGATGATTTGTAAAGTGATATGGGCATTGTTCCATCTCTTAAGACCAATGTAAGTGATTCTAATCTTATAAAGACAGTGAGGCTATGATGTGACTAATATGGTGTTGAGGGATATATCCCCTCTAAGTGGTGGGTGGTGACCCAAGGTTTGAGACTGAGATTGAGGATCCCATGTATGTTTTCTACACTATGATGATCCTATAAGGCCCCATAGGTTGCCCAAGTGATATGTTGACTTGAGAGAGGATATGTGTATACATGGGTATAGGTGATCTCATGTGTCTCTATAGATACCAAAGATCTAATTTTATTACTTAAAAGGGATTTTATGATGGTTCATGAGGTGTGCACACAATAGGATAGATTTGGGGACATGTAACAGGTTTAATTAAGTGACTAACCCATGTGGTTTGACATGAGGTTCCAAGGATGGTCTAACCCAATGTATACAATTTCTTATGTAAATGTATCATGATGGTTCTCGGGATGGTGGATTCCAAGGGGTGAATATTTTATTCATGTTTATTTATTTACATGGTTTTGGGGGTGGGATTCCCTAGGCCTATTGTTCTATTTTATATATGTTTTTGGGACAGAGAGTGTCCATGTGTGTGTGATTTATGATGTGGTGTCAAGGAGGATTGACACCCTGTGTGTATGATTATTTGGTTTTAGATATGGGTATATTTCCCTTAGGTGTCTTATAATGTTATAAGGATTGGTATATTTATGTTGAGTGGTTATCTGAGCTCAAGAGACAATTGAAAATTTGAAAAAGAATGGTTCACATTATAAAGAGGATCTAGGGTAGTATATATTGCCCTTGGGTATTATGACATGCTAAAAGGCACTCTAGAACTATCCAAAGAAGGTGTAGATGATCTAGGTTGTGATGCTAGAACTCGAGGGTTGGTGGTGGTTATTTATTTATGTTCTCACAATTATATATTTATCCAGATATTATCATATATATACACTATGTTTACTAGTTTTGTACAAGGTCATCTTGGCAGTTCCCCACTGAGTTGTACTCACACATTGCTTAGATGGCCATTATAGTTAGGTAATCAAGAAAACCTCATTTTTATAATATCATGTTGGGTAGAGGTTCAAGGTTTCATGATAGGTAAATATAAATTAGAGGGAGTTGGAGATTGGGATTGAGGTATGGCTTGGTGATAGTAGTGAAGCCCAGTGAGTGATCGGTCTTGTATGCTTACATGACTATGAGTTTGTATGACTAATTGATTCTAAAATCAACATTATTATTGATTATTATTTATTTATTCGATGTAATTTTATATACATTTTATATTTATAGATGGTTTGTATTGACGGATGGTAGTTGGTTATTTATTTATAGTTGTTATTGCTACTCTAATATAGGGTTATAGTCTCCATACTATACTAACCTAGACACATGTTACTAGTTGGAATCCTCTGGTGCGTGGGAAAACATTCTTGAGATCACATGGAGGACCAGTATAGATACTATAGAGTGAACCGGTTTAGAACAATACAAAGTTGTATCAGATCATACTTTTTTTTCTTATTATTTTTGATGTGGTAGACAAGGATTAGGGATGTGTTTGAGCATGTAATTTATTTCATACTTATGTTTCATTAAAAGATTTTTAGATTAGAAGTCTAGGTTACCATGGGCATGCGATTATTATTCATGGTTTTTTATTTTACAATTCTATGATTTCACCTCATGTGACACACATGAGTTTTGGATTTATGATTTAAGGGTCTTTGGCTCTTGGGCCATTAGAAAGAGAATGTGCTCATGCATCATATTTGGCATGTTGGATTCAAATGAAATTTTTATGCTTGGGCGTGATTGATATCTATGATGGAAGGTGTTAAGTTTTGTAATGTTTCAACAAATTATATTTATTTTTCCCATATAACTTTTTGGTGTCATTCTACTCATTCTGACCACAATATATTTTCTTTTGATGATAAGTCGTGTGGATATTATGGTGAGATTCTCCATGATGGATACTATAAAGAAACTCTTTAAGGGATTTATAATAACCCTTAGTTGTTCAGTATAGGAATTTGATTCCTTATTATTGGTTCTAAGATAAAATAGGTTTGTTTATTTAATGTGACACTTTTTGGGTCATGGGTATGTCTAATTTTGAGTTTTATTTATCTTTGAGTTCATTTTTGGAGTTCCTGAGTGTCAAGGATCAAAACTGAGAGTTTTTGGGGACACATGTGAGAGCACATGGTTGGTGCATGGTTTGTATAAGGTGTGTGGTAACTGTATGAGGGTGATGTAGTTTTTGATAGTGTAGTTTTTCACAATATGAGAACAGTCTTTCAAACTATATGACACCCTAGAGGAAACCATGTGGCCCATTTTTGGTGGATAATGGAACCCAAAAAGTTGGTGTTTGGTTTTCTTAATCATGCTTCCAAACCTTGTTTCATTTTCCATATCATTAAAAATTATCTTTTACTTAAATAATCTTTTTGGGTTTTTATTGTTTTGAATATCATTTTACATTCCCCATTCATTAAGCCTCTCATCTTTGGTCATGGAGCTTCTCCCTCTTCTTAGTGGCATATTCCATCTTGGATTATTAGTGTTTTGGTTTTAGTAAGTCGTTTTATCCTTGATTTCTTCTTCCTCTTCCCTTAATAAAGATTTGTTCTTCAATTTTTGGGAAATTATGGAACCATAGGGGTGGTGTTGGATGAATCTAGGGTTTTTATGGGGTTTTTGGTTTGATTTCTTATGTATTAGGTGTGTGATTCTTGGTTCTACCTCTTCTGGGAGGTCTACATAAAGGGAGATGATCTTTGGACTGAATTTGAGGTAGGTGACTCTATTTAAGGGTGTTTTCCATATAATACCTTTAAATTTATAATTTCCTTTGGTTTGATTTATTTAAATTTCCATTTAAATAATTTATACTTGGTGTGTATTCCATGTTTAATGTATTTCATGGATTGGATTTTCAATTATATTATTTAAAGTTGGGTTTTTTGAATGGTTGTTTCTTGAATTCCCACTATATGTTTTATAAAATGGATCAAAGTGGTCCTGTGTTTTTAAATATAATTATAAAGTATTTTTAGAAATTTATTTACCATTTAAATGGTTATTTGTTAAATTGGGCATGTTTTCTTATGAAATCTATTGTGCTATGGCTTCATCTACATGGTAACTTTATTATGATGTGTTAGCATGGGGTAGCACATTGGTTAAATAAGGTGTGAGTTAGAGGTTTTTTTAAGGGACTGTGTGAGCCTTTAGAGAGAGAACCATGAGAGAATCTATTTATTTACAAGGGATCAATTGATCCTTTGGGTAGGAAAACCAGTTGAGCTTACATGTTTATTATCTAGAGACCATGTGAGATCTTGGAGTTAGGCCTGGGGAAGACTGTGAGAGATTACATTTCTTATCTGGATAGAATACTTGTTTACTCACTCATTATAGGCATGGTGGTTAGATCCCTAGGTTCTCATTACTCATTTTGGATCGCTTTATATGTTTTATGCATTTGATTAGTGAAATTTTGATGTGATGAGGTGTATTATTCCCATTGTTTCATTTTCCATCAATATGGTTATATGATGTTTATATTTACTCTTATCTTTATTATGTATTCTTGGTTTTTTTGATCACGTTGTTCGTTATGGCCTTGTTTATTTATTAGATCAATGTTTTGAAATTGTATTTGTAAAACCACATCTTGTTTTGAAATGGAAAATCAAAGTAGTTTTAAAGGTTTATTTGAAATTTGTTTTTTAATTGGTTTAGTTTTGAAAAAAAATTGAAACTAGTTTATTGGTTTGTGTGAGTAAAATCATGAAATAGAATCATGGTAGTATCCTACTGGGATTTTTGACTCACACCCTTCTTAGCCCCTTTTGGGTATTTTAATATTTCATTTTGAAGGACGTAGTTAAAGGCAAGGGTACCAGGTTCTAGGGTGGATATTCTTGATTACCAACATCTAGTGTTTTGTGGAAGATATGTGTCTTCATAGGGATAGACTCATTTGGAGTCATTTTTGGTATTTTGTACCCATTGGGTTATACTTAGCCTTTTTTAGAATTTTACCCTTTCCTTTGAGATTGGAGGGTTTATTTTGAGATACCATGAACACACACACACATATATATATATATCCTATTATAGAATGCTTGTACTATAATTTATGTTTTAGTTTATGGTATCTTATTATCTTTTGGTGTTGAATATGAATATATTAGTGTGTCTGTCCCATTTTATGGAAGGTTCATGTTGGTTTACCTGTGAAAAAATATTTCCTAATCGATAGTTGGTTACGTGCAGTGCTTTTCACCAGCCAGTGGTGATAAGGAATGTGCTTTATGCTATATAATGGGTCAGATTAGGTGATGAGTTGGGTCAACATGGATTGGCTCGTTAGAAAATGGTATCAGAGCTATTATTTTGGATTTAGTGGTAGATGGGATTTAGGAGCATCATTACTTGAGAGGAAGGAATTAGTGAGTTACTGGATAGCTCTTCTTCATGTCAAACCTCAAGTTTCCATGGGTTTTTCAGGATTGTGGTTATGTTTTTAACGTAGTTATGGGTTTTTTTATGATTTTTTTCTCCTTCGTTGGAGTTATTTGATGATACACATGTTGGGGGTTTTCATTTAATACTTTTTTTGTGGTTTGATATTAGATTGTTCTTGATGAATCGTGTAATTTGTGTCTTATACACAATGCATCATAGAAGGACCTCATCCGGGCATAGAGAGGATTTAGTAAAGAGTAACCCATAGGTGAACACTCTCTTTGATCCAAATTTGGGGGATTCAGTGATTCATACGATCCAAAACTTGGGTCAAGTGGGTTGTCATGAAAAAACATTGACCATGAACCATATTCAAGAGTTTTCAAGGTGGAATTCAATGGTGTATCATGGAAAGAAGGGACTGTATGATCCTAGGGAGTAACTAGATTGTATTGAGTGGGTTTTGAGTTCTTAAAGACCTCAGATACCTCCAAATTGGTATTTTATATGTATGTGATAAAAGGATTAGGTAAAAGTGGTGGGAGTTGATGGTGCTCTCAGGAATCATGTGGATCTCACATAGACCACTTTCAAAGTGGAATCACCAGTTCTACCCAAAGACCATGAGAGTAGAAAAGGATCATGAGTTTCTAAATTTTGATTAGGTTAATCATTTGGTGATGGAGTATGCCACCAGATTTATTGAGTTTGTTCATGTTTATCTAGATCTCCTCTCAAATTATTATGTCAAGGATAGGTTTTTTGAGATGGAATTCATCCAAAAATCATATTTATGCCCATTATGTCTACCAAACTATTAATAGGTGGTTGACATGGTAGATATATAAGTGATATATTTTAATTAAAATAAATGTCGCATTAGTGTTACTTCATTGGGTAGTAGCTATATTTCTACATCGGGATAGAAGCAGAAGCGGAATGAGTCTCATAGGGTTAGTGGAAAGATTGTCTAGAAATCATGATGTGCAGTTACTATGTCTTTTTCAGGTAATTAGCCTAATTTTTTCTATCAGTGTGGGAAGGTAGGTCACACTAGGAATCCACTCTCAAGGAATCATTTGGATCTCACATAGACCACCTTCAAAGTGGAATCAGCGGTTCTATCCAAAGACCATGAGAGGAAAAGTGGCTTGTGAGTTTCTAAAGATGGAGCATGGTGATTGTATGGTGATGGAGTGTGCCACCCGATTTACTGACTTTTTTCATGTTTCTCAAGATATCCTCTCAAATTATTATGTTAATGATTGGTGTTTTGAGATGGGATTCATCCAAAAATCATATCTATGATCATTATGTCTACCAACATATTCATAGGTGGTTGACAAGGTAGAGATATAAGAGGTATATTTGAATGTAAATACAATTCTCTGTGGTGTTCCTTCAGTGGGTAGTAGCTATGTTTCTTCATCAGGATAATAGTAGAAGCAGATTAAGTCTCATAGGGTTAGTGGAATGACTATCTAGCAATCATGCGGTTCAGTTTCAATGTATTCTTCAGTGTATAAGCCTAACATTTTCTATTAGTGTGGGAAGGTAGTTTTCACTAGGATTCAGTGATCAGAGACTCCAAGGGTGTGAAAGTGGTGTGGGAAGTCAAGGCATATCCAGAACATCTATCAGCTAGCTTCGCGTGGGAGTAGTGTAGGCTCCACTTTTTCAAAGGGATCTTAGGTGAAGTCAAAGGCTTCCAAGGGTGGTGGATCTCATGCTCACTGTAAGGGGGATTCTCACTAAGGGAAGAATAATTTGTTAGGGTATAAGCTAGGATGACTCCATAAAGTGTTCATTCCAAAGAACTCAGATTCTAGGATAGCCACTATTCTTATTAAGTTGTTTATTAATTCTTATATGTAATCTATTTTATTTGACACTGGTGTATCACATTCTTTCATTTTACTTAAGATAATTGATAAATTAGGTATGCAGACTGAGATGATGTTATATGTTATGGGTCTTCTAACCTTATTGCATAGGAAGAAGGAAAAAGGATTCAAGTGCCCTGAGTACCATGTTTTGGTTGCTGGCATGAAATTTGTATGGGACTTCCTCATTTTGGACTTGTATGTTTCCGACCGTATTATCAGTATGGATTGGTTTATTAGTTATAAGTTTTTGTTAACCTTTTATCACCATGGTATCTAGTTCCTTTCTATTAATGTGATAACTCACATATTTCAAGGTGAGTGGGATCTATGTTTAGGGAGGTCAAGACCATTTTCTTCAAATATGGGGTTGATATCATGCTAGTTGTTAGGTTGTTCCTTAAGGCTATTGAGTAGGGTTTAGTGGGTGAACTTTCAATGGTTATGGATTGGTATCCAGACTTGTTTTTAGAGGATTTTTCTAGGTTTCCACTCTAGTAATAGGTTAAGTTTACCATCGATATGCTCCTCGAGACAAGAACAATTTCCTTGATTTCTTATCAGATAGCTCCAACTGAGTGGAAGGAGCTGAAATTTAATCTAGACTATCTTGTGGTAAATTGTTTTATCCATCATAGCATGTCATCATGGGATTCTATAGTGCTATTTGAAAATAAGTTGGATGGTATCGTTTGACATTTCATATACTACTATAAGCTTAACCAGGTGAAAGTAAATAATATGAACTTGTTTTCTAGAAATGATAATTTATTTGATCAGCTTAAGGGGTCCCACTAGTTTTCAATGATTTATCTGAGATCAGGGTACCACCAGTTGAGGGTCTAATAATAAGATATTTTAAAGGCTGAATTTTGTATCCAGTATGGACACTTTTAGTATTTGGTTATTAAATTTTGGCTTACTAATTCTTCTACAGTCTTTATGGAACTAATGAATTAGATCTTTAATCACTTGTTATACTCCTTCATATTCATGTTCATAGAATAAATATTTTTGTATTATAATATTGATTAGGATAAATATAACCATATAGAGTTTTTTTGTGTGTTTTAATAGAAAATCATCTATATACCAAGTTTATAAAGTCCCAATTTTGGATTCATGAAGTGATGTTTATGGGATACATGATTTATGAGGTAGAATTTTCAGTGGATCCAGAGAAGGTTCAAGTAGTCATGTCTTAGAAGAATACCAAGAATTTGTTTAATATCTATGTATTTATAGGCTTTACTGGGTATTATAGACGTATTTCTTTAGACTTATCTAGGTTATCTTATCCCTTGATAACTTTGACTAGGAAAGGGGTAAAGTTTCAGTGGGATGAGAAGTTCCAGAGTGATTTCAAGCAGTTGAAGACCCATTTTAAATATGCAACTATTTTGATTCTACCTCATCTTGGGAGAGATTGAGTAGTGTATTATGATGCTTCAACTGTGGGTTTGGGGTGTGTGCTGATGTAGGATGACAATGTTGTGGCCTATTGCTTGAGTAAACTATGCCCACTTGAGCAGAATTACCCCAACCATGGCTTGGAATTGGTAGCCATTATTAATGTGCTAAAGACGTTTAGACACTACCTCTTATGAGAGTTTTTTATAGTGTGTTTGTATCATAAGATCCCGAATTACATTTTCACTCAGAGGGACCTGAACCTCCTATAGAGGCACTGGGTGGAGTTTTTTTGGACTTTTGATTTTGAGATTGCATATATTCCTAGGAAGGGAAATGTTATCATTAATGAATTTAATAGGAAAATTCCAATGTAGGAAGTTTGGGAATCAATAGATAAATGGGGACTGTTTTTTTTGTTTATTAATCTAGGATTGGATGTGTAGGATGATGGAGGGTGTGTATTCTTGGACACTATGAAAATTACACCCTCTCTCATCAATTGGGTGAGGATTGATTATGAATCCAACATCTAGTACCATCATATTAACAATTCCTTAAATAGTGGGGACACCTTGAGTAATTGGTCTTGGTCTTTTGATGGTTATCTTCACTTTAGAAAGTTCATAGTTGTTATTTTGAGATGAATATAGAAGATGATACAAGAGGTTCACCATTATAGTTGGTTCGTTCGCCCAAGGTGACCAAGATATTATATACCTTAATATTTCATTATTGGAGTCTTGGTATAATACATGTTTTGGTGTACTTCGTTTCCAGATGCATATCCTACTATAGGATCAAATCTGAGCATCAGAGACCAACTGGTTTATTATAGCCACTTACCATCCTAGTGTGGGTGTGGGGAGATATATCTATGGATTTCATGAATAGAATTCCCTGTACTCTGATTGAGAATGATTTCATATGGTTGATTTCCAATCATCTTAAAAAATTATCCCATTTTCAACCCATCAGGTAGTCAATAGAGGTAGAGGACCTCGAACACCTATATGTTCAAGAGGTTGTTCAGCTTCATGGAGTTCCCATAGAGATTATGTTAGACCGAGATGCATGTTTTACATCTCACATTTGGAGGGACTCTTGGAGGATTTGGGAACCTAGTTGAGTTTGAGCATCACATATCACCCACAAAGGAATTATCATTTTGAGTTAACCATCCAGACTCTCGAGAATATATTACAGGCATGTGTTCTTGATTTTGGTAGTTCATGGGAAAGGAACCTTCCATTAACAGAGTTTGTGTATATTAATAGATATAAAACCTTGGTTAGGATAGAACCATTTGATCTATTTTATGGGAATACATGGTAATCCCCATCTTGATGATCCAAGGAGGGTGATAATTCTTTTGTTGGATCAATACTTGTCTAGGAGATGACTGAGATAGTGTGATTGATTTAGAAATATCTAGAAATAGATCATAGTCACCAGAAGTTATATTCAAAAATTCATCATCACCCTTTAGAGTTTTATATTGGTGATTGGGTGCTTCTTCATGGATTACTTCAGCTGGTTCACCATCTATTGGGAAATAAGGGGAAGTCGGCATTGTGTTATGTTAGGTTGTTTCATGTTGTAGACTATCATGGGAAGGTTTATTATCAGTTGTAGATTACATTATAGTTAACATATATCCATGAAATATTTAATGTTTCCTAACTAAAGAGATACTATCTAGACCTATATCATGTTTTGGAGTGGGGATATTTGGATTTAGATCTTGATGCCACCATGATGGAGCATCATATTTGTATCTTGGATGTTTAGAACAATGTAATTTATGGGAAATTGATCTCATTGTTTTGTGTACTCTAGAAATGTGGTGATTTTATCCATGAGACATGGGAGAAGGAAGGTTGGGAGAGGGAGGAATGGCCTCACATGTTTTCTTTTAGAAAATCCTGTTAAATATCTAGGGGTAGAAAATAGAATGGTGGGGATTTTGTGACACTCATCGGGTCACTTGTACATATAATTTTGAGTTTTATTTGTATTTTTGTTCTTTCATGAAGTTCCTGGGTGTTAGGGTCTGAAACCAAGAGTTTTTGGGAAACAGACCAGGGAGCTAGGTTAGTACATGGTTTTTCTATATCATACAGTAACCATGTGATGTGGTTATAATTTTTGATAGTGTAGTTTTGTATATTTTGAGTATAGTATTTCAAACTGTGTGACACCACAGAGGAAATTGTGTGGCCTATTTTGGGTGGATAGCATCACCCATATGGTTGGCTCATGGGTTTTCTAACCATGTGGTCAAACTGTCCAACCTTGTATAGCTCATTAAAAATTGGGTTTTTACGAAAATACACCTATCTTGTTTTTATGGTTTTGGGATCATTTTTCTTTCCCTGTGTGTGCAGCCTCTCCAATTTTTCCATAGAGCTCCTATTTTTTTCTTTTCGGTGGATTCCCTCTTGGATTATTGGTGTTTTTGTTGAGGAAAGCTAATTTCTCCATGATTATTTCATCTTATTCCCCTTCTCAGGATTTCTTCTTCCATTTTTGAGGATGTTTGGAACCATAGGGGCATTTTTGGTCCAATATAGGGTTTTTGATGGAGTTTTTGGTTTTATTTCTTGTGGATTAGGTGTTTGAATCTTGGTTCTACCTCTTCTGGGTGGTATTCATCAAGGGAGGCAATCTTTAGACCGAATCTGAGGTAGTTGTCTCTATTTAAGGGTATTTTTTCATGGAATACCTTTAAATTTATAATTTCATTTGGTTTTATTTGTTCAAATTTTTATTTAAATGTTTTACACTTAGTGAATATGTCATGACCCACTCCCTCCAAAGATTCCCCTCCTGAGTTGGAAATGGAGAAATAGAGATAATGACCCATGATCCCCGGCTCCATTATGCCTCTAGGTGGTGACCAACACCAAGAGTATAGAGATATCACAAAATTGGGAGGCATTACCCTTTTTTGTAACCAATATCAGGAGATAAAATGTATCAACATAAAAAACTCCAATACATGTATATAAAATAAATCTGAAATCCATCCCACGTGAATGTTTAATAATATAATTGTTACAAAACAAGTGTCTCCAAAGTAAATACCAAAAACAAGGATAAGCAGTGACACAACAATTGTCCCAAAGTCTAAGCTAGTAATGCCTAGCATGATCCACGTAGTCCTCCTAGAAACCTAAAAGTAGTTTTATATATGTAGGGTGAGCATACAAGTATACTTAGTTGGGAAAAATAAAGGTCTCTCATGCAAAAGTGGAGAATCATACTAATTCCCCTATGAGAAAATAGCATAATCCAAAAGAACCTAAAAAGGTATACTAACCACCCCATCCTTACCAAAGGCATGCTCACAAAATAACACAAGTTATGTAAAGTAATATAGAGCACATCAATGATAGGGTAACCCACACCACTTTCCAACTGATTAGCTTCTCTCCCACCCTAACAGAAGACATCTTTCCACTCCCACATATTCTGAACATACCACACCACATCCTTCCCACATACACATAGAACTCACAACCACATCTTATCTTTCCCGCACATACCTGGTCCTCACAACTACATTTAACCCGCGGACACCTGGGCCACATACCATTTCACATACCGAAGACACCTGGGAAAGCACAACACGTCTCATCTTGAAGACACCTGGGAAACCACAGATCACCCGCACACACATGGGCCTTGCAAACCACTTCCTAACTAAAGAATATTAGGATATCACTACCTAGATGAGGGAGCAGGGAAGAGTGGGTGGTCATCCATCCATCCTCCCAACATGATGTTTGGGAAAGACACTCGCCCCCATGACAATGGGGGTGTTCGGCAAATAGTTCTCAAATAGGGTGGGTGAATATAGAAAACACAAGGAAATACAGGTGTATATATATATATCAAACACTCAGCTCAACCTATGGGGTTCCAAACAACAACCATCCCACAAAACTACCTTTGTTGCTACCTCTAAATGCACGTATCATAACGAACAATGTTTTCTTCCAAATTTGATAAACGAAAGCCTCTTAACACCGAATCATTTTGATGTTCTTAAGTATTTACCAGGTATTCCATCCCTACTTGAGAAACTAACAACCACAGCACACAACCAACCTCACAACCAAGTCAAATAGAGGAATAAAACTTTGATAAAACATCCCACTTATCACCCAATTCAACCACTACCATTATCATTCTTCAAATTCATGTCTCCCTATCCTTTCTCTCAATAAGAAAACCACCAACTTAAAGCCAAACCCCGCAACACACCTCATCACAATCAACCCGAAATCCATGTTTTATAACATCACCACACCCATCACATCCATAAAAATCCATTTCCCATAAAAAAACCATCGGAAACTCACTGCATAAACATACCACTCCCCAACAACAATAACATAACCCACATGCATTCCCACTACATAAAAAGTTCATCCATTCCACGATCAACCAATCTCTCATCCTAAGATTCCATTATGCCACTTGTATCACCCCATACACACAGCCATACCCCTATCCACAACACCACATGATCGGCACAGGACACAAGGCCGAACAGAACCACACATAGCACACAACCACACCAAACACTCAAAGTGTATTTAGATTTAGTAGCACTCACTCTTTATTTCCACTTTCATTATTCAAATGTGATCAAAGAACAAGTTCAATCATGGTGAATCCATTTATTTAATTGTGTATATGTGATTAATTAATTTCAAAACTATAATAATTAAATAGGGAAACAGAAACAAATATTCACAAGCCATCACAAGTGCACAAACAGAGACCACCAATGGACATGATTTTTATAAGGCATACAACATTTACAAAACAAAACAAGGATCAAAGATAATAGATAAAACAAAAACAATCATCATCATCATCTTCCCATACCCTCATTTATTACTTCGTTCAAATTGGATCCATCCATATTCATAAGAATACATCAGTATACCTACCCCACATGATGCACAATTAAAAGAGAGATGAAGGAATCCCTACCTGTAACAACAGACGATCAACAACTCCTCTTTACACCAAAACAGGGGTTGCACAGGGAGCAGAAAGAATCCAAGGGAAAATTGGATCAGAAGGCCACAACACAACACATGACTCCCATGGAAAGAAAGGCTATGGATGCACCAAGAGAAAACTGAAAGGTTCAAGGAATAGATTATCTCGGCTTTAGAAAAGGCCAGATCATATATCAATAGAAGGGAGATGATTTCTAAGTACTTAAAAGTCGGGTCATGGTCAAGACCACACGTATTGGCCCTTTCAAGGTCTTGGGGAATTAAGATATTTAATATATAATTAATATCCTTTTAAATATATTTATAAATTCTTAAATAAGGTTTTAAACTCTATTTACGTCAAATAAAATATAAGAGGAGTGAAACTGGGAAAAACAAGATTTTTGAAAAACTATTGGAAATGACTCACCAATGGGTGATTCACCGATGAAACTCACCGACATGAGTTACCAATGCTGAGCTACTAATACAAACTCCTGATAGTGAGTCGCCAACATGACCCACTGACATTAGTTACCGATACTGAGCCACCAGTGCTGAAATATCGTTGTTAAGCTATCGATGCAAGCTACCAACGTGAGCTACCGACAGTGAGTCACCAACGTGACCCACCAATAGGAGCTATGAATGTTGATCCACTAACGATGAGCTACTAATGCTGAGCTACAGATGCAACTCACTGACACCACCTACCATTTAAAAAATTAGATTTTTGGAAAACTCTTAAAATCAGTCACCATTGCCTCCCAAAACACCTCAAACACTAGATTTTCACAAAGGAATGGACTGGAGAGGTCCATATCATTTTATAATATTCCATGTTTTAGGTATTTTATGGATTTTATTAGAAATTTTGGTTTTTAAAGTGGGGTTTTCCAAATTTTTGTGACTTATATGCTCACTAAGTACTTGATAAAATGTTTTACAGAGATTTTATGATTTTAAATCAATTTCTATAGTGGTTTTTGGAAATTATACCTTGTAGTGGATGTTTTTTAAATTTTTAATGTTTTAGTATGAAATGGATTATATTATAGCTTTATTTATATGTTCAATTTCTTGTGATTTGTTAGAATGGAGTATCACATGGGTTAACTAGGGTGTGAGCGAGGGGTTTGTTTGAGGGACCATGTGATTATTTAGAGGGAGGACTATAGGATCCTCCATTTTTTTCAAGGGATTGAGTGATATTTTGGGTAGGAAGACCATGTGAGATTCCATGTTAATTTCAGAGAGACTTCCCAGTCTCTTGGAGTTGAGCCTGATAAAGACTGTGAGATATTTTGTTACTTAGCTAGCTAACATACTTATTTACTCACTCACAGTATGCCTAATGGTTAGAGACCTAGGTGTGCATTACTCATTTCAGGTTGATATATATTATTTATTGATTTTATTAGTTCCCTTTTTATGTGATTAGATATATTATTCCCATTTTTTATTTTCCATTTATATTATTATATAATGTTAATGATTACACTCACCTTTATTTTTCATTCTTGTTTGTGTTAAGAATGTTGTTCCTTATAGACATGTTTATTTATTTGATCCATGTTTGGGAATTTTTTTTAGAAAACCACATCTTATTAAGAAAAGGAAAACCAAATGGGATTTAAAGTTTTACTTAAAATTGGTTTGTTTTCAAGTGGTTTAGTTTTGAAAATGTTTTCAAACTAGTTTATTTGTTTTCATGGGTAAAAGCCTAAAATAGATTCATGGTGGAATCCCACTAGGATTCATACCTTACACCCTACTTGGTCTATTTTAGTCATTTTTAGATTTAATTTTTTTAGACATAGGTAAAGTTAAGGGTACCATGTTTCTGGGTGGCTCTTCCTGATTACCATCATCCAGTGTTTAATGGAGGAGACGTGGTCTCATAGGGATGGACTCATGTGGAGTCGTTTTTTTTATTTTATACTTGTTGGGTTGTACTTGAGACTTTTTTGAATTTTACACTTTAATTTGAGTTTGGATCATTTTTTTATATCCCATGCACATTTATATGCCTTGATATGTCATGTTTGTACTGTTATATATGTTTTGGTTTGTGGAATTTTCTTATCTATAACTATTAACTCTGATGATATAAGTGTGTCCACCCAGTTTTATGGATGGTTTATTCAAATTTAGCTATAGAAAAAATTGTTCCCAAGTGATATTTGTTTATTCTTGTTGATTTTCATCATCCTTCGGTTATAAATAATACACTTTAGGCCATGTAGCGGGTTGGATCAGGTGATAAGTTGGGTCAAATAGGGTTGGTTTGTTACATCCAAAGTTTTAATTAAAACATAAATGGTGTTTTCCCACAAACCTTATTCATGGAATTATATTTAAACAAACTGTGTGGATATGGTATTCTCTACAAGGATCATCATATGACTATATTATTATGTGTTGATGGATGTGACCAAATCCTCTAGGGGTAGATTGGTTAGAAGATTCCTAAAGAGGGTGGGTGACCTAGGATTTGGTAGTGGTTTTGTCATGTGATATAGGTTATAGATATGTAAGAACCTAGATGGTTGTTTTGGGAACATGAGTCCCTGAGAGATATTATAAATGGGAATGGGAAGATATTTATTATAATTTATAACCTATGTGAGATATGGTTTATGGGCTAGGTGAGAGAGCTTGGTATTCCTTAAGATGAGATATGACATGCGAAGGTGAGTTGAGGGGGGGTTAGCTTGGATTTTTGAGTACCTTGGAGACTGTAAGCTTGGATAGATGCTTCAAGTTCTAAAATTAGTTCATGTGAGGTGGTACCAAGTATGTGTTATAGGTATAGATATGCCTTTGATTTTATTAGGATAGTACATTGAGTGCAAGTGCTTTGGTATTAAGGTTTGGTTTTGATGGGAAGGATCGGTAGGATTACTGACTTTGTTGGTTATAGATGTGATTTTGATGAAATGGTGAGAGTTTGGGTAGATTATTATGGTTTAGTAATGAATTAGGTTGGTATAAGTTCATATGATTGACCTTGTCATGGGAAGATGCCTCAATTTTTAAGAGGAGCACTGTGAGTGCTTCTGGTTTGATGGGGCAGACATGTGAGAGGAGAATGGCTAGTGGTTAGGCATGTGAGCCTAAATTCAATAATGTGTGGCTCATGGGATCATGAGTTGGGTTGTGTGACAAGGTGTTTTTAGATCATGTACATGTTCGTTTTTAGATGAGATCAAGGTGGTATGTGTTGGTTACATATAGTTTTATTGAATTATGGATCGAAATCATCTTTGGGTGGGTTTAGGGATAATAAATTTAATGTATCACGTATGATAATGGTTGCCTAAGTTTTTTATGGGAATGAGGGAAATATATTATGTGATGATGATAATGATGATTTTTTGTAATATGTGGTGTTAGGAATTAACAATATAGGTGGGTGTGGCTCAAGATGACAGACACACTTGTGATGATGGAATCTGTATAGGTTGTTCTTTAGGAGAGGTATGAGGAAATCCATATGGTGGGGAGTGAAACATTTTTTGTTAGACGATATGACCCATGTTACAACAAGTGTTTTGGTGGTTTTTTAGAATGAATTTCCTAGTGAATCAGGAATGGATAAAGGTTGATCTTCTATTTTGGTGTTAGGGTGTGAATGGGAAGGTCACATTCATTCATTATTGGAAGTAATGGATAGAGAATGAGCTATGGAGGTATGAACCTCACTTGGGTAGGGTCGTGGATGTGATAGGAATGGTAATTGGATGGTTGATATGTATTTTGTATGTTGGTGAGTAGGTAAATCCAATTATATCTAGTTCTATAGAGAATACCAAATTTGGAATTTATATACAGTATTGGGTGGATTCTGTGCATTGGCACTGGGCTTTGAAGGATTTTAATGTGATCTGAGGATAATTTAGATGGATGATGCATTGGTTCTTGGGTAAGAGAATGAAGGTCATGTTATTCTATCAAGGATCCAACTATAGAGTTACATCGATAGTCAGGTTCAGACTTTGGTGCAGGTATTTTTATAATCATGGGATGCCTCTGAGGAGTTGAGTCATCGAAATTTGGTGATGTGATAGCATTCTGGAAGGTGTGAATGAGTGTTTTCGAGAATGGTCAACTGGAGGAGGATATATAGGTGTTTTCATGTATAATTAGGTGTGGTTAGATTGAAACCAATCTGAGTGTGTCTTTTAACCAGTAGAAATGAATTTTTGTATGAAATTATGATGGTGGGGAGAACCGAGGCTTGGAATTGACCATTATGACCTAAGTATTATGTTGGGGAGCACCATAATACTAGAGAATATTTGAGTGATTATACCTTACTTTCTCGAGGTAGATAGGTGTAGTTGAACACCCCCTAGGTAATAGAAATAGGGATGAGTATATGGATCATTTTTTATGAAGAGTGTGCCTCAAGCTTGGATTTTCCCAGCGGATGATCATTTAACATTCTAGGGTAGGATTTTGTGATTTGATAATGAATTTGAGACCATGGTAGGTCGAGATCAATGCTTAGGAACTATTGAGACTTCTTGGTGATGATATGTTCTATGGTAGAGAGATTGTAAAACCACATCCCTTTTTCAAGTTGTGAAATTCCAAGGGAATTTAAATTTTGTAGTTCTGAGGCAAGGATTGATTGAGAACTGGGGATCAAATTGAGATCTTGAGGTTTGTAAAATATCAATAAGATTCTTTTATACGTGGATTGAGGATTGGTAGAAGTTCCAGGTGATCAAATAGGTGGTGGAGTGAATTTGGGTGGACCAACATCTGAATTTCACTATAGATGTGCCACCATGGGGAGGACCATGACACGGTGAACCCTATGGTGGAGAGAGAAATTTATGGGTTGAGCATGTGGTTCCTATTATTATCCCTATTGGAAATGCTCGAGATACAACATAGTGGTGGAGCTGTGGTACCTATTTTGAGGGACTGTAGGAAGCACCAAGTCATGGTGTATGGGATGTTATGATAGGGGAATCCCATGTCTGAAATTCCAAGTGAGAACCAAGTTGTGGTACTCATTGGGGTGTGTCTTACCAGTTTTAGACAAAACCAGGGTAAGCTCCAAGGCATAATAAAGGGGTGGTAGCCCCTATGTGAAATTTCAAGAGAAGGAGTGAGGGCTTTCTTATGGTTATAAGTATATCAAGGGCTTGTGGGTTAACTGGGGGAGGTCACCTATACTGTAGTCCAAGGAACCACACCATGTAGATTCCCTTCCTAGCTTTAAAAAAATGATTTGATTCCCCCTCATTTTTCTTAAACCCCCTCCTACTATTTTATTCTCCCCCATGTGTGAAGGGTGGGAGGGTTCTCCCCCTCTCTTCTCACTCGGTCATCAATGGCTAGGGGTGTTTTTGTGGTGATTATTACAATGTTTGTAGGTATGATCTCATCCTATTATCTTATTTATTTTTCACCCTTTTACTTCATTTTTTATTGTCTCTGGCTAGTTTCTTTGATTATTTCCAATGCAGAAATGTCGAAATAATCCTTATTCTTGTGGGTTTCATGTGCATGTTATATAGGAGTTTCTAAGTAGATGTAATCAATTTGTTGTTCATCATTCGCCTTGAGGTATGCTGAGCCTAATATTTATTTAGGGTTTTCACTTTAAATTGATGAAATTAATTATTGGATAAAGTGTATGAATTGGGGATTTTCTATGTATTAGGTTCAGGTTTTCATCAAGAGAAGACCGAACCCCATTGATCAAAATTTCATCATGTAGATGGTGTTTGGTGAGACTTAGGCATTAATCCTAATTGGATTAAATTGTAAATTTATTTAAAATTTCTATAAATGAGTTAAATAATTAATTATGAACCGTTTATAATTAATTATTAAATATTTTGGCTTTATATTGGAGCTTGGGTGATGATATGATCTTGGACAGGTCTCGGTAAGGATGGTCGAGCATTATTTTAAAAGGTATTGGATTTGATTGAGGTAGGTGGTCCCTTGATCATTATCCTTCAGTAAATGAATATGTTTATATTCCTATGATATGCGGTCTCACCACTTTCAGGTGATCGAATATTTATTTAAATAAATTTTCTCATTTAATATCTAATGTCTATGACTAGAATGAACAATGTGTCAAGGACACAAGGGACCTTATACACTAGCTGGATGTCTCAGTCAATGATGGATGATTCCATGATTATAATGTTTTTCTTATGATGTAAAGACAATAAGGGGTGAGAATTATATGAATTTAATTAATTTAGTTGACCGAGATAGGTTCCCTTAGATCCCTTGAGTATGGATGAGTAATGAATTGGGGTGATTGGTCCTTGAAGGTCCTAATGGAACCTTGAGATACCTTATGGATATTATGTTGGATGATTAGAGATAAGTGTTAGTAATTTTTACCCTATCATGTGAGTACTTGAGAGTGTATACCCTAGGTAGATCATGGATAGTATGGGTGAGAGGACCAACTTAATATGAACTATAAGTTGTTATGGGAATCGTTCTATCTCTTGAGACAAACACAAGTGAGGCGCATATTATGAGGAATATGAGTCCATTACATGACTATGATGGTGTCTAGGGATTCTAGGCCCTATATGTGACAGGTGGTGTCCCTAGATTTGAGACTAAGATTGAGGATCCCAAGTAGGGTGTCTATTGTGTGATGAACCTAAGGGACCGTGGAGGGTTCCCTAGATATATGTTGACCCTAGAGAAGGTATGTGTGGATATTGGTATAGGTGATACCAAGTGTCAACTTAGAGCCTAAATATCGATGGAGATTTCTTATCACAGATTAAACGATGGGGCTTAGGTTGCGCACTCAAGAGGCCAACCTAGGGATATGTAATGGGTCTGGGCAGGTGAACAACCCATGCAGTCTAACATGAGGTTTTAGAGATGGGTGGCCCCCATGTATACATTTTATTCGGTAAATGTGTCATTATGGTTCTGCAAATGGTGGATGCCCTTGGGTAAATTTTTTATTTGTGTTTATATATTTAAATGGTTCTAGGGGTGGTATGCCCTAGGTTAAATGTTCTATTTAATTTATGTTCTAGGGATGGAGAGTTCCCCTGGGTGTATGATTTATGATATAGTTCTTGGGAGGTTGATTTCCCTAGTTATGTTTTCATTTTTTTTAGGATGGTTTTATTTCCCTCAGGTGGATTTTAATGTTCCAAGGATGGGTATATTTCCCTCAGGTGGTTACTTGATCTTAGAGACACGCCATAACTATTAAAAGATGGTTTAATATTCTAAATAGGTTTTGGGGTGGGATATAGTCCCTCAAAGTGTTGTCACATTCTTAGATACTCTCCAACACTAGTCAAATCAAGTATAGTCAATTCAGTATGTCAAATTAAAACCTAGGGGTCAAAATAGTTATTTATTTACACTTACATGATTATTTATTAGAATATCACATACACATATGATACATTTACTAATTGTGTATAGGACTATTTTTGTGGCTCACTAATAAGTTTTACTCACACCCTGATTGGGAATCCTTGGAAGTTTGGTACCTATGTAAACCTCCTTATTGTGGGATCAGGTTGGGTAGAGGCCTAGGGTTTCATAATTTAGTGAGATAACTTAGATAGATTTTGAGACTAAGTTTGACATATGATTCAGGGATTGTATTAGAGACCCATATACATTCACTTTATTTATTTTATTTAGTGTATTGTGATTGGACTAGTTAGAAATATTTCATGTATACTGGTATGACCATGAGTCTTTATGACTCCTTTCTTCTATATTCATTATTATTGTTGTTTCTTGTTTATTGGTTCCATGTATTATTATGGGTGTTTACTATTATTGGATTGTATTTTTTTTATTTATTTTCCATTTATATTTCCACTATGATATATGAGTATATTCTCCCCATGCTATTGCACTAGACCGATGCTGCTAGTTAGAAAACATTGACCTATGGTGAGGAGAACCTGAGGTGACGTATTGAACTAGTCTAGTTGCTCTAGAGTTAAGCGGGTTGTGACATTAAAAATTGGTTTACAAGTATCCTTTTCTTTTTTCTTATTATTTGGCACAAGGTAGTAATGGATTAAGGAAATTTTGGAGCTTGTGATGGATTTTGGACTAGTGCATCACAAACACCTTTTATTATAGAAATTCTAGGTTACCATGGACATGGGATTATTGTTATTAGTATTTTTATTTTATAGTTGAAATATTTTACCTAGTATAATGCACATGAATTTTGGATTTATGATTTATGGGTTTTAATTTATTGTCCCATTAGTAAGAGGTTGTGTTCATGAATCATATTGGGAATCTAGGATTCACATGACATTCTTATACTTATGGGTGATTTATATTACTAATGATGAGGGTTGAGTTATTTAATGTGTCTAAAAAACTTATATGGTGTTTTCCAATATAACTTGTTGGTGGATATTATTGATATATTATCCTTAATGATGACTATGTATTCCTATTTTTAAGGAATTTATAGTGACCCATAGTGGGTTAGTATATGCATTTAATGAGTTGGTATTGGTTTTGAGAGAAAATGGGTTTAATTATTTAAAGGTTAAAAAAGATATATAGTGTTTTACCATTTAGCTTCTTATTGGAATTATACTTAACTAGATATCATGAATATGGTATGATATACAGGTATCATCATAGGATGATGTCTTTATGTATTGATGGATGTGATCTGATCCTCTAGGTGGTGGTCACATGATCATATTTCTAGAGATGGAAGTTACCTAGGAGTGGGTGGTGGTTTTTTAGAATGTGATATTGTTTATGGATATATGAGACTCTAGATAGTTATTTCTGTCATGTGATTTTCAAAGATATATTAGATATAGGAACAAGAAGGTGTTTCCTATAATTTATAATCTATGTGGGGTATGGTTTATGGGCTAGGTGGGAGAGCCTAGTAGCCCTTTATATGTGATGTAACATGAGAGGGTGACCTATGGGAGGGTTTGTCGATGGTTTTTGAGTGCCTTAGATATAGTAATATTGGATAGATACTTCAGATTATGAGGTCAATGGACATGATTTTTTACCAGGTATGTGGTGTATGTTTAGAGATGCCTTGTATTTTCATGAGGAAATAACCTTTAGTTCTAGTTCTTTTGTATCAAGGTTTTCTTTCGATGGGAAGGATTGATAGGATGACTTACTTTTTTGGTTCTAGATGCACTTTCAATAGTGCGGTGAGAGCATGGGTAGACACTTCTGGTTTAGTAACAACATTGGTTGGTACGAGTTTGTGCAATAAAACCTAGCATGGATAAATGCCTCAATTTTGAAGAGGAGCAACGAGGGTGTTTCTAGATTAATGGGGATAACATACGAGAGGAGGATGGTAAATGGTTAAGAACATGATCCAATGTTATATTACATAGGACTCATGGGATCATTAGTCAATTTGTGGTACTAGGTGGTTCAGGAGCATGGGTCTATTATTTTTTAGATGATATTGAGGTTGTATGTGTCGATTTCATGTGGTGTTTTTGAATTTTGTATTGATGAGTGGATGTAGGTGGGTCAAGGGCCAATACATTTGATGGAACATATATGGACATAGAGTCCTATGGTTTTTATTAGAAATATAAGTGTATACTCTCTAATGATTTTGATGTTTTGGATGATGTGGATTCAGGATTTGATGGCATGGATGAGAATGGATTGGGCGAAGTGACACACATGCAATGATGGAATCTATGGAGGTTAAATGTCAGGACTGGTATGAGTAAATCCATATGGTTTAGAGTACACCATTTTCTATTAGAGGGTGTGACCCTCATTGAAGCAATAATTCTAGTAGTTTCCAAGGATGTAATTCTCAGTGATTTGGGAATGAACAGTGGTTGGTGTTTTTTGTTGGTTCTTGGTTACATTCAAGACAGTCACATACAATCATTATAAGTGGTAATGGATAAAGCATGAGTCATAGAGGTATAACCCTCACAAGGGTAGGGTTGGGTATGTGATTGGAAAAGTCATTGGATGGTCAATATAGACTTTGTATGTCAGTGGGTAGGTAAATAAAATTATATTTGGTTTCATGGAGAATTCCATATGTGGGATACATATGTGATGTTATATAGAGTCCACGCATTTGCACTGAGCTTGGGAAGATTTCAATGTTATCTGAGGATGATTTAGATCGATGGTGTGTCTATTATTAGGTGAGATAATGGTGTTCGGGTTGGATGGCCAAGGATCCAATCATTGAGTTACATTGAGATTCAGGTTTAGACTTTGGTATAGGTGTTTGGATAATCACAAGATGCCTCTAAGGAATTAAGGAATCATAATTAGGTGGTTTTATAGTGTTTTATCATGTGTGACTAAGAAAATTCTATAATAGTTGGATAGTGGTGTATTGACCAGTGTTTTCATGTAAAATTGGTTTTAGAGAGATAGAAACCACATCGAGTGAGTTGTTTGACCATTAGAAATGTGTTTGGGTAGGTGATTCCAATAGTGGAGAGAATTGTGGCTTAGAATAATCCTTTATGATTTAAGTCATATTGTTGGGAGCATCATAATCCTAGAGACAATTTGGGTTATGACACCTTAGATCCTCATAATAGATGAGTGCATTTGAGAATCATCTTGGTATTGAAGATGGTGATGAGCAGTTGGGTTGGTTTTTTATGATGAGTGTGCCTTATGTATGGATTTATATAGTGTAATCCCATTTGGAATTATTTAGTATAGTGTGGTAAGTTGATCATGAATTGGAGACCGGATTAAGTCTATATTAATGATTAATGACTATTGAGACTTCATGGGGATAAGAAGTTCTATAGTGAGAAGATTATAAAACCCCGTCCCTTTTTTATGTTTTGAAATTTCAACGGAATTTGAGTTTTTTATTTCCAAATTAATGTTTGATTATAAATCTAGGCTCAAAAAAATATTTTTAGGTTTATAAAATATCAAGTATATGTTTTTTATGTGGATTGAGGCCCATGAGGAGTTTCAAGTGGTCAAATGGATAGCAGAGTAATGTTGGGAGGACTTGTAGCTGAATTTCATAGGTGGTGTTCCACCAAGGGGAGGAACACAACGTGATAGACCCCATATTGGAGGGACAAACACCTGGGTTGAGCACCTAATTCCTAGTATTTTCCCTATCAAAAACACTTAGGATACCACACCATGTTGGATCCATGGGGCCAATTTTAAGTTTTCATAGGAACAACGAGGTTATATGGGGAAATCGCTTATCTAAAACATCCAATGAGCACCACATCGTGGTGTCCATAGGGGTGTGTCATTCTAGGTTAGACCATGGTGAACTCCATGTCGTGGATATTTCTATGGTTAAGGGGTGGGATCCTCTATAAAAAATAGCAATCTAAAGGGAAGGGCCTCATCATAGTCCTCAACATGTTAGGGTTTTATAGCTCACTTGGGGTGGTCCTCCATGTCATAGTTTAGAGAACCATACAGTAAATATTTCTTTCCCATAATTTAAAAAATATGGTATTCTCCTTTATTTTTCTTAACCCCCCTCTCATTCTTTTATTCTCCCTCACATATGATAGCCAGGAAGAATCACCCCCACTCTTCTCTCTCTATATCCCATGGTTGGGGGTGTTTTTTGTTGTGATTATTGTGATGTTTAGATTTATGATCTCCTTATCTTATCTTCCTTCTTATCCATTATTTTTTGTTATCTCTTGTTTGGGTCTTTGATGATTTTCAGAAAATTATGGTGGAAATTTTCTAATTATTTAGGGTTTCTTATGTGGCTTGTAGAGTAGGTCTCAAGATGATACAATCAATATATTGTTCATAATTAAATTTGAGGTATGTTTCACCACATATTTATTTAGATTTTCTATTTTAATTTGATGAAAGTAGATGTTGGTTCAAGATAATGACTTGGGTATTTTTTTATGTCTTATGTTTGGGTGCATATCGGGAATAGACAGCACCCCATTTCTCATGTTTTTTTCGATCGGATAGTGCCTAGGGAGTTTTAGGAATTATTCCTAATTCAATTAAATGAAAAATTAATTTAAATTTGAAATAAATTAATTAAATAATTCATTATGTACTATTTATAATTCATTTTTGAATATTATGGATTGATATTGTATCTTGGGTGATGATGTGAGCTTGGATAATCCTCTATGAGTATGTTTTGTCATGTTTTTAAAAGTAATTATCTTTGATTTATGTAAGTGGTCCCTTGAGAATTACCCTTTAGTAAATTCATTATGTTTATATTCTTTTGATATGGCGTCTTTACAATTTTAGGTGATTGACCATTTATTTAAATAAATTGTCTCATTTAATATTTAATGATTATGACTAGAATGGAAAAGTTGTTAAGTCCATGAGGGGCCATAAGCACTGGCTTGGTACCTTGGCCACTGGTAGTTGAGGCCTTGAGTATAAATGTTTTTCATTAGTATGTAAAGACCTATACAGGATACATAAATGAATTTAATGAACATAGTGGACCTAGATATGTTCCTTTAAATACCTTGATTTGGGAAGAGTAATAGACTAGAGTTATAGGAATGTTTAGACCCTTATGAAACCTTGAGATACCTTATGGATAATGGTATGGCTTATTAGAGAGAAGGGTGAGTGATTCTTCCCCTAGCATGTGAGTACCCCAAAGGGTATTCCTTTTATAGATCATAAATAGGTTGGGTGAGAGGATTGATCTGATAAGAAATGGAATGTGAGATTGAAATTGTTCCATATCTTAAGACTAATACAAGTGATGTTAGTCTTATAAGGCTAGTGAGGTTGTGATGTGACCGTGATGGTGTCGAGGGTTGTTAGGCCCACTAATTGATGGGTGTTAACCAAAGAGTTGAGGCCTATACAGATGATCACATGCAAGTTTCTTTCACTGTGATGATCCTAGGAGACGCTGGAGGGTGCCCTAGTGATATGTTTACCCTATATAGGGTATGTGTGTATATGGGTATAAGTGATATTAGGTGTTTCCATATAGATCTAATATCGATGGTGATCTTTAATAAGGATGTTATGATGGGGCCTAGGATGTACACTCGAGAGGCCATCCTAGGTGACATGTAATGGGTTCATATAGGTGTAAATATCATGTGGTTTAAAATGGGTTTATAAGTATGGGTTGTCATGGTTATATGTTTTCATTCGTAAATCTGGTATGACAGCTCTGGGATGGTGTATAATGACCCTGAATTTTCTTACATGATTAATACATCATTTTAAACATAAACAACATAAAATCATTACCCAAATAGGATCCAAAGGTTTAGTGTCTCGGGAAAATTAGGACCATACATAAATTTTACATAATAAAACATAAACATTTATTTAATTCATTCTTCCTTACTTCTTATTGGCCCTCGTGTTCTCCTTAGTAGAAGTATTCACCTGAGGATATACATAAAAAGAAGGGGTGAGCTAAAATCCCAATAAGAGGATGAATAATAGAAATGGAACAAGGGTGAGCATAATCATCATCATCATAATATAATAAAATTATCATAACCATATTAATGAGAGGAAACATTAGATAAATTCATGGAATGTGGTAATGCATAAAAATAAAACACCATGTCTTAGTAGTCAAAACCCACACATAATTGTGAACAAAGATAGCATCATGTTCATATATATTTAACCTTATATAATTAGATTCATAAATTTACCCAATTAATTGGAGATATATATAATTTCATGTTCACCCATCACATCATAATAGGTGCTATATAATTCCATGTGCACCCATCACTTCACAATATTTACACTACTATGCATGCCACATAGAATGTATATCAATATTGTACATAAAATAACTCATGTAAGGGAATGTGTTTCATTTCATAAAGAATACATTAATGAATAAACATTGAGGTTAACAAATAAATATATAATAACATTCTTGGTACAAGAATCGTCAATCTTGAGTGAAGAATAATCAATCTCAAGATAAGTAAAAGGTATGTTTTTAGAAAGAAGTGTTCTTTTAAAAAAAATCATTACATTTATCATAAAAAAGATTGAAAGAATTTATATTACAAAAAAATGTAATGAAATATAAATTATATTTAGGGAACATTAAAGTAACATCCATACTGAAAATGGAGTGAAGGAGGGGAAACCCAAACAAGGAGAGTTAGGTTCGAGAATCCTCTTACCTTATTTTGGAATGATTTATTCACTTTAATATCATGGATAATAAAATTTAATTAATTAATTTACAAATAATGACCTATTTTACATTAATTTTATTCATTATAGTTTTATTAAGTTAATTTATGGGCTTTTTGAAAAGTTATAGAGTTCAATTTCATCCTTCAGGAGTGTTCATTTTCATGGTTTTCATGATCGTCCTTCTTGTATATGAGTATGGAAGTTCTTATAAAATGAAAATGATACTCTAGAATTGAAATTATATGTTATTAATGAAAATAAATATTTTTATTTTGTATTTTATGTCATTTTTTATATGGTATGAGGATGCATCATTAGATAAATAGTTAAGGAAAATGATTTAATTTATTTAGAATATTTTACGACCATTATGAGCTTGTATCATTTTATTTAACATCATGATTATATATTGGTTCCATGACATTATATAACTAATAATATGTATAATAAAATCTTATGTAACTATAATTATGGTTTTATAATCAGTCTTGAAGTTGATAGTGAAAAATGAAAATGCATCCTCAACGGTGGCGGTAAATCGACACACCACAGATGATATTTTCATTTTTTGAATAAAAGGGAGAGGTAAGACATTAGAAGATGAATTTTTTCCATTAACATAATAAAATTTCATTATATAATATATAATTTAGTTATTTTTCTTATTTTATAGGTGGAGGTTATTATAAGATAAGAAAATAAATGAAATTGAAAAGAAATTAAAATGAAAAGAAAGAGGGTTTTACCTCTTGAGTTTCTCCTCCTTGAGAACCTCCTTAGGGAAAAGGATTTTGTCATTTGATGAGGCCAAAGGTATCCTAGATGTGAGGGGTTGTCTTGGGAAGAGTATTGGTCAGAACATGGATAAGGATAAAATCTTGAAAGGTGTGGGGAGAAGAGGTGATGAGGGGTGGTATTTATAGGGGAGGAGATGGGTGTTTTCTCATTACTTTATTCATTAGTTTATTATTTTTTCTCAAGGATATGAATAGTTTAAGAATTACCACTAAATATATTAAAATAATTAAGTATAATTTAATATTTTGGGCTTACATCAAGAATACATCATTTATGACTCAATAATTTTTGTATTTAGCTTTTATCATAAATTATCGTATTTTACTATTCACCAAAAATTCATGAATTTTAAAAAAATCAAAAAAAGTCACCCTAAACATTTTTCAATGCATGGAATTAAAAAATGAACTCTATTTTATAAAACTAATTTTCCAAATATGATAAATGTAATTCTTAATTAAAATCATAATTTACATGGAAAATACTAATTTTAAAATTATAACTCATTTTATAACACTTTTAAAAATTAATTAAGGTCTCATAAAATTATCTTATAATCATAAGGAAAAACATATAATTTATGTATCTATTTTATGAAAATAAAAAAAATTAATCATTATATTAATTATAAAATTTCAATTAAATATTTATGACTTATAAAAATTCCAACACTTAATTAATAATTTTAAAAATATTTATTTAATTATACTATGATATAATTATACCATTTTACTATTTATAAGATTACTAGACTTTCTCCATACTTTCATGGGTGAGGTTACTATTCTCTTGGCCAATTTACTATTCTTAATGGTCATAATACTATTCCAAAGGTCATGTTACTATTCTTTCAGGATAGGTTCCTTAATTTATAGAAATACCACTTATTTTAATCATTCTTAATTTAAACAAGTTTATATTGTGTTCTCTAAGTAATTTTATGTGATTTATAATATATGACATAATTATAAGAAGGGGATTTTAATTGATAAAATTTTGGGTCTTTACATTCTTCCCCCTTTATGAAATTTCAACCTCAAAATTTCATTTTACATACTATGGTGAAAACAAGTGAGGGTACTTATATTTAATTTCTTCCTCTAGTTCCCATGTTGTCTCTATGTACTTATGGTTTCACCTTATTACTTTGACTAGGTGGGTATTTTTATTTTATATAACTTTATCCCTACAGTCCAAGATCTTCACTAGATTCCCCTCGTAAGAGAGATCAATTTCCAATTTTACCACCCCTGGATTCATCACATGTGGTGGATCTAGTATGTACATCCTCAAGAGGGGTACATGGAATACATCGTGTACTTGATATATGGTTGTTGGAAGTGTTAGTCGATAGGCTAGAGATCTGACCCAATCAAAAATATTTAAGGGACCGATGTACCTAGGGCTCATCTTTCCATTATTACCAAATCTCATGATCTTCTTCCATGGAGATATGAGGAGGAATACCATGCCTCTAACCTTAAACTCAATGTCTCGTCGATGATTAACTACATAGTTATTCTCTCTAATTTGGGCTTCCTTGATGTGTGGCTGAATGGTTTCACCGTCTCCAAAAATAATTCGACCATTTAAGGTCCTAGCAGCTTATGTTCACCAAATTTGTCAATCAAAATAGTTTTTTGTATCTTTTCCCATAAAGTTATTCATATGGATCCATTCGGATGCTCAAGTTGAAACCATTATTGTAAGAGAACTTGGCCAGAGGAAGATGTTGGTCCCATCCTATTTTGAAGTCCATAGAACAAGCTCTCAACATGTCTTCTAGTGTTTGATTATTTCACTCATATTGGCCATCAGTTCGAGGATGATAAATTATACTGAAGTTCATCTCAGTGTTTAGATCATGTTGGAGATTTTTTCAAAAACATAGATGTTAATCTCAGATATCGATTATATACAATCAAAAGTGGTACTCCACGAAGACTTACCACTTATTTGATGTATATCTGTGCAATTTGATTCAGTTATAAGTCCTCTGGAATTGAAATAAAGTGATCTATATTTGTAAGATAATCCTCAACAACCCATATAGAATTATTTCCTCTATATGTCTTCAATATTATGGTGACAAAGTTTATGGTGATGTTTTCTCATTTCCATATTGGTATGGGTAATGTTTTCATCAACCCCTTATACTTTTTTGTTTCAGCATTCACATTTTGGCATACTTGTCACATTGATGTATAATCAGTGATCTCAGTCTATATATTGTCTCACTAATAGTTCTCTCAGATATCTCAATACATCTATGTTTTCTCTATGTGAATAGATAAGGTCAAATTGTGTGTGTCATTCATAATATCCTTCTTCTTTTTTAAAAGGTTATTACTTGGTAAAAAACAACCAAAGAACAAATATTATTAAAAGAAAGGTTACAATAGTCTAAAAAATGGGATCATATTACAAAATTTTTCATGAAAGGACAGAAGAGAAATGGGAAGGTTTTCGAACCAAGTAATGTTCTGATTGACTCCCATGTTGGCCAGACCATCTAAAACCATGTTTTCTTCTCAATAAATATGTGTGATGATATAGTTAAGATCGATAAGAATACAGGATCATTCCATCTAGTGGGTAGTAATCGTCCAAGCAAGGTGGATTATGTCATTCAAAATTGATTGGAAAAATAGTTTTCGAGTCACTTTCGATCCAAAGGTTATTCTAACCAAATAGTTTGGCAATTGCAATATCATGTATCAAGCCCATAATCTCAACTTTAAGGGAGGTGGAAATGCCAAATTTACCCATGAAGCATCCAAGGATCTGGCCGAGGTGGTTCCTGAAGATAGCACCACACCCTGAAGGTCCTATATTTCTCTTAGAGGTTCCATCAATATTTATCTTGATCCATCCAGGCAGGGGGGGATCTTCAAAACACCTCCTGTGTGTGATGCAGTAGACATAAATTTCCTTTAATCCTTAGACACCTCAGGATCGCAAAGTCATGCACGGTGTTGTGGAAATGTCCTTTTTGAATCAAGGTAGCTTCTTGTTTGGCAATGAGGATCTGCATCCGACCTGAATTTTGATTAAATGGTTAATTATTATGAATAATATAATTCCAATCATAATAGATCAAATGGTGGAGCTCAGAAACCACAACATGGAAGAGGTTTCTGATTTGATGAGATCCATACATTTCTGCACATTTTTAAGTTGATATTTGACAGAGTTAAGACTCAACCATCTACAGTAAAAAATGTCAAGAATATAGTTCCAGAGAGTATAAGTAGTAGCACAAGAGAGAAATAGGTGGTTAGAGTCTTCTCTATGTTGATTAAATATTTTTCATTTAGAGAATTTATGGATGACAAAGTATTGGAGGAAAAGTTCATTGGGAACTCTATTGTGATCAAGACTCCATATGAGGTTGAATCTCGAAGGTTTTATCCAATGTTTTTTGAAATTTTTTAACCAACTATAGTCGCATTCAGAGTTACAGAAATAATGATTGTTGAAATGTTTTGTGTTGAAAATATCATTGTGAGCAGGTTCCCAAGTTAATAAATCATTGGTGTGAGAGAAAGAGTAGTTTTCAATGATGTTCAGAATAGTGTTAGGAATGCGATCATGTTGAGTTTAAGATGTCTCTGATAGAGCTGTTGGTATTATCAAGGGTTTGATCAGGAGGCATCATGGAAATTAAAGGCACGATAGTCCGGTTATCCAACCAAAATTTCATGGAGGAGTCTCTGGAGACCATCCATATAGAGTTATTCATAATATTGGTGAAAGATTATTTGATGGAAGGTCGGATTGATGAGTTAATGATGTTCGAATTGCCCATTTTAAGTTTATCAAGAAACCTATTTTTGAGAAAATTAATAGCTTCATAAGTATTATGAAAAAGGTTCCAAGTGAGTCTTTCTTGAAGTTCTTCATTAAAGTATTTGATATTTTTTATACTAATACCACCATTTTCAATGGATTGAAACAATTTGGCCAAGGTATAGTCACATGTTTTCTTTCTAGAATTATACCAGTCTGGATGAAGTTCTTTATAGCGGTGTTCATTTTTTTAATGAGGCCAACAGTCTATTTATAGACCATCATGGAATATACCATCTTGGAGACAATATTGGATTTAACAAGGCAAGTCCTACTTTCCATAGAGATATATTTACCTTTCCATGAAGATATATGATTTAGTACTTGGTCAACAATACTCACAAAGTGACAAGATTTTGGTCTACCCAAAAAAATGGGAACACCAAGATAGGTGAAAGGTAGCATACCTTCTTTCAGACCCAAGTCACTGATAATGTTACATTTTCTGCAGGGAGGGAAATTCTTCCCAAAGAAGATACAAGATTTTTTCCAGCTAATGGTTTGACCAAAAAACTCTTCATAGTGAGAGAGCACATTTTTGAAGTTAAGAATGTTTATTTTTCTCTTGAAGGAAAAGGATTATTTCATCATCATAAAATAGGTGAGTAATATCATTCATGTTCCTAGAGACACTAATGGGATTTAGTTTGTTTTGGTCCACCAACTGGTTGGACAGATAACTAAGGTAGTCTTCTTCTATCGGGAATAGAATGGAAGAAATAGGATCACCTAGCCTGACACATTTGGTGCATTTAAAAAATCTTTTAGGTGAGCCATTGATCAGGATGGATATAGACACCGAGTTGAATAGATTTCTGATTGTAGTGATATTATAGGTGTTAAAACCATAACCTTGAAGGAATTTGAATATATAACTCTAGTCCATGGTGTCGAAATATTTTTTGATGTCAAGTTTAATCACTATGTTTCTTCCCCTGTTAGATTTATTCAAATTATTGACACACTCAGAGGAGAGGCAAATACAGTTTTGAATGGATCTTACCTTTATAAAACCAAATTGGCTCCACGAGAAAATTTTGTCGGTGAGAGTGTAAAGTATGTTGGAAATTATTTTTTTGATGATTTTAAAAAAATTGCTGATAAGAGAAATGGGTCTAAATAGATGAATCTCAGATGCGTTATCCACTTTCTGAATCAAGGTGAGAAACTGGGCATTTAGGGTGTGAGGGAGAACCCCATTGGTGGAGAAGTTTTTTACAAATCTTACCCCAAATCTTAAAACTCCTTCTTCATTAATTTTAAACTCTAAGGATTTACCCTTTATAATAGATTCCACCTTTTTCTAAATTTCCAAAGCATTTATTTGAGAATCCTTTATTTTCTCTATAAGGGATGGTTGAGCAATAATTTTAGAAATGATTTATAAAGTTCCTTCCTTAATGATTCCCATTTACATCCTTTGAAAATATAAAAAGATTGGATCCTTCTCAATTCTCATCATTGATAATGTTTTATGATCCTTTCAACTTAGTGCATCCACCACTATATTTTCTTTACCAGGATGGTAGTGGGTTGAGCAGTCATAATACATGATATGCACTAAACATATTTATTCGTTCATGTTAAGATCCTTTTATGTGAATATATATTTGAGGCTCTTATTATGATTGTATATTTCACTTGTCTCTCTATAGAGATAATGTCGCCATATTTTGAATGAAAATATCACAGCCGACAACTCCAAATCATGTGTCAAATAGTTTTTCTCATGAATTTTAAATTAAATTGAGGTTTAGGATATCACTTTATCATTTTTCATCAGTAAACATCCTACTACCTTATTTTAAGAATCTATATATACTACAAAGAGTTCCCCTCTTATTAGAAGTGTGAGTTTTGGAACGGTGATAAGCCTATTTTTCAACTCTTAGAAGTAGTCTTCAGATTCACTGGTCCAGAAAAACTTTTCTCCCTTCTAAGTTATCTTGGTTGGTAGGTTTTAAAATCATTATAAGTTCTTCAAAAATCATTTGTAATACCCATTTAGACCAAGGAAACTATGGATATCCATTACAGATCTAGAACTAGGCCACTCTTTAATTTCCATTATCTTAGAATAGTTGACATTTATTTCTTTTTTGGTGATAACGTACCCCAAGAATGATACTTCATCCATCAAAAACTCACATTTACTATACTTTTCATAAATTTTCTCCCTTCACAAAGTATTTATAAATGTTTTCAAATGCATCTTGTGTTCCTCTTTAACCTTAGAGTATATCATAATATCATTAATAAAGACTATCACAAATTTTTTGAGGTAATATGTAAATATTCTATTCATTAAATCCATGAAAATTGTTGGAGCATTAATGAGTTCAAAGGGAATCACTATGAAATCATAGTGTCCATACCTGGTTCAAAAGGTAGTTTTAGGAATATCTTCCTTACTCACCTTTAATTGGTGATATCCCAACCGAAGGTATGCCTTACATAAATACATGGACCCACACAGTTGATCAAACAATTAATATATCTGTGGAAAGGTGGACTTTTAGTTTATCATTATTTTTGTTGAGATCATGATAATAAATGCAGAGGCACATTGATCCATCCTTCTTCTAGACTAAGTGAACTGGTGCACCCCATGGTGAAGAACTCAGGCATATAAACCCCATGTAAAAATTCTCTTGTAACTACTTTTTTAGTTCCCCCAACTTAATAGTGGCCATTCTATAATGTGTCTTCAATATCAGTAGAGATCCAGGAATACGTTCAATTGAGAACTCAACTTTTTGATCATGAGGAAGAACAATAAATTATTCATGTAATACATTAGTGCAGTCCCTTACAATGGGCCCGTTTTTTAGCATTATTATAACCTCTGTATCAATCATTTGAGATAGATGTACTTTCTCATAAGGTAATAATATCCACAATTGAGATAATGATTATAAAGGATATTCATCTTCCTCCTTACACTTGTACATAATTAAAGGATGCCTCAGGATGTGAAGAGTGATGTCCCTTTCCCAATAGTTGATTTTTGATTTGTATAAAGATATCCAATCCATTCTCAAAATAGCATCAAACTCCACCAAAGGATGTAAGACAAGATTTACTGGGAGTTTCAGTCCACAAAAAATTAAATGAGGAGGAGTTATATACTTTGGATGTAATAATTTCTCCATTTTCTATTCTCTCATATAGATCAACCTCTATATTTTGAGGTGGTGTTTTAATAGTTCTACTAAACCTGCAAGATATGAAATAAATCATAGAACAATAATCAAATAGTATATTCACTATTCTTGAATGAATAACCAACATACCTATCACCACATCATTTTCAGGATCCACCTCAATAGTAGTGATAGAATAATACTTCCCTTTATCCTTTGTATTTGGTGGCGGATGATGCTAATTACCCTCAAGGACTTGGGGTTTAGTGCACTAGCTTTCATAGTTCCCATTCTCCCTACAGTTGAAGCATTGGACCATGGGTGGTTCTCTCATTTCTTCCACCACATTTTCCAAATTCCTCACGTATTATTGTAATTCATGAGGTTGGTGGAATTATCTCCAACTCTTATATCATTTCACCATCTCATTGAGGCATTTCCCATGATGCTTCTTACTATATTTTTGACTTGTGGGTGGTTGATTTTTATTTCAACATTTTTCATTAGATCCTCCAGCTTAAAACTCCATATTTCATTTCTTATCACTATAACCAATAGACCATTCAAAAAACTCTATATTTTAGAGAACATTAAACAAATTCTTCATAAATCCCAAAGTCTTTAATTTATATATCCTTTCGAATGTGTAATTCCAAACCACTAAAGAATCTATCAATTTTTGTATCATTGTTGACAGAAAACTTGAAGTGTACCTTGAAACCTTGTGAAATTTTCTTCACAGGACATGATAGATCGTCCTTCCTTTTTTATCATCTCCTTGAATTATTTTTACCTATTTGTAAAAATATTTCTAGGGAAATACTTATTAAGAAACATTGTCTTAATGTATTCCCACCTATCTCTTCAATTACATCATTGAGCTTGGTATTCTTAATCAATGCTTGCCATTGGTCGGCCTCTCTATTTAAATAATAAATGGCTATAGTCACCTTCTCTATCTTATAATAGTGAATCATAGAAAATATACTCTCCATTGAGTTTACCTATTATTCCATGATGAGTGGATCAAAAGATACATTAAATTTTGTTGGTCTTTTCCATATAAAATACTTGATAACCATATACTATCTCTTAGGTGAAGGGGGAAGTTCCACATTATTCAGGTTATTGTTCATAGCCTATGACAACTGGTTAAGAATCCCCATAAAATTTTGAACTCTACCTCCCAAGGAATTTGGGATGTCATTTGGGAAATCATTGTATTGTCCCTAATATGGTTTATTGACCTGGTTCCTCCTAGTTCCCACCATTTTCTAAAATATAAAAGGTTAAAACAAAACCTAAGTCAACAATTCATGAATAAATGATTTATTCCTTTGTGAAATTAAGTCTAAAGTCATATATTGTGGGATCCCTATGTTTATCATTTTCTAAAACAAAGATTCTTGGGTGCTTAAATATACTTAGTCTCTAAGTGTTTTCACTAAGTTTATCTAATACTAATTCTTAAATTAACTAAACTATGCTCTGATACCAACTATAATGAGCCTACTTTTTCTTACATTATTAATACATAATTTTAAACATAAACAACATAAAAGTGTTACAAATCTAGGATACAAAGGTTTAGTGTCTTGGGAAAATTATTACCATACATAATTTTACATAATAAAACATAAACATTCATTTAATTCCGTCTTCTCTAGCTTCTTATTCCTCATTTTGTTCTCCTTTGTATAAGTATTCACCTGAGGGTATACATCAAAAGAAGGGGTGAGCTAAAATCCCGGTAATAGGATAAATAATATACATGAAATGATGGTGAGAATAAAAATAATCATCAAAATATAATAAAGGTATCAGAACTATAGTTAGGAGAGGAATTGTTATATAAATTCATGGAATGTGGCAATGCATAAAAATGAAAAACCGTGTCTTAGTGGTCAAATATCACACATAGTTGTGAAAACATATAGCATCATGTTCACACATATTTCACTATATATCATGAGATTAATCACATTACCCAATTCATTGGAGTGTTATATAATTCTGGGTGCACCCATCACATCATAATATATGCTATATAATTCTGGGTGCACCCGTCACATCATAATTTTTACATTATCATGCATGCCACATAGAACGTATAACAATCTTGGACATAAAATAAACCATGGAAAGAAATGTATTTAATTTCATAAAGAATGCATTCATAAATAAACATTTTGGTTCTCAAATAAAGATAGAATAACATTCTTGTTATAAGAATCATCAATCTTGAGTGATGAAGAAACAATCTCAAGAGAAGTAAAAAAGGTATGTTTTTAGAAAGAATAGTTATTTTGAAAAAATAATTAAATTTGTCATAAAACCATATTGGAAGAATGTATATCCAATAAAATAAAATTTAAGGAAATATAAATGATATTTAAGGAACATTAAAGGAACATACATACTAAAAATGGAGTGAAAGAGGGAAAACCCAAAGAAGGATAGTTGGGTTCCAGAATCCTCTCACCCTATGTCTGAATGCTTTATTCACTTTAATATCCAATATAATATAATTAAATTAATTAATTTATAAATAAATAACCTTTTATAAATTAATTTTATTCATTATAGTTTTATTAAGTTCTTTTATGGGATTTTTTATGAGTTATAGAGTTCAATTTCATCAGTCGGGAGTGTTCATTTTCTTGGTTTCATGATCGGTTTGCTTTTATATGAGTATAGAAGTTCATGTAAGATGGGAATTATTCTCTACAATTAAAATTATATGTTATTTATGAGAATAAATCATTTTATTTGGTATTATATTTAATTTTTTTATATGGTATGAGGATGAATCGTTAGATAAATATTTAACTAAAATGATTTAATTTATTTGACCAATTTTACAGCCATTAAAAGCTTGTATCATTTTATTTAACATCATGATCATATGTTGGTTCCAGAACATTATATAACTTATAATATGTATAATAAAATCTTATTTAACCATAATTAGGGTTTTATAACTATCCTTGAAGGTATTAGTGAAAAATTAAAAGGCATCCTCCATAGTGGCGGTAAATCGACACACTACAGACGGTATTTTCATTTTTAGAATAAAATGAAGAGGGATGATATTTGAAGATTAATTTTTCCATTAAAATATTATAATTACAGTATATAAAATATATTGGAGTTATAATTCCTCTTTTATAGGTGTAGGTGATGAGATAATAATAAAATAAATTAAATTGAAAAGAAATTAAAAGGAGAAGAAAGAGGGTTTTACCTTCTAAATTTATCTTCCTTGAGAACCTAATTAGGTAAAAGGGTTTGCTCTTTAGATGAGACCAAGAGCTACTAGACATGAGTTAAGGTATTTTAAAGAGTATTGTGAAAAAAATTACAAGTATAAAATCATGAAAGGTGTGAGGAGAAGAGGTGGTGAGGGGTAGTCTTTATAGGAGAGTAGAGGGGTGTTTTCTCATTACATTAATCATTAGATTATTATTTTACATCATAACTATAAATAGTTTGATAATTATCACTAAATATATTAATATAATGAAGGATAGTTTGATATTTTGGTCTTAAATCATCCTTAAATCATCTATGACTCAATAATTCATGTATTTAGCTTTTATCATAAATTATCATATTTTACTATTCACCAAAAATTCAAGTATTTTAGAAAAATACAAAAAAATCACCCTAACCATTTTTCAATTAATATAATTAAAAAATGAACTTAATTTTATAAAAATAATTTTATAAATGTGAGTAATTTAATTTTTAATTAAAATTTTCTTTTACTTAGAAAATACCAATTTTAAAATTATAACTGATTTTATAACACTTTGAAAAATTGAGTAAGGTCTCATAAAATTATCTTATAATCATAGGAAAACAAAAATTTAATTTATGAATCAATTTTATGAAAATTAATTTTATTTTAAACCATTATATTAATTAAAAACTTGTAATTAAATATTTCTGACTTACAAAAATACCAACATTTAATTAATAATTTTTAAAACATGTATTTACTTATACTATGATATAATTATATCATATTTTCTTTTATAAGATGCCTAAATTTTATTCATACTTTCATAGGTGATTTTACTATTCTATTGGATAATTTTCTATTCTTAATGGTCACAGTACTATTCCAAAGGTCATGTTATTATTCCATAGGGATAGGTTCCTTAATTTCAAGAAATTCTTATTTCATTCATTATTCATTTAAAAAATTTATATTGTGTTATCTACATGATTTTATGTAATTTATACTATATGAAATAATTATAATAATGAGATTTCCATTGATCAAATTTTGGGTCATTACATGGTGGATTCCCCCAAGTAAAAGTTTAATTTTTTTATTTATTTACATGGTTACAGGGTTGGGATACCCCAATTTAATTTTTTTAATTATTTCAATTTAGGGATGCACATCATTTTTTTTGGTGGTGACACACTACTTTATTTCTCCACATTCCTTCTTTCCAAAGGTTGGAGGCTTCCATCACTTTAATCGGTTATATCGACTCCTTGATCAAAAGGGGATGATGGAATGTTGGTTCCTCCTTCCATGGATTCCGACATGGAGCTCATCACCTAGTCTAGGTATCCCTCATATATTTGAGTCATGTTCATGAAACTTGTTCCCAATGGAATCTCGAGGTGGGTTCTGGTTAATTACATTTATTTTGTCTCGATAAAGAAGCAACCTTTGGTTAGAGTAGATAGTAATATTGGTCATATTCCGGAATTTCTGGATTTTGGGTTGGTTTGGAATCTGAAAATTATTCTAATATTAGAGGTAATCTTAGGTGGGTCATCTTATTCAAGGAACCCAAGGCATCCCATGTCGACCATGAGGTAGTTGACGTTAGGGGTGTAAGGCATATGAGGCTTTTTTTACCACATGTATCCCATGTTTGTTGTATGGGTAGATATTTTGGATCGTTTCATGGGTTTAATGACTTTTGGGGATAGGTAGGTGGTTGAGTGTGCCCCCAAGGGGGAAGATGGTCACACTTAGGGATTTAGTGGTGATGTTGGGGTGTTGGTATTGAACCATAGGAAGCCACAACATATGTATTGTATATCAAGATTAAAACTCAGGGAGGTTTCCTACATACCCTATTAATAAATAGGGATCAAAACCCACAAAGTTCAAGGTCACAATTTAAGGTCATATGATAGAACGGGTCCATGCTATTTAACATCATGTGGTAAGGATGTGCATGTTGTGAAAGGAGCATAAATGAGGTATGGTTTGGAACTTATTCATGGAAGATAGATGGAGGAGGATAATCATCCCATAGTGAGGTAATATGGTTTCATCCCATAATAGTCATCCATGGGGCATCCTATGTTCATCACATATGGTAAGGCAACAATTTTATGTCATGTGTTGAGAAATTTTTGGGCAGTTCAACATCATACGACTAGGTCATTGAGCTATGTAGTTTTATGTTATACAAATTGTATGTTGTAGGGGCCTACACCTAAAGAAATCATTTCAATGTGGGAGTTGAATATCCAGAAAAATGCCTCTCTACTAAGAAATTTTGTTAGTTTCCCTTGGTGATGCTGCCTTTAGGGATTACATTTATACTACTCATGAACCTATGGGTGGGGCATTATGTAAAAACTTTCATTGAGGAGTGGAAATCTTGGTTCCCAATGTTAGGGTTCCTACGCTTGGGATGAAAAATAATTAGGGTACATATTATTAGAGAAAAAGGTAAGTTGATGTTCTTATCCATGCTTTAAGAAAAGGGGTGGATACAAGGGTTGATGACACCAACAGCATGGGAATCTGGGGTGCAGGTTAACTAGTTTTAGATGGGTATAGGGGCCCTGGGCACTCAAATTTAATGAAAGGGTATTGTATGAAAGGAGGAACCATAGAGATACCTGGTGTATGGGTTTTGAAAAATTTGGGGTTTCATGAAAGTCAAGGTCTTCATGAAGAAAAAGGGACTCAAGAAAGAACATGCTTCATGAAATAGGGTGACCCTTCCTTGGAGGTGAATTCTTGGTTCCCATGGTGTTGGTTTCATGAAGAATGATTATCTCACAAAACCCCAAGAGCAATAAGGTATTTCTTATTATGCGAAGTCCATGGACATTTGTGAAAGGTATCTCTACCATGGGTTGAATTCGAAAAAGAACCCATGGAATTTGATTTTATCAATGATGTCTACCTTAGAAAATCCAACTCCTCTTTGGTCTGTGAATGTTTATAGTTTCAATAATTTAAATATTTAAGCCCCCCCACCCTAAAATTTAGACATGGGGAAGTATTTATAGGCCTAGTTGGGTTTAGGGCATCAGTTTTTTGAAATATGGAAGCTTTCATGAAAGATTATGAGTATTTTGAAGGATGGGGTGTTTCGCAAACTAGAGTTTCACTTCACGGAGGTTACTGCCTCAAGCTCTGCACCCCCAATGATATTCACAAACAAGAGGAGTTAGAAAAGGTTACACCTCAATCTCCATGCATTCGAGTTACATCAGTGTCTAGACTTATACTATAGGAATTTTCCAACTTTCAACTCCACCTACCAGGTGATATCTGTGAGCCACAGCAGTTTGTAATGGTTTTGAACTTCATGAACCAAAACCCCTTAAGTGGATTTTTTATCCATTTTAGATCTAGTTTACTCTAAACTGGCCATTTCTTATTTTACATCTCTCATGAAACATGTATTTTGGTGTCAAACATCCCCCCATCCCATTAAAATTTTATCCTAAGAGGGTAAATAGGGTTATATTCTGAGGTAAAATCACAGGAAATTGGTGTTTGGAAATATATGTTTGTGATAATTGTTCTAAATAAATTCTTATAAATAGTTTCGGGGGTCTATAAGAGGAGCATGATCATTTCATGAAAGATATGAATGTGATCTCTTTTCATGAAACTCAATACTTTCATAAGTACATTGTGATCTAAATCCTCACCTCTTGTGAAAAACTCAACTTCTATAAACTGAAGCTTCATGAATTAACTTTCATGAGATTAAAAACTTTAATGAACCAACCTTCATGAATCAACCTTCGTGAACTAGTTCCAAAAAAATCTAATTCTTAGATAAAATAGTCACCTAAGGTTCGAAATATTTCTCTAATCGATGAAGGGATATGTCTTTGGACCTCATTATTAGGGAGATCATCCTAAGTGAGTTGAATCATGACTCTCTAACTAAATTACTAATAGAGGCTCAACCAGAATACCTATTGTTCAATAGTTTACTGCTATATATTTTTTGGCTGATGAACGATGTGTTCATCCCTAGTTCCAATCTAAATGATACTTCATATTGATGCAAGAGCATGCATGGGCAGTACTAATGGCATAGCGCTATTAGAGGCCACATCATGAAGGACCACACATTTCTCATGGCTCAAACCTTATGTAACCATTTGAACAATGTAAACGGGGAGGTGTTGGAAGAAGATAACTCCCCTCCATGGTATGTGATGATTCTAAAAGAAGGTTTGGGGGACCCTATTAATGGGTGGAAAGAAGGTTGGGACATGCACTGGGGAGGAAACTTCACATAATAATGGGCCTAGGAATATTGGGTATGTTATTATTTCTTAAACTTTAAGATGAAGCTAAATAGGGATGGACTCTATGAGGCTTTATGGGGCTCATAGTTCTATTTCTATAATCATCAGGACGTCATGCCATATTTGTTAAGAATGTGGTCACTAGGGACTAAAACATTTCACCTACATCATGGAAAGGTCAGAATTAGTTTATGGGACCTCTACCACATCACAGGGATCCCCATACAAGGGGATATGCATGATGAGTTTCTCCCACATGAGAATGTATGGGGTGACTAGAAACATATTCTAGTGATCGTAGGGTGTTGCTTCTCTTTGTATAGGGGGAGAGTGATCACAAACTAGGTATGAAGTATATCCCCTTTAAAAAATGTTTTGGTTATTTTCTAAAAGATTTTTGTGGTCAAGATGATGATGAGGATATGAAAATCCCCAAAGGCAATAGTGTGTGTCAAGTAGAATTCATATTATAGGATCTTATAGGTGAGCTAGTGGAAACTATGGGGATATAGTATGAAGCCTAAGGATCCCATGATCAGGTAGGTATGATTTATTATCATGCTGATTTTTAGGTATATGCTCTCTATTCAAGATGCACAGATGGGGGTATGGCTGACCACCCTCATCATGGATGAAATTTTATCAATGGGTAAATTAATCATCCTAGAAGTCTCGATGCTATAAAAGTTGTACAAGGTGTTTCACCATATCGTTCCAAGGAAAATCCCCCTTTATGTGTGTGTGAACTTCCATTTCTTATACATTTGAATCACTATAAACATGGGGGATATGAGTATCTAAACCCAATATCCTCTCCTAGTATAGACTTCTAGAAATCAATCCTCAACATTGTGAGTAGTTGGCCTCTTGACCTAGGTTTGTTTGATGTGATAGTGAGGATCGGGATAGCAGAACATTTCATTTTCCACCCATTTCCCCCTTTTCATTGGAATAGTGATCAATGATGGCACAGTGACTACCAAGAAATAGTCATAACTCTTGTACTTTCAAGAAAATGTGTTGTTGGAAATAGTATATTACAAGGTGTTTTAAGATCCATATTCCCCATATCAATTGGATAGTTAGTTATGGTGCCTCCAATGTATCACACTAAAGGTGTAACAAGAGAATATAGTGAACATCTCCCCTTGGTTATTAGTATGATATGGAACATGTTTGTGCTTTGAATATGGAAGAGGTGAAATGAGCTTCCACCACTAAAGGATACTTATGGGACCATCCATGGATATGCACTAAGTTGGGAGAGTGTGTACCCTAGGGATATGATAAGGAAGAAAACCACTTAGTTTGATGAGGAAGGAGGGGGCCCACAACCATATGTTTGAGGGTGAGAGATGGGAAAGGCATGCCATAGAGGAATAGTCATGCTAATGGGAAAATCAGTTTCCATGGATCAAGAAATACCTATCTCTGTACTGGAAGAATCTATAGAGAGGGGAGAAGAAATAGGATCAAAAATCCTAGAAAAGTGTCCATGGGAGGAAATAGAACCCTTTGGATAAATTTTGATGGGGAAATTCTAGTCCCTTGTAAAGTGATTATGTCACCTGGATATCCCTAATGATGATGCCTTTTCTGAGGACTGTAAAAATCTGTGGAAGCAACATACATCTCTACTCTCTTTATGAGATATGAATGTACTTCCACTATGAGGGTATAAACCATATGGGGTTGGGTCACATGAGATTAGACTTCCTTGTTCCCCGGTCTTAGGTGATGCAATACCTTAAGAAGATTAAATAACTGATTCACTCTCATGACATTTTTTCACCCCCTAACCATCTGAGTGCGGGTATTTGTAGTCATACCATCTCCTCCAAATTTTTATGTGGGCCAACTAGCTATTAATGTGGTTTGGTGTGAGAGATCATATGAGTAGGGATCTTGGGTAAGTGATTCCTCCTTTAATTCCCTAGGGGAATTCTACCCTACTGTTGATGAGTAAAACCTCCTGATTTTGTGTTCTTTGACTATTTTACACCCTTCAAGGTCATTTTATAATTCTTTTTACTTTTGTAGGAATCGCATAAACCTAAGGAAGGGGAGGTTTTGATGAACATAAAGTGTAGTACATGGGATAACCAACAATTTAAGAGGTGGGAGTGGGGTACCTACTCAATTTTGTGGTCACTGGTGGCCCACCACCAACTGGGGGACTTCCAGTAAACCTCTTTGAGCTTCTAGTTGGATAGTACCACTCCTATAATCCTTCTCCCATTTTCACCTTGTCCTTTCTATTTTGAATCTCTAATTCACAATCAGTAAATCTATAATTAAATTGACACTTAAAATTATGTTTGGAGATCAAATACCTATGGTGATTCTTGATTTGGTAGAACCTAAAGTCGAGGTAGTGAAAATGGACACTACTATCCCAATAGAGATAGTTGGGGAAACTATGGTTGTTGGGACAACCATACAGTGTCAGAGAAAGAATCTGTTAATAATGGTTGCTCAATAGAGGGGGTTTAAATCACACCACCTAAATAGGTGGTCAGGAGGCTGTGTTAGTCGAGACTACCTCATAAGTTACACATGAGTTTGTTGGGGTTTCCACTATAGTGGAAGGATATGGTGAGGACACATTTTCTATAGACTTTAAGTTGACCTATCCTGAGGAATTTTATATTGATTACACTAAAAATATGTGTTGTAATTCTTCCAATAGTATTATCTTGTGCCTCTTGAGGAATTCAAGGATTTTGTTTTTGAAATTTCTAATGAAATTTGGGTTGTCCGACATAGGGTGTGGAGGATTATGCAAAATGTCATCACTCTCACTCCACTGGTTGATCTTCCAAACTAGAAGGGATATCTCTTCCACTATATAATAATAATAGGGACTAGAGGAGTGGGATATAGTGGCCTCCATGAACTATATTTATATTTCCTCATAAAATGGGTGTGTGATGATAGTTAGGAGATTGATTTCTCCTGGAACAAGTAGAAGGCTGAGGTAACCCAGGCACTCTAGGAAAATAAAAAGGAGATTATTCTCCTATAATATACGTTATGAGATAATGTAGTCATCTTCCTTACTCAAGAATATATCATTGAAAAATTGATGATTCAGTTGGTGGTGGATGAGGCTAAGGAAGTGGAGGTTGTATCATTGGTGGCTGATTTCCAAGAAAAGTTGGATTAGGTGAGGATTATGGATATTGCAGTTCAACATGCCATCGAGGAGAAGGTGATCGATATAGAAAAGTGGTATAAAAATCTAGATGATACTCAATAAATTATGGTTGAGCTCAAATTTTCAATCATAGTAGATGAGCCTTAGGGAAATTTATTTTAGTTTGAAATAAACAACAGGCTCTGACATATGGATAGCCCTCCCCAAACTTTTGGGAAGGTTTTTTTAAATTTCCCATATTCTTTAATGTGTTCTTTTTTCATCTCGATCATATCAAAAAGACAACCAACAGTGAATCTCTAAGTCCGTGTTAGTCATAATCAATGTGGGAAACAAGGGTAAAATATAATATTTCTCATTTATATGAGAGTTTCATGAAAGGGTCAACACTCAGCATCAAAACTTATTTATTGACCACCAGAAGTGTCCTAACTAAGAAATTTTTGGATTGAACATGAGAATCTCTGTACAACCTATTTTCATTATCAATGTTCTTTAGTGCACAAATGGGGTAATTACATGGGTATTGAATTCGACCCAAAAAAATGGGGGTGGTGAAAATTATGAATCGATACACCCAGGATTTGGAATATAAAGGGGGTGGCATGCTGATAGAGGATGACTACTAACCATGTTAAAAACATAGACTCCTATATTACCATTATGGGTGACTATTTAGGCATGAAATATGTTGGGGATCCAAATCAAGGAGGATAAAAATCATGGGGATGAACTGATGGAATGTTTGAAGGGAATTCAACACTGTAGGAATTACGCCACTATGGCTTTGAGTTCATTTAGTTGGCATATCAGTCTGAAAAAAAGGTTAGACTCATCTTCCAAGGAGATCATCATCTCGGCTATTGAGTAGTGGTCGAGTAACATAAATTGTGCAATAGTTTATCAACATATAAGCTGGAATGGAGCTTCTTAGTTGAGGGCCTCATATGCTTTTAATTTTTATGTCATGTAATGAGGATAGAGTGAAGACAGTTTAAAATCCTATGGTGGGAAAATTGAGCATGCAATTTCATGTTATATGATGAGTAAAATACATCACACAGTTTAACATCATATGATTAGGATGTTTATATCACAGTTTAGTGTCATGTGAATTGGACATGTAAGTCGTTGTGAATAGATCCTACCTTGTCAAGGTAGTGGGATGTGTGAATAGTAAATACATGGGTTTCACCTCATAGAGGATATTGTGAGGAAATGTGAGATGAGATTTGGCTCTAAATATTTCCTAAGATGATGGATTCAGTGATCACATCTAGGTTTTTTTAGGGGCCCATGGTGGTTCCTACTGGCTTTGCACCTTTTTATTTACACCCTTACTTTTTCCCAGGTCGTAGGACCGACCTGATGGGTGGGGCCTAAATTTTTCTCATATTTACTCTATGGTTTTTTAATATGAAATATGTATATGCCTCTTATTTATATTTTTTTAAGTTCATTCCATTAATACTAGGAAGTGATAAATAATTTAAGGTATTAATGCTTAGACCATGGTGTTGAATATGGTTTACGATCATAATGATTGGACAAGGCATTTAAAATATTTTAAGGTCATAATTCCTGGAACATGGGATTGAAAATAGTTTAAGGTAATAATGCTTAGATAATGGGAGGAGTATCAAAGGAGTGTGTGTGGAATGGAAAGGAGGTAACCTGATGTGAATTAAGAGGAAATGAGGCCTACCACATGGGAAATATCTGAGACAACTTGCACACAGTTTAAGGTCATGATGCTTGGACCTGGGATCGTAGTTTAAGGTCATATAATTTCGTCCCAAGAGGGGAACCTATATGTATCAACCTTGTATATTGGAATTTCCTCCCAACTCATAATCCCACAAAAACAATGATTTATGTGGAAAACAAGGAGTGGTACAGAGTTCCCGTTGTATATAAGGAGTCTACATAATAAAGGTTAAAAGTGATTAACTTGGAGAAAGGGGAAATAATGACTCCCAAGACTGGGATAGTGAAAGGGAAATGGTCGATATATGGAGAAAAACTATCGAAAATGTTTGAAAAGTAGGTTCTGCACCTGAACCATTCAAATATGGTTTGAACAAATGTGGGATCAACCATTGAATGAGTTCAAAACATGGGAATCACCATCTATTATTGAGGTTCCATTAAGGCATGATACTAGGATGGTGGGTGAGATAGTTTTTTCAGGAACCATTACCATTATAAATCTCATTTAGATCAGTATGATCATGATTATCCAAGTCAAATAAATCACTATGTGTGGAAATTTAAGTGAGGGATGTCCTAGAGGAAATTTTTATTTCCATGTAGCTCATTATTCCATGCAATCATATTCACAGAATGATCATGTAGGTAAGCATGGATCAAGCCTAGGCCTAAGGGGGAGACCTCAAAATGAACTGATGGTAGGGATATACCTAGAATAAGATATTCTTGTATCACTATATATCCCATGGGAATAGGAATCAAGCCATGCGTAGTTCTAAAATACAGCATGGTAGGTGACCAATTCCAAAAGGGTGATGTCTTTTTTGGAAAGTACATCGATTTATTCCATATTGGTCATATGAGGAATCCCATTTTTAATATGGGTTATAGATATAGTTTAACTTCATGTATTGAGGACCCTTATTTTGGTTATCCCATATTTTTCATATGAGGCATCCCAGTTTTAACATGGGTTAAGGATATAGTTTAATGTCATGTGATGAGAATGTTGGTTTTGGTCATACCATATTTATCATATAAGGAATCATGGTTTTAACACAAGATAAATATATAGTTTAACATCATGTGTTGATGACATTGGTTTTATTCATCCCCTATTTTTCATTTGAGACATCTAGGTTTTAACAAGGGGTAAGGCTATAGTTTAACATCATTTTCAGAGGATTTTGGTTTTGGTCATCCCATATTTTTCATATGAGGCATCCTAGTTTTAACATGGGGAAAGACTACATTTTAATTTCATGTGATAAGGAAATTAATTTGGTCATCCCATATTTTTCTTATGAGGAATATCAATTTTAACATAGGGTATGGCTATATTTTACCATCATATGTTGAGTACATTCATTTTGGTTATCCCATATTTGTCATATGAGGCACCCTGGTTTTAACATAGTGTAATAAAATAGTTTAACATCATGTTCTATGGGAATTGGTTTTTATCATCCCATATTTTTTGTATAAGGAATCTTGATTTTATAATGGATTAAGGCAATAGTTTAATATCATGTGATAAGAATGTTGGTTTTGGTTATACCATATTTTTCATATGTGGTATCCAGGTTTTAACATGAGGTAAGTCTACATTTTAAACATAATGTGATAAGGAAATTGGTTTGAGCCATCCCATATTTTTCTTTTCAGGAATATTAGTTTTAATAAGGTTATAGTTTAATGTCAAATTCTAAGGATGTTTGACTTTGTAGTATTGAGTCGTACAACTCGGACTAAAGTTGATTCTAGTATAGAGGTCATAGGGCTCAGACCATAGGATGTGGATCTCTTAAAGATTCTTGTGTGGAATGAAAGAGTGATGACCTGATATGAAAAACAGGTCCAAAAAGACCCTTTTCTACAAAAAATCAACAATTTTCACCCAAGTTGATGCCATGATGTTGAGGGGGGAAAGACCTCGTGATGAATTGATAGTATAGAATAGACCCAATATATGAGATCTAACCATCACTACATATCCCATGGGAATGGGAATCAAACCATATATAGTTTTGGAACATGAATACTTAAGACCAACATCAGAAGGGGGTTTTCCTCTTGAGCGAGGATGTGATGAAAAATAGATAGTGGCATTTTCTCACTGAAACACTAGGAATGAATCAAACTATGCAATGAAGGGGGTCGCAAAGGGAAGATGCACATAGTTTAAGGTTATAATGCTTGGAGGAAAATGGATTGAGTTAATTTGAGGATACTTGGGTGATTTATAAGAGTTAAAATCCAAAGTGTAGAAGGAGTTAAGGAATCTCTTCACCATACAAAGAAATACCAAAACTAGTTTCACATTGTTTAAGTTCATAAGGTTTGGACCAGGGGAAGGCCCAGAAAATAGGTTCATGTCAACATTGGGCCAAGGATATCAGATCCAGGCATCTCTATGTGTCCCATAAAGCATAGGAACCAAGGCACATGTTGTTCTGGAATTCAATGTGGTAGAATATTGATGTCAGTAAGATGACGACTTCTATGGTGAGGACCTTGAATCATCTCACATTTTTCATATGATGCATCCCAATTTTAACATGGGTTAAGGCTATAGTTTAATATCATGTGCTAAAAATTATTGGATTTTTTATTTTTGATTCACATGATTTGAAATATGTTTGGTGATAGGTAAAGGTCATGGATCTTGTATTGGAGGGGAAAAGGTTAGTTTAAATTTGTAAAGCGCGGACCTTGGATGCAAATAGTTTCATGTCTTAATGCTTGGACCTGAGCTTTTATAGTTTAAGGTTATGTATCTTTGACTAAGGTATTCATCTAAAGTACTATTTTAGAAACATAGAATTGGTGGGAGGTGTGACACACTCTCCATCCATGGTGATTAATTAATATTCTCTATTGGAGTAAATATTATGGATAATGTAGGGTCCTTACCATTTGGACTCCAAATTATGGGGATTTTTACTAGGTATCATGGGAATTATGAGAACCAATACCATGTCACCATAAATAAAAGAGTGAAGGTAGACCTTCTTGTTGAATTCTCTTTGTACCCTATTTTGGTGCCCGTCTAAGTTGTGCAATGTCTAAATCATGTTTTCCATAAGGGATTGCAACTCATCTAAACGTACTTCTACTATTTTTTAAAGTTTTTTGGTCATTAATATCCATATGTAGTGATGGAAACTGAACCTTGATAGTTAAAACTGCTTATGTTCCATATACTAGGGAGTATGGGGTCTCTTGGGTGAAATTTCAAGTCATCGTCTAATGACACCATATGGAATTAGGGAGTTTATTAGGAAAACTCTTCTAGTTTCAGAACACCATCTTTTTCAAAATGTTAGATTGATTTTTTAGTACATTGATTTGTAAATTTTCTTGTGCAGGATATCATGATTTGTGGTTGGATTAGATGTTGTACTTGGAATAAAATTTATTTAGCTTGGTAGTCCAGAAATTAGTTTTGTTATCCCTGATAATTGTGTGAGTAACTCCAAACTGATGAATGATATGAGAGTTCACAAACTCAATTATGGACCAATTTTTAACTTCTTTAATGGGAACTGCTTCTACCCACTTTGAGAAGCAGTCTGTGGTAGTCAAAATGAACATGCCATATCGAGTTGTCACTGGTGGGTAGGGACGCACAACATCGATTCCCCAAACTATTAAGGGGTAAGAGTATTTGGTAGTTTGGAGAATCTCTAATGATGGAAAAAATATTGCATTGATTTGAAACACATAAAACATTTTAGAGAACTTAATGTAGTCATAAACCATGGTGACCCTAAAGTATCCCAACCTCTGAATTTGGTGGGATAGCTTCAATACTGATTGATGGGATCTATAGGACTTTCCATGGACCTCTTAAATAACCTAAGGTATCTTTTCCCCATGGATAAAATGGAGTAAATTCATTGAAACCACACTTATAGAGAGAATGATCAAGGTTTGGGTCACTCTTAAGGGTAAACTGGGTTGCATACTATTGGAGTCTCATGCACTCACCTTGGTATAGTGAAAGGATGTTTTGTTAGAGGTACTCAACAAATGGAGTCAACCAATTAGACACTTCCTTGACCATGGAATAATTTGAGGGTCTTGAAACATAATTATTGGTATCTAGATGATATACTTATTGGTTTCCATCAAATTTGAAAGTGGCGGGGGTGATAACCCTCCAATGTTTTACATGAACGATCATGTCATCTTGATTGGGCTCCATGAGGGATGCAGCTAAACTTTAAAGATCATCATCTTGTTCATTTTGTGATCATGGAAGACGTTTCACCTTTGGATGAGAAGGTAATTGGTCCATTAAGTGATGAGTATGTTCCATCAAGGGAACAAGATCTTATTTTCAAACGATGTAGTCACACTTGATCTACTTGATAACCAGATTGGAGCCTCCCTTCATGTGTAAATAGGGGACATCAATCTTGAGGGATGACTTGAGACCAGTAATAAGAGCCAAATATTTATCCCTATTGTTAATGTAGCCTTCTAATAACAAGAATGAGTATAGAAGGATGGATTATGTTGGGGTTATGAAAATGATCCCAAGACCTACCCTATTGAGCTTGGGGTCATTGAGTCTTTTACTAGTTAGGAACTAGGAGGCACTATCGAAATGAATCTTCAAACATGGTATAGTCTAATCCACTAAGAGAATGGATTCATCAAAAAAATAAACATCCAAGATAAGTTCTTCAGGGGATAGATGTGCAGCCAGGAAATTTTTCAATTCATGTCCTTTAATGGATTTATGTGGGAAAAACCTGATGTATAACTTCTAGAGGATTACCGCTCAATGTTCTAATTATCCTATCATCATGGGTCGACTGAGTATTTACTTTAGTGGGTCAACTCTGGTTACCAATTGTATCTCATGGAGCTAAAAATAATGTTGAAACTTCTATCCTAAAATACCAATGTAAGGAAACTCTTCTCGATGAAGGAGTATCTAGTATCAATGTCAAGGAGCATGAAACTGAGATAATATAGGCCTTTTCCCTACCCTAATTGTTATTATTGGCTAAAAGGGTGGAAATGGATCATTCCAGGGTAGTCATATAAAGGACCAAAGTATTTTTTGAGATATGTGTCATCAGAACCAAAGGTTGTAGAATGTACTGATTAATATCATCAAAGTAAATCTAGTAGTCCTCATCCCACTGGTAAATGGTTCCTTTTTCATGAACTTTAAGAAGGAATTACACTTTCTAGTCATATTTACAATAAATCAGTAGATATATTCTAAGTTTCCTTAGAGGCCTCATAACTCCCAAATGTTTTATAGAGAAGGAATTTTATTCATAGCCTTGATTCTCTATGGGTCCATATCAATTCCTTTATATCTAAAAATGAAGCTGAGAAATTTTCGAGAGGTGACCCCAAATGAACACTTCAATGGGTTTATCTTCAAGTGATTTGAACGAAATGATCCAAACACTTTCTCATTGTATTTGATATGGTCCTGGTGTTGATAGGATTTGAACTCCAAATTATCCATGTAACACTCCAATAGTATCTTGAGAATCAGATTAAAGATGTGATGCATGACCAAATGGTAAATGGATCCAACATTCTTCAATTCCAAAGGAATCACCCGATAGAAAAAAGTTCCCTGGGAAACCTAAATGTGGTTTCCTTTTCATCCTTAGGGGCCATATGGATCTGATTATACCCAATGTATATTTCCATGAATTAGATGGGCTGAAACTCAAATGTAGCATTGATAAATAGCTTAGTCACTAGAAGGGGAAAGTCTACCTTCAAAAAATGGAGGTTGAGGTCCCTGAAGTCAATATGGAATTTTATCTGGCTATTCTTCTTCCTAAATGGGAAAATATTGTCTACCCACCTGGTATAATAGACCTCTATGAAAAAAAAATTTAATAATCTTATCAACTTCAGCCTCAACTATAACACTATGAGAGTGGTACATCTCTTTGGGAGGTTGTTTGAACCTACGGTGACCCACTTAGAGGCCAAGGTGATGAACAGTGGCCTAAGGGTCAATCCCCAGCATCTTGTTAGATATCTAGGAAAAAAATCATGATACTTCTTCAAGAAGGCCACATACGACTATTTATCCTATGGAAGCATGGTTCTGATGATCATTGTTGGCCTTGGGTCTTCCTTAGTGCTAAGATTCACCTAATTCAACTCATCAATGGTGGTGGTGACACCCACTTAAAATGAAAGAGCGGTGTATTTTAAATCCTAATCATCATTAGAGATATAAGGATCAAAGGGAGGATGTGAATATTCTAAATTCTCTGATCTAGGGATAGCATCATAACCTGATACGATGGGGTAAGGGTCTTCAATAAGGAACTCTTTCTCTATGAAGACTACAACGACAAACTCTGACAAACCAGTCTTGTGTAGTTTTTGGTAATGATTTCTACTCTTGACATTAAAGAAATAATTATAGGTCAAATTATATTGGTTTATCCCTTCTTTTTGAAACATATGTGAATTCTATAGATCAGTGGTCATAGGGAAAACTTCCCAATGCTTTATAGGGGTAGGATCTTCTGGTATCAGCCGAACCTATACGATGTAGGAGTACGAGGTAATCTATGATCACTCCTTATTTTTGGGGGCTATGAAAGAACCCTCGGATCTAGTGTCATATGTTCTAACTAATGAATTGGGAGAAAAAATATTTCTTTCAAGTCAACACATGGATATTCTATATAGCTATTAGATCATTTGGGTCATTTATGTACTCAACCTCATCGTCCTAGACTTATTTTCCTTCCCTTTTATAGTAACCAAAATCCAGATAATAGGCCTCACAAGAGTCAAAGGGGGATGTGTCAACCTAGAGTATGCCCACTCGACCATCCATGGATTATTTAAGGCACTGATGGTATAAAAAGGGGAATTTTTCATGCAATTGAAGCCTGGGATTTCCCAAAAGTTCGTTGTAGGATGTATCATATGAGTCTACCATAAATTCAATGCTTGATACCAGACCACCTAATTGAGTCTCCACCTGAATGTTTTCACATGGACTCTACTCACTATTATCAAACCCATGAATAGTTTTTTCAGATGCAGTCATATCTTCTTCTTTAAGTCCCATCTTATGGAGTGTCCATGTCGGGATAAGGTTGATCTCGGATCTAGAGTCCACCAGACAGCAACAAATTTCTATGCCATTGAACTCACCTGTGATATACATCAGGAATTTGTGCCTCCAAATGGTGACACCCTTGTCTTATCCATAAAATGATATAATGGATTGGCATTACTCTCATTCGGCATCTTCTATATAGTAGACCTCTACATAAGCTACCTCAATCTCAAACTAAATAGGGTTTTAAGGATTTGGAAAGGGCCTCACGCATTTCCTTTGGTAGGAAGATCACCTTGAGGATTAAAATCCTTTTGTGTATGTTGGTAAGGTGATTCATCACATCATACATCCATTAAAAAGGTATATTTTTACATGCATATGGCAATTCTTTACTAGGGTGTATAACAGGTGTCATTGGTTGAGGCACTGAGGCCTAGATAATACAAGCGGCATTTCACTATTGGTTGGATGATTTTTTATAAAATCATAATTATTGTGAACTAGAAGGATTATGTAAAGCCTTGGATAGTCTTGTCTCATCACAACATGGTCATGGATAATTCACAGAGTCAACTAACACAGTCATCTACGAAGGTGGTCCTGATAGAGTGGCTTGGGAAGGATATACCTATATCAGGCCTACTTCCTAGTTTTAGTAGAATTAACATTATAGTTTCAAGTGTTGGTATGTACATTTTGTCTTCATGTGTTTCATATACCTCTCATTTAATGATTTTAGCCAGAGGTACTTAATGGGTCTGCATAGTGTTCCTCATCATTTAGAATTTTGTAGTTGTCCACTTGTTCAATATCATTTATGGAGGTGTATTTTTTCTCAGCATCAATGGAATAATCTAGGATTGGATGTACCCTAGGAACATCTCATAATTTAGGAGCCATAAATTCACTAAGGGTTTCATATGGTTTTTACACTGGTGAGGGAATCTAATTTCTCTAATGTTGCCAAAATATTATCTTTTGACACTTGGAATTTTGTGAAACGGACATGGATGTGATGTCCAGAGGATCCATGGGAACCTTAAGTTGTTTTGTTTTATTCAAGAAATCATTGATAATTCCATGGTCATGAGAAAATATCTTTCAATCCAACCAATCATTTTTCTTCTATATTCCTCACCTGGGAGCCTAAGGACACTCACTAGAGTCTTCACTATCACTGTTGGGGTTAGCGAAAACAAGTGATACCTATTCCAATGCATTTCCAAATTTGACTAAGTAATGATATACATGGTCTTGGAGATAATATTTGAAAACAAAACATTCATTGATGGTATGTTCAAGGATCATGTGCTACGAGAAATGATTTTTGTGATTAATATGTTCGGCCACTTAGGGATTCTTACACTCTGGAAACTTAAAGATCCCTTTTTCTAGGGAATAGATGAAATACAATGGGGCTTGTGAAACTTTTAAGGAGTAATACCTATTCCTTATTTATTTTAAAGGAACCCTAGGGGTCTGTCCCTAATGGGGGGGTCAGGGCAACATTCCCTCTGTGAGGTTGTGCCTACACTTGATGAGGATGCACCGAGAAAGGCTTAACCAGGTAGGGATTCACCTAGAAAGGATCATCTGGTAAAGGGTCCATCAAGTGGACTTGATCAAGATCCTCTTAATTCATGGTGGAAGATTTCTTTTCTTTTATGGGCCTTCCCATGGGAGATGGAATAGATATTGGGTGTGACCATTATTTGGTCTGCTGCAATGATTCCTCCAGATACTAGTCATATTTAGTGAAATCCATAAATCCACCAGGATAGTTTAGGGAAATGAGGGAAGGTTCCAAATCATCTATGAAATTATCCATGCACATTGTAAGAAACTATTCATGGGATAGCATCATGTTGATCAAGTATGTGAGTTATCTCCACTGGACAATAAATTTAGCCACTCGCTCATTGGGCCTCTGTTTGCATTTGGAGAGGTTAGTGATACTAGTATTTCACTTTGTGGAGCTGAACTAGTAGAGGATTTTTCTATAGATATCCTCCCATCTAGAAATATATCTCAAATATAGTTAGTTGTAACATACAAACATGGTTCCTTCTAGGGTTTGGACAAAACATCAGATCTTAGTTTCTTCCTTCTGTTCCCGAGTCCCCAAAATGAAGTGTGACATTGAGGTGAAGTGGTATAGATTTTGCAGTGGATAACTCATACTAGTGAATTGGGTGAAACTCAGTTTATCGATATCTGGTGATGGGTACATATGGTTTACCCACCCTGGGTATGGATTTCCCTCAGGTGGAATTGACACCTGTCTCATTTCTAGGGCCTCAAGGTGAGTGGTAAGAGTAGATATCTGATTATCCTAGTAAGTATTTATGGTCACCAATTCTTTGACCAGCTCAACATCCTGAAATGTGATGTAACCCTGATCTCTAGGAATCTAGGCATACTTATTAGTCATATTGGGTGACTCGTATCTTTGTAATTTACCATAGCCCCAAGATTCTATCTTGAATGGATACGTAAGGCTGCCTAGTTCAAATATGGGTGCCTATCCAAGAAGGAATTAGAAACCAACTAGAAGATACACGAGGTCTATTTTGGCATTGTGATGGTCCGAGTTCTTCTCATACATGATCTCTATTGTATTCCTCTTGTAGTATTCGAACTCCTGGATCAAATCAGCTATTCGGGAGTTTGAATCAGATTTTAGTGAAATATTAGATGAACTGGTAAAATCAATATACCCCTTGAATTTTTTAAGATATCAATATGTTCGTGGAAGTGTCTCATTGGGGGGACTCCAAAGAGCCAGTTCTAGTCTCTTCTGATGAGTGTGGGCACCTGTCAGGGGATCTTCCTAGTATTATTCCACTTTTAGTGGTGATTTATCCCTATAATGCCCAGCATCAACAGTCTGATTTCTCTAATCCTTGGGAGGGTTGATGGTGAAAAAATTCATTATGTTAGTGGTTATATAGGAACCTTCACTGTTAGTTGGAATTCTAGATTTAGAGTCTCATTGTTGCTTTAGGATAGGATGAAATGGAGGGAAGTGAACTACCCCCACCTTTCACGACCCATCCTAGTGGGACCAACACTGTGACTCCCCAAGCCTGCCTCCAATAGGCCAGGGGCTGGTGACTAGCACCAAGTAGGCATATCGCTAAAATGGGAGGCATTTCCTAAGAACCTGTACACACACACAAATCTCCAAGCCCACAAAAGCTGAAATGTAAAAACCGCTAAGGAATAAAAATGCAAGCATACAACTAAACCCAACCAACATAGTAAGATGGGAAGTAAAGTACTGAAAGTAAACTAGGCCAGAATACAAGCCCACCAAAAACAAGAGTCTGAAAAACTGTGAAGTCCAACCAGAAAACATAAAGAGGTACTGGGACTGCTGCTCGTAGCTGAAGAAATGCCTTGACCTGTAAGGAAATCCAAAAGCTCGGTCATGTCCTGTTCTACCCTAGACTCTATAAAAAGTCTTCTCATATGAACAATACATGACACGTATGGGAAAATCCCATGTAAGGGTGATTATAACAATACTAAGTAGAGGACCCCGAAAAACACAAAGGAAAGGCACAATCAGCTCTACACGGTATATGTCTACTGAACATATAATAGGGGATAACAATCTAGATATAATCATAACCCAGACCCATATTCTAGAGATAAGTAACACAACCGCATACCCTCACTATGGATTCAGTTCAATGATTTCCAAGAAGTACTCATTCCGGGAGAACACACTCCACGAGTCTGGTAGCTCTGATAACGTCCATCCGAGAAGTATTTTTCGTCGGGAAATGTCAAGAGAGATAGTTACACTCATTATAGGAGACACACTTCTGAGTTAAAAGATCATGATAGATATACGCACTCATTATGGGAGACACACTTTTGAGTGGGAAGGATTACGATACACAGATGAGGATCACTTCCAGGGCCATGGCGGATACCGCGACTCATCAGGATTCACCAAATAGGTGATTCAACAGCTAGGTAGAGGATAAACGCCTGGTAGAGTTGGTCTCATTGATGCCTGACTCTACCTAAGGGTAAGAATGGATAGAGGATCTCACTTCGGGCCTCTCAGAGGGATGCCGACTATATCACAGAAAGTCCTGATGAAGGGATCATACTCTTGTAGAAGGAAACGATTCCTGACCTTCAGGGGAACGAGAAGAAGGTGCACTAACCCAAATAAAAGATGTCCAAGATACGGTGATCAAGAGGACCATTCCATTTTCCACAAAGTACATGGTGTGTAGAAAAGTTACACGCCATTTTGTCTGACCCCAGGTACTGCCCGTGTACAACAGCCCATGTCGTAAGGCTGGTCATGTAGAAAAGTGAGTACACTGCATGTAGTATGGTTTACACACCGTGTTTGAGTGACTAGGGTCAGCTCTGTGTATGCTGGTTGTGTGCCAGTACATGGTCCTCAACCCGTGTACTCCAACCTGTGTAATCGGTACACGGGCTGACCCGCGTTACTGGCCTTGCCTGGCCCTTTGATGGAGTTCACGTTGTGTACTTCATCCCGTGTCTGTGTATCCCCTGGATACATGCCGAGCTTCAGGGAAAGTCCAACATGCTATGTGACCAGGGTCACATGTTGTGTGATTCCTCTCTAACCCCCGAAACCCTAGCCGCCGCCGCCGGTACTACATGGCATGTTCTTCTAAAGTACACGTCATGTATCCCAGAATTTTCCAAAAACAATGCTCCTCACCGGCGCGCCTACCGTGCTGCCCCGATCATTGATCCGGCCATCCTATTTCCATGAAACTCTCAGGTTTTGGTCGCACCGACACCATGAAGCTTATTCTGTTGTTTTCAGTATTCTGATCAGCTCCAAAAACATGAAACAATCCACCTGTGCGAAGAACGCTCGAAGAACATCCCTTCCTGATCCGGTCTGATTCTTCATCTTCTATCATCGTCGCACCTCTGGAAGGTTGTTGTAGTGTCAAATCTTCAATTTTGGATTTTTGTGTTGAAAAATGGATGTGCAATGATCTGTTGTTCATCACCCCATAAAGAATGCGAAGAACGCGCAAAAGAAAAAGGGGGAGGAAAATCCAATATCCAAATCGAGGAATGAACACCTGTCGTCGTTCTCCAGGGCATTGATCTGCTCCCGTTAGTAGGATTAAATGGATTAGAATCAAACAAAAAAATTTAAACATGGATCAATTCCATGAATCATCCCAATAAAACCCTCCCGCAAGAACATACGAATCCGTGAATCAGCTTGTTCGTGGTTGATCTATGTTCATCGTTTAAATCAAAGCAGGGAAAGAATTTAAATAACAAAACCCTACCTAAAAAGGGATCGATCCCTGATGAAGAGGTCACTGCCATCTTCATCGAGATCCTTCAAATCATTGGTGCAGTGATTCTCAGCTTTGATTCGTCGTCGTTCATCGCCGAGATATTTCTCCAGGGCTCCATGAATTCTCTAGAGTTTTCTCTAAATTTCCTATCAACGAAAATTGTTCGATTAACCCATTAAAAAGGGAAGCGCAATTGGAATACCATCATGATGTGGCATTAATGATTCAGAATTTCTATTTTAGGGTCATTATAACGTGGCATTAAATAAGGAAATAGCTACTCTGTCGCCGCGCTGCAGCAGATGTTTCTATATATATAAAAAATAAAATAAAAAAAATAAACTTTGCCATTTATTTTATTTTATTTTACTAAAAATGTCTGAAAATTAACTTTTTCCCTCAACCCATACCAGTCGAGGTTAGACATGTTCTTAGGTAAATTCATCTTCTCAGACGCAATGGTTCCCTTAGATTTTTAATTCAGGCATCCATTTGGAAAATGCCATAATCGTACATAAGTACCGACTCACTTAACTTAAAAAAAGTTTGAATCACCATTCCAGGATTACCGGGCCTCAGAATGATGTGCCATCTCTGCACCTAGTCTTGTAATAATTGCATATAATATTTAAAAATAATACACGGAAACATCTGAGACACTACATTCTCCCCACCTTGGGGATTTGTGTCCCCGAAAAGCCAAAACAAGACTACTCAAAAGGATTTGGGTACTGGGAATATATTTGAGCCTCCCGCTCCCACGTTATCTCTTGAAGATTCCCGTGCTTCCAACGAACGCGCACCAAGGGAATCAATCACCCATGAAGGATCCTATCCTGGCAATCCTCAATCTCCACTGAGTACTCAGCAAAGGTCACTCCATCCTCAATGTCCAGCTCACCCCAGTTGATGACGTGCGATGGGTCATGCACGTACCTCCTCAACTACGACACGTGGAAGACATCATGTACCAGATGCAACTGTGGCGGTAGATCTAGGAGGTACACCACCTCGCCAACTCTTTACAGTATGTGGAAAGGTCTGATGAACCTCGGAGATAGCTTGTTGCCCTGGCCAAATATCTGTAACCCTCGACAAGGTGAGACCCGAAGAAAGACGTGGTCTCCCTCCTCAAACTCCAAGGGTCTCTGTCACCTGTTAGAATAAGACTTATTCCAGTTCTGTGCAGTTTTCATTCATTCCCAGATGATCTAAACCTTCTCATTGGTAGCTCGCACCAACTCTAGACCCATGAGTGCTGACTCTCCGGGGTCGGTCCAGCTAAGCAGTAACCGGAAGGGTCTTTTATACAAAGCCTCTAGCGGTGTCATACCAATGGTGGAGTGGTAGCTATTATTATACGCAAACTACACTAGTGGTAGGTGTTCCTCCCAACTGCGACCAAAGTCCAAGGTACAGGCCCACAACATATCCTCCAGAACCCGAATGGTCCTCTCTGTCTAACCATCGGTCTGGGGATGGAACACCGTGCTCAAGCATAGCTGATTCCCAAAGGCCTCATGCAATCCCTTCCACAACTGGGATGTAAAGAAGGCATCTCGGTCTGAGACTGTCGTCGAAGGGATGCCATGAAGCCGAAATATCTACTACACATAGAGGCGTCCCAAGCTCTCTATGGAACTCTACTCCCTGATGGATAGAACGTGGGATGACTTTGTGAGTTAGTCAACAATCACCTAGATGGAACCATGCCCCTTAGACGTCTGTGGTAAGCCTATCACAAATTCCATCGATATTCCATCCCACTTCCACTCTAGAACCTCCAGGGGTGAGCTAATCCCACTAGAACCTAGTGCTTAGCCTTCACCTCCTGGCATGTAAGGCATCGAGAAATAAACTATGATAATTCCTTCTTCATGCCTGACCACTAGAACTGCCATCAGAGATCCTCGTACATCTTTTCCACTCTAGTATGTACCGCCAGGGGGGATGTATGAAACTCCCTTAGGACCTCCTCCTACTACGATACTGGCACAATAGTGCATCCTCTGAAAAGAAGTATGTGCTCCCCACCTTGTGAATATCCATCAGAAGCATGTCCTATGGATAACTGAGCACGTAAAGCCACACAGTCGACATCTCCTAGCTTCGCCTCCCTAACCCACTGTTAGAGTAGAGGGGAAACAGCCATTAACTATAGGTAAGTTGTATCCTCTCTATCTATGAAGGATAACTGTAACGCAGCTAACTGATATGTCGCCTCACTCAACAGCTACGAGCTTGACCTTCTGCTAAGAGTATCTGCCACCTTGTTCCCCTTCCCACGAGAATCGATGATCTCGAAATCATAGTCCCATAGAAACTCTATCCAACTCCTCTACCTCATATTCAAATCCATCTGTGAGAATATGTACTTGAGGCTCTTGTGGTCAGAGTAGATGATGAACCGCTCGACCATAAGGTAGTATCGCCACATCTTCAATGCGAAGACTACTATAGCAAACTTGATAACATGGGTCGCATAGTTCTGCTCATGTGTCCTAAGCTTGAGTGAACCATAAGCAATCACTTCCCGCCTCTGCATTATGACACAGCCAAGCCCGGTCCCTGATGCGTCGTATAAAACTATGTACTTAACACCCTCCTCCAGCAATCTCAAGATTGGGGCGCTCATCAAACTCTATCTCAACTACTCTAAAGCATGCAGGCACTTCTTCATCCACATGAAGGGTTTCCCCTTCCTCGTGAAGTCTATCATCGGTGCTGATATTCAAAAGGAATCAGGAATGAACCTCTGGTAATATCCTACCAACCAAAGGAAGCTTCGCACCTCCATCACGCTCCGAGGTGGCTCCTATGCTAACATTGCCTCTACCTTGGTTGGGTCCACAGCTACTCCATCTACTGAGATAAGATGTCCCAGAAAGTGAAACTCTTGAATCTATAACTAGCACTTCGAGAGCTTCCCATAAAGTTGGTGCTCTCGGAATACATCTATAACTATCCACATGTGTCTCACGTGCTCCTCCTATGACTACGAGTACACAAGGATTTCATCAATGAAAACCACTAAAAACTGGTCTAGATACGACTGGAAGATCCGGTTCATCAGTTACATGAACATTACGGGGGAGTTTTTCATTCCAAAAGGCATCAACTAGTACTCATAGTGACCATGGCGGCATCTGAAAGCCGTATTCAATATATCCTCATCCCATACTCGTAACTGGTGATAACCTGATCGAAGTTCAATCTTCGAGAACCATAGTGCCCCTCTCAGCTGATCTAAGAGTTCATCGATTCTTGGAAGCGGATACTTATTCTTCACCATCACCTGGTTCAGGCATCGGTAGTACCCACACAACCTCAAACTCCCATCTGCCTTCTTGGAAAATAAGTCTAGGGCCACCCAGGGTGAAACGATGGGTCTTACAAAACCCTTGCTCTGCAAATCCTCCAACTGCACCCTCAGCTCTCAAAGCTATGTGGGGGCCATCTGATATGTTGGTGAGGAAATAGTTTTCCTCTTAGGGTGTATGTCGATGCAGAATTCCATTTCCCAGTGGGGAGGTAATACTGGAATATCTTCGGGAAAGACGTCCTCATACTCCGCCACTACTGCTGGGAAGTGAGAGCTCATAGCATCTACTTCTCTGAGGGTAATTCTAGCCATCTCATGAGTGATCGGCTGCACCCTCTTATGAATGAGCCGATTCTCTACTGCCAGGGTCTCCTTTTCTCCAAAAAAGGAAAACCTGATCCCATCATGGCAGACACACTACACTCTTCGCCTAAAACAATCAATCTATGCATGGACCGAAGATAACCAATCCATACTGAGAATGAAGTCATAAGGCCTCGATGCTACCACCAAGAGGTTCCAACTAAAACTCTTGCCTCCAAGGGTAAGATCACACTGTCTACAAAGGTGTGTGATCATTGAGTCTCCTCTCGCAGGTGTCTCCAAGCATAAGGATCGAGTCAACGGTTCTACTGGAATCTCAAGGTTTCGCACAAGACATATGGCAATGAAGGAATGACTCGAACTTGTGTCTATAAGTATGGCAGCTAAGGTAGATAAGACACAGATTGTACCTCGTATCATCCCTGGATCCCCTGGGTCATACGCCTCGACCGCATGCAGTTGTCCCCACCCCTGTCCCCCAGCTCCCTAAGCCTGGTGCGGACCTCCTGGGGGTGGTGGTGGAAGTAAGTCAAAGAATCTGCCACCACCTGTAGCTCTCCATGCTCCTCTGCCACGTCTGCCACCTGGCGGATCTGTCTACTCCACTCTCTGCCTCGGTGGTCCATCCACCGGTTCCCTATCAGCAGCTCGACGGGCTGGAAAATATCTAGCAAGATGTCCCCTACAATCACATGTGGAGCATCGCTTCTCCCTTGGATGACTGGATCCATCCTGAGAGCCCTAGACCATCGATCCCTTATCCTGGGTCCTCCTCTGACGTATCTCACATCCTGATCCTTGTGTCTAAGGTCGGCTCCCTACTGCCGAGGTCTCTGCACCTGTCTACCTACTGCTGACTGTCGCCGGCTATCTCTACTCCGCCAAGAATCTCTCGATCACCTAATCCTACTCGATCACTCTAGAATATGTCAGAATTCCTAGAGGCACGAAACTAGATCAGATGTCTCATCGTAGACCTCACTCAAAGGTCTGATCCTTGAAGTACTGATCCCTGGACATACCCATTGAGTACCGGGTGAGGTTGGTGAATCTTGATGAATATTCCACTACTATCAAACTGCCCTACTGGAACTAAAGAAGCTCCTAGATGCGTACGACTCTCAGCTTAACCAGAGAGAACTCCTCCATGAAGATTCGCTCAAACTCTATCCACGAAAGAGTCTCCTAATTGTGAGTATGTGTGGTCAGACTCCACCATCGTCTCGTCGAACCCTGAAGAAGGCTTGCCCCTAGGATCACCATTTGGTCTGCTGGTGTCCGCACTGGATGGAAAACTCTGGTCACTGCCTTGATCCAGTCCTCATCCGCCTGAGGTTCGGTCTTGCGTAGGAACCTGAGCGGTCTCTGCCTCTGGAACTCATAGAGCACGCTCAGCCTACGCTCCTCGTCGGTCAGTACTGCAGGTACCATGGGCTGATCCACTGGTGGTGGTATAGCAGGTGCACCACCTGGTGGAAATGCCTGGGGAACTGGTCTCTGTATCGAAACCTCGTCACTGAGGGGGTCATCCTCGTGATCGTGCTTCTGCATCCTAGTGGGTATGCATCACGGAGGCATCCTGTAAGGAAACAATATATGCCATGGTCAATGAGTATATCTGGATAGTTGAAACAAAGGATATGGAAAACCCAACCCATTCCTATATGATTCATGTACCATTCTATTATTTCCCCGCAACTAGTGTTTTCATGTACCGAGTTAAAAATTAGGTTATCAGAGTCCTGTTGTATGGATACGTCGGCCGCCACACCATCACTGGAGCCCCTGGCCTGAAAGCCGAGCTCGAAACACTAAACACTGTTGCCCCAAACCAATCTCACAGACTCTTGGTCCTAAGGTAGAACTGACCACCTATGATACCACTCTGTCATGACCCGTACCAGTGGGTCCCATGTCGTGACTCCCCAAGTCCACCTCCAATAGGCCAGGGGAAGGTGACTAGCACCGAGTAGGCATATCGCTAAAATGGGAGGCATTTCCTAAGAACCTATACACATGCACACATCTCCAAGCCCACAAAAGCTGAAAATGTAAAAACCACAAAGGAAAGAAATGCATGAATAAAACTAAATCCAACTAATTGAGTAAGATAGAAAGTAAAGTACTAAAAGTAAACTGGGCCAGAATACAAGCCTGCCAAAAACAAGAGTCTGAAAAACTGCAAATTCCAACCTGAAAACACAAAGAGGTACTGGGACTGCTTCTTGTAGATGAAGGAATGCCTCGGCCTATAGGGAACTCAGAAATCTTGGTCCTATCCTGGTCCACCCTAGAATCTGTCAAAAGTGTGCTCGTTTTCAAAAGACATGACACGTGCGGGCAAAGCCCGTGCAGGGGTGAGTATAACAATACTCAGTAGAGGACCACGAAAAACACAAAGCAGGTACACAAAGTAAAGGCATAGTCATCTATACACATTCAATGTCTATTGAACATATATTAGGAGATAAAAATCTAGATATACTCATAAACTAGACCCGTAGTCTAGAGACAAGTCACACAACTGTATACCCCCGCTAGGGATTCAGTTCAAAGATTTCCATGAAGTACTCATTCCAGGAGAACACACTCCATGAGTCTGGTAGCTCTGATGACGTCTTTATGAGAAGTATTGTTCTTCAGGAAACATCACTAGATGTAGTTACACTCATTACGGGAGACACACTCCTAAGTGGGAAGATCATGCTAGATAGAAGCACTCATTACAGGAGACACACTCTTGAGTGGGAAAGATTACGATACATAGATGAGGATCACTGCCAGGACCATGGTGGATACCGTGACTCATCCAGATTCACCAACTAGGTGATTCACCAGCTAGGTATAGGATCAATTCCTGGTAGAATTGGTCATGTTGATTCCTGACTCTACCCAGGGTTGGGAATAGATAGGGGATCTTGCTTCAGGCCTCTCAGAGGGATGCAAACTCTATCATAGAGAGTCCTGCTGAAGGGATCATACTTTTGTAGAATGAAATGATGCCTGACCTTCAGGGGAATGTGAAAAAGGGGCACTAACCCAAACAAAATATTTCCAAGATATGGTGAACAAGAGGACCATGCCATTTTCCACGAAGTGCATAGCGAGTATAAAAGTTACATGTCGTGTTGTCTGACCCCAGGTACTGTCCGTGTACAATGGCTTGTGTCGTAAGGATGGTCGTGTAGAAAAGTGAGTACATGGAATGTAGTATGGTGTACAGACCATGTCTGAGTGACTTGGTTCAGCCCTATATACGCTGGTTGTGTGCCCATACATGGTCCTCAACCCGTTTACTCCAACCCGTGTAATCGGTACACGGGGTGACCTACATTACTGGCCTCGCCTAGCCGTGTGATGGAGTACACGTCGTGTACTTCATCCTGTGTCCGTGTATCCTCTGGATACATGTCAAGCTTCGAGGAAAGTCCAATACACTGTGTGAATTGGGTCATACACCATGTGATTCCTCTCTGACCCCCAAAACCGTTGCCACCACCGCCGGTACAACATGGCGTGTTCTTCGGAAGTACACGTCTTGTATCCCAGAATTTTCCAGAAACGATGCTCCTTGATGGAGCGCCACCCATACTGCCCCGATCATTGATCCGGTCATCTGATTTCCATGAAACTCTCAGGTTTTGGTCTCCCCGACACCATGAAGTCTATTTCATTGTTTTCGAACCTCTGATTGGATCCGAAAACGTGCAACGATCCACCCGCGTGAAAAACGCTCGAAGAACGGCCCTTCCCGATCTCATCTGATTCGTCATCTCCTATCATCGTCGCACCTCCGCAAGGTTGTTGTGGTGTAAAATATTCAATTTGAGATCGTTGCATCACAAAATGGATGTGCAACGATCCTTTGTTCATCTCCCCACGAAGAACGTGAAGAACGCGTGAAAGAAAAAGGGGGAGGAAAATTCAATAAGCAAATCGAGGAATGAACCCCCACCATCGTTCGCCATGGCGTTGATCTGCTTTCATTAGTAGGATTAAACGGATTATAATCAATCAAAAACAATTCAACATGGATCAATTCCCCGAATTATCCCAATAAAACCCTCCCTCAAGAACGTATGAATTCTCGGATCAACTTGTTCGTGGTTGATCTGTGTTCATCATTTAAATCAAAGCGGGGAAAGAATTTAAATAAAAAACCCCTACCTAAAAAGGGATAGATCCATGATGAATAAGTCTCTACTATTGTCTTCTAGATCCTTCAACTCGTTGGCACAGCGATTCTCAACTTTGATTCATCGGCATTCATCACCGAGAGTTTTCTCCAGGGCTCCACGGATTCTCCAGAGTTTTCTCTCAATTTTCCATCAAATACAATCATTTGATTAACCCATTAAAAGTGGAAGCACTCTTGGAATCTCATCACATTGTGGCATTAATGAGTCAGTGTTTCTATTTTAGGGTCATTAAGACATGGCATTAAATAAGGAAACAACTGCCCTGTCACCTCGCTGCAGTGGATGTTTCCATATATATAAAAAAATAAATAAAATAAAATAAACTTGGCCATTTATTTTATTTTATTTTACTGAAAATGTCTAAAAATTAACTTTTTCCCTCAACCCGCGCTGGTCGAATTTAGACCCATTATTTGGTAAAGTCTTCATCCCAAACGCAACGGTGCCCTCAAATTTTTAACCTGGGCATCCGTTTGGAAACTGCCTCAATTGTGCACAAGTGCCGACTCGATTAACTTTAAAAAAAAATTAAACCGCCATTATGAGATCACCGGGCCATGGAATGATGTGTCGTCTTTCTGCCCTGTCTCGTAATAATACCATATAATATTTAAAAATAATACACAAAAAAATCCAAGACACTACACATTGATCTACGTGTGTTCATATAACTCTATCATGACTCACTAAAGAATAGTGAGGATCTTAACATAGGTCCACTAGAGAGTATGATGGCAGATATATGATTCAGGATGCTGATCTACTAGGAGAATTGTGGTATCAACACTCTATAACTATTTTTGAATGTAATTGAGGTGCTCATGGATTTCTAGGTAGGTCAGCTGATGGTCCTAAAGGTGGTTGAACATCACCCAAATATTCTGGTGGAAACAAGATTTCTAATCCTTAGTGAGGGACTTTGGGATGAAAAAGTTCAAGGATTTCTGTGTAAAAAATGGATCCTTTAGTTGTTCAGTGGTTTAGAGTCCCCATAAGTCCTCTTGTGCATTACCAAGGGGTGGCCCTGCTCCTAGTTGGTCAAACTCCCAATTGGAGTGGGTCAAGAAACTAGAGATGGCACTGATGTAGATATTATTTTCTGTTGATTTGTTGGTAGAGGGGGTTTTGTGCTATTCAGACATCCACTGAAAATTATAATGTCTCTAAAAGGCTTATCCAAATTAAAAATCATATCAATATAGTATGGGGTGTCTACTACCTCCTCATTCACAAGAGTGGAATAAAATCTTTGGGGATCATTGGAGTTCCCACAATCATCAAGGGAATCAACCTAGACCCTATTGTATCTCCATCTTCCAGTGGGTTGGTAGAAAGGAGGGAAAGTTATGGAGATAGTTTCACTACAAGTATTTGGAAATAAAATAGCATGTCTCCCACCTATAGGTGCCTGTAGAGGGGTTAAGAAATCTTGTAGACCTCAGCTTATGGGGTCATAATCCTCAGTCAATGGGATTTCCTTCGAATCTGGAATTAGATATAAAGGTTCCATCATCAAGTTAACAGTAATCTCAGAGTCCAAGAAGTCGATTAAGGCATGATTCCTCCTAGGGTCCCACCTATGATGGTACAAGACTTCCCCTAATGTGAGTTTTTTAGATTAATTTATGTTCCTTCTATACGCTTCATTATTACTGTCACAAGCATGGTCCCCACAACAATTGTTTTCCATCCGACTCCTGGATGATTCTTTAAGACAGGGCATATCTTCAACATGGTTAGGATCCCCATTCTAGTTGGTGGTAGTGTTTGTAGGAACTTTACTCTGGTATTCTTAATCAAAGAGAATCTCGTAACAATTTTTAGTTGCACAGAAAACTGAGAGAGACAACCCGACCTTCGTGAGAGGTGTCTATGGTCTTGATCCCAATCGGGCGAAGATAGATCCATGATCAATATTTGCGGAAATATAATGAGATACGCTAATAATGTAAGGGTACATTGAATCTATATAAGATTACTCTTATCATGGCACTCTTAGGAGAGGATCCCAAAGCGGTTTTCTAATGGGGGTGGTTTCATCATGTGCAACCCTCAGGGGCGGTGGTGTGGGTGAGGCATCGATTCTTAGAGATCCTGAAGGGCCATATACCTAGTTGGGATGGCCCCTTATTTATAGTATTGACAAAAAAGGGTGTTGATCACCCTTCTCTAGATGATCTCGGAGGCTGAGATGGGGTGGGTTCACCAAGTAGCTGAAGAAGCAGTGGTTACCATGGTAGGAACATAGTCATGCAAGATTACCTGACCAACATTCCCCCTACCCTTATGCATGTTGGTGTTAAATTGTTTATTTCCTATAGATTGAGTCCCATAAATTATATCTAATCAACCATCAGTACAAATCCAATGAAGGTGATTTACAATGACCTAAGGTCATCCATTCTTTTTAAAGTGGAGAAGGGATCCATGTTGATTATGTCACAAATTTAGGATACCCAATTTTATCTTCCCAAAGCCTTAATAGAGTTTCATGTTTGTCCCATCACTTTTCTGGTGGGACCTCGCACTGAATATCTAGACCCGGTGACATGAAAATTTAATGGTGCACTAACTTTACTAGTCTCTATGGTTGAAGGAGAAGAGATTCATGTTGGGTTCCCCATTTTTTGTTTCTAACTCTTTCAAGCCAGGGTTTCACATCATCTTTATATCTAGAATGATGAAATACTTTGTTACACTACATTCATGCTTTCCAAGGGTTGGTAGATTCCATCACTTTAATTGAAAATTACATATCCTTGATTGAAATAGGATGATGGGGTATCAGTTCCTCATTCTATGGATTCCTCCTTGGAGCTTGTCACCTATTCCATGTCTCCCTCATAGATTTCAGTCATGTTTATGAAACTCATTATCATTTACATCTTGAGGTGGGATCTAGACAATTAAATTACTTTTATCTCAATAGGGAAGAAACCTTGGGTAAGAGTAGATAGTAATGTTGGGTATGTTTGGCCATTTCTAGACATTGGTCAGGTTGGGAATCTAAAAATTATTCCTCTATTAGAGGGAATCTCATGTGATCCATCTTAGACATGGAACCTAAGGCATCTTGTGTTGGTCATGGGGTAGTTGATGTCATGGGTGTAAAGCATTTGATGCTTTTTTTACCACAAGAATCCCATATTTATTGTATGGTGTAGAAAATTCAAATATTTTCAATGGTTTAATATCTTGTGGGGATAGGTAGGTGGTTGAGTGTGTCCCCAAGGGGGGAGGTGATCACAATTAGGTATTTGATGGTGATGTTTAGGTGTTGAGATAGAACCTTATAAAGGCATCATAGATGTATTTTATGTTAGTATTAAACCTTAGGGAGGTTTCCTACATACCCTATTAAGAAACAAGGATCAAAAACCAACTATTTTGATCTTTTATTTTAATTTCATATGGTAGGATTGGTCCATGTAGTTTAGCATCATTCATTAAGGATGATCATGTTGTTAAAGGAGAATCAATGATGGATTATGTGGAGATTATGCATGGAATATGTCAAAAAGAGAAGGATAATATCAAAGTGATAGAGGATGGTTTCATACCATCGTTGTCATACATGGGGAATATTGTGTTCATCACTTGGGTAAAGCCTATAGTTTTACTCCTTGTGTTGAGGACATTATCTTGAAGTTTAATATCATATTACTAGGATGTTAGGCTATGTAGTTTTATATCATTAATATCAGACATCATAGGGGCTTTCACCCAGGTAAACCATTTCAAAGTGGAGAGGAAGATTCAAAAAAAGGCCTCCCTACTAGGAAAGGTTGGAAATTTCCCTTGGTGATATCACCTTTATGGATTACGTGTATACTACTCATGCATCTCTCGGTGGGGAATGGTGTAAACATTATTGTGGAGGAGTTTAAATCAAGGGTCCCTAAGTTAGGGTGCTTATTCATAGAATTAAAAGGAATTAGATTACGTATTATTAGGATAAAAAGGTAAGATAATGGTACTAGTCATTATTAAAATAAAGGGGGAAGACACAAGGGTTAGTGAAATTGACAACATGAGAATATTAGGTGTGGGTGAACCGATTTTGGATGGGTACTGGTACCCTAGGAACTCAAATTTTGTGAAAGTGTGTTGGCTGAAAGTAGGCACCGTAGAGAGGCCTAGTGGATGGGTTTCATGAATGTTGGGATTTCTCAAAAGTTAACAGCTTCACAAATTCCAATAGTATCATTAAAGATCATTCTTTGTGAAATAGGGTGACCCATACATAGAGGTAAAGTCTTCATTCCCTTGGGGTTGGTTTTTTGAAAGATGATTATATCATGAAATCCTAAGAGCTACAAAGGGATTTATTCCTAAAAAAAGGCCATAGACCATTGAAAAAGGAATCTCCACTATGGGTTGAAGTTATGAAGAACCCATGAGAGGTGGTTTCATAAATGATGGATAACTTTGGAAACCCATGTGAACCTATATAGTGAGTTCTCCAGAACCAAATGACGTGTGATCAAGATTTCTAATTGGGAAACCCCTGTGAACCTACCAAAACCCCCATTTTTTCTTGATTTTGTATATATTTACCCCTATGGGGTCCTTAGTAGTCATAATAGGGATTTAAAACACACACAAAAACTAATATATGGTGTTTTTAGAATAAAAATAAAAAATCATCCTACCTCATGGAGAAACGCCAATGCTTTGGGTCCAAATCTGCTCTCAGAAGCTACTGCAACTTGATATAGTCTTTATCTCCTCCATAGAAAAAGTCTAGAAGAAACTATTTCCCCTTACCTATCAGTCTATACATCACACTCAAGGAGAATCCCACTACCCCTATTTTATTTTGTAGATATAAAAATTGGGTGGAGTCTTTTTAATTAATTAATTAATTAAATACACTTTTAATACTCATCCCATGTCCCATAACCTAAAGTGGGTTTATTCATCACCTAAGAAAAACCCCTCATTTTGGATTCAACCGTAGCGTCAGAATCCCAATATGATTCTTCATTCAAAATATATCACCACCCAAACCTACAAAAATAATTAAATAATTAAATAATTAAATATTAAATATTCAACCAAACTCAAATGGCTTGGAATTACAACAAACTCCTTACCTAGGGTAAATTCCCTATTCTAGGACCATCAAAGTGGTCATAAAAATTATCTAAGATCATAAAATAGGGGTTAAATAACCATTTTACCCTTTTTGAGAAACCAAAAACAAAAATTCAAATTTCTAATCAAATTCAAAATCATGAAAAATATGGGACATTATAACCTCCCTACCATAAAACTTATCATCCTCTAGAAGACACAATAACTTCCATCCACACATCATGACCCACCTTGGTCATCAATTCATTCTCAAATTATTTTATCTATGATGAAAAATGAGTCCCTCTACAAGACTCCCAAGATAAGGCACACAACCCATCAAAAGTTAAGGAACTTCTTCCCATCATCAAAAACTATCATGATGGTGCCTGACTACACTCTCCTATTTTAAGATGTCAGGATGTCATCTAAAACTCATCATCAAGATCATGGTGTTCCCCACTATATAAATCAACCCAAAATGGCCAATTACAATAAATTAAACTTCTCATTATTAATGTTTTCTATCAAAACACATCCCAAGTGGTCAACTGACCAACTCAATGTGGTTCCCACTGTATCTTCAACCCAACGGAAACAAGGATCACATCACTATGACCGATCAGATACTCCCCACAATAGAAGTATCCTTACTATCCCCTCAAAACTAAGCACAAACCCCAAAACCTATGTTATAAACACTATCGAATAATAGGCCAGGGTGTGTCCATCTCTCTCTCTCTCTCACCTGAGTGATAAAATGAAACGTCAATTATCTTATATTCTCAATATTCGAGAATGGAACCCATATCTTTCTTCAACATCCTATCCATCTAGAGGTCCTCACCAATATATGGTTGATGGTTCACTCCCACCATACAGCTTCACATACACTTCTCTACAAGCACAACCTTTTAGGGGGACTTTATCGAACCAAAGTGGCATCTATAATGCTCAGTGTATAGTCGATGCTCTCTCAACATACTCAGCATGATGTCAAGATATTATACATAATCATCTCTAAACTGGGAGTACACTAAAATTTCATTGATGAATACTACCACAAACTCATCCATTCCTATAATATCAAAATTCTATCCCAAGGGCCTCGGGTCACAATTCCCACAAGCCTCTCTTCACACCCACAATGATTCTCAGCCTACTCACAGCTTCTTGCTCAATTCAAGTACCTCAGGTGTATGATCTCATAAATTTTTATCTGCAAGAAAAATGATACATCATGTCACCAACGCTCGTATATCCATGATTCCATTAACTCTTAACTATTACACACTCTTGTGTAACCCAACCACAGAACCTTATCCCACTCTAGTGAATCACACCCCATACAAACTCGACTCACAATCCCTAACCATATAACCTTGAGCATCTCCAATTCTCCTGATCCAGATTATAACCACCATGAAAAAATTCATTCCCATCCATTTCCTAGACTATGTACCCAAATGTAACCCCCCTAAAACCAACCACATGGATGAAGCACTAGCATACAAGTACTTCTTCCCAAAAACCAAATGTAGATTTTGTGCCTAAACATTGCACTGGGTTTCACCCTTTGTGATTTTTTTTCAAAATTCCAAAGAATTTATATGTTCCTCATACACCCAAAGGTGAACATAACTTAGTTAAACGCTCTCACGGATCACCCTCAAAGGGTAAATGGACCCAACTCTCTAAACTAGAGTCATGTTAAGAAGGTCACTAGGCTCCCCCACATAGCCTCACCAGTCAAGTTTTACAACGAGTCACTAGGTCAAACCACCTAGGTCTACAACCACTCAAAGAATGACACAAATCACAGGGCATCAAACATGATCTTGTCTCATCATCAAATAACATCAACATACCCAAACACCCATCTCTAGGGTCTCACGTCTAAAAGATATCACACATCAAACCAACCACCCATAACTAGGTCACATATCCACTCAGATCATATGTACATCGGAATACTCCCTGGAGGGCCAAGCCACATATATCTTCCCATACATAAGTACCTGAATCCAAATAGTAACCATGTGTAAGGGTTCCAATAATTAGGCAGATATGCCAAGATAACCCACCAGGGTCACTACACCTACTATGCACATGGACCATACCAGAGTCCTCATTGTCAAGTGTTTCATTGTAGATCTATAAAAACTTCTATCAGAAGGTCACCCATATAAAAGTCATACCAAATAAGTATAATTACACAAATTAAATACACAATAAAACATCATATGATCAATTTTTGATACTTTAAAAAATTGGCCTCTATCGTCAGTAAAATCACACGCTATCAAGCCTATAACATGTGGATCCTGTGAGTCTACCATATGCATGAGACACTTCTTGCCTCTACATGACAAGAGTCAAAATCAAATAACTAGCTACTTACTAATGGGCCAAGATCTATAAATACATCATAAATCATTAAATCCAAACCAAATGTTTGTTTCCCAAGGTGAAAACTATATACAACCATAACATAAAATACCATGAACATCAATCCCATAACATAGTAACCTAGAATTACTACCAAAATATGTTTTCATGGTGCACTAGCCGATATCCACCATAGGCTCCAACACATTACTATATATCAAGTATTCCAAATCTCAAATAGTATAGTAACAAAAGAGTAACAACTCTAATACAACCTTGTAACATCTTGGCTCGAATGACACTAAATTGGTGCCCTGATCTAGTTCAAAACAAGACCTCAAGCGTGCATCCTCACATGCCAAAGAATACTAACTAAAAGTATGGGTATAATGTGGAACCATGAGAATACTATACCCCCATATCATATTTTACAACTAGAAGTAAATAACCAAACATAATACACATAAGAGTATATGGAAATAATAAATAAACTCAAGAATAATCATTCTAAAATAAAATAAGATGTTATAAAGACCCAAATATCCATTCCATACATACAACATTTATTTCCTACTGGGATGATCATATATACAGAATAAAAAATGAAAAATAAATACATTGGGCTCTACTTACAACTCTAATCCACATCACATACCTTTTCTCTAGAACCCTATCAATATTCTCCAGCCTGATCAATATACCCCACAAAAGAAACCCAATTAATCAAAAAATCTTGCGACTAATACCTATCCATTGTGAATTCATGCTCAACATAAATAAAATTATAATATTTATACACACATTAATGTACATGTATAGGTATGAGAAATAAATATTAGTAGGCCATACCCAATATTGAACCTATAACCTACTGTCATAATCACATTCTCATGAAATATATTCAATATAGCCAAATCATAACTAAAATAATAAACAAATAAAACCATTTTTTATCCTTGGTTATATGACTTCGATCAACCATACTTGTTTTGACCAATTTCGGGGTGTCTCTGATCATGTCCTGATGATCGTTCATCCCAAATAATATGTGGGCACCACAACCATGGTTTCCCTAACCAAACCTCATAACTTTAATTATTATCTCTTACTTGATACCTAGATGCATCAGCCTTAGGTACTCATTCCACACTACCAAAACATAAAGCATTAGTCTAACCTCTATCCATGTATCATAAAAGATAGTTCTTGGAGCATCGTTCTAGAACCTAACTATGTATCAATATCGGTAGTTCCCAAATCATCAATCTAGTGCTAGGAGCATCATTCGAAAATCATATTCTATACGACATGTCATCACTGCCTAGATCATTGATCTGGGAATTTAATCATAGAGTATACTATCAATATCTAGATCCTCTCTCTAAAAACTAATCCATATAGTACACTACTCATGCCTAGATCCTCAGTCCAGTATCTCAGCCAGATATGTGGAACGTCCCACCCACTATATTGTATAATGTCAATCAACATGCCTTGAACCTCAATCCATCACTCAAACCATAACAAACTATCAGTATTGATATGGATCATATTGTATAAACTCATATCATATGGGTGTGGAGAGTAATTTCTAACCTAAACAGCCTCAGATGTGAATCGCCATGTCAGATATCTAAAACCTTGCATGAAGAACATCATGTCCAACTCTATCAACCTCGGATGTGGAGTTCCATGTTAGAAATATGGAACTATATATATGGATCATCATTTTCATTTCTCTAATCCTCGTATGCAAATAATCATTTCAAACATCTAAAACCATATCTATAGATCATCAGGTCCAACTCTCTCAACAATGTCAGACCATATAATTAAATTAGGATCCAAAACATGGTATCCCAACCATATCATGACAACCATTTAGCATAAAACAATCCTCAAGATAACCAACCAGTGAAATCATATCAAGGGATGGTTAATCACCCATGCCTATCATCACATATTAGCCAAATTGACTCACTCATTGATTTAGGTCCCAAGGGAAAACCCACATACATTACTACTCAAACACACACACCCACTAAGGGTAATTCCATTAATTGGGCACCCACTTGGATCTCTAATTCAATATGAAAGAAACAACATCCCTCTTGTAATACTCTAGGTAAAAACAAAGGGAAGACATCCTTATCCCAATACTTGGTACCAAAAAATATTTCAGGTCAACCCCCATCCTTCAATATTTTCATATACCAAAACCTAGTCTCTAGCATCACAAGGCCTCACATACCAAAAAGGTAGTAGACCACGTAAGAGAGATAGCCTCAATTCAAACCCATTTTCAAAACACCTTAGGTTAGTCTGTACACCAAACTTATCCATCACCTAGATTTGCAACCCAATATCTCTAACCAAGGATAATATAACCCCGACACTAATCTAGGTCTCCAAAAAAAATATTTTGAATGCTCTATTCATTATCATGACCCTCGCTCGGGTCTCATCCCATGTATCTCTCTCAGGAGATAACTAAACTCCCTTTATAGAGGAAAACATTCATGCCATAACTTACTCTCCCAAAACCTTTTCTTATAAGTCCTGAAAATTCCCTAGGGATCCACCATCATGCTTGCATGTAAAAATACTCAAAATGGACTCCTCTTGTGTCCAATTCCAACTTTAGGGTGAAATTTACCAAAAAACCTAAAAAGGGTAATTAGGGAGAATTACACAATGTGTAACCTGAGTACACAGTATGTACTTGAAAACATTTCACGTGACCTTGTACATCCACATGGAATGGGTACACTCAGGGTTTTGACATGTACTACTACATGGTCAGGGAATACATGGGGTTCAGTCATGTACTACTACAGGACAATTCCATACCTAGGTTCTGGTTGTATATTTCAACATGACCATGCCCCCCTTACATGGGGTGTCTACCCAAGTACTCAGCCACATGCCCATGTCTTACTACATGACATGTAAATAGAGTACATGGGGTGTACCTATACATGCTCTATCTAACCAAGTACCTGGACACATGTCCATGTTCCACTACATGTCGTGTACCAAGACCACATGGTATGTAGTCCCAAAATTCCAGCTGCCCAAGCACTCAAACACATGACCATTCACCAATACATGGTTCTTACTCATGGTAAAAAGAGTGTAGTTAAAAAATTATATCTTCAACGAGTAATAATAACACATGGCATGTGTTCCAAAACCACATGCCATGTGATTAGGAATTTTGACCAAGAAACCCATGTGAACCTATCGAAACCCCCATTTTTACTTGATTAGGTATAGAGCCACCCCCATGGGGTCCATAGCTATCATTATAAGGCTATAAAATACAAAAAAAACTAATATGTGTGTTTTGGGGTATAATACTCAACAATTTTCCTGCCACAAAGATAAATGTTGAAGCTTCGGGTCCCAATCCACTCCCGAAAGTTGTTGCACCTTGATCCGGTCTTGATCTCTACCATGGATGAAGTCGGGTGACACTTATTTCTCCTTCCCTTATGGTCCGACCACTGCATGTAGGTAGAATCCATCTCCCACTTTATTTTCATGTGTGGGAAGCCAAAATGGGGAGGAGTCTTTTTAATTAATTAATTAAAAACCCTTAATACTTGTCTCGATTCCAAAAAACCAAAAGTAGGTTTATACCTCGCCAAAGAAAACCCCCCGTTTCAGACTCAAATATAGAGTTGAAATCTCAATTTGATGCTCCGTTAAAAATATATCACCACTTTAACCAACATTAATAATTTAATATTTAACTAATTAAATATTAAATATTATGTCAAACTCAAAGGGATTTGAATTCCACCGAACTCCTATCCTAGGGTTAAAATCCTATTTCGAGATCAATAAACTGGTCGAAAATTATATAATATCATATACTAGAGTAAAATAACTATTTTACCCCTATCGATCCCCCAAAAGTAAAAATAAATAAATTTTTTGATCAAATTCAATATCCTGAAAAACATGGGTCTTTACATCAGGTGTCACATTAGAACCTGAGGGTCAAAAATGGTTATTTATTTATATTGATATAGTTAATTATTTATCCTAATAATATCACATATATATACACTGAATTTACTTGTTGTGTATAGAACTGCATTGCTGGTTCCCTATTGAGTTTTACTCACACCCTTCTTGATCATCCATATCAATTCAGTGCTAGAGAAGACCTCGTTGTTATAGGACTAGGTTAGGCAGTGGATTGGGGTTTCATAATTGAGCAGGATAGATTATAGGGAGTTGGAGACTAAGATTGAGGTACGTATCAAGTATGTTTTTGGAGCCCTTCATGCATTCACTTTATTTATTTTATTAAGTGTATTGTGAAAGGCCCAATGAGAGATCAGTCTTGTATATTGGAATGAACATAATTATATATAACTATTTTCTTATGAACTCTTTATTATTATTTATTCTGGTTTATTGATTTTCTATAATGTGTTACTTGATTTATATTAAATGTAAGGTATTTAGTTTCTTTTTCACTATTATTGCTACTTTTATGTGGGCATACAGTCTCCCCATGGTACAACCCAAAACACTCACTACTAGTTAGTAGCCTTTATCATATGGGGAAGTGCGCCTATGGTCACATGGTTAACCAGTCCAGTTACTATAAAGTAAATTGGGTCTATCATGACCTCCTCCCCACCCAATGAGTACACCTATGGTCTAGCAATGATAGAAGGGGGATGGTGAATGCTTGAGTCCCACCTCCTAGGCTTTGGGTTAGAGACTAGCATCGAGGGTATAATAAACATACATATGGGATGCATTACCCTCAAATAGAACATATGAAAGAGAGAGAGATATGATAGATACATCAATAAACACCTACTAAAACATATATATAACGAAATAAAAAGTGCTAACATGAAATATGATATAGTTCCAAAACAACTAAAAAAGAAACTAAATTACCAAAACATAAATGCAGTAGCAACCAAAAAGTATAAATTTCTCCTAAAAATACCACAAGTTAGTAATATACATATTTATCTACAACCTAATCATGTTGAACTTAGATTAGTTTATATATATATATATAGGGTTATCATAACAATATACTCAGTAGGATCCCCCTTATATCCTCTCGTGAAAATGATAAAGAAAGTACTATAAAGCATAGTGAACAATTGTAAAACTAACTCGTCACCTAAATAGGTATACTATGTTCCTAGGCACACCATGAAAAACTCTCAAAAAGTATTTCTTACAAGATAGAATATAATATAATAATGAAACATAAAGGGTGCCCCACTACTGCTTCCCCAATGGTTTGTCACTCTTCTCTAACATCACATGTCCTTAGTCATCTCTCTCCAAAATAATCTAGCCTGAATACACCTAGGCAAGAAATCACAACATATACCTCATGCATCACATCACACCATATCACATCTCCAGATAGTAACCAACTAGTTTTTTGGATCCACCACAGCATGTATGATGTGTATCATGCATTTGGTATTATACCTCAATCCATCAAAGACCATACACCGAGTAAGGAACCTCAATCCATCACAACCTATACATGTCAAACCTATTATCATCCTTTAGATACTATATCTAGAGATACTTGTGTCTAAAACAACCACAAGTCATCACATACATCTATATACATATATAGGGAAACTATCTACCATACATACCTGCATAAGTAACTACCAATAGAAGAGAGTGGGGCTAGAGGGGTAACCATTCATCCATCCTCCCATTGGGATGTTGGGGAAAACACCCTCCCAGAGTCCACTGGGTGTTAATTACCCTAACCAACATGGGTGGGTTAGTGTATAAAATCATAGAATATAAAATATATAATATATATCACAACCACTCTATGGACATAATCTAGTCCTAAGATCAATTGTAGTTATCTTCTCTCAGAGACCCACCGACCACTACTAGGGACTAGATATCCTATAAGCACATGAGCATTTAAAGAGATACATTAATTACATATTTTATTTTTATCATTTCATTTTTTTAATTAATTTATTATCCATTAAATTAAAAATTGAAATTATTTAAATTTACATTCATTAACTAACAGCTTAAAGTCCACAACCTCTAAGAATAAACCAAACTGAGTCCTCGGTTTCTCAAGATTAACATATTTTTAGCATTTTCATTCCATAAAAACCAACCCCATGGGTTTAGAATTTATTATCCATTATTAGCATAATTAAATAAACTAGGTGCTCTAGGAAAGTCATCATAAGATACCACCAAGAGGAAACATGCAACCAGACACATCCATTTGCCTCAGGTAGTGGGGAAATGGATGTATTTAAAACAAGAAACCCAGTCATTATCCCTTAAAAATCATTTCAAGAAAGCCTAAAGTTTATAAAATTAATGATTAATCCTAGATTCGACCAATTCTATTATATTGAGTGTCATCCCCAACACCCACATGCATATATATATGTATCTCACTATCATAGGCATTAATTGTTGCCACATCATTTGGGCCACCATATATGCATCTCATTAGCCATCCCAGGATTAGCCATCCAAGGATCATATCACATTGCATATAAAATATCATATCCATATCATATCAAAAAATTAATAGTAAATAAAAAAGAAAAATCTATATGGAGATCTAGTCCCTAAAATAAGTCATCTAACCTTCACACATAAACGATCTCTCAGGACTCCAAACACAAGGCAATCATCTTTCTCAAGTAGACAGAAAACCCATGCCCCAACAATTATCTTTATCAAGAAACCAGTATTTTATTCTATATTGAACTAACCAATTCATTAATCACAAGTTCCAATTATGGGTAACCTAAGTCATCAAGCTATAACAAGCTATCTAAAGCTAAAAATGCTCTTATAATTAAAAACTAGTTTCAAAAAACATATAGAAATACCATTTAGATTAACATTCTTTTTAATTTTAACATTCTCAATAAGAATTATCATGATTTATATTCTTTATCAATTAAATTATCATGGAAGAAAAAAGTTAATTAATCATGCATATTACATCAATTTGAATTACCATGAAATTACAAGAAACATTGGATTCATTTGACATGACTCTTCTTTAATTATTTATCCAACCAAATTAAAAATTACTGGCTTTATTTTCTTTACCATTTGCTATCAAGATCAACATGAAAATCCATAGCATCATAAGACACACTAAAAAGCATAAAATAGATAAAACACTATCTATAAAATCAAGAGAAACCCTATTATCACAGTATCAAACATCAACCTACGATCACAATACAATTCATTATTAATCTGGTTAAATATTTATTAGGCTAATTCCATTTCTATACAAAGAGGTAAACCATGCTAAATTTATGATTTCATGTAAATAAATAAGAGAAGAAATGAATCTCCTACCTTAAAGGAATAAATATTCTTCATATGAGAATGGACCAACATTGTAGATCCCGATCACCCCTCCCACAATATATCCATACCTCCAAGGATGATACACCATAATCACACCAACAAAAAACCAAGAAAACTCCATTAGAATGATATAGAGAAACCAACATCTCTTGGAAAGAAGAATATGGAGGATCCATATCTAATAACCATGAGAGAAAAATATAGAAAGTACCTTGGATTGAACATAGGAATCCAATAATGGATCTATGTTGAAGGGATTACAAAACACCTAAAGAGAGATCCACTAGTCACATAGGGTTTGGGAGAAAATCCATATGGTTTGAGAAAACCAGAGGTGCTATAACTTATATCGTCATACTACATAGCATATTTTCACAACTTGAACCCATTTAATGTTTTGAAAGTATTGGGTTTTATGTCCCGTCAAAAAATGCATTACCTAAAACCACTCATCCCCAATTTAATTCACATCATGAGGCACCCCATGAACTACCCTCGCACTAGCCATAAACCACATATTCACGTCGTGATTCACACCATGAATTAGCCTTAAATAATCCCTGAACCGCATATTCATGATGTGAAACCCTTACACATCATTAATTCTCCCTATTTTTATATTTTAGCATCTAAACACCACTATACTTTCTCTAGTCCCCCATCTAAGTTTCTCATACTTTGAAAACACATAAAGGGTCATGAAAGATTAATCTTATCCCTTATATAAAATACCTCCAAAAATAATTCTCATCCTCGAGAATCCAAAACCAAACTCATATTAAAAACAAAAGGGGGTTTTCTGAACATCCACCCCATGAGATACCTCTCAAACTCAACGACCTTATCAAAGGAATAGTGAGAAACCATGAAATAAAAAGAAAACACTCCTAAACACTCTTCTAGGGGAGATACCTATCAAATTAAAGAAAGGTTACCAATAAGAAAAAATAGGGAACCATCTCATAAATGAGAAAGGTAATCATCTATAAAATGAAAAACATTTTAAAATAAGAGATAAACATCAAAAAACTTGGGTTAATCACTACCAAAAAACTGGGCATGGCAGGCGCCTGCCTTTATCAGTGCTTTAAATATCCCTTTATCAGTGTTTTTCTTAGCACTGATAAAGGTTACATTTATCAGCGCTTATATTAGCACTGATAATATTTATTGTATACATTAAACAAAAAACACATGGTATAACTAAATATATATATATATATATATATAATTAAATAATTATAAGATTAATAATAAATATATTTATTAGATTTATAAGATTTATTAGATTTATTAATTTATTATATTTATTAGATTTATTAATTCATTATATTTAATATATATATATTTATTATATATGTTTATATTTAATGTATTTGTTTTATTTATAAATATATAATACGTTTTAATATATATGTATAATTAAAATTATTGAATATATGTGTGTTTTCAAATGAATTGGGGGTCAATGAATATATACATGCATATATATATATGTGCATGAATATATACATGCGTATAAATAAATATATATTTTAATATATTTTCAATGATATATGTATAAATATACCTTTCAAAAAAAATTATAAGTATAAATAGAGATATATTTATTTAGAGTTATAATTATTAATAAATATATATATATATATTTATCATAAATATCATTTTAAATAAATATATAATAATATAAAGAAATTATTAAATTTATACATTTATCAGTGCTTTTATTAGTGCTGATAAACTACATATTTATGAGCGCTTTTACTAGCGCTGATAAAGGTCCACACGGGATTTACAAAATCCACCGGGTCCTCCTCCTCCTCCCCGCACCCTGTCAAGCTTTCGCGGAAGCCCTACCCTACGCCGTTGCCTCCTCTTTGCTGATGTCTCCTCTCTGCCACGGCCGCCACCTCCTTCTCCTCCTCCTCCTCCGTGGTCGCCTCATCCTCCTCCTCCTCTGACGCCTACTTCTCCTCCTCCTCCTCCACTGTGGCTCCTCCTCCTCCTCCTCCTACGTCGCGGCTTCCTCTCCGCCGCTACTCCTCCTCCTCCTCCTCCACCGCGGCCTCCTCCTCCTCCTCCTCCTCCACCACAGCCTCCTCCTCCTCCTCCTCCTCCTCCTCGTCCTACTACGCTGCCTCCTCTCTACAGCAGCTCCTCCTGCTCCTCTCCACTACGACCTCCTCCTCCTCCTCCTCCACTGGCGCCTCCTCCTCCTCCTCTTCTTCTTATTCCTCCTCCTCATCCTCCTCTTCCTCCTCTTCCTCCTCCTCCTACTCCTCCTCCGCCTACTCCACTGCCTCCGCTACCTTCCACTGCCTCCGCTGCATCTGTGCTACCTTCACGCTGCATCCGCACTGCCTCTGCGCTGCCTCCGTTGTCAACACCTCCTCCTCCTCCGCCACCGGGTCCTCCTTCTTAAGGTGAGTAAAATTGAATTTTCATGAATTAATTATGTTTTCATTTATTTTCAATATTGAGATTAATTATGATTTGGCGTGATTCTTGTGTGTGATGCTTGTGTGTGTGACACATGTATATGTGGTTGGTTACTTGTTTGATCTTGATTATCATGACCCTCACTTAGGTACCATATCATATCTCCCCTTGGATATATCTTAATCCAATTATAAGGAGGAAATCCTCTATGTCACACTTCACCAATCCCTGTATGGAATATCATACTCAGGATAACTATGTGGCTTGATCCTCTTAGACAGTTAGGGGTGCACGATTTCCATATGGTTTGGAAAACTATACGGTAAAACGGTGATACTTGTCCGAGCCATTATAAATATAAAAATTTCTTTTGTTTCCCCTCTGGATTTAACCCCAAATCCCCCTTTCTCTCCCCATTTAACCTCTCCAGTCCTAGGATCCTCCCTCTCTCCCTATTATCTCCATTAGGTTCCCTTCTTTTGATTTTTTTGGTGTGTATTCGTCAAATAAACATCAAGTAAGTGAGTTTATTCTTAGTTTTCTCCTTATTTATAGGGTTTCTCTTCCTCCTTCATTATGGTTTTATCCTCCAGTGGGTTGGGTGACCTATTTTGGGTTGAATCTTGATTATTATGGTTCAATATTTATGATTGATGTTAAATATTTCTTTTATAGGGTGTTTCGGTGGTGTGGTTGTGGTCTTGCACTAATTTTCAGAAGTTTCTGAGTGTGAGGTAGGTCGTTCCATGCTTTTACATTATTAGATGATTTTGAATTAATTTTTTTTCATGGGAGTGTTCTATGGTATAATTTTGTGGTGATACATATATTTTCATAGTGTTTTGGCCTTAATATATTATAAAAGTGGATTTCATAAAGGAAAATTGTTATGTTTTGTGTATTCTTTATTGCAGTGTTTCTTTAAAGTGTTTTTCACCTTGTGTAGAAGGTGTGAAATGATTTTTCAAAGGGTTTTAAAGGTGAAAATGTGTTGAAGGTGAGTATATAAAACAAATGGAAATTTTTGGATGTTGTGTACCTTGTTTTGCACATTTAATATGAATTTTTAATTGTTTAAGTGATGGGAAAAGTTTTTTACAAATGAGTTAGGTTCATTTGTGGGTTAAAGGGGGAATTTTCCCATGGAAATGGTTTGTTTCAAATTTTCTCTTCTTGTTATGTTTTCAAATGAGTTTCATAAATTGGGAGAATGGCTTGGAATAAGTTTTAAAATGTATTTGGTGTGCATTTGGATTCAAAAGAGTTTTTTGGTTATGGAAATGGTGGTTTATCATGCATGTTATATTGATTAGCTTATGCATGTGTGAAAATGATGTTTCATGTGATATGAGGAATTAAAATTGAGCATAAAGGGAATCCTAGGTAACTATGTGGGTGGAATGGGACTAGTATACTAGTTGGTTCAATGGGTCAGAGGATTGGTTCCTTAAGAGGGTGTTCCTCATCATATGTGAGATATAAAACTATATGATCCATCTTCTTTAGGCCTAAGACTCTAATACCTACTCAAATAGCCTTATAAAACCTAAATAGGCTATAAAAATCTCATACCAAACCTGATCCTTTCATAAACACAACTACTCCATGAAGACATAATCTCTAGATGATCAAAAAATAAAAAACATTCAATAGTACCCTCACTCTATCTCTTGGTGGATCAAAAACACCCTATTTATTTACCTTGGTTGCTCTTGATTTCTATCCCTTTCACTGGAACACATATAATGATGCATGAATGTACAATCATGCATAAATTGGAACATGGTTTTGTATTATAGGGTCCACCTACCTCAAAAAATGGAGTAACCCCCTCACCAAGATCAACTCATCCTCAACCAAGACTATACATGCCTTATCTAATCGTGTACCAACGATTGAGACCCAATCTCAAGGCACATTTCCCAAATAATTAATTATAGAAACTTATAATTAATTATTCACCTTAATATAATTAGGAATAATCTTTCGAAAACTCACTGGGAAACACAACACCATATAAACCACTGAAAACATGGTGCGTTCATCATATGAGGATAACCTCTAGCCAATAAAAACAAAATCTACATCATCTGAATTGATTTGAAGATGATATAGTGAAATAATCACACAAATCCTAGTTAAAATCATCCCAAATCATAGGGAAATAAAGGATAATAGTAATGGAGGAAGTATGAGGGGTGAACTCACTAACGCACTATAAAAAACTCTCAAGAACCACCCCTCATCAGGGGGGATCAAAGAGAGGAAGAGAATGGATGAATCCCAAGAACCACACAAGATTTGCTATTAATGAGCACGCCCCCACCATTTTTGAAGTATCTAGTTTTTTATCTAAATTATACTCATATTCCTTCTCCCCTAACCTATATACCAATCATATGGATTTCAATTAGGATGAATATAAATAAATAATGGACTAATGCCAATCGGTTGACATAAGAGTCTGAAGAAGGCGTGAAAGAGTTTATCAAGTTTGCAAAATATCATTCATGTGACCCTTCTCAAATCCTTTGTCCATGTTTACACTGTTGTTATTCAAAACAAATTAGTCCAGAGGATTTTGAAGAACACTTGATCTGTCACAGAATAGATCATAGTTATACATGTTGGAATAAACACGGGGAAACAACAAATGTAGGTAGTAGATGGGATAACACAACATTTTATGGATCATCTGATATGATTACAAACATGAACAATGAAGATGATCATATGGAGGATGTGATTTCAGCTGTGAATGATGATGAAGATCGAATTGAGCAAATGACAAGGACCATCGAAGATGAACTTCATGATTTCCCAAAATTGTTTGAGAAGTTAAAAAGTTGTGTAAAGATTTCATTGTATGCTGGTTTCACTAAATATACAGCATTGTCAGTCGTACTGAAGTTGTATAATTTGAAAGTAGAAAACGGGTGGAGTGACACCAGTTTTACGAAACTACTTGCTCTCCTGAATGACATGCTCCCAAAAGATAATGATCTCCCGAGCCGAACATACGATGCCAAATGAATGCTACGCTCGATGGGTATGATCTCTGAAAGAATACATGCCTTCCTGAATGACTGTATACTATTTCTCAAGGACCACAAATCACTTAAATAATTCCCAAAGTGTGGTTATTATCGATACAAGAAAGATGAATCCGATCCTACTAAATTTTTATTGTAATTTCCAATCATTCCATGGTTTAGGCGCCTATATGGAAGTGAGGAGACTGCATGACAACTGACATGGAATGCAAATACAATAATTAAAGATAGGATACTAAATCACTTAGAAGACTCTCCTCAGTGAGAGAAAATTGATCATGAGTATCCTGAATTTGGAAATGAGTCGAGAAACCTTCATCTTGCGTTATCTACAGATGGAGTGAATCCTTTTGGTTTTCAAAGAAACAGTCACAATAAATTGCCGGTTATGTTGGTAAATTATAACTTACCACTGTGGTTATGCATGAAACGAAAATACATCATGTTATCTATGCTTATATCAAGACCAAAACAACTGGGTAATGATATTGATGTTTATTTAGATCTATTGATTGAATATTTGAAATTATTGTGGGATTCTGGTGTTACATTGTATGATTCTTACATAAAGGAAGATTTCACTTTGAGATCCATGTTGTACGAGATGATAAATGACTTCCCTACTTATGGAAATTTTTCAGGATATAGCATTAAAGGAACTCAAGGGTGTAACGTTTGCAAAAAAGGTACATAATCAATTAGGTTGAAACATTCATCGAAAACCATGTTTCTAGGACATCGTAGATTTATACATCGACGACATAAGTACCGTTCTTGGACGACATCATTCGATGGAAGTTCAGAAGAATGTACAACACCGTCTCCACTAACAGGCGATCAACTGTTTGAGAAAGTTAACAATGTGGACACAACTTTTGGTAAACTGGCTTCGAAAAACCTTACGAAAATCGGTTGGAAAAAGAGATCAGTTTTTTTTTAATTACAATACTGGAATTGTCTGTATGTTAGACATTTTCTTGATGTTATGCATGTAGAAAAAAAATTATTTGATAGTGTCATCGGCACGTTGCTAAATACGTCTGGAAAAAAATATGGAATTAAGGCTAGGTTGGACATGGTTTATATGGGAATACGAGAAGAGTTGGCACCAGTGAAGGGTGAAAAATGAATATTTCTCCCTCCTTATACTTACACTCTTTCTAGGTAGGAGAGATATTAGTTTTGAAACTTCTTGAATGGCGTAATGGTTCCAGTGGGGTATTCATCAAATATCAGGAACCTCGTGTCAATGAGAGACTTGAAGTTAAAAGGTCTGAAATCACATGACTGCCATGTTTTGATGAAAGATCTCATTCATATTGCTTTAAATTTCATTTTTCCCAAGAATGTCCGCCATACATTAACGAAACTGTGTTTCTTCTTCAAAGAAATATGCAGCAATGTTATAGACCCGACGAAATTGCCAACTATAGAAAGAGAAATTGTCGTCATATTTTGTGAATTATAAATGTTCTTCCCACCTACATTTTTTGATATGATGGTTCATTTGATGTTCCACTTGGTGAGAGAGATTCAACTATGTGGTCTTGTACATTACAGATGGATGTACCCCATTGAATGGTATATGAAGATTTTTAAAGGGTATGTCAAAAATCGAAGTAGGTTAGAGGGTTGTATTGCAGAGTGATATATTGTTGAGGAAGCCATTGAATTCTGTACCGAATACCTGTCTGGTGTGGAAATCATTGGCCTACCAAAATCTCATCACACTGGGCGGCTTGAGCATAGAAGAATTTCTGGAAGATAGGTTGTCACAATCAATATTACAGATCAGGATCAGGCCCACCTTTATGTTTTTCATAATAGTTTCGACGTTGAACCATATGTTGAAATCTACAAAGAAATTATTAGGCATTTGAATCCATCTAGGGCTGAAAAATGGATATCAGATATACATAATCGACAGTTTATAGGATGGTTTCGGGACCATATTTTTAAGAAGTCAGATGAAAATTTAGAGTCCATTTCAGAACGACTTCGATGGCTAGTCAGAGGAACAAGTGTGTATGTATTATCTTACAATTCTTATGTAGTTAATGGTTATACATTTTATACTAATGAACGTGATGGAGACAGTACCATGGAGAATAGTGGGGTTACACTTGTGGCTAAAGCGATGCATGTTTCTGGTGCTAATGATAGAAATCCAATTTATGCAAATATGTCATACTTTGGCATCATCAAACAAATATGGGAGTATGATTATATGGAATTCCATGTTTCGATTTTTCAATGAAAGTGGGTTGATAACAGGAGTGCTATTAAAATAGATGAATTGGGATTCGTGAAATTTGATTTCAGTAAGGAAGGGGAGAAAGATGAACCGTTTATAATGGCATCACATGCAGTGCAAGTATTTTATGTTCCATATCCTGCAAACCAAAACTGGTCAATTGTTCTGTTATCGACCAAAACACCTGAAGGGTTAGATGAAAATTCAATGGAGGATGACCCTTTCATTGGGAATTTTCAATCATTTCGTAGTGGTCCCAATGTAGACGACGTTTTTTACATCATAGGAGACCACAATGAAGGGATATGGATTGTCGATAGAGGGGTCAAATCCCTTCAGCCTTTAAAAAAAGAGAGTTCAATGATCATGTTATTTTTTTATTGTAATATAGATTGTGTTACATTATGTTATTATATGTTTGATGTTTCTTTTATGTGATCTAAATTAAATGTTAAACCACTTCTGCAGATAATGACTTCTGCACCTGCTGATGCACCTAATCCCGATACATAACAGGTCTATCAACCTATTGTAGCCGGTCCCACTACTGAGGTACAACAAGTCTCTCAACCTATTGCAGCTATTCCCACTACTGAGGTTCAATAGGTTTCTCAACCCGTTGCTACTGGTCCCAGTTCCAATGCTAGCACTTCGGAGGAACATAATGGTGATGCAGAAACCAAGGAAATGGTAGGCAATGAAACCCTGGCGGCACAAAAAAAACAGGTGCATTGTAGTTTGATAGTTTTATCCAAAATGCTTAAGGCAAAAGAAAAAGGCATCAAATATGAGGTGGGATGGAATAAGCGAGGCTAGCATGTAAACCCCAACAAAGCCATGTTTTGTGGCTACATTGGAATCGTCACTCGGCAACGCGTTCCAATTGATGTAGAGTCATGGCACCATGTTTTCAATGGGTTGAAAACATTAATGTGGGAAGAGATTAAGGTAACATTATGATATCATTTATTTAATTTATTAAAATAAAATAAAATAAAATACTGAAATATTGACAACTCTTCATCATCTCTTGCAGAGTGCATTTATAGTAGATGTCTCACACAAAGAATATGTATTAAGACTGGTAGGAAGGGTTCATAGAGGCTTTCACACCATTTTAACGAAACATCATCTGAAAGATGCTGAAGGGAAAATCAAGTTGCACCTACCTCCTCTTTATGAACACTTGATATCCCAAGGAGCGTGGGATGCATTTTTCCACCGTCATGCGGAGAAAACTTTTCAAGTACATTGTGTTTGGTTACACATTGTTTAACATTTCTTGTATTCATCACATTGATTGACAGTTTTTTATTTATGAAACTGAAATTGAGTACTGAAAATAAAGAATGGGCAGCAAAACCAGCGTACCCCAACCGTAAAGCAATGTTGGGGTACGCTTCAATTGAAAAACAATTGGTACGTATTTTAAAAGTACTGTAATAGTTTTATGTGACATAAAACAACACTGTAACCACGTTTCTCTATTTATATGCAGATTGATGAATCAAAATCCCAAGACATTTCCATCCCATTCCATGTGCTATGGAAGGAGGCTCGTGTTAATAAAGAGGGGAAACTGGTAGATGAAAACACAAAAAAAAGTGTGGGAAACATGTGTAATTATGACATAATTTAAATCTGTTTTTATTTAAATCACTATTAAATAATGATGATTACTTATTTTCCTATATTTTCTATTTGACATAGTCACAGAAATCAACAAAACCCGCACCGGATGCAGACATACTTTTAGCGGCCTCAAAACAGCCAGAACAGTATGGCCGCATCAGAGGTGTGGGTTTTGGGGTGACACCCCGAAAGTATTTTTAGAAAAAAAACAAGAGGATGAACAAACTAAAGAAATGAAAATGATTAGAGAAAGATTAACTACCCTTGAAAAAAGAATCAAAAGTCAGGGAGAGTTGATAGCAACTTTGATGGGGGAGAGGCGAAGAGAACAAACAACTCAAGAACAACCCGTGTGAGAAGATCTCGCCGCACCCCCCACCAGCTTTGAGGTGATCCATTCCCCACAAAGACCTAACATAACTGAGGTAATAAATGTTCTAATATTTTTTTCTGTTAAATTTGAATCACATAGACACTGATACCTTTCTTTTAATGATATTTTACAGGGTGAAAATGACTGTGATTTATATCTGTCAACTCCCACCAATCTCCTTGTAGAGAGGGCTATAGTGTTCAATATGCAGAATGACACGCTACACTCCAGACCACTTCCAATCGGTCATTTAAAAGTGTCGATTGACGTAGCTCATGAGCCGAGAACCGAGCTACCTGTTCCAAATGATGATGACGACATTCATACGGTGGAAAAAGCTGTTGGAACATTCGTTTCATGACCGTAAAATCTTGTAAAAAAACATGTCGACTAGGAGGTATTCATTTCCAATTCATTTTTCAAGTAGAAACTTTAAAATTAAATTATAAAAGGTCTGAACTGATTAATGTTAATACAGAAGTACAAAATAGAGGAGCTAAAAAGAAAGAGAAACTCAAAAGGATCAACCAACCGATCAAAACGATCTACTAAGAGCACCTCCACCCCGCCCATTCTATATCGATGTTTAATATCATTGCAAGTTCATGTGGATACAAAAATAAAAGGCGGAAAGAGTCACATAATTGTTTATGAAAAAGATATGTACGAAAAGGAAACATTATATTTCGTTAGTGCTGAAGTTATAGCTGAAATCATCACATACGACTGGCTAGGCACCTCAGTTATAAATGTATACATGAAATATGTTTTCATGATTTGATTTTACAGAAGCTGATATACTATGATAATTATGTCTAAATACATTTCATATTTTTCACAGGCATATATATGAAAAACAATTGGAGGGATTTTCCCATGAATAAAAATTTTTACTCGTTAGTCCTCACACCATTTCTACAGAACGAGAAAAAATAGATTCTGTTTTTCAGGCTGAATTAATGTCAAGCCTGCTCAGAATGTTTCAATGCAGAATTACGACTGACAGACTCTTTTTAATACCAACATTGCATGGGTAAAACTCTACATTTTAATCATATCAATTATATTTTCTTTTATATCAGTACTTATTCCTTTTTGTGTTTTTAGGTAACATTGGATGCTCATTGCAGTCAATTTGGATACTCCAAAGATTTATTTTCTGGATTCACTACATGGATATCCAAAAAACCGACCACACATGATGGAGATTTTCAATTCATAATACACTAGATCCAACATTTTAGAACTAAATATCTAGTTATATAATTTATATTATCTTTTAATGAGGATTCTGTTATGATAGGGCATTGTATGAATATTGTCTAAAGGCTGGAATGAATCCAGGGACTAAGGATGACAAGGCGTACAAGATCTAAAAATGGAGAAGTTTCAGGGTATATATAATTATATTTCACTATCCAAATACATATCAAAATAGATTAATTATTTTTCTCGATGTTTCTGCAGTGTGCGAAACAAACAAATGACAAGGACAACAGTTATTATGTTTGTAAATTTATGGAAGAGATCATATTTCATGAACAAACTAGAATCCCTGAAGATGTATTTTTGAAAATAATTAAAAATTCATTTAAAATAATTATTAATCTTTTATGTATTTATATTTTTTCAGTACTATTATTACTGTCGCAAAAACTCATATTCAGAAGATGATATAGATGTTTTTAGAAATGAATAGGCAGCGTACCTGATGGAAGAATGTAAACAAATAGGACAATGAATATGAATTCATACTACTTATGTTATCTTTATATGATCATTGATATCTCTCTTGTTTACACTTATTGAGCATATATGATCACCATTTCTTATGTTTCATATCCTTAGAATATGAATAATGGTTTTAGAAATGATTTGAGTTTCTAGTAGAGAATAACTTAATGAGAGACTCTTATGAACTACTGATATATGGAATACTGAGCAAATGTGTTCGGATTTTTTTGATAATTTAGGACAACGATCCATGAGTCATTTGTGACGTGTATGAATCGACTGTACCTCAATCCAATGCATGGTGTGACCGGTATGGCTAAAAGTGTCTGACATAAGCTTGAAATTGACATAAACTTTAGAAAACAACACTACTGACATACGAAAAACTGAGAAAACACATTAGGATTGTTTTGATACTTTAGGAAAACTATCCATGAGTCATTTTTGACATTTACAAATCAACCTCACCTCAATCTGACACACGGTGTGACCGTTATGGATAAAAGTGTCAGATATCAGTTTGAAATTGACATAAACATTAGAAAACAACACTACTGACATACAAAAAACCAAGAAAACGCGTTCAGATTATTTTGATACTTTAAGTTAACGATCCATGAGTCATTTTTGACGTGTAAAAATTGACCATACCTAAATCCGATGCACGGTGTGACCGGTATGGATAAAAGAGTCTGATATCAGTTTCAAATTGACATTAACTTTAGAAAACAACACAAGTAACATACAGAAAACCAAGAAAACGCATTCATATTGTTTTGATACTTTAGGAAAACAATCCATGAGTCATTGTTCACGTGTAAGAATTGACCTCACCTCAATCAGATGCATGGTGTGATCGGTATGGCTAAAAGTGTCTAATATCAGTTTGAAATTGACATAAACTTTAGAAAACAACACTACTGATATACGGAAAACTGAGCAAACATATTTGGATTGTTTTGATACTTTAGTAAAACAATCCATTAGTCATTTTTGACGTGTAAGAATTGACCGTACCTCAATCTGACGCACGTTTTGACTGGTATGGCTAAAAGTTTTGGATATCTGTTTCAAATTGATATTAACTTTAGAAAACAACACAAGTAACATACGGAAAACCAAGAAAATGCATTCTGATAATTTTTATACTTTAAGACGATGATCCATGAGTCATTTTTTATGTGTAAAAATGAACCACAACTCAATCTAACGCATGGTGTGACTGGTATGGCTAAAAGTGTTTGATATCAGTTTGAAATTGACATAAACTTTAGAAAACAACACATGTAACATACGGAAAACAATGAAAATGCATTCAGGTTGTTCTGATAATTTAAGAAAATGATCAATGAGTAATTTTTGATGTGTAAAAATCAACCTCACCTCAATCCGATGCACAGTGCGACCGGTATGGCTTAAAGTGTCTAATATCTGTTTGAAATTGACATAAACTTTAGAAAAACAACACTACTGACATATGGAAAACCAATCAAAAACATTCGGATTGTTTGGATACTTTATGAAAACGATCCATGAGTCATTTTAGATGTGTAAGAATCGACCGCACCTCAATCCGAAGCACGATGTGACCGGTATGGCTAAAAGTGTCTAATATTAGTTTCAAATTGACATTAACTTTAGAAAACAACACAAGTAACATACATAAAACCAAGAAAACGTGTTCAGGTTGTTTTGATACTTTAGTAAAACGTTACATGGGTCATTTGTGATGTGTATGAATCAACCGAACCTCAATACGATGCATAGTTTGACCGGTATGGATAAAAGTGTCTGATATCAGTTTCAAATTGACATTAACTTTGGAAAACAACACAAGTAACATATGGAAAACCAATAAAATGCATTCATATGGTTTTGATACTTTAGGAAAATGATCCATGAGTCATTTTTGATGTGTAAAAATCGACTGCACTTCAATCCGATGCACGGTGTGATCGGTATGGCTAAAAGTGTCTGATATCATTTTCAAATTGACATTAACTTTAGAAAACAACACAAGTAACATACAAAAAACTTATAAAACGCGTTCGTATTATTTTGATAATTTAGGAAAATGATCCATGGGTCATTTTTGACGTGTACGAATTGACCGCACCTCAATCTGACCCACTTTGTGACCAATATGGCTAAAAGTGTTTGATATCAGTTTCAAATTGACATTAACTTTAGAAAACAACACAAGTAGCATACGGCAAACCGATCAAACGCGTTCAGATTGTTTTTATACTTTAGAAAAATGATCCATGAGTCATTTTTGATGTGTATTAATCAACCTCACCTAAATCTAACACATGGTGTGACTGGTATGGCTAAAAGTATCTGATATCTATTTCAAATTGGCATAAACTTTAGAAAACAACACAAGTAACATATGGAAAAACAAGAAAACGCGTTCGGGTTGTTTTGATACTTTAGTAAAATGATCTATGGGTCATTATTGACGTGTATGAATTGACCTAACCTTAATCTGACACACGGTGTGACCGGTATGGCTAAAAGTGTCTGATATCAGTTTCAAATTGACATTAACTTTAGAAAAAAATACAAGTAACATATGGAAAACTGAGCAAACGCATTCAGATTGTTTTGATACTTTAGTAAAACGATCCATGAGTCATTTGTGACATTTACAAATTGACCTCACCTCAATCCGATACATGGTGTGACCGGTATGGATAAAAGTGTCTGATATCAGTTTCAAATTGACATTATCTTTAGAAAATAACCCAAGTTACATACGGAAAACCAAGAAAACGCAATCAGATTATTTTGATACTTTAGGAAAACAATCCATGAGACATTTTTGACGTGTACGAATCAACTGCACCTCAATCAGACACACGGTGTGACTGGTATGGCTAAAAGTGTTTGATATTAGTTTGAAATTGACATAAACTTTAGAAAACAACACTACTGACATATGGAGTACCAAGCAAACTCATTTGGATTGTTTTGATACTTTAGTAAAATGATCCATGAGTCATTTGTGATGTGTATGAATCAACCGCACCTCAATCCGACACACGGTGTGACTGATATGGCTAAAAGTGTCTGATATCAGTTTGAAATTGACATAAACAGTAGAAAACAACACTACTGACATACGGAAAACTGAGAAAACATGTTCGGATTGTTTTGATACTTTATAAAAATGATCCATGAGTCATTTGTGACATGTAAGAATTGACCACACCTCAATATGATGCACGGTTTGACCGGTATGGCTAAAAGTGTCTGATATCATTTTCAAATTGACATTAACTTTAGAAAACAATACTACTGACATACGGAATACTGAGAAAACGCGTTCATATTGTTTTGATACTTTAGGAAAATGATCCATGAGTCATTTGTGACCTATATGAATTGACCACCCCTCAATCCAACACATGGTGTGATCGGTATGGATAAAAGTGTCTGATATCAGTTTGAAATTGACATAATCTTCTGAAAATAACACTACTGACATACGGAAAACTGAGCAAACATGTTCGGATTGTTTTGATACTTTAGTACAATGATCCATGAGTCATTTTTGACATGTAAAAATCAACCACACCTCAATCCGAATCATGGTGTGACCAGTATGTCTAAAAGTGTCTGATATCATTTTCAAATTCACATTAGCTTTATAAAACAACACTACAAACATACGGAATACCGAGAAAATTCATTCGGATTGTTTTGATATATTAGGAAAACGATCCATGATTCATTTTTGACGTCTACTAATCAAACGTACCTCAATCCAATACATGGTGTGATTGGTATGGCTAAAAGTATTTTATATCAGTTTGAAATTGACATAAACAATAGAAAACAACACTACTGACATATGGAATACCGAGCAAACGCATTCTGATTGTTTTTATACTTTATTACAATAATCCATGAGTCATTTTTGATTTTTACGAATCGACCACACCTCAATCCAACACACGGTGTGACCGGTATGGCTAAAAGTGTCTAATATCATTTTCAAATTGACATTAACTTTAGAAAACAACACTATTAACATACGGAAAACCAAGCAAACATGGTCATATTGTTTTTATACTTTATGGAAATTATCCATGATTCATTTTTTACGTTTATGAATCGACCGCACCTCAATCCGACGTACGGTGTGACTGATATGTCTAAAAGTGTCTAATATCAGTTTGAAATTGACATAAACTTTAGAAAACAACACAAGTAACATACAGAAAACCAAGAAAATGCATTTATATTGTTTTGATACTTTAGGAAAATGATCCTTGAGTTATTTGTGACGTGTACGAATCGATCTCACCTCAATTTGATGCACGGTCTGACTGGTATGGCTAAAAGTGTCTGATATCATTTTCAAATTGACATTAACTTTATAAAACAACACTACTGACATACGAAATACCGAGAAAATGAGTTGGGATTGTTTTGATACTTTAGGAAAACGATCCATGAGTCATTTTTGACGTGTAAAAATTGACCACACCTCAATCCGACGCATGGTGTGACCGGTATGAGGTGTAAAAATTGACCACACATCTGTGACTCATGTTCACTGGTACTCTCCCCCATGCCACCATACCATGACAAGACATGAATCAAGGGAATAGAAATCCTACACAACAACTTCTATTAAAGGTCCTAAATCCATATAGTACACTCCTCAAGGTCACAAAATCTTAAACAATGATCTCACCCTAATCGATGACATGGGAGTCATCATGAAGGTTACGGTGGAGCTGTAACATGTGAAAAACATCATGTATTTTTCTTATCTATGAGGGTAGTGCTATTTGATATGCCATAGCTCCAACACAATCCAACACCTCAAAAGGCACAAAAAAGTTGAGAGAAATATTACTCCCACAACCAAACCTTTGATTCCTATATGAGGAGTCACCTTTAGGAACATGTGATCTCTAAGGTTGAATTCCATAGGTCTCCTCCTATAATCATCATAGTATTTATAATGATCCTATGTTGCCTTTATCCTCTAATGAATTACCTGAACCATCTATATCATATTATGTACCACTTCTGTCCTGATAATTTCTACCTCTTCAACCCAAGTACAGCATAATAGAGAACGACATGGTCAAAAGTAAAAAAGCTTCAAATGGAACCATACTAATGGTGGAGTGGAAAATACTACTGTAAGAAAACTTGACCAAGGGTAGGTGCCTCATCCATGAACCTCCAAAATATAGAACACAAGAGTGCAACATTTCTTCAAGAATCTAAATGGTTTGCTCTATCTAACCATCCATTTGCAGATAAAAATTAGTGTTATGGAATAAATGGGATCCAAAATAATGTTGTAGACCTCTCCAGACCCTAGAGTTAAAACAAGGATCCTGATCAAATATGATCATCCTTGGGACTCCATGGAGTTACACCACTTCTTCCAGATACTACCTTGAAAAAACATCCACTGAGCTCAACTCCCTAATCACTATAAATTGGGATGATTTCATCAAATGACCCACTAACACCAATATATAATCATAGCCTCCCTGTGATCAAGGAAAACCAATAACAAGCTCCATTGATATTTCCTCCCACTTCCATTGGAAAAAATATAATAGTATGAGAAGCTATTGGGAACACAATGCTCATCCATCACCTTCTAGAATACCAAATATCAAGTAACAGTCTCTACAACTGTATTCTTTAATCCATGCCACCAAAACTAACCTATCAAGGATTGGTACATCTTTTTCATAATGGGATGTACCACTAAATGTGATCTATGGAACTCATGAAGAACCATATCATTTATCATATATGGGACCAAAAATATTTTCTAAAACAACACCCTATTCTATCTATCCTCATGCCAACTATCATAGGCATAACCAGAAACAATTCTGTCCCTCCAAAACATTAACTCAAAATCCCCTAGATGGGACTCCTCCACCTACTACATCAAATATGTCTTCACTGTCATCTAGAAAATACAACCACTTTCATCAACCTATCCTATATCTAGATGCATCACAGATAGTTCTTCCATCACTATCCATTAATTTCTATATTCATGCATGACATCACTATTTGAATTACTGCTCGGTGCATCGGCTATAAAATTTTCCTTTCCAGACATATATGAAATATTGAAGTCATAATACTATAATAATTCTATTCATCGAAGTTGATACAAGTTCAATCCATGCTCGGATAAGACATATCTCAGGATCTTATGATCAATAAAAACCACAAAACACTCTCTAATGAGGTAATGTCACCACAACTTCAAATAAAACACAATTGTTGCCATCTCAAGATCATGGGTGGAATAGTTATGTTCATGGGATGTAATTTTAAAGAACCAAAAGAAATTACCTATCTATAATAAATCATAACATAGAATGATCCAATATGTGAAGCGTCATAGAAAACCTCAAACTGATCTCCCTCTACTGGGAAAAAAGGACTAGAGCACTGAACAACTTCTCTTTTAGGTACTTGAAAGCTATCTGACACTGGCTGACCCACAATAATTCCTAACCCTTTCTTTTCAAGGCTATAATATGAATCAAAAACTAAGATAAATTAGCTACAAACCTCATATAATAGCCTATAATACCAAGGAAACTCCACACCTCTTACATTATCATAAAGGATTCCCAAGAAACAACTGCCTCTAACTTCAATGGATCCACAGATACTCCCTATTGGGATGTGAAATACCCTATGAAACAGACTCCATGATCCCAGAACTCACACTTCAAAAACTACCTAAATAGATACTCATAATGAAGTAATCCCAAAACGGAACCTAGCTACTTTTTATGCTCCTCCTTGGACATGGAGTACACAAGGATATCATCAATGAAAACCACTACAAACTTATTTAGGAACTATTTGAACATTGTGTTTATCATCCCCATGAACATGGATAGAGCATTCGTCACACCAAATAGAATCACAATGAACTTGTAATTCCCATGAAGAAAATGGAAATAAGTATTTTGAATATCCTTATCCATCACCCGTATCTAATGATATCCTGATAGTAGATCGATCTTCGAGAAACAACTTGACCCCTTTAGATAATCAAATAACTCATCAATCCATGGAAGAAAATAGTGGTTATTTATCATCACTTGGTTCAAGCAACAATAATCAATACAAAGCTGTAAACCACCATCGGCCTTCTTTATGAACAAAACTTGTGCACCCTAAGGTAACACACTCATCCAAAGAAAACTTTGTTATAACAGATCATCGAGTTATAATCAAAACTCTCATGAATCAAAAGGAACCATCCTATATGTATACATCAATATAAGAGATATTCTCGAATGTAGCTCAATACCAAACTAGATATCTCATCATGGGGGTAACACTGCAACCTCCTCTAAAAAGACATCAGGGTATTGTTCAACAACCTTGGGAAACACTAACTGCTAAACCTATGAAGAACTTAGAATCATCTGGTCCATCAAGGAAGACAATGATGGAACATTCCTCTAACCCTTTTAAGGGTCTCTCTCACCAAAAACCACTGATGCATCTCTATCATCATCATATAATACACCCATCCACCATAAATAAATCCATGATAGCATACACTAAATACATTATATCCATGATAATGATGATGTTAAATGGTTGTATCTTTAAACATAGGAAATATCCCCAAGAGCAATGTTTCCCTAGCACTAGCTCATAATCTATACATACTTCATGCAAGTCCTCTCAACCTCTAACTAGTGTAGTCAATGTAAATGGAACTAAAATACACTCTACCCCAGGCCCTAAATCATAGATGTGGGTAGATGAAATGAAGCATTGTTTCATTCCTAAATAAAAAAAATCATGTACACATTTATAAAATAAGAAAATGGTGCCTCAAAAAATGCATGGATCACCTGGAGTGGGAAACACTAGAGAATGAAGCTAACCAAGATCATCTCCATAGACTCTAAATCTAATAAAGACCACCTATATGAACACACTCTTCTCTCTAAGGATGAGTAATGTCTTGGGGCTATAATCTACCTACCACATCTCCTCTCTATTTATCCCAAAATGGAACACCCTAACACTACTACCTTGGATGAAACTAACTAGATGGAGTAACCTGAAGTTAAACACCTGGCACACATTGACTGCTCAGAAAGGTTGGGCACTCTCACCACTGATGACCTCATACTCTATAAGAAAAACATGCATATAATCTTTTGGTATAGGTTTGAGAACCACCACCCCTGGAGAGACGATATAATGAAGTCTAGGACCTACCCCCAACTATCCAAAAACACTTTTATCTAGGAAACTGGGAACCTTGGACCACATATCTACTTCATGAGGAATCTTAAGGACTCCCCTCTCATGATGATCAGATTCGGGCCAACATCCTCTAAATGAATTATTCTCTCTCCAGCACCTCAAGATATATATTTATTATAAATAGGGTGACCTAGAATTGGATCCTTGGAAACAAAGCCTCCTAAAAATTCCTCACCCCGACCTCATCATCTTGAAATAGGTCTACAGAATATTTCAAAAGGGTCCTGAAATGGATCTCGAACTCACTCACACTAGAACCACCTATCAAAGTGTAAGAATATACTAGTTACTAGACCTATTCACAATTAAATAAAGGAAATATACTTGGAAATACTCTCATAAATTCTTCTATTATACTACCAACCCCTCATGATCCCTAAGGAATAAGAACCACCACTACCTCACTGCTCTATATAGAATCATCATAGCCAACAAAATCCAGGTCTCCTTCTGAGAAATGATAAAACTGAAAGATATCTCAACCTCCTCCAACCATTATTATATGAATGAATCTAAAATGTATCCCTCGTATTTCTTTATAATATTGCACTAAAACTCTTGGGGTTTCCTCCTCTAAGTTTCATCATTATCAACTTCCACTATGCAACAATCTATTGGCACATCCTATTGAACATATTCTATGTGAACCTAAAAAGGACATCAACCTGGAGTCATTCCTACAAAAAGAACAAACTATTTTTTATCATAAACCATGAATATGGAATATTTAACATTAATTATTTATTTATTTTTTATCATAATAAGGTTTTAACCTATCCTAAGGTCTACCAATTTCAAACACAGGCACAAAGAAGAATGTTGCATAATCCTTCCCTAAGTCTCTACCCTACAACCAATATCAATTTATTTAGAAGTCTTAGTAGACTTAAAGGTCAATTAATTAGATCACAGGGGGTGGCCTAAATACCCATGTCTCATCCTGTCTCCTGTGCTTACATTGCTTACTAAACTTATTTGACACTGTTTCCCTACCAACCCATGCAATATCACATGTTCCTAAAATTAAACTCCATCCTATCCATCAATATCCTTCTGATACCACTCTATTAATACCCCCTCACCATAAATATTACCCCTCTTATGCCAGAAATGAGAGAAGGTATATGGTGACTTCCTTAGTCCCACTACCAATAGGACTTGGGTTGGAAACTAGTATTGAGGGTATAATAAACATACATATGAGAGGTGTTACCCTATAAAAGAAAATGTAAAATAGAGAGATAAGAAAGATGCACCAATCAAAACCTTCTAAGAAATATATATAAATAAATCCAAGGTGCAAACATGCAATATCACACAATACTAAAACAACTGAAAAATAAACTACAATTACAAAAAGTAAAAGATGGCGGTGACCACAAATCCAAAATAGCTCTTGCAAAAACCAAAAGCTAGTAATATCCAGCCCGATCTCCAACCTATTCATGTTGACCTGAAAATAGTTTATATATACATAGGGTGAGTATAATAGTATACTTGGTTGGATCCTCCCTAGAGCCTTTCCTGAAAAATATAAAGAAATCATGCTAAAGCACAATGAACAATAGTGAAACTAACTCATCACCTAAACAGGTGTACTATATTCTCAGCCACACCATGGATAACTCTATACAAGTATTGCATACAATATATAATATATTATAATAATTAAACATCAAGTTTACCCCTCTACTTCTTCCCCACTAGATTTCTTCTCTCCCCCAATTTTGAACATCCTAAACCATATCTCTCCAAAATAATCTAGCCTGAAGAAACTTGGTCAAGGAATCACATCATTCACCTCATACACCACAACATCACATCATTCCATATTACATCTCCATATAGTAATGAAGTAGTTTTCAGGATCCACCACATCCCATATGATGTGTATCATACATCGGGTGTTATACCTCAAGCCATCACAACCCATACACCGAGTAAGGAACCTCATTCCATTATAGCCTATACATGTCATACTTATAATCATCATTTGGATACTATATTTAGAGATACATGTGTTTGAAATAAAACCAATCCATTAAAACCCTCTATAAACTTATATGGGGAAACTAACCACCATGCATACCATCATAAGTAATTACCAAGAGAAGTGAGTGGGGTAAGAGGGTGTAGTCATCTATCCATCCTCCCATCAGGATGTTGGGGAAAACACCCTCCCAAAGTCCATTGGGTGTTATTCACCATACCCGACAAGGGTTGGGTATCCTATAAAATCAAAAAATATACAAGATATAATATATCTCACAACCACACTATGGGAATAACCTAGTCTTAATCTCAAGTACAACTATCATCTCTTGGACACCTGGTGGCCATAGTTAGGGACTAGAAAGCCTATAATCACACAAGTATTTATGGAGATAAATTAATTACTTTTTTTATAATTTTATTTAATTAATTTATTTATTATCAATTAAACTAACCATTAATCTTATTTAATGTTACATTAATTAACCAATAGTTTAAATTCCATTCCCTCCAGGGATAATACAAACTAAGTCCATGGTTTCTCAAGATTAATATCTTTTCAGCATTTTCATTCCATCAACACCAACCTCATGGTTTTAGAATTTATTATTCATTATTAACATCATTCCATAAATCATTTACTCTATTAAAACCATCCTAGGTGACCATCAAGAGGAAACATGTAACCAAAAACATCCAACTGCCTTAGTAAGTTGGGAAAGGAATGAAAATAAAACAATCAAATCATCCATTGGCCATTAAACAAATTCATTTTAATAATTCATTTAAATTTATCACATCAATAGGTAATCCCAACTTCAACATGTTCCATCATCTATGGTGTTACCCCTGATAACCAAATTCATATCCTGATGCATATCACCATCATAATAATCAAATGCTTCCACATCATCCGGGCCTCTCTGTCCACATCACATCATCCATCCCAGTCTCATATCACATTTCCTAGTGAATCTCACATTCAGAGCACATCAAAAAAGAAGTAGGAAATAAACAAGAATGATCAAAAGGGAAATCTAGGCCCTAAAACATGGTGTTTATTCTTTACATATAAACAATCTCCCACATATCTAAGCATAAGGCACTCGGTATTATCAAGCATATTAGAAACTTAGGCCTTAAAAATTATCTTTATCAAGAAAATGATTTTTTTATTCCATATTGAAGAAACTGATTCATTATTCACAGGTTTCAACTATGGGAAGCTTAAGGAATCAATCTGTAACAATCTATCAAAATCTAAATAAGATCTTAGCATAAAAACCCAATTTCAAAAAACATATAGAATTAACATTCTCATTAACATGCCTTTTCATTTAAAAATTCTCAACAAGAATTATCATGATTCACATTCTTTATAAATTACATTATCATAGAAGAACATATTTAATTAAGCATGTGATTTTCATCAATTTTAATTACCATAAAAATATAAGAAACATCAAATTCATTTGGCATGCCTCTTCTTTAATTCTTTATCCAACCAATTAACAATTATCGACTTTATGTTATTTAACATTTTCCATCAAGATCAACATGGTAATCCATAATATTACAAGACATGCTAAAAATCATAACATAGATAGAACACTATATAGAAAATTGTGGTAAAACTGTTTTCATGGTATCAAACATTGACCTATAATCACAATCCAATTAATTTTTAATTTGTTTAAATATTTATTAGGTTAATTCCATTATCATCCAAATGGATAAACTATGATAATTATATGATTGTAGGAAAATAAATATAAGAATAAGAAATACCCTGCCTCAAAGGAACCATATTTATTCTCTTGAGAATAGAAAAATGTCATAGATCTCAATCACCACTCCCACAAGAGCTACTCCCTCCAAGTTTTTCACACCTCAACCGCACAAACAAATAACCAAGAAAACTCCATTAAAATAATGGAGATAAACTACCATCACATGGAAAGAAGAAGTGGGGGATCCATATAATAGAAACATAATAGAAAAAGGTAGAACATACATCAAATCACCATATATTTAACATAGGAAGAGGAGAATCGATCCCTATAAAAGGGATTCTAAAATTCCTAAAGAGATAGTTGTTGGCCATCTGGGGTTTGGGATAAAATCTATAGGGTTTGATAAAACCTAATGCACTAGAAATTATATTTCCATGATATATAGAATATTTTCACTGTGTGAAACCCTTTAATGTCATAAAAGTATCATATTCTAAGTCCCGTTGAAAAATGCGTCGCTTAAGATCATTCAGTCCCAATTTAATTCAAATCACGATGCACCATGTGAACCAGCCTCAAACAATCCTTGAACCGTGTATTCACATCATGAGGCACCTTTTGAACCAGAATCATGAAAGACTTGAACCACATATTCATGATGTGAACCCATTACACATTTTAAATTCTCCCTGCTTCTAGATTTTATCATCAAAACACCTCCAAACCTACTCTAGGCCCCCCTCTAAGTACCATAAACTTTGGAAATACACAAAGGGTTGGACTAGATGGATTTGTGGCCTTAAAGTGTTGGGATATTAAAATAATGTAACACATTTCCCTCTATATTTATGAATATATCCTCCATTAGAAAATATTAACCATATCATCTCCTTCTCTACCTCTATTACATGAACATATTCAACCTCTATGTTAAATAGTGCTACCACCTTCTAAAATTGAGATAACCTACTCTTGGAATTTCCACCAAAAGTAAAAACATTAGATGTAGTATTCCTCTTACTACCTATATCACCTCTAATGTTAACATCCATATATATCTATAAATAATTTTTATTCCAAAATATCATAGATATTTCAATGCTACCCTTTAAGTAACTTATTATCCACTTCATGGTTTCCAAGTTTTATTTTCCTAGGTTACCCAGAAACTTTCTCATGAATCCCATTACATGAGAATTTTTATAGTCTAGTATAAAGAAATTTATATATTAAAATTCAAACAATTGATACATAAGTAACATTTTATATATACTTAAAATCATTCTATAAATTTGATTCTTTCTATTTGGACTTGGATAAATTAAAAATATTTTCTATAGGAATATAAATCATATGTTCTTTTAGTATTTTAAATATTATCAAAATAATTTTTGTATTCAATTGAGGATAGCTGTTGTGTTTTAATCTCAAGATCTCTACTGATCTTCATCCATAAAAACTTATAATATTCTCCAAGACCATTCATCTCAAATTCCTCAACAAATATCCCTTTGAACTCATTAATCATTTCCACAAAGAATCTTGTAATATAAATATTGTGAATATATAGAATAAATATAATTTATTTTTTACAAAATTACTTGAAATAGTATCATAAGTCCATGTTTCACAATTTTTATGGATTTTTACTCATAAATACATTAATTTTGTTTTCTATTGTTGGTAACCAGATTCAACTCGTATAAACTTTTATTGATTTTTTTCACTTGTTTTTTTTACTAACTCAAAAAAATACATATGGTTTCACTATATAGATTCAATGTTATATATCTTTATAAAATATTCTAGTTTTACATCATTCTACTTATCATATAAAACCATTGATGAAAAATATCAATAACTACCCTGAAAGTGGTTAGTTTAAAAATAAGAGATGAAATCTTGGTGAAATATATACCTTATTCTATTGAAATCCATTCACCAATATCCACATATCATATATCCTCTTACCATAATGTTACTCCTTTTGTTGATATAACCATTTATTTTACAATGCTTTCTTTTATTATAGTTACTGGTACTGAAAAATGCATGAACCAAACTTTGGGGACCCTGACCCATAAGTATAGTTAATTTTCTAGGCCTCAATTTGACTACTTGTGAATCCCAAATAGACTTACCGGTCAAAATTTATGGCCATCCTAAGTTAGACTAATGAAAATGACTAGTAAGGGTGATTCTGAAACAATGTACAGAATTTCAAGAAACTCTGGTCATGAAACTATAATTTTCACAAGTTGTAGTAACCTTCACATAGCGTAAATATGGTTTGAAAAACTCTAGTTTATTGAAGTCCCTGGCAGCATAGATATTTGATGGTAACCTTAATACAGTGTAAGTTCAGTTCATGAAACTTTAGTTCACAGAAGTCCCCAGTCACCTAAAGCTTTAATGGTAACCTTCATGCAACGTAAGTATGGTTTGTGGAACTCTAGTTCGTGGAAGTCCTCAGCCATGCGAAAGTATTAATCTTTTCCTAAGGCCTATATATTTCATGAAACTATTTCCCTCTAATCTTTTAAGCCTATAAATACACCTCCTACCCATATCATCATCTAGGGGAGGGGACGTTGAGCTACAACATCATGCTCTCAATTTGTGAAACTCTGAATAGTTTCACGAGTTCACGTAACTCATTTCTCCATGGGTAATCTTTTTTGAATTCTACCATGTGATCCCTTCCTTATATGGGTTAGTGTTTGAGGATTTAATGACCCGAAATTTTGAATAAATCTTGTTTCCTAATTTTTTTTGTTTTATTTTATACTCAACAAAACTGTTTCATTTGATAACATGAGTATAATTAAAATAAGACTTTTGGGTTTTGACTGTTATATGATCGTTGGTCAATATGACCACTGGAAACTAAACGTTTTGATTATTGTCTCTAAATACAAGTGGTCTTGGTTAATTAATATATAAAGAAGATTTGATGGCCTCACCCCGTAGTCTTGGACCGATCGAAGCCCATCTAAGAGAACTTGGGAAGGAGGTAGCACCACTAGGCTTTTCTCTAGACCAAACCCAAGCTGAACTTCATCATGTGAAGCTAGAACGGAATTGCCTTCGTGAGAAGTTCAAACTGATATAAATTACTACTCGTGCGATGTTGGTCGAGCCGCCCTCAGCTTCTCTCACCTTAGCATTCCTTACACTTAGGTCCTATGCTGGTGTGATAAGGGGCTATGTAAGGAGATCGTAACTGCCTTGTGTAATCCTTTGTTTTAAATAAAAATTTCTATTTCTTCTTATGATGAAGTTTATGAATTTTCAAATGACCGGATAAATATAGTATGCATATTTTTGATGAATTTTAGAAAAAGGATATTTTAAAAATGTTTATGTAAACCTTAAATAATTAAAAATGTGTAATTATTTTCAAAAAATGGTCTTCTACAATTATGTTCATTACAAAATTTAGAGTCTAATAAGATCAACTTGATTTTTTATTAATAGTAAATTATGAATTGTGATTTTTCGCTTAGGATTAGTAATGTGACCACATGGATTAGTAATCTCACTTAAAGAAAGTTTTAATATAATTTAGACCCCTTGTTTAAGTAAAGTGATTCAATAAAATGGGTAAATAACAGTTTCATAAATTATTATTCAAGTATTAGTTTTTTCGGGTGAATAGTATTTTTTAATTAAAAATTAAATTAAAAATAATTATAAAATTATTTTTATAAAATGGACTTTATATTTGAACTCAGAGCATCGATATTATGTTATGGTAATTTTTGGGGATTTTTCTGAAACACAATGAATTTTCGGTGATTAGTGTATTTATTTAAAAATTAAATTAAAAATATTTATAATCTTTTTTATAAAATGAAGTTCATTTTTTTAATCAGAGCATAGATATTTGGTTAAGGTGAAATTTTTGGATTTTTCTGAGAAAGATGAATTTTCAGTGAATAGTAAAAATGCAGTTTTAGGGTTTCGGTATGTTTAATGACCTCATAACTATGTCATGATGATTTAATGAGATATTTTAAGGGTTTTCCGACCAAAGGTGATGAATTATTGTATGGGGGACCCATGTGGCCTAACTCCATGGTAAATACCATGGGAGAGCCCATGGTTTTGAGAAAACCACTTGTGAGGTGTCCCTTGGCCATTAATGTCTTGTCCCCTCACATTCCCTATAAATACCCACTCTTTCCTCCTTTAGTTTTCACTCCCAAATCTCCCCCAACGAATATCTGGTCTCATTACCTCCCAAGAAGTCCTCCCAAGGTTCCCCTAAGCCCTCAAGGTCCCAACCTTTGAGTTTTAAGAGTTACGTTTTAAGGTAAGGGATCCGACCTCTCTCTTTCTTTTCAAGTAATCTCTTTTATGTCATTTCTTTTATTCTCCATGTTCTTATGTTAGAGGAAGTTATTTTATATTCCTCTTACTTCCCTTTTCATGTTCATATGATTAGATATCCCCTCTTACTCTCATCATTTTGTTTTAAGAATGTTTAAGTGGCGCCGTTAGGCTGCTGAAATTTTTGTAACAGATTCTTTTACCTTTCTAATTTTTCAAAGTTCTACTTTCATGTCAAGCCTTTCAAGTTACTTTTTATTATGTTGGGTTATGATCTATAAATCTATCTTACTGATATTTTATGTTCATATTATGAGAGACCCTATTTGATCTCGTCAATTCATTTTTTTTTTTTGAAGTTTAAGTGGCATCGTTAGGCTGTCGAATTTTTAAGGGATTCTTTCACCTTTCTCAATTTTCAAAGTTCTACTTTCATGTCAAGCCTTTCAAGTTCATTTTTATTATGTTGGGGTATGATCTCTAAATCTATCATACTGATCTTTTATGTTCATATGATGAGATACCCTATTTGATCTCGTCAATTCATTTTTTTTTTTAAGTTTAAGTGGCGTCGTTAGGCTGTCGAATTTTTAAGGGATTCGTTCACCTTTCTCATTTTTCAAAGTTCTACTTTCATGTCAAGCCTTTAAAGTTCCTTTTTATTATGTTGGGGTATGATCTCTAAATATATCATACTGATCGTTTTTTTTCATATGATGAGACACCCTATTTCATCTTTTCAATTCATTTTTGTTGAAGTTTAAGTGATGTCGTTAGGCTGGTGAATTTTCATAGGAGAAATCTAATTTTTGTCTTCCTTACATGTTTTTCATTTAAAATGGTATGTCCTTAAAATTTCATTACCATGTTCATATATTCTTCATATTAGGTCCCTCTACTATTTTATGGGTCATTTATGAATGTTTGACCCATGTCCCCTCTCTTTTCAATGTTTTCTAAAACCCCAAAACATATCCGTTATGCTACAGAATTTCCGTCTCAAAATGTCCCTCTCTTTTTCTAAAGTTCTTTTATTTTATTAAGTGAATACTCAAATGTATCTATTCCATAGGGGTATTCACATATATACCAAGTTTTTCTATTTTAAATTCTGTGATTTACATACATGAGACCCACTTTCCCTTTCCGTGGGTTTAAAGTGACCTAAAGATCATGTCTTTAAAGCAGTTTTAAAACGTTATGATTATGAAATGAAACCAATTTCTTTTATGCTATATGGGTTGTTTATGAAATTATTTATGATTATATATGTGGCTCACATGATAATAAAGACATGTCAAGGGTGCGCCCTGATAGTGCTCCAATGCATTGGGTAAAGACTTAATCTCTAGAGATGACTATTTTTAACGACGCCTTGGTGAATAACCTGGTTAATTTTTAATGACACCTTGGGGATGGACCTTGGTGAAATAGAAATGATTGTAAATATTAAATGTTGTAGCCACATCTTCAAGTTATTAAATACGTTATTTTTATTATGATATTCCTCATGATTTCTTTCTCATGCCTTAAAGTTCTTTTTCATGACTTCATTGATGTATCTCATGTTCACATGTTAAATGTTTCCCTTGTTTCCCTTACTGGGCCTTTTGCTCACCCTTTCCTTTGATGTATGATCCTAGGTTATGAGATGTGGTAATGAACCTAGGATGAACAAATGAAGAATCCTTTAAAGTGTTTAAGAAGAATGTTTTTTTCATGTAATAGGTTTCTGGTTTCCAAGACACTAAACCTTAAAGATCCTCGGTTTTGTAAAATGTAATGAAAAGTTATGTTATAAAAAGGCGGGATGCTATAGTTGGTATCAAAGGATGGTTTAGTTATTTGTGAAAATTAGGATATGAAAACTTTAGGAAGAAGCCTATAGAAAAGTTTATATATAGGAAATATTCCTGATATTTTGGTGAGTATTGAGTAAGGGGTTGCCATGAAAATACATCCATGTATAGATACGAGCAGGTAGATGTGGCTATGGCATAGATGTACAAAGGGGTAAAACCTGAAAACACCGCTTTGAGCTAGAATCAAACGGGAACTGGTACATGACAATGGGCCTTGCTGCACTCTTGGTTACGACACTCCCAGGGGATATGCTTTGGTAAATTCATAAGCTTAGTATGAACCATTATTAAAGGAACAACGATAAAATAAAATAAAGATTCACATAAGAATATATGATCATGGATAACCTAGATTGGAACCTAGGGGATCACAAGTTAGGGTATACTTTCCTTCTACAAGTTTATCCTTCTATGCTTAAAGTTTCCTTTTAATGATTATTGGCTAAGTATTCAATCCCCTAATTGTACTTTCTTTTCGTAGTTAATGGTGGGAAATGGAAGAACATGTCCCAACAACCAATGTGATAGGAAATTTGATGGTTTACATATTAATATGATAGAGATTATTAGTGGATTAAAAGATGATTATTATTTTGGAAGATGTTCACTATTCTGGGAACCCTATTTGATCGAGGTAAATAGATTACTACGGTATTTTATTTTAGGAGTAAGGGTGGACTTATATTTTGAAGAATCGATGAATTTAAGGTGGACTTATAGTAATTTAGGTTACTTATGGAAATTATTAACCTATCTAGGGTAAAATATGTTTAGGTTAGCTTCTTTTGTTATAAGATGTTAGGAGTGATTGATGTTGTTTGGAGATGAACGATGAAGTTGATTTTGGAAGACTATGTTATCAAATCCTTATTGTATTTGTGTTTCAATCTTAGTTTGGTTTATTTTGAAGAATTTTAAGGACAGTTATTTATGGAATGGTCTGTGATGAACTTTCGGTAGTACCGTGGAATTTTGAAGATTTAAATAAGTTTCCCTTCCTATGGGATTATTTCTTTTTGAAGAGTTGTTTTATCTCACCCTTTCTATTTTTGGGATAATAGAAGAGATTGATAGTTAATATTTGGTGGATTATGTGATTCTCTAGAAGATGATTCATGTGCTTTGATGACACCAAGTAGTTTTGAATGCTCATCGTTTGGAGAAACGATTAGTTTTGGTAGAAACTTATTAAAGGGTGAAACTCTACTTGAAGGTAGGTGTATTTCCTTGTGTTTTATTCTATGTAGTAAATTAATTCCTCAAAACTATAAAAATAAACGTAAAACAAAAATGTTGTCTGTTAACATTTCCTACTGGGAAATCAAATACCGTTTAACCCATCATAAATTTGTGATTTTCTTATTGTTAACTTTCTCTTAATAATGTTTTCTATCACTATCCCTTAGAATGTGACCCTTTGTTTTCTCCTCCATGTCCATGTTTTCCTACATGGAATCCTAGTATGGGTTAACTCGGGTGGCCTTTGTACTTCCTTTTCTTTTTTTAAAGTAATAGTGTTACTGACTCTTTTTTCGATGTGGGACTTTCAATGAAATTTCAAAACCCAATTTTTTAAAAAATTGCGAGGACGCAATTTCTTAAGGGGGGAAGATTGTAACGACCCGAAATTTTGAATAAATCTTGTTTCCTAATTTTTTTGCGTTATTTTATACTCAACAAAACTGTTTCATTTGATAACATGAGTATAATTAAAATAAGACTGTTGGGTTTTGACTATTATATGATTGTTGGTCAATATGACCACTGGAAACTAAACATTTTGATTATTGTCTCTAAATACAAGTGATCTTGGTTAATTAATATAGAAAGAAGATTTGATGGCCTCACCCCGTAGTCTTGGACCGATCGAATCCCATCTAACAGAACTTGGGAAGGAGGTATCACCATTGGGCTTTGCTCAGGACCAAACCCAAGATGAACTTCATCATGTGAAGCTATAATGGAATCACCTTCGCGAGAAGTTCAAACTGATAGAAATTATTACTCGTGCGATGTTGGTCGAGCCGCCCTCGGATTCTCTCACCTTAGTACACCTTACACTTAGGTCCTATGCTAGTTTGATAAGGGGATATGTAAGGAGACCGTAACTACCTTGTGTAATCCTTTGTTTTAAATAAAAATTTTGATTTTTTCTTATGATGAAGTTTATGAATTTTCAAATGACCGGATAAATATAGTATGCATATTTTTGATGAATTTTAGAAAAAGGATATTTTTAAAATGTTTATATAACCTTAAATAATTAAAAATGTGTAATGATTTTCAAAAAATGTTCTTCTACAATTATGTTCAGTACGAAATTTAGAGTCTAATAAGATCAACTTGATTTTTGATGATTAGTAAATTATGAATAGTGATTTTTCGCTTAGGATTAGTAATGTGACCAAATGGATTAGTAATCTCACTTAAAGAAAGTTTTAATATAATTTAGACACCTTGTTTAAGTAATGTGATTCAATAAAATGGGTAAATAACGGTTTCATAAATAATTAGTCAAGTATTAGTTTTTTTGGGTGAATAGTATTTTTAAATTAAAAATTAAATTAAAAATAATTAGAAAATTATTTTTATAAAATGCACTTTATTTTTGAACTCAGAGTATTGATATTATGTTATGTTAATTTTTGGGGATTTTTTTGAAAAAAAAAATGAATTTTTGGTGAATAGTGTATTTATTTAAAAATTAAATGAAAAATATTTATAAAATTATTTTTATAAAATGGAGTTCATTTTTGTAATCAGAGCATCGATATTTGGTTAAGGTTAAATTTTGGGATTTTTCTGAGAAAGATGAATTTTCAGTGAATAGTAAAAATGTAGTTTTAGGGTTTTGGTATGTTTAATGACATCATAACTGTGTCATGATGATGTCATGAGATATTTTAAGGGTTGGACTACCAGAGGTGATTAATTATTGTATGGGGGCCCCATTTGGCCTAAATCCATGGGAAATGCCATGGGAGAGCCCATGGTTTTGAGAAAAACCAGTTGTGAGGTGTCCCTTGGCCATTAATGCCTTGTCCCCTCACATTCCCTATAAATACCCACCCTTTCCTACTTTATTTTTCACTCCCAACTCTTCCCCAATGAAGATCTGGTCTCATTACCTCCCAAGGAGTCCTCCCAAGGTGCCCCCAAGCCCTCAAGGTCCCAACCATTGAGTTTTAAGAGTTATGTTTTAAGGTAAGGGATTCGACCTCTCTCTTTCTTTTCAAGTAATCTCTTTTATGTCATTTCTTTTATGCTCCGTGTTCTTATGTTAGAGGATGTTCTTTTATATTCCTATTACTGACCTTTTCATGTTCATATGATGAGATATCCCCTCTTACTCTCATCATTTCGTTTTAAGAATGTTTAAGTGGTGCTGTTAGGCTGCCAAAATTTTTGTAACAGATTCTTTCACCTTTCTAATTTTTTAAAGTTCTACTTTCATGTCAAGCCTTTCAAGTTGCTTTTTATTACGTTGGGGTATTATCTCTAAATCTATCATACTGGTATTTTATTTTAATATGATGAGATACCCTATTTGATCTCATCAATTCATTTTTGTTGAAGTTTAAGTGGCGTCGTTAGGCTGCCGATTTTTTAAGGGATTCTTTCACCTTTCTCATTTCTCAAAGTTCTACTTTCATGTCAAGCCTTTCAAGTTCCTTTTTATTATGTTGTGGTATGATCTCTAAATCTATCATAATGATCTTTTATGTTCATATTATGAGAGACCCTATTTTATCTTGTCAATTCATTGTTTTTGAAGTTTAAGTGGGGCTGTTAGGCTGCCGAATTTTTAAGGGATTCTTTCACCTTTCTCATTTTTCAAAGTTCTACCTTAATTTCAAGACTTTCAAGTTTCTTTTTATTATGTTGGGGTATTATCTCTAGATATATCATACTGATCTTTTATTTTCATATAATTAGAGACCCTATTTCATCTTTTAAATTCATTTTTGTTGAAGTTTAAGTGACGCCATTAGGCTGGCGAATTTTCATAGGAGACATCTAATTTTTGTCTTCCTTCCATGTTTTTCATTTCAAATGGTAGTCCTTAAAATTTCATTAACATGTTCATATATTCTTCATATTCGGTCCCTCTACTATTTTATGGGTCATTTATGAATGTTTGACCCATGTCCCCTCTCTTTTCAATGTTTTCTAAAACCCCGAAACATAGTGGTTATGCTGCAGAATTTCCGTCTCAAAATGTCTCTTTCTTTTTCTAAAGTTCTTTTATTTTATTGAGTTAATACTCAAATATCTTTATTCCATGGGGTATTCAAATATATACCAATTTGTTCTATTTTAAATTCTGTTATTTACATACATGAGACCCGATTTCCCTTTCTGTGGGTTTAAAGTGACCTAAAGATCATGTCTTTAAAGCAGTTTTAAAACGTTGTGATTATGAAATGAACCCCATTTCTTTTATGATATATGGGTTGTTTATGAAATGATTGATGATGATATATGTAGCTCACATGATAATGAATACATGTCAAGGTTGCGCCCTAATAGCACTCCAATGCATTGGGTAAAGACTTAATCTCTAGAGATGACTATTTTTAACGACGCCTTGGTGAATAACCTTGGTAATTTTTAATGACACCTTGGGGATGGACCTTCGTGAAACAGAAATGATTTTAAATATTAAATTTTGTAGCCAAATCTTCAATTTATGAAATACATAATTTTTATTATGATATGCCTCATGATTTCTTTCTCATTCCTTAAAGTTCTTTTTAATGACTTTATTAATGTATCTCATGTTTACATGTTAAATGTTTCCCTTGTTTCCCTTACTGGGCCTTTTTCTCACCCTTTCCTTTGATGTATGCTCCCAGGTTATGAGATGCTGTAATGAACCTAGGATGAAAAAATGAAGAATCATTTCAAGTGTTTAAGAAGAATGTTTTTTTCTCATGTAATAAGTTCCTGGTTTCCAAGACACTAAACCTTAAAGATCCTCGGTTTTATAAAATGTAATGAAAAGTTATGTTATAAAAAGGTGGGATGCTATAGAGGATGTTTGTTGAAACTTCTATCTATAAATAACATTGTTCTTGTAAGATGGACATGCCTCACAAAACTCCAATTTTCACAAAACTCCAAAAATTTCATAAAATAGTGTTTTTAATTTCTATTTGGATCGCTCCTTTCACTAAGCATACTTTAATGAAAGTTGAGAACCACCGTGAAACCCCTATATTTCATGATTCTTCTACCTTTTCCCATTATTACATATCATGGGGGGTGCGCCCCAACACCCCCACATAGGATTAGGGCCAGATCAAATGCATTTTTGGTTGTGCCTTATATGACCCCCAATATCCACTCCACTTAATACGATGAGTCAAGACACTCCTCTACACTCCCTGAAATACCTTGAGTTGACCTAATCCTTTTAGTCTCTTTCCCATGCCACGAGTTGAGATTACACTCTTGGGTTCCTCAATTACCTTGAGTCTAAACACTCCTCAATAAACTCTTAAAATCCCATCACCAAACTCCTACGCAGGGTTTATCCATAAGGGTCCACTCTTGTATAATTCCCACACCATCCATTACTAGGAATATTCCACCAAGTAGTCTTCACTTCATGGTGGTAAACTATAGTATAACCTATATAACAAGTATAGGAATCCTACTATGACAAAAATGACATGACTTATGCATCTAGTGTAAGATGAATCATGCCATGATCATGAGATGACCCCCTTAGTCATCACTACATTACTTTAAACTGTAGTATACCCTGTATGATGAGAATAGGATGACTCTTGTGTAAATCATGGGATGCCTTATGTTCTAAGAGTAAGATGCCTCATGTGATGTCTATCATGATATGACCACTAAAAATCCACTATGGGCCTCCATATTAGGTGTAATCCTCAATCATATCCCTCAACCCATCAGCAAGTTAAGATTCCCTCATGACTCGACATGAGTAATATGAATGGGTAGCCCAACAGTACAAGCCCGAAGTGTATCCCTGCTACTCCCAAGGATCCCATATGGGATACCACATTAGGTGCAATCCTTAATCATATTCCTCAACTCACCAGTGGGTTGATATTCCATCTTGACCCAACATGAGGAATAATGGATGGGAAGCTTAATGCATAATCCCCTCACACCAAGTCCTTTCACATGAAATTAAACTATAACCTTACTCTATGTCAGCAACATGAGATTCCATCTTGATTCAACATGAGGAAGAAAGGATGGGAAGCTCAAAGAATTGGCCTTGTACTATACATATTTTCACATGATGTTAAACTATAACCTTACCCTATGAAACGAACATGTCTTGACCTATGTGATAAGTGTGGGATTCCTTGTGTGGGAAGCACAAGATGCATCATGTGATATTCATGAGAAAATACCCCCATCACCTAGGCATCTCCCACATGTAATCCCCATTCACAACATTGTTACTCTATAGTGGCACCCAGTCAGCTTCCATGTATAATACCAACTCACATCATAGCTTCTCTTAGTAGCACTTGGGAATATCCCATGTGTAAGACCCATTCAAATCATCACCTCTCCTAGAAACCCCCCCCCCCCCCAGGAATATTCCATGCATAAGACCCACACCATCCCTAATCAACACTCCTTATTTGACATGAGAATCCTTACCACATGAAATTAAATTGCATGGACCGATCCTATCATTCGACCTTGAACTGTATCATCAAACTATATGGGTTTTGATCCCTGTTTCTTAATAGAGTATGTAGGATTCCTCATTAAGGTTCAATCTCAACATACCAACACATTTGGGGAACCTCCCTAAGGTTTAATCCTGATGCCCCAAAAATCCACCAAATCCATCTGAGTGTGAAATATTCCCTCCTAGGAAAACACTAAACCACTCAACCTATCCCCACAAGATTTCAAACCTTTTCCCAACCTATCCCTACAATATTTTAAACCTATTCTCAACCTATCCCCAAAATGTGTTAAACCTATACCTAACTTATACTCTCAAGAAGTTAAACTTGTTCCTAACCCCTCCCTACAATACATTAAACATGTTATCAACCTATACCCGAAAGACATTAAACCTGTGACAATCTCCAAATGACGTTAAACTTGTGACCTTATCCATAATCCATACCCCATACAATAAACATGGGATTCATGAGGTAAAAATCCTTATAAGACTTATGCCCCTAAAGTCAACTACCTCATGGCTGAAACGGGATGCCTTAGGTTATATACCTAATATGTCATATATGATATGCCTCTAACTTAAAAAAGAGAACAATTTATAGGTTCCCAACACACCCAAAATCTAGAGATCCCCAAACATTCATGATGTTACCATCTACTCTGATTGAATTTTTCTACCCTACTGAGACAGAAGCAATGTAATTAAATAGTTTCCACTATGAGATGGAACCTGGAATGAGTTTCATGAACATGAATCAAATATATGAGGGAGACCCAGACTAGGAAATGTACTCCAAGGAGGAATACATTGAAGGAGGAACTACCATCACATCATCATATTTTGATCAAGAATATAACATCACTAACTACAGTGGTGAAGGCCGCCAACTTTTGGAATGAGGGAATGTGGGTAAAGTAAAATTTATTGCCATGATGATGCATTCCTCATCTATAAAAGCATCATAAATAGTGGGAATGAATTTAAATTTCATATCATGTTAGCATGTAATGAGTAAATCTCACTCATCATCATTAGATCCCACTTGTTTGACTACTCTATCTAGATTTATTCTTAAAAATATTCTCCCTTTAAACTATTATTTAATATAAAATAGTTAAAGGATAATGAATAACTATATAATTTCTTCTTAATTTAGTTTCTCTTTTCAATTTCATACGAGGAACATGATCCATATACTTTTTAATACCATGATATGGTACACCTCTAAGCTCGGTTTTCTTTCAGACTCTAGTTTCTTCACTCCCATTATCAGTTTCAATTGTATACTAATCATTGTAAATGATTCCTACAATAAATATAATATTATGACTTATGATGATCTTATTGTTCTTATCATCCTAAAAGATTTATAAAAATCTATGAAACCATATCAAATGATGAAATGTGTTTTGGAATTAGCAACGATAATATTCCATGCATAAAAATATATACATTTATATTTAAAACATATATTTGACTATAGTATCATGATATTACAACACACATTTAATTTCATATTACTTATTTCTTACACACCTTAATATTATGGTGTATATATATTTTTATTCTCCCACATTATTCCATCATTTTCATATATATAATTACACTTTTTTACTTTTATACACTCCTGCTCTTTTAAATATTAAGTATTTTATCTTTCATACTTACTCATTATATAATAGAGTCTTAAAAGTTTGAAGTTCCAAGATATGTGGTGATGTGTCACTAAGAAGGTGTGGGGATGAATCAATGATACACTTTTACAAAATTTATTCTTTTAAATCAACCTCTGTGAATGGTTAAAGTCTTGATTCACTCTCCTTAAATCTGACTCTCACTAGTATACAATTGAAATGAAATAAATATAAGGAATACATAAATTTTTACAAGTTTCACTCTCAATGTGGGTGGATAATCCTTATTTTGTTTGGGTTGATTCTGAGACACATATTTTATCACTAATCGATTTCTATGATTACAAAATTAGAGAAGGTATCATCTTTGAATCAATACTTAAAAAGGCTGGGAAGGTATCATCCTTAACCCTTGGGAATGTATCATACTTGAACAATGTTATCTCAAAAAGGAAGTCATTTAGATAAGATTATATTAGATCCCTTAAGTATTAAATGCCCATCCTTCTATGCTTATGAATAAGATATTCAATATACTCCTTGATTTTTTTTGCATCATAATGTAAGATCTTCTTTCTCAATAGTAGATATTTGATTTCTAGAGAATAAAAAACCTGAATGTGTAAACATCATCCCTCTTATCAAAATTTCAATATGATCAATGTATGAATGGGAACAGGAAATAACACATGTATTCTTCCACCTTAGTCACAATCCTCTTATTGATAAGAACTTGAATCTTCTTTCCTCGATGTCAAAGAAAACTTGGAGTTGTGCATTCTCATTGGTCACTCTCAATTGAAATTATTTTTCATTCTCTTATTCTACTTTATTTTATTAATTAAATCATGTGAATATTATTCCCATAATTTGAATATGGAAAACTCCCCTTAAATAATGGTAGAATTATTCTCTATTTAAAATTTCTTTAATGATCTCTTGATAAAAACTCTAGTTTGGATCTCCAATAATGATTTCAAATATTCAATTTAAAATTATAGGATTATCATGTCAAGATTCACTTAGTTATTTATTTAATTATTCTTATATTTTATCTATAATCATATCTCAATCCATCATTGTCATGAAATTTATGTCTTGAATATCAGCAAAGCATGGTCTGGCTAAAACCTCTTGAAATCTCACATTTTCCAAATAGGTAACCCTTATATAAGAAATATAATATCTTACATATCAAATTAGTGACCTCAAATATCTTATGCATGGTTAATAATATCATTCTTATGCTCATGATAATCTTATATATTCTCACAAAAATCTTATGCATTCATTTTTATATATTATATATCAAACAGAATATATTACCTACCATAGTGGGTCTGATACTTTTCCAATTTTTCACACTGTAATATCTTTTGTATTATCTGTGATATATTATATAATCTATAAATACCCTACGTATCATAGTGTAGAATTACATTTTCCACATTTTAACATGAAATTTATCACAAATATTTTGAATTCTCTAAAATATCTTACATATCAACATAAGATTTTTTTTTGAATCTCATCATGAACTTTAGTGTGTATCTTTTTTTTTATTCCAATATTATATGTATGCACTATAATATGTTACATATCAGTAAGAATATCCTATATACCATATGTAATATGTTACATATCATAGTTTAACTCTAATTATTTCCCAAATTATCCAAAAAATATATTCAATTTAAAATACTTTTAGGGATGAGGGAACATATTCTGATCATGAGATGTTTTCTCATCTATTAATCTAGAACAGTGGAAATTTAGTCACCAGAACCATATTCTACTTCATATTTAACATCTCGCATGAATTATATGGTTATAATTAAGAATTCCAAGCATCCACACTATAGTGTTGAGTTATCCTGCACTTATAGTTATGGTCACCTCACAATCTTCTTTCCATCAAATGAACAAGTAAGAAAAAACATGACAAACCTACACATGAAATCACAAAGTAGAAACATAGTGCATATAGAGATTATGTGGTTAAGACATTGTTCCATACATCCATGGGATAATGGAGGCATATCTTTCATTTCATCAAAATATACATCGTATTTACAAGGGACATCAAGTTTTTACAACCCAAATAAGACTATAAGAAGAAGTATCACCAATTAAATAGAAGTTACATATTATAGTTCCCCTACCTTTGGCCTTTTACTTTGACCTTTCAGCCTCCAACACCTAGTTGTTCCCAAGTTTGCTCCTTTCAGACCCACCTCTTCCAATTTCATTCATCACCAGCACTCTAGGTACACCTTCTATATAGTATTCCTAACTGTTCATCCAATTAGAGCTACTATCTGACATTTTTAGGTGACCCTATGTTGGATTAAGCAACCTTCATTTCCATATATCATTCATTTATTTCACGAAAAACTCATAGGGAATAGTTTACCTCATTTCCACTTCAATGTAATGACTTAAATTATTTTCCCTTTACCCGATTATCTAGGAAATACTTCCATATTCCTTCATCAATGTTCATGTAACTCATCAACTTCTATATTTCCTTCATCGACTCTAAAATTTCATTAAGCATTTGGCATCTTCCCCTTATTTTTGATTCACTTATTCCAATAGAACATGAATGGATCTCAGAATACATGAATCAAATAACACTCCCCGGTATTCATTCACTCTAACTCTATTATGATACATCCAATAGATTGAATTGACCCAAATTATTTTTCTAGACTCACTATGTGGATTCCACTAAGCCGAATTGGGTGAACTCACACTGTCCGGTGTACTTCCATTGACCTGACATTCTAAGGATCCTATTGCACTTCTTTTCAACTGATATTTCTACTTCTAATGAAATTACTTCAGCTACCTAAATTTATACATCCCTTGGTGTTGGTGTACCATATCCCTGTAGGCTCTCCCAAGTGTTACTTTTAGTGGCTGAACTTCTAAGGTTCTGATACTTGACCAAGAAAATAGTTCTCACATCAAAACAAAACAATCTCTTAATTGAGAATTATTTTTCAGGTTTATTCTGACAATTCATCACTCAAAAAATATTCTAAAGCTCTTACTAAAGTCCCAATAGTCAATTTATGTTCACTCTATTTCTCTAGATACTACATGGTTCTCCACTCCATGGTCATGCCAAACATTTAGGATCCCACTGATTGATGCCCTCATAAATTCCACAAAACCATAATTTTTTTCCATTGAGATTGTAAAAATCATCTAAATTCCTCTATTTAGTTACTCTGATGAAATAGGAATTGGGCTTCCATCCTCTAAATCTATTGAAATTTCTATCAACAAGTTATGTTGTGAACCGTGTCCATGGCCTCTCTCTTCTATATGTTTTCTTCTAGCACATTGACCCATGTCCCTAAAACTTGAGAGATTTATTGAACATTTTACTCTAGTGAAATCAATGAAATAATGCTCAATTTAGTGAATTTATGAAAGTTCTAATGTCATCATCATGAAAAAATCCCACTAAAACTCCCTTTAGTGAAACCTAGACATACATGGCCCTTTTTTCCCATTGCATATAGACTTAGTTACAACACTTTAAGGATATCAACTCTATTATAAATGTCCTTATGATGATATAATGATCTTTCAATGATTATTGAAATAGAGTAGAAGACCTTGAAAAGAAACACACACAAATACATGGGTTTTCCTTTCCCTGGATTTAGATTAACCCAAATCTATAACTTATACTGACTTTATAGATGAGAGAACATCACCTATCAAAATTTTGGGCATATAGAGAATATTTTGAAATATCCTACCCAAAATGAAAATGAAACTCCCTAATAAATATTCTAGTTGAACCCAAACATATTCCATTGGATTAAATACATGATCTTGACAAATGAACATCCTCTCCACAACACCCTCTTCTTGATGTTTCAGGTCAATCTTCTTCGAGATAGAAAAATTCAACCTATAGTATTCTGGAACTCCAAATTGCTCTAAAATCCCATCTCCTAGACCAAATTTCAATCCACATACATCATGGTTATTCTTGATTCATCAATGAAGGTATTTTTAATACAACTTATTTTTGTGATAGAAATCACTAAAACTTAAACACCAGCCACTACCACCAAATATTTCACTCATAGTCACTGAGTTTCAAAAAATATTTACAAAAATCAAAATTCCCATCCTTACTCATCTCTCAATTCTATACACTCATGAAAACCATGTATTAGACTCTATATTATGGTCATCTGATATATGACATGAAAACACTCCTTCATTAAGTCTCCTACCAGATCATGAAACCCTATCCACATGTGTCATCACCATGAATCCCCCCCACCCGAACATAAATTCCCACACACTTAAAAAAGTCCTCCAACATCCATCTGACTATATTCTAATCAACTAGGATTATTTTACCCCATGTCTACATATTTTCATCTTCCATATGGAACAACCACTTCACCAATAATCATGAAGCTTCTAGAATAAACACTGGATCATATTTCAGAAATATTGAGCGATACAACCCCAGAGTCATATGGCCTAAATCAAATGGGATTTAACAAACACTTGGTGGTAATTTTAGTCACCCCCTCCCAGCTATTGGTATATCAAAACTCTAAAATTTGATCTTTTTAGGAATATACCTTTTAGTCACCATCCAATCATCCTAGAATTGAACTAATGAATGAATTATCCTCTGAAAACTCCTTTTAAGAAAATGAATCATTTATACAAATTTAAACCTCTAAAATAATTCATGTTCTTGATGTTATGTACTTTCAGTCTGTTTTACTAATTTTGTTTGACTTCTCTATCCAGTGGAATTAAAAACCCCTGAGAATCAGTATCACTAGAATTCTCCAATATCAACAACTTCCACTCTCAGATCATAAAATTATGCCTAGCCCTTTAAAATGATATCCACCAGATATGTGAGATCCCACTTAAATTTAGATAGCATAATGGATTGTAAACTTTCATATAAATTTCAATATCCTTCCACCAATTTCCAAAACTCTGCCCAATAAGTGAAATACATTACATGATACCTTCTAGTCATTTGGAATTTCAATACTCCCAAAATCCCACTGGTGATATATTCATCTTCCAATGAAATTTTCTTGTTAACATAATAGACCACATAACCATGAAAACCTAGAATCCTTTCATAAATATCTAACTATCACTAACAATGAAACATGACTCAAGACACCTTCAGGTCAATAATTTTGATATCTCATAAACACCTCTGGTACTATCATTATTCTTTAGGGAATGTCCTTCTATGTTCTTGATAAAATAATCCACCAGAAACTCCAACTATCGTGCTTCGACACTAAGCACTAAAACCAAGATGTGATACAACTTATTGGGATTATGCATCAAAATAAGTACCTACTCTGATACCAATTTTTGGGGATGATGGTGTAGATTCGTATCATTAGAAGTTCTATATTTTAGTAATCTATTATAAAAAAATTTCCCATCATAATCAACTCGTACATCTGATAAAACATCCCCACAACTTTGATGAACAAAACTAATAAGTCCAAGCACCCCAGCCACCATATTGAGTTATCTTCCACCTCTAATTTGGGACACCTTGTGATCTTACTTATGAAAAATACACAAGTGATAAAACGCATGATAAACACACACATTTAAGTGAAAATTACAAACACAATGCACGAAAGTATTACATGGATCAGACATTGTGTCCTAAAACCATGGTAGAATAGTGTAATATCTTGAAATTCATTGGAATATACATATGAGTTATAAGGGAAATAAAATTTGTACAACCCTACTCAGACTAACAAAAGAAGACTCAGCAATTCCATAATAATTTTAACTTCCAATGTTCCTTCCCTTGGTATTTGACTTCATAATTTCATCCTCCAACATTAGGATACACTCAGGTTTTCTCCTTATATATCCACCTATTCCTCTATTATCCATTGTTATCACTTCAGGTGAACTTTCTATACATTATAAACATGTGGACCAATACCACTATTTATAGTGGTCCCAACTAGTCATCTGGTCATCACCACCTTATAAAATTTATGAGTGACCCTTTGTTGTATTTAGAAACCTTTGTTTCCCTTTATCATTCATTTCCTTGACCTCTAACTATAGTTCATTCTATCTCCACTCCACTCTAATGATTTAGACAAATATCCCTTTGTAAAATTCACAAGTAATTATTTCAATGCCCCATCATCAAAGTTCATGGAACTGATGAAATTATTTACTTCCTTCATATTATCTTGAATTTTATTCAACATTCAGAAAATTACCCTTATATCTACTTCAATCAATCCTCTATAACATGAAAGAAACCCCGAGTACATGAATTGGATGATTCTATCCCATATTCCCACATGTGGACTCCACTGTGATGTATTTTCTAGATTGAATCAACCCAACTAATTATGATGGACTCACTCAGGGGCTTCCACTAAGTTTCATATAGTGAAATCGCACTATCCAACATCCTTTTGTTCACTTGACATTCTAAGGTTCTCATTGAACTTTTTTTCAACTAATTTTGTTAATTTAAGTGAACTGACTCCTATTGAATGGATATGGACATCCCTTAGTGTTAGTGTAATATCTCCATTTAGGCTCTCCCAAGTTTTACTTATAGTGACTAAACTTTTGAAGGTCTGATACTTGACAAAGAAAATAGTTATCACAGCAAAAATAAAAAAAAACTTCGCTAGGCATTTCAACTCAAATAGAAACAACCTCACTCACTAAAATTTATCTCAAATAACTTAAAATACATTTTTAACATCTCAAAAACATTCTCAATAACATCCAGTGATATTCACTCATGGTTGATAACAAATACAATACACCTTTAAAAATTCCATGGGTTCTTCAATATTCCCTATTGGATTTGTCATCAACTCTAACAAATCACATCAGATTTCATCAACTCACAACCTTTATAAAAAATAAATTTCCAAAAACTATGTTGTTGTATAAAGAAATTTTTTTGAGATATTTTCATCCCTTAGTGACAAGAAAATTACAGACAAGTGATTTTGATGCTCTCCTCATAAATGAACTAACTAATTTATCCCTGTTTTTATAAGATTAATAGCTTTGGATTCAAAACAGTAATACAAAAGAGTTGTGAACATTTATCCCCCTTTGAAAATAGAATCTAAAGTAATGTGGGGAATACCAATGTTCCTCAACTGAGAAGGAAAGGATGAACATTCATATTCAGCCTCAAACCTTTAAATCTTTCCTTCAGAAAGGCCCTATTGAAGATAATTGAAATTTTATCACTTGTAGGGATGAATTCTAGCCTCACATATATATTTTAAACCTTCTCTTTGATAAATGAAATCTGATGTTAATTTTTCTGGATCTAGAGTATTATATCGGATTCTTGGAAAGATCAATTGTACTTTGATTATCACATGCAATTCATAATGGTTTCTCGGTTATCACTTTCAAGTATTCCAATTTATATCTCAGTCGTATCACATTTTTACAAGTATTTTTACCATCTATATACTCATCTTCAATAAATTCATTGAGTTTTACTACTCTCAATATCAACATACACAACTTTATCCTAAAAAGAATATACCACTTGATGTAGATTTTCGGCCATAAAAATATCTAACCCAATAAAAATTAGTGTGTCCAAAGAGGTTCATGTTCTCATTACTTCTATACATTAACCCAAAATTTATCGTCCCTTTGATTTATTTCATAACCCTATTATAATCCATCAAGTGAGATTCTCTTGGATCACTTTGATATCTTGCACCCAATTTCACTGCATAAATAATTTCAAGTCATGGTGTAAGGATACGGCCTTAAACATTAAATATTCTATAGAATTTAACTGTAATTCACTTTCCTACATTCCCAAAGATATTTTTGGTTTGTATTTTTAGAGATTTATGTCATAAATATTACATAAAACCCCATGTATTATAATGTGTACACTTCTATTCTATATCCACTTTTCAGATAAAACAAATCTATTAAAAAGAAACATGTTTTCTTTACATGACACATATTCACTATTTTCATCTTGACATCATCCTTTCCCCTACTCATCCTATAAAAAATATTTTAAAATGTGGGAAGAGGACACAAAAACTCAGTAAGTAACATAAAAAGATAAAAATCTATTAATCCAATGAAAACCATAAAAATCCATAAAATACTTGCCTTTATAAAATTATTCTTTGTGGTTATGAAATAAATAATTTAAACATGAAAATAAGACACTTTTTTCTCAAAGTAACCCTTTAAAACCCATAAAAAGCGTAGATAAAATATGTACGAAACATGGGGAATCATTTTCATATCACTCATGCATATGGCATGGTTAAAAATAGAATAACCATAATAGTTATACTTAGAGTAACCATAATAGTTACACTTGAATAATTTTAGTAACCATCATAGTTACACTTTAAATAACCATCATGATTATACTTGGAATAACCATCATAGTATATTACCATAATATCTAAGGAGAAACCTAATCAGTTAACTTTATCCCTTTACCCAGTGCATTGGTGAGCTATGACAGGCTCACTCAACCTTAGTTTATCAAGAAACAATCCATACTTGGTTAATAACATAACCACCCATAATTATAAATAATTTCCAAGAACCACAACAAAAACAAAACACATAAAATATTTCATCATAAAACAATTCTTTAAACCCATGAGAAATAATTTTCAAAAATTGATATATCCCTTTTCATTAAAACCCAATTTCCAAGACTAAAATTCCTAAAATAAAGGTAAAGAGGATTTTTATTTGAAAATAACATGGAATCTTATAAATGAATTAAAATTTTAAATAATGGTTACAGCAGTAGGAAATTTCATTGTTGTCGTATATGTTAAAATATAACATTACTTTTTTCCTTTGTAAATAAATTCAAAACATTCCATAAAAAGATTATTTTTGAAAACCTTTTATAGAAAGTAAAAAGTGACATAAAATTTCCTTCATAATTATTTTATGTCCTTATAAATTCATCCATAAAATAATTTTAAAAATATGTACATGGAAGAAAATATTTTTAAAGTAAACCTTAAAAAATGTTTTTTAAAATAAAGTCTCTTACCTTGAGTCTGGCTTGTCACGTTCATTATTTATCTTAATAAATGATAAAATTAGGTTAACTATTTAATTTATTAATAACAATTTTCATGCTTATTATTCCTTCTATTTAATATCTTACCATGCTATATTTAATAATTTAATCAACTAAATTCAGGTCATAAGTTTTGACGATATTCATTTCATAATTCTAAAACATCTTTGATAAGTTGATTATGGTCTAAGTGATAATTATTGAATCATATATAGAATAATAATCATGAAATAATAATCATTTTTATACATCAATTATACTTTTAAAAATTGTTATGAAATATGGTTATGAAACTACGTTACAATCATGGGGACGGTTGGTCATATGTACGCATTAGTAACATTTCCAATTTCCATTGATCAGTATAAAAAGAAGTTAAGTATTATTTTATCTTTCCATAATTATAATAATATCAAAAATATAATATTAATTATTTAAATATAGTTATATATATCATTCATTTGATGTGGTGATAAAAAAGTAATCACATCACTTCATAGAGGTGGTAGTCCACACGTACGCACGAACGACGTTATTATTTTTCTGTGAATGGAAGGGTAAGAAGTTAAATGATACATTATCTTTTAAGAATGATAAATATGTAATTAATATGATATATAAAAATTAATTCCATCATTATAATTCATTTTTGAGGGATGTTGATGTAAAAAAATTACTTCAGTTTGTGAGGCGGTAGTCCGCCATACACTAGAACAATGGTTTCATTTCACATTTTATGGAAAAAGAGGTTGATATTGGTATGAAATTAACATGATATAATTTAATTATATGGAGTACAATTGAGTTTTTATGTTATAATGGTTGAAGAATATTTTAATTAGGTCTAAAAAGAAATAATACTAAAACATGCAGTTAAAATTATACCTCTTCTTTGAAAAATCTCATTTACATAACACTTTAAGACCTATAAGATTAGTATTTTATCCAAAATAAGGCCTCTATAACATGTTTAGTAATGTTATTAATGGGTTTGGTAAGATATTTTAAGAACCAAATGGATTTTTAGTTGTAAAAAATGATAATAATTGGTGCCTTTTATAAGAGAGGGGAGGGGGCTCTTGGAATTTCTTAAAATATTAATTTAATATAAATTAATTTTGATGTCCAAATGGCTCCAAATTTATAATTAAAATACATAATGAGTATGAGTAAAAATAAACTTATAAAATAATTTTTTTTATATGTTTAGTTCACATTTTTATTCTTATCTTTTGGTTTAAACCCCCCTCCCCCCCATTAACATGTTTCACGCTTACAGTGACAACAAGGTTTTATACTCTTTGAGGGTCAAGAAAATTACTATAAATGGATAAACATAACATAAATGGATAATGGTTGATATTTAAAACCATATACTAATAAATTGTCTGAATATTGGTTTTTTAGAAATTTTATATCATTTAATAAAATATTATTTTCATAAAATATCAATAATTTCATTTTTAGAACTATTCATTTACTTTGACTTTTATAACACCAAGAAAAGAAATGAAATTTGAATCCAATTCATAAAAAACTCTATAATATGTCTTTTTTATCTATAAAATTAATGGTTCAAATCAATTATTTAAAACTATACACCTTTAAATATTTTTAATATCATTTTTTCTATTATTTGAATAATTATTGCGTCACCATTGTGTAAGCATTTAAGGTAATTATTTCATCACTAAAAATTAAAAACAAATTACCATGATAATGATAAATAATTTTAATTTAAAAAAAATTATAACCAAATATATCCTCTTTTAATATCTATGTTAAAAATATTATATTTATTAAAAACAAGAGTGTGACATTTTTTACTTTTCTTTAAATAAAATATTATAAAGGTTATAATCACATCCAAACAAAAAAAAGGCCATATATTTGATATTTGGATAACTATGGACGAAATATACTCATCCAATAAAATTTATACAAGTTTTAGAGTCATTTTCTAGTCCTTATCTTTTTATTAACATTATTTACCCGATTTACCCTTAACTATGGTAACATAAATTACTAAGGTTACTATTTATATTGACCAAAGTTAAAAGGGATATATTTACCAAATTTTATCCCAAAAATTAAAAATATGAAATCCATTTTTTAAAATTCAAAACACATAAGTGGAAGAATTTAATTTAAAATCAAATTGGAAAAACGTGATGAAAACCCATTTTTTATAAAAATATCTTATTTAAGTATAAAATGTGTTTATACTAAATTAAAGTGTAATATTAATTGAAAAAACCATAATTGGATTATTTTAAAAATAATAAACTAATTATATTTTAAAAATAATCTAAAATAGAATTTTACTTCTCAAATAATCAAAAATAAAATATAATTTTCAACAAAATCAGTATTTGTCACTATTCATTAAAAATAATTTTTTTAGAAAATTCTCAAAAATTAATTATATGATAATTTTTAAATGAGTAATTAAAAAATTAAGTTCATTTTTTCAAATAAATTTTCAAAATTTTCTAGAGATTAATTATAATATTTACTCATAAAAAGTAATAAAAATCATTTTTGAAGAAAATGTATTTTCGAAGCATAAAATGAATTTTCTAAAAATGAGGTGCTTATTTATAAAGAATTAATAAATAAATTTTCATTAATTAGTAACTTTAAATATATTTCATAATTATTTTAACCCTATACATATCTTTCAATTCAATGAATAGCTTAAAATGGTCATATTTAAATAATAATATTTCACAATTTTTTTATGCTCAGTGTCGTGTATTTTATATCCCATCAAGCATAGTCATAATTTTAAAATATTGGGTTAATACATTCTCACACCCCTTAATAAATTACATCATCATAATTTCTATTTGAACTTGATAATCAAGGTATTAACATTTTAAAATACCTTTATTGATATCCCGCATCATAAAAAAGGGTTAGAAAAACTTCCTCTTAAAAGAGCGAAAGTGAAGTAAAGAGTTCATATAGAATAAAAAATAACTAAATTTTCAAATAGGATAACATTATTGGGAAGTTAAATTATGGAAATAGAATAAAAAACTAATGCCCAAGGATTAATAGGGAGTGATAGAGAACATAGTCATGATAAAGTTAACTGTCAAAAAATCATAAATCTATGATGGGTTAAAATACCATTGATTTCTGGATAAGAAAACTAAACAGATAACATTTTTGTTTGAAAATAATTTTCCTAGAGTTTAGGAATTCCTTTACCATCTAGACTAAGGACATAATGAAATATACTTGCTTGAAAATTAGAGCTTCATCCTTTAATCAATTTCCACAGCAATCACATCTTTTTCTCCAAATGATGAGTATTCCAGATGATTTTTTAATGCATGAAGCACTGGAACCAACTTATAATGGATCACATAATACACAGAAGGATAAAAATTTATTCCTCCAATCTTTATACATTAACCAAAACCAAAATGGTTAGGATAAGATAAGATAATTTCCAAAATGAATAAACCTTCATAAGAAGAAAATTAATATTCAAAATTAAACAATAATACCCAAAGTTCAAACTAGATAATTCTATAAATAAATATCCTTAAAATTATTTAAAATATTCCAAACTAATATTAAAATAAAAAATCAGAAAGATTTGGCCATATATTATTCTAAAATAAATTCAACATTTATCTCCAAATAACATAAATCACTCTCAATGTCTCATACTAAAAAGTATGTGCCCTAATAATAATATCCAAGATATGATAATCATTTCAATAAATGAACTGAATTACCATAAATCCATATGAAAATCATATATACATCAAAAAGATAATTCAACCTTTAATCCTAAAATAAAATCCCATAATGACATGTTTACCTTAATCATATAAGGTTCCAGAAATTGTTATCTTCTTCTCAAATAACATTAATCACCTATTCACTAAATCAATTTTTCAATCTCATGGTTATCTCTATGATAAAACATATGTTCCAAAAAAACTTAACTTTATCATTCAAATCGTTTAAGTAAATAAAAATAATGTCATATTAATCAGTACATCACCTAGGTCAGTGGTAGGCGATGCACCCTTGTCACCCTTTGGTTATGGGTTCAAGCTCTGTGACCTTGTCGAATGTGATGGGTTTTCACCTGACCGATGTTTTTTTCTAAAACTATATAATTATAATAATGTTCTCATAAATATGATGAATATCCTAAAAAATTTCATTAATCATAAAATCACTCTTTAACCTCTAGGTTTTTCTATACAAATATTTTCAAAAAATCAAATAATATTAAAGGAATATTATTTCCTTACCATAAATAAAATATTATCACAAAGGTTTATTTATCCCCTTATCATCACTACTCCAAAGGTTTACTTAAATTAATTTCTCCAAAAAACTATCACCGCTATACTTCTTTTCAAAGGAATCAATTCCATCTAAAATATGATTCAAAATTTTGAAAATAGAAACTATGACGAAATAATACTTAGGTGTTTCATGACCCTCATAACCTTTTTGAATCCATCAAGACTTCATAAATAAAAACAACTAAAAACTTATCAAAAATTTCATGGAAGACTATATTCATAAGATACGTAAATATAATTGGGTATTTTTAAACCCAAAGGGCCTAACCAAAAAATCATAATGCATGTTTCTAGTTTGAGATGTTTTTTTAGAATGTCATCCTCCTTCACCTTCATCTGATGGTACTTGGACCTTAGGTCAACATTCAAAAAATATTGAGCTCCTTGGAGTAGTTACTACTTCGTTTGATGGCACAACATCTATTGAATTATTTTTATGGGATTTCATCACACTTGTCTTCTTATAGTCTTATTACTTCCCACAGTCTGTGTCCTTCTTCAAACACGCATATGCATAATGAACCATATCACTATATTTAAAACACTTTACTTCTTTCTTATAAATATTGTTCTTACCACTAACAATACCTTTTTTATTGCATTCATAAACCATATACCCTATCTAACTACATTGATAACACTTTTTATAACCCATTAAACATTCCTTGAAATGTCTTTTTACCGAACTTGGAATATGTTGGGGGCTTACCTATGTTGGATTGAAATAATGATGTAGATGTTCAATATACAAGGGGGGTGAATTTTATTTTTTTTAAATTTCTTTGGAACCTTTAAAGGAAAGATTCTACCTTAAAGAGTATATAATCTTTAATATAATCAGAGTAACAGAATTATAAAGTATGAGAAAGTTATACTTTCTAACTTTAACAAAGTTATGATTACAGAAAAAATATAAAACAACTTAAAATAGTAAACAAGTAACAATAATATTATTTTAACCCAAAGATAAGGGTATCCAATAACCCTGGATAAAGGTTTCTTGATTTATACTTTCAAGAAAGTATGTATTACCCAAACCCAGGTAAGCCCTCAATACGAATATCGGTATCTATCTTGTTATCCCCACAAGCCCTCGATTTAGAAGGAAATTAGAACCTCTTTCTTCCAGACCTGGAAGCCCCCGATCAGTATGATCAGAGTCTGCACAAAGCAAGTCTAAACAAGTTTTCATCCCTGAACAACGTATTCATGACATCCTCACAAAGAACTGAGAGTTGTAAGAGCCTCTCTCTCTCTAGATATCGCTTCATAGCCTTTTAACATTCATCAAGTTCATACACTCTCTAAATTATTGTTGCTTTTTCAAATGGAATTTTATTTATAGGAAAAACTTCCCAACGGTCGTCTCCACTCCAACAGTCATATTTTCTTTAAATTTCGGAGGGACCCAGACATGTGTCAAACATACAACGGTTAGTTTGTAACAGATTGTATGACATTGTTTCAAGTATAAGAAATTATGTTAAGTTAAAGATAAGTGTTATGTAAAAGAAAACTTGGAATCTGATAAAATTGTAATGATACATTAAACAACTCTAACATTATCAAGAAAATGGATTCTTAAGAAAAAGTAAATTGGATTGTGAAAATAGTATCACGTTGGTACCAGAATCAGAATCATAAAATCGGTATTAATTTTTAACTGAAATCGGTATCATAAAATCTATATCACTTTTGCACCTGAATCGTTATCATAAAATTAGTATCACTTTTTCACTAGAATTAGTATCACTTTTGCACTAGAATTAGTATCAAAAAATCTGTATCACTTTTGCACTAGAATCGGTATCATAAAATCGGTATCACTTTTTCACCGGAATTAGTATCATAAAATCGGTATCACTTTTTAACCGGAATCGGTATCATAAAATTGGTATCACTTTTTCACCAGAATCTATATCATAAAATTGTAATGAAAAATCTGTAAGTACAACAGAATAAAAATTGTAATGATAAATCTGTAAGTATAACAGAATGGGAAATCGTAATGATATATCTGTAAGTATAACAGAATGACAAGTTCAGATCTTTTAAAAAAATGTACTTAAGAAAAAAAATCAGAACTTAAGAAAAAGTGTTTGTGATTTTCAAAACATAAGACCATAAGGAAAGGAAAAGTCATAAGATAACCTTATTGACTCAACAATCTCCCCATTTTTGGAAATCACAAACAACTTTGCTAAGAAAGAATATATTAACTTAGATAAACAAGTATGAAAAAATTATCTTCCCCTTTGAATAAAATTTCAGATGAATACAACTAACTCCCCCATAGGTTATGTTTCCCAAGGATCGTATTCTTGATATTTAGTATCTCATTTTCTTTCTTAAGAAAATATCTTTCCCTTAGATAAACATGTCTTCTTAAAAGAAAACTCCCCCTTACTTGTACATTATCATTTATTACCATACTCATCCTTAATAGATGCTCCAACTTTGAGATATTTATTAAATTCTCCCTTTTAATAAATTCTCCCCCTTTGTGATTTTGTAGGTAAAAGAATGGAGAAGTATAAGATGTACCTATAAGGTTAAGCAGGCATGCATTCTAAAACAAAATAAAGATATAAAAGACAGTTCTTAATGAAATTTTAGAAATAAGGTTTAGATTACAACAAAACATCGTAATGTAATTAAAATCATTTATCCTTATTCTACTCAGAAAACATTTTCTTTATCAGGTCATTAAGTTTCTTGAATTTCTTATGATCTTCTTAAAGCTTCTTCAGCAAGATCTCTTGATCTTGGTTCTTATTTTCTAAGGACAATATCCTTTCTTCTTGTTCATTGATTCTATCATCTTTATTCATAATGAAATCTTCTTGAGCATCCACCGTTTTCACTAATTCAGCTCAGACTTTATTCTCAGTGCCTTCAGATCGGGAAACAGAATTGAGTTGAATAGCCTTCTCAGAGATTAATGCCTTTACCTTGTTGAACTCGGTTTCACAAGTATTGAAAGCTCCATTTGTTGAATCCATGAAGTCACTAAACTTCCTAAGCTTTTCATTAATGGTTTTGGTGTGGTTAAAGACTTTCTTACAAGTCAACTTGTGAGATTTCTAATAAATTAAAAGACTATTGAAGTCTGCTTCTTACTTGACCACCATGTCCATAAGAATATTGGTCGATTCTATCTTTCGATTCAGGTTTTCTTGCATCATTTGACTCCAGGTATCTATATTTGCATGAACTGGAATGGTTCTGACCAACTTTATTAAAGATATATTGACAAAGTCTTGTTCAACAGATGATGAGGATTCGGAACCTGAAACATCTTTCCCTTTGTCAGCTTCTCTTGGAGTTAAGGAAGCTGATTTTTCAATTCTCTTAGAAGACTTCTGGGGTGTTTCCTTTCTAGATGAGGCAATCAACACACTCTTGCCTTTAACAAGGTTCCGAACTAGATATTTTTCATCGGATACTTGGATAACATTAATATCTTCATTTTCATATTCTTCCCCTTCAAACTCATGATGTTGAGATCCTTCTTGACTTTCGTCTTCCTGAATTTCTTTCTATTTATCACCTTATTTATCAACCTATTCTTTCTATTCTTCTTCCACTTCAATTGTAACTTGTTATTCTTCTTCAACTTCTACTTCTTCCTCAACTTCTTCTTCAACTTCTACTTCAACTTGTTCTTCAACTAGTTCTTCAACTTGTTCTTCAAATTGTTCTTCAACTTGTTCTTCAGAAACCGATTTAGGAACTTAACTTAGAGGAGTTCCAATGTAATAATACACTTACATTAAAACATAATCATAATCATATTGAGTAATCCAATCTTCTATTTCTTAAATAGGTTCTGATAAATCTAGGAATTTCTTGGATTTTTGGATTTTCGGAGTGACAGTCGGCTTCTTATGAACAAATTGAGGACCAGGTACTTCTTGATATTTTTTTCTACAACTTTTAGTAAGGACTCACACACTTGAGCTCCCAGTTATTTCTTCTTCAGTACCTTCTCCTTATTTTGTTTCTTAGGATTTTCAGCTTGCTTGATTTTTAAAGCCTTAGCCACTACAAGATTCAAGACAAAGGAAGGATCTTCTTCTTTTCTGGTATCTTCCATTTCTCTTCACTTTTCAACTGTTGCATCGGAATAGGCTTTTGGTTTCTTTGCAAGAGGAGGTGATGATATTGGTACATCAGGAACTGGTACTATAAATCTTGGCTCTTCATGTTTCCTTTTCTTGAGTACCAATTTTTAAGACTCCGGAATATCACCCTTGTTCTGGACAACCATTTCTTCAAAACTTTTGGATTCCAGTAAGAACCCTACCTTCATCCTCCATAGAGTGTCATAACTTAGCAAAAAAATCTTGAAAGGATTTGAAACTGATCGGAATGGGACATTCATCCCTTGAAGACACATAACAATTATGCTGGATATAGTTTTCTGATACATAAGAATCTGAGATCTGATTGTTCCGCCTTTTATTTCTTGGATGGTGAGAATGATGTACTTAACCAAGTTGATCTTTCTTAAGATGAAAATAAATTATAAAAGAAAGATATCACATATATTTAGAGATTCTGTATCCCCTTTTCTTGGAATAAGAAATCCTTGCATCCATAGAGCTACCATCTTGTGATTTTTTGTAAGATTCGTAATCTTCGGGTTCTTAACATACTTAAGACCAAGATAATACAAAGCCTTGACTTTTTCAAAAGAACATTCCTTCTTAGGAATCCTTTGAGAGCATATAATAGATTCTACTTCATACGGTATGTTGAGAACATTTGATTCATTATTATAGGGAACTGTATAAGTCTTATCATAACATTTGAAATTAAACAATTCCTTGCCATATTTTTGAAAGAAAGTAACAGATTCATAGAACTGAATAACCAAGTTAGGGAAAAACGGATCCTGACTTTTCTCTTTATCCACACAAACACTTTTATATCCATTAGTTCTTATCACCTTAGAGATAAGGGAGTCATATTTAGCAAAAAAGTTATGAAAACCATCCTTTCACTAAAGATTGACCAATCCTTTATTTCCTTGCTAATCAGCATCTGATCTGTTGAGGATTCAAGAGACATTCGGGGTAAAAGAGACAAAGGAATCAGAAAGAATACTTTGATGGAAACAAAACTTTGGCATAGAGATCAGTAAGGATGGTGAGACACTTATAAATGAGTCACCCCTTATATAGACAAGGCTTATGACCTTTCCACTTTTATAAGATAATCAAATGGCTGAAAATAACCTGATCTGATCTGACGGTTGAAGATGATTATTGAAAATATGAATTTTGATATTTTGTAGTAAGGTAAACCAGAATTTAAAAAATTGAAAAACCAATAACTAAAACTTAAGATAATAAAATATAGAGTAAGAAAGTGTACCTTTTGGAATACTCTAAGGAATTTATCAGTAATATAAGAATTCTCTTGAAAGTTTTAGATATCGTGATTTCAATACTAAAATTTCCAATATCGAAATTTCAAATACCAAAATTTTCCATAAAAAGGTATAGATTTTCTTAGATAAAGATAAATTTTTAAGGAAAAAAAACTTAAGGAAAGATAAAATTTTAAGAAAGAAAAAAACTTCTTAAGGAAAGAGAAGAAAAAAACATATATAATCCCCATGAAATAAGGAGTAGTTTAATGTTAGGAGATGATTTAAAAAAGAAGTAGATATGAATGATTACCTAAAAGAGATCATCCCTAGATTATGTTTAATGTATTCAAATATATTAGAAGATAATGTCTTTGTAAAAATATCAGAAATTTGTTCTTGCGTTCCGATGATTTGAATAATAATATCTCCTTTAAGTGTGTGATCCCTAAGAAAGTGACGTCTAATATCTATGTGCTTTGCATGAGAGTGATGTACAAGGTTTTTACATAGTTAAATGATACTTGTATTATCACACATTATTTGAGTCCTAGTAAAACTCATACCATATTCTATGAGTGTGTGTTGCATTCACAACACTTGAGCACAAAAACATTCAACTGTTACATATTCAGCTTTAGTAGTGGAAAGTGCTACAAAATGTTGTTTCTTGAAAGACCAAGAAAATAAAGAGTCTCCTATGAAATGAAAAGTTCTATACATACTTTTTCTATCCATTTTATAACCACCAAATTCAGCATCTGAAAAACCTTTAAGTTCAAAAGCATTTCTAGAGGAATAACATAGTCCTAAATCTAAAGTTCCCTTTAAATACCGAAAAATTATTATTACAACCTTTAAATGGGATTATTTAGGATTTTATTTTAATCTTGCACATAAAAATACTGAAAACAATAATTCAGGTCAACTAGATATTAAGTAAAGTTAACTTCCTATAATCCCTTTATAATATGTTTGATCCACGTGTTTCCATGCTTTATCAATATCAAGAGTATTAGAGGTTCCGATAGATGTAGTTATACTCTTATTGTTGTCATACCCAAAATTCTTAAGAAGATCTTTTATATACTTATATTGAGATATGTAGGTTCCCTCTGGTTTTTGAGAAATTTGAAAACCAATAAAAAAAGTTAACTCTCCCATCATACTCATCTCAAACTCAGATTTCATAAGATTCACAAAGGAATTAGTTAAGGATTGTTGAGTTGTTCCGAAGATGATGTCGTCAACATAAATTTGGATAATCAAAACATATTTATTATTTTTCATAATAAAATGGGTTGGATTAGCAGTTCCCTTAACATAGTTATTTTGAAGCAAAAATCATGAAAGTCTATCATACCAAGCTCTATGGGCTTGTTTAAGTCCATACAAAGCTTTGGTAAGTTTATAAACATGATTAGTATATTTTGTATCTTCAAATACAGGGGGTTGATCAACATAGACTTCCTCCTGTACATAACTGTTAAGAAAAGAACACTTTACATCCATTTGATAAAGTTTAAAATTAACAAATTCTGCAAAGGATAGAAGAATACAAATAGATTCAATTCTAGCTACAGGAGCATAGGTTTCTTCATAGTCTATTCTCTATTGTTGGTTATAGCCTTTGGCAACTAATCTTTCTTTATTTCTAAAAATAACTCCATTTTCATCACATTTGTTTCTAAAAACCCATTTTACTCCAATAACAGAAGTTTCCTTAGGTTTTCAACCAAGGTCCAAACTTGATTTCTTACAAATTCATTGAGTTCCTCTAGCATATCCTTAATCCCATCTTCATAATCCAAGGCTTCTTCAGGATTATTTAGTTCAAATTGGGATAAAAATGCAACATGTTCAAATTCATTATGTAAAGAACTTCTATTTCTTACTGGTTGATTAACATTTCCAATGATATTATCACTGGGATGATTCCTAAGTAACAAGTGACTTAGATTTTGAAACACTTGTTCATCAACATAGGGTAGAAAATCTTCAGCTGTAAATGTTTCAAAAATATTTTCTTGAAAATTATCCTTGACTAGAAGATCTTCTATCAAAGGTTAGTGATCATTTTTAAAAAATATATTAGGAAAATATTCAGGTTGTTAGAAAACAAAAGGATCATTTTCATCAAAATTAACATGTATTGTTTCTTCCAAAGTGCAAGTGTTTTTATTAAAAACTCTATATGCCTTAGAGTTAGTAGAGTAACCTAAGAAAATTCCTTCATCATATTTGGGTGAAAATTTATGTAAGTTATCCTTGGTATTCAAGATAAATACTTTGCAACCAAAAACTTTGAAGTAAGAAACTTTTGTTTTCGTCTGGTCCACAACTCATAAGGTGTTTTATTAAGAAAAGGTCTTATTAAAACTCAATTTATATTATAACAAGAAGTACATACAGCTTCATCCCAAAAAAATTTAGCTATAGAATATTCATTCAACGTGGTTCTTGTCATCTCTTGAAGAATACAATTTCTTCTTTCGACAACACCATTCTTTTGAGGAGTTCTTGGAGCTGAAAAGTTGTTAGTAATACTTTTTTGCTACAAAAATTTTCAAAATCAGAATTTTGAAATTATTCACCATGATCGCTATGAATATTTATTAATGATAGATTTTTCTCATTTTTAACTAGAGATCTAAAGGTTTTAAAATAAGAAAAATCTTCAAAAATTTTTGCATGAAAATAGACCCATGTAAATCTAGTGTAGTCATCAAATAGAATAAACACTAGTATTTTCCTCCAATACTTCTAGTTTTTGTTGGACCAAATAAGTCAATGTGCACTAAATATATAGAATTAGAAGTTTTAACTTAACTTATAGACTTAAAACTAGATTTATGTTGCTTTCCATATTGACAAGGGTCACATACTTTTAAAGAAACAAACTTATGTTCTGATAGATCCTGAACAAGTTCTTTCTTAAAAAGTTTACTAAGATTCCTTAAGTTACAGTGTCCTAGTATTCTATGCCAAATCCATGAGTGATCTTAAAATGCACTAAGGAAAGGTAGATCTTTACTTATAAGGTCTTCTAGGTTTAAGGTGTAAACATTCTCATAACGAAGGGCAGAAAGAATAAACTCATTCTTGGAATTGTGAACTAAACATCTATCATTTCTATAATTCACAAGGTAACCTTCATCACATAATTGGATTATGCTAATGAGGTTGTGCTTAAGGCCTTTTACTAAAATAAAATTTGAAATAATAGCTTTACCAAGAAGAATAATGTTACTTATACCAACAATTTCTCCTTGAGAGTTATCTCCAAAGGTTACTTTTCCACATTTTGTTTTTAAAATATTTTTTGAAATAGTCATTGTTACCAGTAATGTTTTGGGAACATCCACTGTCCATGTACCATAAATTGTTGGTACTTCCTTCATTAACCTGAAAAAGAAAGAGTTATATTTTCAGAATCCAAACTTGCTGCGATCCAGAATTATTAGATAATAAAATTTTGGGTATCCACATTTGTTTAGAAAAATAAGATTTATGAAACCCAAGAGATTGAGCTTCATTTAAAGAATAGTTTTTCTTCCAATGTCCACCACTCTGACATTTAGTACAAAAAGGGACTCTTGGAGGAACAAAATAATTGTTTCTAAAAATAGGTCTTTTCATGTGAATAACCTAAACCTTGATTATTACCATGAGGTCAGATCTAAGAATACATCTTGTCAAAATTTTCTTTACCAGAAGTAAATTTTACAAGAAGTTTTTTCAAGGAAAATATTTCAGATTTTAGTTTTAAGACTAAATTATTATCCTCAAGAATAATAGATTTATAGTTAAGTTTATCCTCTAAAACATCTTTTTCTAAAAATAGATTTTTAAGATCTTTAGAAAGTTTAACCCTCTCAGAATTAACTTCCTCAATTTTCTAAGAAATATTTTCTAAAACATATTTTTTCTTATCAAGATCTTTAGTAAGATCCTAAATTTCTTTTGTTAAAATAAATTCTCTAGAATTTTCTTTTTCAAATTTCTTAGAAACATTACAATATCTCTTTTCAAGCAACTTAGAAAATATAGAAACCTCCTCATAGGAAGATAGATCATTATCATTATCTGATGAAGAAGATTATTCATCTGAAGAAAAACCACTATCTGGAAAAATTTCACTTGAAGACATATTGGTTAAGGATTCATCAATTCATACCTTAGCCATAAGACAATGATTTTGAAATTTAGATGTGTCTATTAGACCAATATTCTTTTTCTAAGAAGATTCATATTCTAAAGAGTCTTCATAAGAATCTCCACCACTTTAACTTCAAGTGTCATTAGCTTTTAATACTTTCTTATTCTTTGATCTGTAGAAATTATTCTGGTTTTTTTCAGAATTCCTATCTTTCTTATCTCTTTTCTTAAGAAAGGGACAATTATGTCTAATATGACCAGTTCTTCTACATTCATATCATGTCACTTCCCAATATTTCTTATCGTTTTCATATTTCTTTTTGTATCTATATTGAAAGTTCTCCTATATAACAATCTTGTTCATCCTTTGAGCAAGATTTGCTAACTCATTTTCTAAAGCTTCACTTTCACTAGATTCAGATTGAATAACAGCCTTCTTAGATTTTGATCCTGTAATTCTCTTTGAAGTCTTGGATTTCATATGATTTGAAGTAGTTGTAAAAGAAACACATCCATTACCATTCTTCTTCTTAATATTATCAGAATATCTCTTTATTCTGGTTTCATGTTGAAGAAGAGTTCCAAACAGTTCATCAATAGAAATCTGTGTGACTTTTCTATTCTCATATATAGCAGTCCTCTTAGATTCCCATTTGTTAGGTATGATGTCTATAATCTTGTATAAAAGAATATCATCATATAGACCTTTTTCACCCATAGATTTTAAGCTGTTTCCAATAGTCATAAATCATTTTTGTACCTTACATATGGGTTCTCTATAAGGAAAGAAAAAACCATAATACTCAGCTCTAAGAATAGCTCTTCTAGTTTCAATGACTTTGGAAGTTCCAAATTTAGTTACTTAAAGCCTCTTCCAAATAGTATTAGTAGCTTCACAAGATGAAATTTGGCTATATATATTTCTAGTCATTAAAAAAAGAAAAATATTATGTGCCTTAAAGTTCAGCTGGTATTCCACCTTTTTTGGATTAGTAAAGGTTCTAAGTTACTTATCAGGAATCTTATAACCTCTAGTTAACATAATGTTTTTGTCTACATCTATTTTTATCACAAAGGTCTTCATTCTATCTCTCCAGTACTCATAGTAATTTCCATCAAATATTAGTGGTCTAGTAGGATTGAGATTATCTAGAGATCCAACATGAATGCCTGTCATACTAGAATAATATTTCTTTCCACAAAACTTGTTAGAAGTTAAAGTTTATAAATAGATCAGGAAAAAAACTTGAGCAAGAAAACTTATATGTGGATATAATTATTTTAGAGACCTCCTACGATACCAATTGTAGGATCTAAATAATGATTTATATGCTCAATATACAAGAGGGTCTAAATTGTATTCTTTAAAAAATTCCTTTGGAACCTTTAAAGGAAATATTCTACCTTAAAGCGTATAGAATCTTTAATATAATCAGAGTAACAGAATTACAAATTATGAGAAAGTTATACTATCTAACTTTAACAAAGTTAAGATTACATCGGAAATATAAACAACTTAAAATAGTAAACAAGTAACAATAAGATTCTTTTAACCAAAAGAGAAGGTATCCAACAACCTTCGATAAAGGTTTCTTGATTTAAACTTTCAAGAAATTCTGTCTTACCCAAACCCAGGTAAGCCCTCAATCTGAAGATTAGTATCTATCTTGTTATCCCCAAAACCCCTCAATTTAGAAGGAAATCGGAAACTCTATCTTCCAGACCCGAAATCCCATGATCAGCACGATCAGAGTCTGTACAAAGCAAGTCTGAACAAGTTATTCATGCCTGAACAAGTTGTTTAGGACATCTGCATGAAGCACTAAGAGTTGTTCATAGCTTTTTCACATGCATCAAGATCATACACTCTCTACATTATTGTTTCTCATTCAAATGGACTTGTATTTATAGGCAAAACTTCCCAATGGTCAGATTCAATCCAACGATCATATTTTCCTTAAATTTTGGAGGTACCTGGACACATGTCAAACATACAATGTTTATTTTGTAACAGATTTTACGACATAATTTCAAGTATAAGAAATGATGTTCAGTTAAAGATAAGTGTTATGTATAAGAAAACATGGAATCTGATAATATTGGAATGATACATTAAACAACTCTAACATTATCAAGAAAATGGATTCTTAAGAAAAAGTAAATCAGATTGTGAAAAAGGTATCACATTGTTACCGGAATCAAAATCATAAAATTGGTATGACTTTTTCACCGGAATTAGTATCATAAAATCAGTATCACTTTTTCACCTGAATTGGTATCACTTTTTCACTAGAATTGGTATCATAATATTGGTATCACTTTTTCACCGAAATCAGTATCACTTTTTCACCGGAATCGGTATCATAAAATCGGTATCAATTTTGCACTGGAATCATTATCATAAAATCAATATCACTTTTGCACCGGAATCAGTATCATAAAATCATAATGAAAAATCTCTAAGTACAACAGAATGAAAAATCATTATGATAAATCTGTAAGTATAATATAATGGAAATCGTAATGATATATCTGTAAGTATAACATACTGACAAGTTCAGATCTTTTAAAAAAATGTACTTAATAAAAAAAATCAGAACTTAAGAAAAAGTGTTTGTGATTTTCAAAACATAAGACCATAAGGAATGGAAAAGTCATAAGATAACCTTATTGACTCAACAACCTCTAGACTTCTTAGTTAGTTTCTTCTCTATTTCTAACAACTTGATCATTTATTACTCTTTCCATCTCAAGGCATATAAGTATCAAAAAACTCAATCACAAGTTTATTAGAATAACAAATAACATTTTCGTAGCTTTTAAATTATCATGTGCATAAATATATTCATAAACTTGGTTTCAATCCTGAATAAAATTTATTAATTTTACTATTAGTGTACCAAATAAAATCCAACATAAATCTGGACAATCTTGTGAATATTATTTCATACACAACCACACAATCTTCATCTTTCTGTCTCAATTTTAAAAATTGGTTCTCCATCTTGATCCAAATAATCTTTGGGAAATATTTCTCTAAAAAATATTCTTAAATATTTCTAATTATAAGGAATCAAGAACATATATCTCTTATGGATTCTAAATCAAATACCTCTATTGATCATTTTCACCATCAAAATGATAAATGGAAATAGTGACCTATTTTATACAAACAACTCATTACATTGAATGTATTTTATATTTATTTAATCCACCCCTTAGGTATCACTCGGTCAAAATATCCATGGAATATAAGAAAGTTTTTCCTCACAAAATGTTCAACTGTAAACATGTTCCTTTGAGGTAGATCTTCCAGTTCTCTGTCATAGATACCACCACCATTTATAGCCTGTGTCAACAGATCCATAAGAGAAATAAACTACACAATTTAAATTCCAACCATTCTAGGTTATTGGTTTGGATGGATATTTTACTCTTGGTGCCTTCCAAATATATTTTCCTTGTTTCCTCTATGGAAAATCATTCTGGACAAATATAGTTTAGAAAAATCAACATGGTAATCTTCAAATGTTATATCATTTCAACATAACCATTAAGTAAAATCTTTTAAGGGTATTTCATTAACATTATCCTAACCCCTAAAGTTATCTAAAACCATGATCTGATGCCAACTGTAAGTACCCATCTTTAAACATTACATATTATAGTGAATTTAACTAGAATTCACACACTTACATTCCTAAATATCTTTTAGGTTTAGATTTTTATAGATTTGGGTCATAACTCTTAAATAAAAAACCCATATATTACAAAATTTGAACTTCTATGAAATATCTATTTTTTCTATAAAAAAATGTTTAAAAAGAAATTTGTTTTGTTTTCATGAAACATTTTCACTATTTTTATCTTGACATCATCCTTGTACCTAATCATCCTATGAAAAACATTTTAAAATTTGGGATGAGCACAAAAATATCCGTAAGGAACATAAAAATAAATAAATCTATTATCCTAGTGAAAAACATGAAAACCCATTATTATATTATTCTTTAATCCTATGAAATAAATAATTTCCACATGAAAAAATAAACTTTTTTCCAAAGTAAACTTTTAAACCCTATAGAAATCATAGATAAAACAAATAGTAAATTTAGGGTATCATTTTCATATCACTCTTGCATATGGAATAACCCTCATGGTTACAAATGGAACAACTATCACAGTTATACTTAGAGTGACCATCATAGTTAAATTTAAATACTTGGATTAACCATCATAGTTATACTTGAAATAACCATCATGGTTATACTTGCAATAACCATCAAAGTATATTCTCATAATATCTTAGGAGAAACCTAATTGGTTAACTCCTTCTCTTTACCCAATGCATTGGAGAGCTATAAAGAGCTCACCCAACCTTGGTTAATCACGGACCCACCCATCCTTAGATAATAACATAACCACCCATCATCATAAAAATTTACGAAGAACCATAACATAATCATAAAATATAAAGGCTTGAATTATAAAACCATTCATTGTACCCATAAGAAATCATTTTTGGGTATTGATGTATCTCTTTTCTTTAAAACCTAATTTTAAAAACTAAAATTCTAATAATAAAGGGAAGGAGTTTTTTTCTTTGAAAAAAATAGAATCTTATAAAGTAATACAAACATAAAATAATGGTTATAATAGAGTAAACTGTTATTTTTTCCATATACATTAAAATAGAACATTCCTTTTTTATTTTTTAAAGATAGTAAAAAAATTGTGTAAAAAGATTCTTCTTAAAACCTTCGAAAGAAAGTAAAAAGTGACATAAAATTTCCTTTATTATTATTTTATGTTCATATAAATTCATCCATAAAATAATTTTAAAAATATGTACATTGAAGAATATATTTTTAATGCAAACCTTATAAGAAGATTTTTAAAATAAAGTCTGTTACCTTGAATATGAATCATCTGGTTCGTTATTTATTTTCCTAAATAATAAAATTAGGTTAATTATTTACTTACTTAAAACCATGTTTCATGTTTATTAATACTTTTATTTTATCTCTTATCATGCTATATTTAATTATTTCATTAATTAAATTCACTTCAAATTCTTTGATGATATTCATTTCATAAGTCCAAAATGGTTTCGGTAAGTTGACTATGGTCAAAGAGTTAAATATTCCATCATCTCTAGAATAACAATAATTAAATAATTATAGTTTTTATACATAAAATTTACTTTTAAAACCAATCATGAAATATATTTTTTAAAAATGAACAATGTTACAATTATAGAGATGGTAAGATGTACGTGCACATGAGTAACATTTTCATTTTTAAACGATCATTATGTAAAGAAGGTAAGTATTATTTTATATTTAAAAAATGATAATAATATCATAAATATAATATTAATTCTTTAAATATACTTCTATATATCATCCATGTAATGTGGTGATGAAAAATTAATCATAACGCTTTGTGGAGGTTGTAATACACACGTACACACAAACAACATCATCATTTTTCTGTGAATGCAAAGATAAGATGTTAAATGATATATTATCTTTTAATAATGATAAATATATAATTAATATCATATATAAACATTAATTACATTATTATAATCCATTTGTGAGTGATGGTGATGGAAGAAAAATTACATCGGTTTGTGAGGCGGTAGTTCGTCGTATACATGAATGACGATTTTTTTTCTCATTTGATGGAAGAGTATATTGATATAGGTTATTAAATTAAAATAATAATATAAAAATATATGTAGTATACTATTTTTTTATTTTATCACATTTGAATAATATTTTAAGGATGTTTAATAAGAAATAAAAATAAACTATGCGGTTAAAACTATACCTCTTATTTGGAAAATATTATTTACTTGACAACTTAAGAACTATAAGAGTGGTATTATTCACAAAATAAGGCCTCTAAAATGTGGGTATGGATGTTATAAAATGATTTTTTTTATAAATTTTCTAAACCAAATGGGTTTTTATGTGTGAATAAATGATAATAAGTGGTGCACTTTAATAAGAGAGGGGAGGGCCACTCTTGAAATTTCTTAAAATTTTAATTTAATATGAATTACTTTTTATTTTAAAATGGAAAAAAATTGATAGTATAATAATATAATATGATTATGGATCAAAATAATCTCATGAAATAATTTTTTGACAATTTTAGATCACATTTTTACCCTCATATTATCGTCATAACCTCCCATTAACACTTTACACACTTACCGTGACAACAAAATATTTTACTCTTTGAGGGTCAAGATAGTTACTATAAATGAAAAAACAGCCCATAAATTGACCATTGTTAACATTTTAAACCCTATAATAATCACTTGGACAAATATAGTATTTTTATAAATTTTATATCATTTAATAAAATATTATATTCATAAAATACCCATAATGTCAATTTTAGAACTATTCATTTACTTTTACTTTTATAGCACAAAGAAAAAAAAATTAGAATAAAATGAATAAAAATCTCTATAATATTTTTTATCTATAAAATTCACGGGTCACATTAATTAATTCAAATAATTCTACTTCTAATATTTTTAATACCATTTATTTTATTTTTCAATCATTTGAATAATTACTACATCAGCGTTGTGTAGGCATTTAAGATAATTATTTCTTCAATAAAAATTAAAAATGAATTACCAGGATGAAAATAAATAATTCAAATAAAAAATACTATATATTATTTAACTATTCATGTGGTTATCCCTATGTTAAAAATATTATAGTAATTAAAAAAAGAGTGTATTATTTTTTACTTTTCCTTAAATAAAACATTATAAAGGTTATAATCACATCCAAAAAGAAAAAAGGTTATATATTAAAATTTTAAATAAATAATGATGAAATATAACCATAAAATTAAATTTAGTCAAGTTTTATGGTTATTTTTTAGTCCATATCATTTTATTTTTACCTTTAGTTGTCCAGTTTACCCTTAACCATGGTAACAAAAATTACTAAGGTTACTATTTATATTGACCAAAAATAAAAGGAACGTATTTACCAAATTTGGACCCACTTATTATAAATATGTAAAAAAAAATTAAAAATTCAATTCATATAAGTGGAAAATTTTAATTTAAGATTAAACTATAAAAACACGATGAAGATAGTTTTTTTAGAAAAATTCCTTTTTAAGTATATAATGTTTTTATACTGAATTCAAGTATAATGTTCATTTAAAAACCATAATTAGAATATTTAAATAAAATTAACTTATTAAATTTTAAAACTAATCAAAAATATAATTTTACTTTTGAAATAATTGAAAAGAAAATAAAATTTTCAATAAAATTAATATTTTCATTATTCAATGAAAAATCAATTTTTTTAGAAAATTATAAAAAAAATAATCCTAAGATAATTTCTACATTATGAAATAAAAAATGAAATTCATTTTATCAAATGCATTTTATAAATTATCTAGAGATTAATTATAATATTTACTCACAAAAATACATATATTGTTTTTTGAAGAAAACGTATTTTTGAAGCATAAATGACTTTTCTAAAAATTGATTGATAATTTCTAAAAAATTAATAAATACATTTTAATTGATTTTGAAATTTATCTAAACTTTAAAATTTGGTTAATCCTATTTATACCTTATAATTCAACTGCTAGAATGATAATATTTAAATAATAATATTTCACGATTCGTTTACTCTAGATATCACGTATTTTGTATGTTATCTAAAATAGTCATTCTTTTAAAATATTGGGATATTACACTTGATGTACCAAGATAAATAAAACAATCAAATCAACCTTATGAATTCATTTTTATTCACATTTTTTCCCCAACATATTTTCTTAAGTTCACCCCAACTATAATGGATGTGGATAAAAATTTTGAATCTTAAATGCCAAACTTCATCAATAATTACTTGGAATATTTTTCTTGGAATAAAAAAATATAATATTATTTTTTTTATAACATGAAATCCTAGGAAGAAGCTCATTTATCCATGAATAGAAATTTCAAATTCCTTCATTTTTCTGTAAAACCCATCATGATCATACTCTTTGTCACCTAAAAAAATGTTGTCATTAACATAAAAAATAAAAATTTGATTACTTGTGCTTATTTCCTTCACATAAAGGTTGTTGTCAAAAATTACTTTAATAAAATTTAATTCTTTTGAGATTTTTTCTATCTTTGAATGTCATACTCTAGGAGTACGTTTTAACTCATATAAATATTTCTTCAACCTACACACATTGGTTCCATCACTATCAAGAATAAAACCTCCAGGTTTCTCAATATAAACTTGTTATTCAACTTATTTATTCATACTTCACATAAATTTGATAAATTTTGTAATTCCTATGAGCTGAAATAGCCACGAACTTTCTTATAGATTCAATTCATACAATAGGAGGAAATTTATCTTCAAAATCAACTCTTCAACCTATTATTATCCTATTTAAACAAATTTGGTTTTGTTTCTCAAAACCCCACCATTGTCATTAATATTTTTTCTAAACACCCACTTGATTATAAGGTTATTATTCCCTTTTAGTCTTGGAAATAATCCCAAATAGAATTAATTTTAATATGATCTAACTCCTCATTTATTACATCTATCTATTATTTATGCTCAACATCCTTAAAAATGATTATGGATCAAACTATAACAACCAAATCATGACATGCATGAATATTACATCCTTTTAGATGAATATTCATTAAATTTTACAAATGCATGCCTGATTATCACAATAGTTTAGTTCCTTTGGAAACTTGGAATACATTCTTCTAACTTTTGAAATATCTTCAACATCTCACATAAAGATCTTCCCATTTAGTACTCCTGCTTAAAATATTTCTTTATAACCTAGGGAATGGAAACATAATAAAGGGTGATGTTAGATTTTCAGAAATGGTGAACAAAAAATAAATGAACATATGAATGTAAAAACATGAACATAACTTTTGAATATCAAAATCTTGAGTCATGAAATAAATCTTGGCAGTTCATAAGGCATAAATTATAAAATAACATGAGTCATGAGAAAATATAATTGGCATAAAACATGGAATTGTGGAAAACAAATAAACATAAAAAATCATTTACATATTACCCAAGGCTCATTGCTAAGACCATCATAGTAGGAAATTCCATTACTAAACCGAGTTCACTACTCGTTCTAGCCCTATATTACTGAACTAGATTCACTTTTCATTCCAGTCATGTCTATCTCATGAGATATAAATCTTCACCCAATGAATTGTAGTGATATATAAGTCCCACCCATATAATAATGAAATAATTCTTATGTGTGCCATAAAAACATAAATCCTTCATCATAGCATAACCCAAGGAACAAAATTGGGTTTCTTAAACATCATTCCATCATCATCCATATAAATGGATTTCATAAAAATCATTCCATCATAAACACAATAAAATTATAGTAATTGTTGGCCCATAGATATTATTGGACACTATATTTGACTATAATTGTTTTAATTATCATAAATCATGTCATATATTAACATATATCTTACCTCATGTCAGATCCTAAATTATTTCAAAACATTATCTTGTATATCATATCATTTCAATCATATAACTATTTATGTGTGTTTAAGTTTAAATAAGTTTATAACTAATTATCTATGTGTAAAAATGGTTATTAACACTCTCTGACTTTGCTGAACTATAAGACAGATAGAACATCTAAAATTATTTAAGTATGAGTTATTGACACTAAAAGACATATGACTCACTATTGCATATGACTCACTGATGCAGACGAATCACCGTTGCATATGACTCACCGACGCAGAAGACTCACAGTTGCATATGAGTCACCGACGTTGAAAACTAACTGTTTCATATGACTCACTGATGGAGATGACCTACCGCCAGTCCAAGTGACCTAAAATTACATGATACTACCAACACAAGGACTCACCGTCAGTTGAAATTAGTCACTTATAGATCAATTGTCTCACTAACAGAAGATAGTACTCACTGTTGAAACAAGTCACTGGTGAAATGAGTCCCTGAAGTATGGAAAGACCAACAGAATGACATACTGATGGGTTGAGACACCAACATAAGGAGACACTGACAGACAATTCACTGATATACTATTTAAATCTTCATTTATTAATATTATTTCTAAAGGTCATATTTGTGTCATTTAATGATACTGACATATTTTATAATCCTTTTTAATACTTTTAGCAGAAATTACGAGGTATGATGAACCTATGCATGTGGAAATACCATTCTCTTTATCAATCCTCAAAAATAAGAAGATTTTTAAAGAGAGAAGACACACAAAAGAAAGAAAGTGGTGCATGCCTGTGTGAGAGAGATATACTAAAAAACATTTTCAAGCACTGTGAACTAAATAAAAAAAGGAATAACACATGAGTAAATCTCAACTGAGTTGAACATCGAATTGAAAAATCACTTCAGCATATCAAGGAAGGAGAAGAATATACCTACAGAACCATACTTGCACCAAGAATCCAGAATACAACACTTTGTTTTGGTGTCAACTTCCATAAGAAGACTCAGACTTTATCTTAGCTACATTTGAAGAGTCAAGAGCTGCATTTCAAGACACATAGATCCTTCTAAATACTTTCTCATATTTTTTTTCTCTATTGTGTGTATTTTCACATACTTTTGAGCGTTGTTTGTATCTATCTATTAAGATCACACTATCTCTTGTATCAAACTAAAGGATACAAGATTACCTTCCAATCATACCTTCTTACCTCTGTTTACTCCCACAGATAAGCGTGGAAGAGGTCGTTGTGTGACCTACTAGTTTGTACCAACTAAGAACATTGGTATAGATCTTATAACCTAGACAGCCTGTGTGTTGTTGTGAACCCCGGTCCAGGGTGTGGATCAAACTATTTATTAATTTAAACTACTTTGTGGTAGGTAATCACCAAGTGGATAGGATTAAGTCTCTACTTGGGACTGAACCTCTTGTTTTATTTCTGCTATGTTTTTACTTTATTTTTACTCTGTTTTATCACATATCTTATAAAACTAAATTGAACACTGATAGTTAGTCTTAGAAAGTGTTTATAACAGTATTAACTTTTTAGGTTAGTTTCAAAAGATGTATTAATTGTCAAATTAATACAACTGAGAAATAATCGATCTTTTTATAAATTAATCTAACATTCAAGATCTTATTAATTCACTGTTGGCTAACTAGGAAATTGAATTTTAAAATTTTGGGGAATTTCAAATTATACCCTTTTAACAGAAATTTTTATAGATACTCAATTCACCCCAACCCCTCTTGAGAACTCTACTCCAACCAATAAAAATAATAAGTGTATAAACATAACCCTATTTAAATAATGTCATCTTATATGGAAAATAATTTTGATAAAACACTTGAAATTAATTCTTAAATAAAATATCCTTTCTTCTTCAAAAATGTTTTCTTTTCTCAAAATGTCACGCAATTTTAAAAGAAAATAATTGAATTGAAAATAAAATTTAAATATTATAAAGAAATATTCATGGAAATAAGTTTTTATGAAAGTGTAAGAATCCGTTGATGTCATATAAGTTAAAAAACATTCTTCTCATACATTTTCCAAAAAAATCCAAAAAAGTACCTCATATGGAAAATAGAAGAAAGATTCCTTCCAAACCATGTAGTAAAAGTAAAAAAGGGTAAAATGAATTTAAACATCCATAGAATAATAGTAAACATTTTATGAAAACATTTTTTTATAAAACATGGACATGGATGATAAATATACCCTGGTAAATAATTATGTATAAACAATATTGGATAATAATGAGATTACGAAATTATCCCTTACCTTAGGTCTGTTATTCATTGTATGTATCTGAACCTATTGTATAATGGTTTAAATAATTTAATTGAATTATTCTAGAATCATAGTTATTTTTATGATATCATATATGATCATATTATCATTTGTTTATTAATAACATATCACAGTTACATGTTATTTGGGTATTAACTATTTTATGTTCTTATATATGTTTTGTCGAATAAGTTTTTGTTATCCTTATTAAATAATAGTTATATCATTAAAAATGATATAAACATAATATATAACATATTTATTCATTATTTACATATATAATCATTGTTTAATGGATATTTTGTATAATGAATCTCATCGCATTGTGTAGATGGTAGGTCGTACGTACGCATGAACGATGATATCATTCTGACAATTATGAAATAGTATGGAAGTGGATAGTATATATATTGTTATAGAATCCATATCATGTTATAATAATCATATATAGTTATTATTTTCTTAATTATATCCATCCAAAGAATGTGGTGGTGAAAAACATATCACACCACGCCGTAGAGACGGTAAGTCGTACGCACGTCCGTGTAGTGATTTCATTTTTCATAGGATGTATAAAAGGTAGAATATGGTTGTTACATAGTCTTAATAAAATATATGTATACAGTTGATACTAGATTCATTAATTTATCATGGAAACAACTCATGAATAATAAGTATAAGAAGAAATAATTTGAAAGAATTGGTAGAGGAGATTACATCTTCTTCGACAAGCTCCCTCAAGATCTCCTCTTAAAGGCACTAGAGTTGGTCTTTTGAGAATAATAGAACATATATAATGTGAATAAGGAATTTCTAAGGTAAATGGGTAGGTAATGTCCAAGATTTAATGCTCAATTTTAATTGAAATTTTGAATAAGGATGTGCCCTTTTATAATTGAGGTGAGGGGCAAATTTGGAATCCCCAATAATATTAATTTAAAATAAAATAAAACCACATACAAAAACCTAAAAAAACTTATATTTTAGAATATTATATGATATCAAGTTGTAATATCATAAAAAAAATTAGACAAGTTTTTATGTCCATTTATACCTTGTAATTTTAATTTAACACTTAGTTATTCTATTTTATTTTAACTAGGGTGACAATTATTTCAATATTAAAAGGGTAAAATATTTACTTATTTGATGTAAATTAAATAATAAATAAATAATTTAGATCATTTTATAGCATATAATAATTATTATATATTTTTAAAAATGTTCTATGATTTTGAAATAATTTAATAAAACATTATTTTGATAAACAAACAATAGTGTCAATTTTGACATTATTCAATTCATTGATTTTTAAAAATATCAACATAAGATGATATACTCAAAAAATATTTTATTATATTATTATGGGGTAAATTTAGTTTAGAAAATTTATTGTAAATATTAATTATATAAATTATACTTATTTTAATATTTTTAATAACATTAATTTCATACTTCCCTTAATAAAATTATTACAACATCTGTATGTTGTAATTATTTAAAACAAATATTTGTTGAATAAAAATTAAAAATAAAATACTATAATGAAGATAAATATACTATATTTAATAGTAATATATTTAGTTTAATTTATCTTCTGTAAAATATAACATTTAAAATTGTATACTTATTAAATTATGAATGTAACTACTTTAACATAACATTAAATAAAATAATATAAGTGTCATAATCTCTTCTATAAAAATAAAAATGGTAAATAACTCAACCTTTGGATTATTATGGTAGATATATACTCAATAAATAATATTTGGTCAAGATTCTGTGTCTTTTAATGGTTATTATCATTTTAATAAAAATTAGTTTATTGATTTTTCATCAATTAAATAATTTTTTCATCATCAATGTATAAGCCTTTAAGGTAATTATTTATTTTCTAAAAATTAAAAATAAATTACAATGATAAATAAAAACATTTTATATTTAAAATTAGTATTTATAATCGAATTTATCTTCCTTATAGCCTTATTTTAACAATGATAAAGTTATTAAAATTTGAGTAAGACATATTAAACTTTTCTTTAAATAAAATATAGTAAATGTCCAAATTGCATCCAAGTTGTTAAAAAGGATATAATCTAGACCCAAGTATGTTTTAGGTCTAAATTAACTCATCCAATAATATTATGATAAGTGTTAAGTAATTTTTTTACTATTATATTTACCCTTAATTACCTGATTTACCCTTTTATCATATTAATAAAAATTACCAAAGTTACTATTTATAATGCCCAAAATTAAAATAATGTTATTAACATAATTTTTACCTAATTATTCAAAATATAGAATCCATTTTCAAAAATTCAAAACACAGAAGTTGCAGTAATTAATTAAAAATTAATCTCATCGTCCGAATGAAAAATGGGTTTTAAAAGTTATAACATTACAAAAGATTGAAACGTTTTTACATTAAAATTCAATGTAAAATTAATGCCAATGACATATATTATATTTACTGATAAAAATATATTATATTTATATTTTAAAACCATTAAATAATATAATTTATCCATATAAATTATTTTGATGAAAAAAGTTGTTTTCAATTAAAATTTAGTGTATTTTTACTATTCATCAAAACTCCAAACTTACGAGAAAAGTATCAAAAATCCATAAAAAGTAAATTTTTATATACTAATTCCAAATAATAATTTTATTTTTTAAAATATAATATATAAAATATTCAAAACTTTATTTAAAATGGGTGTGTCATCAAAAGGCGGCAAAACTACGTTTTTTTTAAATTGCTTCTTTTATCCAAAAAAATTGAATTTGTTCTTATATCATACATAGAAAACATAAAATATAATTTTAATCATTATATTGAATATATTAAGTATGTATTTTATTAAAAAAATCCATCAATAGTGATTTTAGTAGTTTATAAACTCGCTTATTTTCATATATATAGTTTTTCATAAGAAAGTTAATATTGTTCATACCTACCATTATAATGATTAGGGTTTAAGGTAACATAATAATATTTAGTTGTTCACTTATAATAGGTCCTGTGTGAAATTAATTCTACCAAAAGAACTTGAAATTGTGTGTATCAAAAGGAAAGCACAACATTGTGTATACCGCTAGCTAAGCTGATGTTGCGTATTGTGCAACATTATCTTGGTGTAACGTACAACACAATACATCAAAGAAAATAAAAAACTATCTCATAAAAATATATGGGTGTAACATTATACCCCCCCATAAAATAAATTTATACCTCAAAATCCATTGGTGTTATAAAATGTTTAATACTTAAAAGTTTCTTTCCTAAAAACCCACATCGTAAAAATGAATACTAAAAGTTCATTTTAAAAAGAAAAGGTAGAAACATAACGGTTGCCCAAAAAAACTAATCATTGGGTTTCCAAATAGGATAACATAGGTGGGAAGTGATAAAATGGATATGGAAGATAAATATAACTATCATGTTCTGATGTAGAGTGATATAGAACACAATTAGGAAAAAGTTAACAATCACAAATCCATAAATCTTCAATGATCTAAGGAGCTATCTTATTCATTAGGTAAGTAGGAACTAGTATAAAATTTTTGTTTTTCATGATCCTTTCCCTAAATTTGAATAACATAAGAATAAATAATTACTTTATTTCAGTACAATTTCATCGTTGGTCGTGCCTTGAACAATTTCCACTTCATCTCTTATTCAAAGAAATAAAGTTGAATTTGTTATTCCTAAAGTGTTAGCAGATCATGTGATCCAAAAATATAATGATAGGTCATTCCATATGTATTTATCACAACACAAAGGCTATAACAAGTAATCAAATATTCATAAGTCCACCTATGGTGAGATAATACTTTATTTTAACATACTTCGTCCAATGTTTAACTTAAACTTTCCATAAATTGATATCTTTATAATCCTTCTGAAAGATGAAAATCTAAAACAATCAAAAAATCACTAACTCAGCTAAACATTTGTCCCTCTTATATCATAAGGTATCTCTTTTTGGTTACATTCCAAAAATTTTAACACCTTCATCATGTATTCTCTTGAGTTATGGTAATAACTTGAATTATCAGATATCCTTATTGAAAATATGCATGTTTCCTTATTCTTAAGTCCAAAAATCTGTAATCTTCATCCAAGATATCATAACCCACATGTCAATAAATCCTTAACTTATTCCAAGGTAACTAATATCATCTAATTTACTTATCCATATCTAACATAACTTTATCCAAATATCATTATCTCAACATCATGTTCATATTAAGGGTCATTCTTCCCTAAATCATGTGTTTTCCAAAAACAACACCTTATTACCTTAATCACTTTTCATGGTTACTAGTACCACTCAGCATATACTTTCAAATACATGTGGAAAACCACAGTGTACCACTATATAGATATTTTATTGTTCCATGATACCATAAAATCGATTCTACAACATTATTATGGAATCCCATTACATAAAAACTCAATATTTCCACCACTTCATTTTCATACTCAACATCACCAATAGTTATCACATGTGAGTTTCCTTTTTCTTTAGCCTAAATAGGTTTTTTATTTCTATAATCATCAACAATACTTATTTTAGAGAATTTATTGGCATAATTCCTCATTTCCTTGCACTTATAACATTGAAGTGTGGGTGGTGCATTGTCTGTAGCCTTTTCTCTATTAACTATTTTTCCCATTACTTTGGCACTCAATTGACCGATGAACTTCTTTTACACACATAAAAAAATTCTAGTTCCTTTAAGACAGTCTCCACTATGCTTCTTTCCACACGTTGACCATAAGGAAACACTCATCTTCTTTTCACCATTGTTTTGAGATTTTACCTCGAACTCCAAATCATGAGATTGATATGTAACACCAACTTCCATTTCTACCTTGATAGCACAATTAACAATCTCTTAATAGCTACTAACATCTCTTATAGATAATTCTCTTCTAAGGATTGATTTTAAGCCAGTGAAGTATCGATCAACTTTACTTTCAGGTTGGATGATAAAACTAGAAGCATACCTTGAAAATCTTGTAAAATTTGTCTCGTATGTACTGAAGGATTCATTATCCTTTTTATTAATATCTATGAACTACTTTTCCATATTTTTTTAAATAATACTAGTAAAGTACTTATTGAAAAATAAGTTCTTTAACTCATCCCATTCCATGGATTCAATTTCATCTCATTGCCTTGTATTCTTGATTAGAGTCCACAACTAGTCTGCTTCTCCTTCTAAACAATAAATAACCAAAATTCATTTTTCATGTTCTGAACATTGAAGGATGAAAAATATCTTTTCAATGGTACTAATCCATTTTTCATTAATAATTGGTTTAGAAGACCTACTTAAAGAAGGTGGACGTTGCCTCATGAAGGACTCAACAGAATGTTGTTCCCTTCTCTGCTCATTTGGAATTCCATAATTATTCATTGCTTGTGTAAGTATAGCGATAAGATTTTTCATTCCATCTCCCATAACATTTTTTTGTTCAGTAGGATAATCATTTCATTTCCCATTACATTGATCATTAACATTGTTCCTTCGGGTTCCAGCCATTTTCTAAAACCTAAAAAGAATAGTGTGAGTGGAAAAAATCATACTAGAAAACAACATAATCAAGGGGGGTATTTTCAATATCTAACATCTTAGGTCTAATCCTTGGTTATTCATGATTGTTACCATAATTCTAATAGTGTAACATATAATTAGACATATCCTTATGACATCCTAAGACATATCTTTAGAAATATATCTAGGGATCTCCCTAAATTTTTCTCATCCTAGTTTCCAAAGGTTGATTAAACATTTCCTCTGATACCAAATATAACAACCCAATCATGGAATACATGAATATTACATATTTTTAGATGAATTTCCATTACATTTTACAAACTCAAGCTTGAGGACCATAATATTTTAATGCCTTTGGAAACTTGGAATAAATTCTTCTAACTTGTGAACGATCTTCAACATCTCCCATAAAGATATTCCCCTTTAGTACTCCAACTTAAAATATTTCTTTATAATGTAAGGAATGGAAACATAAGAAAGTACGAGTTTAGATTCTCGGTAAGGTGAAACAAAAAATACATGAATATATGAATGTAAAAACATGAATATAACTTTTGAATATCTAAATCTTGAGTCATGAAATAAGTCTTAGAAGTTTGTAAGGCATAAATAATAAAAAACATGATCCATGAAAAAATAGAATTGGAATAAAACATGGAATTGTAGAAAATAAATAAGCATAGAAAATCATTTCCATATTATCCAAGGCCCATTTCCAAGAACATCATAGCGGAAAAAGTCCATTACTGAACTGAGTTCACTCCCCATTCCAACTCTGTATTACTGAACCAGATTTACTTGTCATTCCAGTCATGTCTATCTCATGAGATATAAATATTTACCCAATGAATTATAGGGAGATATAGGTCCCAACCATCTCATAATGAAATCATTCTTATATGTGCCACAAAAAACATAAATAATTCATTATAGCGTAACCAAAGGAATAAAAATGGGTTTCTTAAACATTATTCCATCATAATCCATATAAAATAAATAGATTTCATAAAAATAATTCCATAATAAACACAATCAAATAATAGTAATAATAGGGATATAAATGTAACCATATTTAAATAATGTCATCTTAGATGGAAAATAATTTTGATAAAACACTTGAAATTAATTCTTGAGGAAAATATCCTTTCTTCTTCAAAAATGTTTTCTTTTCTCAAAATTCCATGAAATTTTAAAATAAAATAATTCAATTTAAAATACACTTGAAATATTATAAAGTAAGATTCATGTAAATAAGGCATTATGAAATCATAATAATCTGTTGATGTCGTATAAGTTAAAAAAACATTTTTCTCGTATATTTACCAGAAAATTCAAAAAGTACCTCGTATGGAAAATAAAAGAAATATTCCTTCCAAAAAATGTAGTAAAGGTCATAAATGGGTAAAAATGACTTTAAAAATCCATAGGAGAATATAAAACATTTTATTAAAACATTGTTTTTAGAAAACATGGACATGGATGATAAATATACCCCAGTAAATAATTACGTATAAACAATCTTGGATAGTAATGAGATTGCAAAATTATCCTTTACCTTAGGTTCTATATCCATTGTATGAAGCTGAAACTCATGTATAATGATTTAAATAATTTAATTTATTTATTATATAATCATATTTAATTTTATTATATCATATATTATCATATTATCATTCTTTTCTAATAACATTTCATTGATACTCATTATTCGGGTATTAACTGTTTTATGTTCTTATTCATGTTTTGTCGAATAAGTTTTGGTTATCCTTCTTAGATCAAAGTTATATAATTAAAAATTATATTAACATAATATGTACAATATTTATTCATTTTTTCATATTTATATAATCATTATCTGATGTATATCTTGTAGAATGAATCGCATCGCATCATGGAGACGGTAGGTCGTACGTATGCACAAGCGACGATATCATTATGATACATGTGAAATGGTATGGGATTGAATATTATATATGTTTTTAAAGAATAAATATCATTTTATAATGATAATATATAGTTATTATTCCATAATTATATCAATCCAAGTAAGATGGTGGTGAAAAACTGATTGCACCACGGGGTGGAGATGGTAAGTCGTACGTATGCACGCGTGGTGATTTCATTTTTCGGATGATGGATAGAAGGTGGAATATGGTTGTTACATAATTTTAATAACATATCAATATAAAATTGATAATTTATTCATTATTTTATAATGCAAAAAACTCATGAATAAGAGTTATAAGAATAAATAATTTGAAAGAAACGGTAGAGGAGATTACCTCTTCTTCGACTAGCTCCCTTTAGATCTCCTCTTAAAGGCATTAGATTTGGTCTTTTGAGAATACCAGAACCTCTATAATGTGAATAAAGAATTTTACAATTGATATGGTCAGGGGATGGCCTATATTGAAGGCTCAATGTAAATTTAAATTGTGAGGGAGGATGTGCCCTTTTAAAATTGGGGTGAGGGGCACATTTGGAACCCCTAATAATATTAATTTGTAATAACATAAAACCATAACCAAAAACCTAAAAAATGTAATATTTTAGAATATTATATTAAATAAGGTTTTAATCTCATAAAAAATAAATTTTAGACAAATTTTTTTATCCAATTAAACCTTATCGTTTTAATTTAACATTTAGTTATTATATTTCATTTTAACTAGGGTAACAAATATTTCAATATTAAAAGGGTAATATATTTACTTACATGATGTAAATTAAATCATAAATAAATATTTCAGATTATTTTATACTATATAATTATTATTATATATTTTTAAAATTGTTTTATGATTTTTAAATAATTTAATAAAATATTGTTTTGATACACACACAATAGTGTCAATTTTGACATAATTCAATTAATTGATTTTTAAAAATATCAATATAAGATGTTATACTAGAAAAAAATATTTTATTATATCTCCATGGGGTAAATGTAATCTATAAAATTCATTTGATATATTAATTATGCCAAATTATATTTATTTTAATACTTTTAATAACATTAATTTGATATTTCCCTTAATAAACTTATTACAACATAAGTTTTGTGTAATAATTTAAAAAACTTATTTGTTGAATAAAAATTAAAAATAAAATACTATGATAAAGATAAATACACTATATATAATATTAATATACTTAGTCTAATTTTTCTTCTAAAAAATCCAACATTTAAAATGTTATACTAACTAAATTATGAATATGAAAACTTTAACATCACTTTAAATAAAATATTATAAGTGTCATAATCTCTTATATAAAGCTCCAAATGGTAAATAACTAGACCCTTGTATGATTATGGTTGATATATTCTATAAAAATAATATTTTTTCAAGTTTTTGTGTCTTTTAATGGTTATTGTCATTTTAATAAAAATTAGTTTATTGATTTTTCATCAATCAAATAATTTCTGCATCATCAGTGTATAAGCCCTTAAGATAATTATTTATTTTAAAAAAATTAAAAATAAATAACCATGATAAATAAATAATAATAATTTAAAATTAATATTTATGATAGAATTTATCTTTTGTATAACCATATTTTAAAAATGATAAAGTTATTAAAATTTGAGTAAGACATATTTAACTTTTCTTTAAATAAAATATATTAAATGTCAGAATCTCATAAAGGTGGATTATAAAGGGTATCATATTGACCCAAGTATGGTTTATGTAAAAAATAACTCATAAAATCGTATTATGATAGGTGTAAAGGTAATTTTATACTATTATATTTACCCTTAATTACCTGATTTTCCCTTTTACCGTTTTAATAAAAATTACAGAAGTTACTATTCATGATGCCGAAAAATAAAAGAATGTTATTAACATAATTTGGAAATAATAATTAAAAATAAGGAATCAATTTTAAAAAATTTAAAACATACAAGTTTTAGTGACTAATTTGAAAATAATCTTTTCATCGGAATGAAAAATAGGTTTTAATAGTTAAAACATTGCAAAAGATTGAAATGTTTTTACATCAAAATTCAATGTAAAGTTATTGAAAATGACATACATTATATTTAATGATAAAAATATATTCTATTTATATTTTAAAACCATTATATAATATAATTTAACCATATAAATTATTTTGATGAAAAAGGTGGTTTTCAATTATAATTTAGTGTATTTTTACTATTCATCAAAACTCAAAACTTATCAGAAAAATATCAAAAATTCATCCAAAGTAAATTTTTATATCCCAATTCCAAATAAGAATTTTATTTTGTTAAATATATTATATTATATTTTCAAAAAATATATTTAAAATGGGTGTTCCATCAAAAGGCGGTAAAAGTGCATTTTTTTGAAAATTATTTCTTTTACCCAAAAAAAATGAATTTGTTCTTTTATAATGTATAGAAAACATATAATATGAATTTTAAACATTATATTTAATATATTAAACATATATTTAATTAATAAAATTCATCAAAAGTGATTTTATTATTTTATACACTAACTTATTTTCATATAAATTTTTTTCATAATAAAGTTAATGTTGTTTATACCCGCCATTACAATGACTAGGGTTTAAGGTAACATAATAATATTTCGTTTTTCACTTATATTTGGTCTTGTGTGAAATTAATTCTACTAAAATAACATTAAACTATGTGTATAAAAATCCAAACCTAGTGTTGTGTATACCGCAAGCTAAGTTAGTGTTGTGTATTGCGTAAGATTATCTTGGTGTAGCGTACAACACAAGACATAAAATAAAATAAAATAAACCTATTTCATAAAAATATAGGGGTGTTGAAAAACCTGATAAATTAGGGTTTCTTGGTTGTCATGTCTCAACTTTATTTTAGTCTAAATTGGTGAATTCAAATTTCTAATTATATTTTATGGTTCCATATGATTCTTAAAAATCTTATGTTTCTCTTTATCATTCTTGGTAGAACCTTATGTTTTTAAAAAAAATGGGATATTTTTAAATAGTGTGGTGAATTTATCAATTTATAAAATTTTAAGATTATATTTTAGTTAATATAATTTACTAGAAAAAAATATGAACACAAATATTTTTATAGTAGTTTAGATAAAAGTGATCTTAAATCTACTATTCAATCCTCATTATCTACAAGAGTAATGACACCCACTAAATTACATGATTTTTAAGGGGAATCATAAATAAATTACAAATATCTTTTTTAGTGGATGCACAACCAATAAGAGATGAATTTTAATAGGGATTTACAACCCACGACAACTGAATTTTTCACACCTGAAGTCACAACCCAATACCTACCTTTTTCTACCTAGAGGAACAACCCAAGTATTATACCTTTTTCTCACCTGAAAGAACAATCCAATACCTGACTTTTGATGGGTAGTCTAACCCAACACTAAGTCCATCTTTTGAGTGAAAAATCATAAACCAAAAAAGAACACACATAGAAAAGATTGGAAAAATACAACACCATAGAAACCCAATTAAAAATGGTGAAAGTTTTGAATATCAAGGTAGTTTGTATTAGGTTTAGAGTAGTATAGAACATCACATTTATGTACAATAAGTAAGATCACAACAACAATGATCATAATAATATACATGTAGGTTCATCATATAGTGCATTGTTTTTCACATTGAACAACGCATATATATCTATCAACTACTTTACACTAGTTCTTTCAATCACTATTTATCAAGTTTTTTCAAGAAATTCATCTTCAAAAATATGTAGTGCATGTTCAATAAATTCAAATATTCTAAAAATTACATCTCATCATTCTCAAAGTAGTATTTATAGAGGTGAACATAAAAAACTAATTCAAAGTTGTTCAAATATTCATAATGATTTCTTGATGGTTTTCCAAATTATTTATGCATTTTTCTTTTATATAATATTCATGTGGATAAAATATTTAATTCTATATAATATTATATGAAACAAAATAACGACTTATACACCAAAACTTGTTAGAATAATAAAAAATAATCAATTAATTATAATAATAAATAATTCCTTTAAATATGGAATAATAAAAAACCTTACGTTTTTTGTGTAGTTTCAATATAATCACAAATAGCATCATGAAAAAAAACAAATAAAATTTAAATTTTCAGTTTTCTACTAAAAATTTGAAGAGTTGATATCAATTATGCTTCCTACCACTTGATTTTCATTTAATTCTGCATAAAACACATCTGAATCATTTTTCATAGAATCAAAATAATCAATAAGTAGTTATGAAACAAATAAATCAATGAAAATAAGTAGTACAAATATGCAGTAAATTAAAATACACAAAAAACAACAAAATAAAGCATATTTTTAGTTTTCTAAAAATAAACTATTGAATCATACATCATGTGTAAGATTTAAAATTTTCAGAAGAAATAAAAAATTCAGAAGATATTATTCTTCATAAGATACTAAAAATCCCATGTAATATAGAAAATATCATAATATATAAATGGTTTTCATAATATATATATTATAACATCCCCCGATGTGGCACTCTCTCACATGACCAAATCAAATTGGTTAGTGGACCTCAAGTGTGCTTCCCCATACACCAGAGGTTGCCGACTAGCCGTGGGGGTGTAAATAATATAGTGGGGAGACTATACCCACTAGCACAAAGTTAAAATAAAGTGGAAATGAACTATAATAATAAAGATTAATGGTAATAGAGGAAACGGTAAAATATACAATTGAAGGTAAAGGTAGAACTAAATAAATTAAATAATGAACAGTGTAATTTTAGTATGTAATGAATCTAAATGTCAAATACAAAGTAATACAGATAAAATACTATGCTAACAGAAATAACTCAAAATACCCCAATTCTGGATCCCGGGTCGGTCCCATATCCAAGCTCCAACCCATCTAGTAAGAAAAAATAAACTACAAGGTCCCTTACCCTCATCCAAACCTACATCTATGTATTCTGCTCTGGCACCAAACAGCAGCTCGAAGAGGGTGTGAGTAAAACTTAGTAGGTCAACACCATTGTGTCTAAATAAAACTAGTCTAATAACAAGTGTATAAAATAAATAGATAAACATGTGTATTATTTAACCAATTAACATAATACAATGATCAACCTGCTTCAGCACCATTCCAGGAAATCTCTAAGAAAATAGAAAAACTATTCCAACCATAACCACATATATGGAAAAATCACATAACCAGACAACTCCATCTTTATAATCATTTTATCATAACCAGGCCAAGCCCTCTATATAATCATTTCAGCACCCGATCCAATCCCTATATATAAGTATGTTAGCATAACTAATCTAACCCTCTATATAATCATTTTAGCATTCGGTTGAATCCCTCTATATAATCATTTCAGCATTCGGTCCAATACCTCTATATATGCATTTAAGAATGAATTAGAACCCAAATCATAATGGAAATAAAAACAAAAAATCATATCATAATCTACAATGGTTAATTCTTATAATTACCATTTTCTTTTTAATTACCCATTTATTCATTAAATTATATCCCAAGTAATTTTCATACAAGTTTGCACACACAGTATTATCAAATTATCACAAACCATTTCAATAATCAATTGACCCATTTTTTGAAGGTTAATTTATCATAATCAAACACCTGAGGTCTCATTTCATGCTAAATCATACTTTAAGCCAATATTTAATTCATTATTAATCCATGGTAGGCTCACCCTATGGGTAGTCGCAATCTAGGTCTCAACACCATTGGATCCAAAGGGATCCAAGGAGTAATCCAAAATATTTTTTATCATCATCCATTAAACAATTAATTAATTTGAACATTGTGTTGATGTAATCACATAATATTATATATACTTAAACAATAGAAACTGGACATATTGTTTGGTTTTAGATAACCTACCTTTATCTGGTGATCAAACAATGATTTAAATAAGAAATGTTAACAAGAATGATGTAAAATAAGATAAAAATAAGAAACATAGATCACACAAGATCAATATCAACATCCAAAACAACCTCAGTCAAGAGATTCCATCACCACAACGTAGTGCAATAGAAGAGAGAGTAAAACTAAATCAAAAAAAAACTTACCAGGAATTAGATGTTTGATTGAGACATATGAAAGGGGAGAAAGTACTCCAAAATCACTTAGAGTCACTTTGGTCTCAATAGAGGAGGGTACATTTGAATGAATAATGAATCATACATGTATCATGTCTTTAAAATTGTTTATATTGATAAATACATGTTGTGTAATCCTTTCACATCATGTATTTCCCAAATTATGTGTTACTTCAAAAAACGTATTTCCTCGGGTTAAAATAACCCTAATAGAACATTACATGATGTGAATCTATTTCTCAATATGTATTCATTTTATGTCATTTCATAGAATATTCGTGTAACATATACACGACATGTAAATGTCCTGTATATATCTTTAAGCCTAATTTCTACAGAAGATCCCAAACCACCTCTGAAGCCTTCTAAACTGACGGGGAACCCTCATAACACATTTATACCTGGACTCCATTAACTCAAACAACATATATCCTATAACTTTAGGTCATTTTCCCCAAAAATTTATCTTCATTCCCAAAAAGGGACTCAAGCACCAAGGTTCAAATAAGAAGAAAACCCAAAAAGAAATAGGTCCAATAAAAAAATAAAAGAGGGACGTACTTGGAAAATATGGGATCTTAAAACCACCCCATCATATAATAGCTCATCCCCAAGATGCTCCAATGATCACTCTGGGGTCTATAAGAAAAACTATTTCCACTATGATCGCATATCATATTCCCTCTCCCAAGTCTCCTCTTAAACATGCCCATGATATCACTACACTTGAACTAAAGTATCATCTTTTCTGAGAGATACTCCTCACTACGGTTCACAATCCATATTGGATGATCCTCAAAGGAACACATATACACCAAGTTCGGTGTTATATATTTCCACTATATGATATGTTTTAGGATGATATCTATTATGTTGCAACACATGAAATACATCATGCATCGAACTATAGCATTGTGGAATGGCTAATAGTTATGCCATTGGACTGACCCTTTCCACTCTCTCAAACTGACCAAAAAACATGGGCGCTATCTTTGCTTTTTTCCGGATATGGAATTTCCCCAACCTAGGAGACAACTAAAGGAAAACACAATGACTAACCTCAAACTTCATAGGTCATCTATTATGGTCATCATAAAATTTTTTTCTAACCTATGTGTTCACCAACCACCTCCTGATCAATGAAACTGGCTCAGGAATCTCCTATACAAGACTAAGTCCAACAAGAACTGACTCACCTACCTCCAACCAATAAAGAGTCAAACAGCATGAACTACTATACAAATACCCAAAAGGTTCCATTTGGATTGATGTATGAAAGATATTATTATATTCAAGCTCCAGGATTTCTAAATGACACTCCCATAAACCACAAAAATCCAAAACACGGGCTCATAACATATCCTATGTAATTTGAATAGTACGCTCAGATTTACCATCATTCTATGGATGATAGATTCTACTCAAATGAACCTTGGATCTCAAATCCTTATAAATAGCCTACTAGAACTGAGACATGAAATGAGGATCTTTATTAGAAATGAGACTCCTTGGAACACTATGAAACTGAACTACCTCTTGCATGTAAAGACTACCCAAACCATCGATAATAAAGGTATTAATGATAGATAAGAAGTGGGATAACTTCATTAGTTTATCTAATATCAATGATAATGCATCGTTATTATAGGGTTCCCTCAGTAATCCTTTCAAAAAATTCATAATGACATCATCCCATTACCTTTTCGGAATGGGAAGATGCTGCAAGAGCCTAGCAAGCCTCTGATGCATGACTTTCACCTGCTGATAGGTGAAACATCTAATCACAAAGCTTGATACCTCCTTATTAATTCTTGTCCAAAAATACTATCTATGAATATCCTTATACATATTTTTCAAACCAGTATATACCGCCCATCTTGAAGCATTAAAATCTCTCATCAGCTCCTTGCGTAAGCCCGTAAGAACCCATACTTGTCCATGTAAGAGAATAACATTACCACTACTGAGAGACTATCCTAATGATGGATCCCCACTATATAATTTGTCTCCCATATCTAATCTCTCTAGATTATATATCTTATGTTCCTTGATTTGGTTAATAGGCATGGGTATAATAGATGTCAAAGTTAGAGTTACTCATCATTAGGACTTGTGAAAATCTAGATGCATGTCTGTAAAGAGATCCATCACCCACCACTCATCATAAGAGTCTTGCACTGCCTCTATATTCATCTTCCAACTCAATTCATTGGAAATGACATTGCCTTTACCTGGTGTGTAAGATAACTCAAATTCAAAAGGCTATAAATACTCAACCCACCTCCTCTACATAAGGTTCAAGTCCAGATGATAAAAGATGTACCTGAGGCTCTTGTGGTCTATGTACACCAAATATATCTCACCTAAAACATAGTTTCTCCATCATTTCAGGGCATGTACCACCTCTTTTAACTTTTGATCATGATTAGGGTAATTCCTCTCATGCGGTCTCAACCATCTAAAGCCATAAGAAACCACTCGTTCATCTTAAATTTGAACTACTTTGATTCCAACTCTAGATGTGTCATAGTACTCAGTATATTCCTTACCTATCACCAATAAAGGATAGGTGATAAGGTCATCCTTCCTTTCAGCTTCCAAAAATCTCTCTCACAAGTATCTAACCAAACAAAATTCACTCCTTTTTTGTCATCCCGGACATCGGTGCTTCCAAATGATAGAAGTCCCAGATAAAACATTGATAATAACCTACTAAACCCAGAATTCTCTAAATCTCAAATAGATTCTTGGGACACTCCCAAAATACCTGCAGCCTTCTCTTGGTCCATTAACACACCTGCCTATGATATGACATTGCCCAAGAAGTGAACTTTATTAATATAGAAACTATATTTGGTTAGCATTGTGTAAATTTGATTCCCTCTCAATGTACTCAAGATGATGTCAAGATATTGGGAATGACCATATGATAACTGAAAGTACACTAAAATTTCGATGACAAGAGACACCCCAAACTGATCCAAAAAGGGATGAAATATCTTATTCATCAAGGATATTAATACTACTATTTTTTCATCAAGTTAAATGGTATCACTACAAACTCATACAATCCATACCTACTTCTAAAAGAAATATGAGGTATGTGTCATGACCCAACCCATCAGAGCCTTTCTGACCGGTGAAGATCCAATCTACAACTATCCCAAGCCTACCTTCATAGGTCAGGGGATGGCTATCATAAACCAACCTAGTTTGACCATGAACTAATCACCTGATTTAGCCTGTGACATCCCCAAGGCATGTTCCCGATAACCCCGAGGTGGTGACAAGCACCAAGTGAATCAATGAGAGATAATGGGAATGATTTTTTCCAATATAAAATAAAAAAATTAGTGTAAAGATAAATGATAATATCAAAATAAATAAAAATAACCAAAAAAAGAAACTAAAAAACTAAAATTAAATCATAACTGAACCTGATGACTCAACAGATCTCTGTGTGACCCCACAGGTCACTCACCGAACCAAAAACCCAACATTTCACCACAGCGATTGAAACCTAGAAGGGCGTACACTTGAATACAAAAATAATAATAGATGTATATGTTTGAGTATTAAAACTCAGTAGGTGTGCCCAAGTAAAACTATCCCTATGTATTTCCTTTAAACAAGATATTCATTTACTGTAATTTTTAAAATACGATATATAAACATAGGTTTTTTATACATTACTTTTAAAAAAAATCATAGTCTATTGCCCTCTTTACTAAAAATGGTTTTTTTCTAAAAAGGGGAAGTTTGAGAATTTTCAAGAAAGGGGAAGAGTGATATAGAGAGAGAGGGTCTGTGAATAATAATCCAAAACATTTCTTTACATGAAAACATTTAAGAACCAAAAATTCAACTTTACTAAAGAGGCACATCATAAACAAGTAACAAAAGCAATAACAACCTAACGAGGGAAATGGGTAAGCATTACTCAAGTAACCATACATATGAGGCACCTAGATTATCCTCCATAGATAAATAAGTATTGGATAACATGGAAATACCTTGGTGATTAGGGGGAAATCAGGAACATACTATAACCCAATCCATCCCATCGGCACACCTAATGTAATCAAATATCCCTAATGATCAGTCGTATCCCACCTGTCCTAACTGAGGGTAAACATACCCAAAGAAAAGAATGTATATACTAAGGGGACACTATCCAGAGCGTAATCATAAACTAGTATAATAAGTGAACTCAGATAATATGCTACCAATGCTAGGTTCCCATGCTATGTCTAAACTGGAGGTGATCCAAAAAGAATCAAATAATCAAGAACATATATATGTGGAATAAACCCATGCCACCATATGAATCACACAACCAAAAATCACCCATGAATCACCCTAAGTGATAATCCCATTTCCTTCTAACCATCACTTCATAAGATAAGTCCCATGCCAAGGACCTCTCATTCCCTATAACAATGAACAACATAAGAGAGATATCCCAAGGTGATTTTTCTAAAGAAAACCATTTTCAAAGGTTTCAAACAAGACTCACATATCCTTTGAGTTGAAAAAACACACCATTTACAAATCCAAAATTATTTTAGAATTCCTATTGAATTCCCCATATCACTATTCATAAAATAAAAAAAATTATAAAGGTCAACCAGGAATTCTGACAAGCAATTGGTGTGAAGAGATCAAAAAAAAATCATACAATTTAATAAAAAGATAAATACACTTGATTTAATTAAAAATAATTATTCTAATAATTTATATCACTAATTTATATCAAAAAATGGTGAAAAAATCAAGAAATCATTAATTATTAAAATTTAAAGGCCAATGGGGAAACCTACCTCAAAAGGGATAGAACCAAACTGAAACACCTCATCACTCAACACCTTTGAAGAAGACCACTTCATAGTTTCATGCATATACACTCCTATATATATACACCCCTAAATCCAATATACCTAATCCCCATGACATTAGGGAATATTTAAAAGGAGGATATATATATATATACCTATGTATATGTGTGAAAGTATTCAAGGATCCATAAGATGTTCTCAATAACCAAGAGGGAACCAAATATCACCAAAAGACCCCAATAAAAATTGGAACAATAAAAATAAGTGGAATAATATCTGATCAAATGGTGATGGGAGAATCGAAATGGACTAAAAAGCTTCATTTTTATTAGTAGATTCCGAAAAACACAAAAAGAAGTCCTAGGAGACCCATTGAACACCCTAAAAATGGAAGAAATCTGAAAAATCAGGTTACCAAATTAACCTACGATTTGGTCGGATGAACAGGGTGATATAGAAAAGAGAAAAATGCCCAAAATGAAAGGTGATGAGAAGAAGAGACTTTACCTTGGTGTATTAGCCAAGAAACTCCAAGAAATTTGGGCAGAACCGCTAGAAGAATGGATCTCTTTGGAGAGGAGGAGGCACACACGGTTGGAGAAGAGAGGGGAAGGGGGGTTCGGCTATGAAATGGGTAAGGGGAAAGGGGGAGAATATGTACTATATAATAATAATAATAATAATAATAATAATAACCTTAATAATATTATTAATATTAAAACATTTTTTCCTTTTTTTTCTTTTTTGTAAGGACATTTAAGGTCGCACGGTGTAGCTGCACGGTCTGCCAAACTGTGATCCAACCATTCAGTCACCTATTTCTAGGTCCACATGAGATTCAAGGGTTGGCACATGGTTGTGATTCTGATCATACAGCTTGGAAAGAGTTATTATCTGGGCCACATGGTTTTCCCTAGGCTAGTACATGGTTTATCCTAACCATGCACTAATCATGCACCACCCTATAGCTCTCTAAAAACACTTATTTTTTTGGGTAAAACCACCTATAAAAACTATGGAACAGAGAAATGATTAAAAATAAATAAAATAAAAGAGAAGTGTCAGGTTGGAGTGGGACAATTCTATACACCATTAACACTTTATACCCCCCCAAAATTCCCAAAAGTCTCAGATGATCAAGATACAAGGCAAGGACTAAATTCCTCTTAAAATGAAACCTTCACCACTACAAAAGCCTAAAATGGAAAAAACACTTCCCACATAAATCCCAAAACCTTAAGATCCCCAAATAAGCCAAGAGTTCATCCTTAAAAATGAACTATCATTTCAAAAAACAAATTACAAGACCAAATGAACTCAAACATATTACTAAATAATTGATAGATAACTTTCATGTATCCAAATACAACATCAAATAAGGAATACACTGAACCCTAATATAAAAATTACCAAATAAACTCATCGAGGTTGAGTGGAATGGTGAAAAAGGGTTACCCCAAGGCTAAAGATAAGATTCACATGAGTTCCTTTTTATGATGGTATCCCCACCATTTTGGGTCTTTGGTTAAACACTATTTATCAAGATAAATCAACCCAAAAATAATATCAAAACCTTTAATATCATTGTGACTTTTTAATTTCCCAAGTCACACTCGACCAGATTTAGAGAGGATAGAAATGAGACCCATAGTGGGTCTCCCCACCATTAAGGAATTGACTAGAAAAAGTGGTTTCACTAGGGGGAATGGTTAATGGACTACCATACAACACAAAAAAGTACCCAACCCAGGAAACCCAAAACGAGCATCAAACCAAATCATGATTCAAAATTTCCCAATATGGGGAATCTCTAAACACGTGCCACAAGAAACCAAAACCACTCCAAAAGAAGGATAATTATTCAAGGGTTCACATTCTAAAGGTACTACCCATAAATCTCAATAAAATGGTTCCATCAATATCTCACAATAATAAGTTTCAAAAAAAACAAAAACCCACAACAAGGAGAAACTTAAACAGTTTCCACTCCGATTTCAGAGACAATAGGTTGGGTCAATATCCACCACACCAGGAGCTCCTTTACTATGTTAAAATCCACACTCTGAGGCATATGGATGAAACCCTATTATCTTGAATCATCTTCTACCCCGTATTTAGGAGATAAAAATCTTCAACTGAAACTTCCCCTTTCGACAGTACAACTTACAGAACCTCTTTCTGATGACCCAAGCAGCCACGTTGAATGAAACATCTTCTTGTAATCCAATTATGAATGTGGTATTATATTATTTATCATATGATGAAGTTGAACAAACACCGAAGAAGAATTTTGTGTGCTTCAACATCTGAAAGGTCTCTATCTCCACCACTCGATTTGGAGTCTAGGTAGATCCGTCAGTGAGAATACCTGGAGAAACACTTATTCGTAATTTCCTCAAAAATTTCAACCACATAAAACTTTACCAGATCAAAATGATAAACAAAGACCAACACCTAGAACAAAAATATACTTATAAAACAAAGAAAGGCACCTCATAGGCCAACCATCTACTCTTTTTACTAAGAATATTCTAGGGAATACTCTAAAATTACGAAACACGGAACCAACCCAAAGTGTATAAAAAATAAAATCTCTATATGTCAATAATAAATCAACAACCCAAACTCAAAAATAATTTCAATCACGCCCCCAACACATCAAATATAAATCCAAGAAAAGAAAACTCCAAACATAAAAAGGTATCATCACAGCAATTCCACTTTTTAGAACATTAAAATCCTGCTTTTTCAAAACCATTTTCAAAAAAAATAACAAACCTTACAAACTGATCACCAACCATTGGTATTCAATGAAGCCTAAAATATATTCATCCCTATGAAATATTAATCACCCATCCACACATAGCACCAACCATACACTTCCACACACACACATCCATATATGTGAGTTTTCATAAGAATACCAAAGGTACAAACAAGACATTTTGATTTTCAAAACAAGACATTCAACCCCAGTTTCAAATTCTCAATTTACTTCCCATTTCAAATTTCACAAAACATTTCAAAAACCCCCAAAACATTTTCTAAAACCATTCCATTTCTAAAACAACCCATTTCATTTTCAAACAACCTAAGGTTTTAATTATAGAAAACCAATTTCAATAAACCAATTACATTTTTGAAACCCAAGGGAAGCACCCTAAAACCAACTCAAACCACTACTAAGAGCAAAACAAATTTAAAACTAAAAAGGTAAAAATCACAAGCTTCGAAATAAATATTCTATGTGTGGATTGGTCACATGGTTTGGTGGAATGTGCACCATTCGTGTGAGCACACTGGAGGTCAATATAGGTAGTTTCATAGTCTATACATGGTTTATCATATCATGCATAGAATCCATGAACCATCTAAGTCCCTACAAATATCTACTCTAACCTTCATATTTTCTCAAAAAAAATCAACTAAATATAAAAAAAATAGGAATGCACAAAAAAATCAAAAACATCCAAGAACCAAGCTTAGATTTTGAGGCATGACCATCTCATAACGCCCTGGAAATTCAAGTGTCCTTAAGGGTAGGTGTTGATTAAGAACCTACCCGTGACTGACCACTTGAATTCTTACAATCCTATCTTCAAACTATCTAAAATCCCCAAATAATAAGGGTTCGTGATCTGATACCATTTTATCATGAACCATATCTAGTCGACCATGAACCGGTCTCCCGAGCTTGCCTGTGACATCCCTAGGGTGCATTCCCAATCTCCCCAGGGTGGTGAAAAGCACCAAGGGAATCAATGAGAGGCACTAGGAATTATTTATACCAATATAAAATAAAAAAACAGTATAAATGTTGTCACACCTGGACTTCTCATTGCGGTATGTTTTTAATTATAATTTTTATTTCATAATTTTTTCTACCATTTAATAATTTCTTTGTTTAAATGTGGGCCAAGCCCGACATGAGTTTTGCACTTTTGTGTTGATAAATGAGCATCAGCTTGATAATACCCAATGCATGGGTAGGGCACAGGCGAAGCCGTGTGGCTTCACCAGTTTGACGTGTGGCATGCCCGGCGCGCAGGTGGTTAACTAGCCTAATGAAAAATTATTATTATTATTATTATTATTATTATTATTATTATTATTATTATTATTATTATTATCATTATAATTGTTTATATTAAAATTAAGTTGTTACTATTAAAATTATTAAAATTAATTAGATGAATTGAGATTAATTATTAAGATTAATTAATAATTATTATCAGTATTATTATGATTGTTATTATTATTATTATATTTATTTTAGTTTGTTTTATTTTAAGTTTTTTTATTTCTTTTTTCTTTTTATCTTCTCTATTTTTTTCTATTATTTTTTTTCTTCTTCCCCGATTCTTCTTCCCTATACCTAGCACTCTATGATTTCCCTATTTGAACCCTAGTAGTCGTACTCCCTTCCTACCTCCCTTGAAAAGTCATTCCTCCTCCTCTAGTCTAGCAGCCACAATGCCCCCCTCCCTACTACCTCGCACCGAGCCACAACACCACTTCCCTGCTACCTCGCACCGATCCACACACCCACCTCTCTGCTTGAACGACATCTGGACCAGTGCGCCCTGCCCTTACAGATGAGTTTTTGACATGGTGTAGCTCTACGATGGCTCCCTCATCTCAGCAGAACCATTTCAGGAACTTTCTTTTTTTCCTAGTGATTTTCTACTCATTTGGTGCAAGGTGACAGCTATATTTTGTGTTCTAGGTGGCCCGTTTTTGAGTTGATTAGTTTAATACCTTGTTTTTAGGGTCCTTTTATGTTGATAGAGGTGTAGTTGGTGTACGAGGGTTTTACGCAACAAATTCGTGAGGTTATTCTTACACTAAGGTAGCTGACTCCGCACAAAAATATTAACTGGTGATCATTTTCTTGTTTGTTTAATTAATTTAGCACCTTTTTCAATTATTTTTCATGCTGTGAAATTACATTTTACTAAGTTATATTGTGCATTTAATTGGTTAAAAGTATTTTTAAGTAATGTTAGTCCATTATTATTATTAAAACCCACTTTTTACTATTTATCAGTGTTTTGTAAACTATGAAATGAGTGTGTTAGGAAGTGAGGATGATACAGTTTATGTTTTTTCATGGTGTAAAAATGTGTTTTGTTTTGAACAATGTTTTGAGTGATGTTTTGGCACTGTTTCAAAATGTCTTTTGTCTTGAAAAATGTTTTGAGTTAGATTTTTCCTTTAAAATTTTGTGACACATTTGGAAATTTCTTAATAAATTTTCTTATGGTTTTCTTAATTATAAAAGTGTTTTTTTACTATGAATCTAGTTTAATTTAATGTGCAAGTGGCACAGATTAAGGTCTAAAAAGATTTTAGTGTGTGTATGGTTTTAAAAGAGTGTTTCAATGTGAAAATGGTGTATTTTTTGTGTGAAAGCACCCTGTTTGGCTCTTATGTAATAATGTGACATGTGATGTGAACTTTGAATTTAAATGAGCACAAAGAGGGAAGCCAGGGGTATTAGGTGGGGAAACTAGGACTAGTGGGATAGTGCTCTAGAGGTGGCTCTAGCCGGGTTTCACTATAAGTATTGACGATAGAAACACTAACTAAACATATGAATGATTATGGGTTGTGGTTTCTAAGCCATGGTTACTAAGTTTCATGGTTTCTAAGCCACATTTTCTGAGGGTCGTGGTTTCTAAGACAAATTTTACTGAGACACGACATTCTAGGATCCCACTTGTTGTTAATTCCTATAGGGACTCTCCTATATTTTGGTGATCTCGGTTACCTTGCACACATCAAAGACATATGGCTTTTCACTTGAGATACTACACAAGCAAATGTGTTTTTGTTTGAAACTACTTTTATTTAAAGTTTCCTTCCTGAAAAATATTTTTCTTCAAATTTGTTCAAGCATTTATTTATTTCCTTTATTCATAATTGAAAATGTATTTGTCTTTTAATGCTTGTGTGTTGAATCTTTTCTCGGTGGCATCCTACTGGGTGATTTCTCACACCCTACTTACACCCTTGGGTGTAAGTATATTTGTTCATGTCTGATGCAGGTAAGGGTATGGATTTTGGGAGTGGTGGTTTAGGTTATTAGAGGATTTCTTGGCATGGTGTTGTGGTGATGGCTTGAGGGTGGTGTCCTCTTGCCATGTGGTAGTTTTTGTGTCAGTTTTTGGTCACCCTACCAAGTGGTAGTTCTTGTTTGGTTTTAAATTTAAATATGCAACTCAATTTGTGGTTTTTGGTTAAAAGGATCATTTGGTTGTGACCTTCAGTTTTGGTATACTTTCATATTTTTGGTCATTTTATTTTTATTTTTTATGTGGGTAAATCATTCCTAAGATTTATTTTGATACCTGGGCACTTGTGACAGCCCGTGGGGATTGGGAATGCCCTTCAGGCCTTACTATGGGTCGGTTCGGGTGTCGGTAGGATGGAAACCTGACTTGGTTCATGACAAATATAAATGAGAAGTTCAAAATAAATAAAAAACTAAAAAAATAAACTAAAAAAACTGGAATTAAATTAGAACCAAACCTCATGACCAAACTAATATCTATGTGACCCCATGGGTCACTCACTAAACCCAAAACCCAACATCACCCCATAGTGTTCCAAACTAAGAGGGAACTAAACCATAATCTAAAAACAAGAATATAAGTATAGTTATGGATATCAAAACTCAATAAGTGTTCCCAAGTAAAATTATTCCCTATGAAATTCCTTTAAACAAAAGATTCATTTATTGCAACTTTTAAATAAAATATATAAATATAGGTTTTTCATACATTTATTTTTTTTAAAATCATGGTCCATTTCCCTCTTTACTAAAAATGGGTTTTTATAAAAAAAAAGGGGGAGGTTTGAGATTTTTAAAATAAAGGGGAATATGAAGATATAGAGATAGGGTGTGTGAATAATCTTCTAAAACATTTTTTTCAGGAAAACATTTATTAACCAAAAACTAATATTTACCAAATAGACACATCATAAACATGTATCAAAAGCAATAATAACACAACGAGGGCAATGGGTAATAAATACTCAAGTAACCATACCAGAAGAGGCAGATAGATTATCTGTTGTAGATAAATATGTTTCAGTAAACATGGAAATACATAGGAGATCTGAGGGAAATCTAGAACATATTATAACCTGATACATCCTATCAAATAGCCCTAATGCTCGGTCGTACCTTTCTTATCCTAACCAAGGGGAAACGTCCCCAAAGAAGTGTGTTTCCATACTAAGGGTCCACTAGACAAAGTTTAATCTTAAACTAGTGTGTCAATCATTCTTGAATAATCCACTATATATGTTAGGTTATCATTCTATATTTAAAATGTGGGTGATCCAAAGAGAATAAAACAATCAATAACATATATATATATATATATATTAAATAAAATCCACCATATGAATCATAGAACCAAGCATCACCCTTGAATCACCCCAAGGTATAATCCCCTTACCTCCCAACCATCAAGGAATAGGGTAAGTCCCATGCCAAGGGCCTCTCATTCCCTATAACAATGAACAAGGAAATACATATATTCGAAGGAGATTTTTCCAAAGAAAACCATTTTCAAAGGTTCCAAGCGAGCCTCACATAGTCTTTGAGTGAAAAAACACACCATTTGAAAACCCAAAAATCCTTTAGAAACCCTATTGAAAATCCCAAATCACCATTTAGAAAATCAAAACATATTTATAAAGGCCAATTAGGAATTTTGACAAGAAATTGGTGTGTAAATCTCAACAAAACAGTTTCATACAATTTAATCAAAATAGAAATGCACTTTATTTCATTCTAAATAATTATTACAATAATTTATATCATTAATTTATATAAAATTATGGTGTGAACATCAATCAATCAATGATTGTTAAAATTTAAAGGCCAATTCATAGTGAAACCAACCTCAAAAGTGATAGAACCAAGATGAAACACCTCACCACTTGACGGCTTTGACGAAGACCACTTCACACTTGTACACATATACACTCTTATATATATACATCCCTTAATCCAATATAAATATCCCCCTTTCCATGAGGTAATATTTATAAGTAGGGTATATATATATATAGATACATACCTATATATATGTGTGAAATTCTTATAGGAGGCACAAGATGTTCTAAATAACCAAGAGGGAACCAAAAATCACCAAAAGACCCCAATTAAAATTGGAGAAATAAAATGGTGTGGAATAATACCTACTTAAATGGAAGTGGGAGAACTAAAATGGATTGAAATACTTCACCTTAGGTGGCGGATGTTGAGATATGCATGAAGAAGTCCAGGGAGACAAATCACATGCCCTAACAATAGAAGAAATCTAAAAAAATTGGGATTCCAAATTAACCTAGGGTTCATCCAGATGATGAGGTAATATAGAGAATTGAAAAATTCCCTATATTAAAAGATGAGAGAATTGGATACTATACCTTGGTGTCTTAGCCAAGAAACTCTAACAAATCTAGGTGGAATCGCTGGAAGAAGGGATCTCAATAAAGAAGGGGAGGCACACACAGCTGGAGAAGAGAGGGGAGGGGGGTTCGTCCATACGAGGGGTAAGGGGAAATGTGGGAAGAATAGGTATTATATGATGATGATGATGATGATGATGATGATGATGATGACGACGACGATGACCTTAATAATATTATTAATATTTAAAAAATATTTTTTTCTTTTTTTCTTTTTTTTCTTTTTTTCTTTTTTAAGGAACTAGAAAGCTGCATGGGCTATAAACACTAGCACATAGTCATGCACCTGACTGTGAGGCCTGGACAGAGCCACTTTCTGGGCAGTATAATTTTCCCTAGGCTAGTTCACGGTTTCCTCTAACCATGTGCCAATCATGTGCCACCTTGAAGCTCTCCACAAACTCTCTTTATTGGGGAAACCCACCTATAAAAACTACATAACAAATAAATGACCAAAAATAAATAAAATAAAAGAGAAGTATCAGATTAGGGTATGACACTGGTGACAAGCGTCGAAACGCATAACTAATATGGAGTCCTTTTCCTAATGTACATGTATGCACACACCCAACCTCTCTATACAGAAATGTAGAGAAATAAATATAAAATATATTAATATATATAGTAACAAATATTCATATAAGAACCTCTAGGTAATATAAGAGTATGAAAGCATAATCTGAAAAGTAAAGGGGTAAATTGCACGCAAAACTAGATAGATGTATCAACCTAATAATAACTGGAATGGTAAATACTAATTGAGCCTGGATCTAGATCTTCAAGCCCCAATCACCATACATGGTAAAATGAAAAAGGGTATCCCTATGCCCCTTTGAAATCACCACTGACCTGCTCATTATCTGCATAAAACACAACATGTGCGGGAAAATCCCATGCATGGGTGAGTATATACATACCCAATTAGACACCCCAAAAAATTTTAGGGGAGGAAATATGAGACACAATAGAATTAGATTGATCAAACCATATCAAGAAATAAATTAAAACAAATACATTGGGATATATTAATATAAAAGAAACTCAGAAGAGAGAGAAGAGGGTCTTCATCTCACAACCCAGTCTAGGAAAAAAGTCTGCCAATAGTTTTAAAAGGTCCGTAAATGATTCCCAATATCTCACATGCCTATCTGAAGAGTTATCCATGTGGAGACACACCTCATAACTATTTCTCAAAGTCGAGGGGATGTAATATCTAGGTAGAGGACCCATATCCTGGTACAACAGGAGGGTTCCACTCAATGGATTGAGGACCCATGACCTGATACAATTGGAGGGTTCCACTCTCGGGATAGAGGACACATTCCCTATCTGAGTAGGAAGGTTCAACACTATGGATAGAGTACCCATAAACTTTCCTAGTATATGGGTTCTACTCAATAGATAGATGAGTTGTTCCCTTTCTCAACAAGAGTATTCCACTATGTGGATAGAGGAATCATGTCTTAATACATCAATAAAGATCCACTCTATTGATATAGGACTCATACCTTATCCCATTAAGATGGTTCCACTCTATGGATAGAGGACCATTTCTCTATCGAAAAAATAGGGTTCCACTCTGTAGATAGAGGACCCATGCCCTAATATTGTAGTAGGGTTCCACTTTATGGATAGAATACCCATGCCTTGTCCTAGAGGGAGGGTTCCAATCTATAGATAGAGGACTTGTCCCTTGATAAAGAAGGAGGGTTCCACTCTGTGGATAGAGAACTCAAGACATGATATAGTATGAGGGTTCTACTCTATAGATAGAGGACAAGTTCCTTGTCCTAGTAAGAGGGTTCCACTATGATGATCTTGTCTGATCACTATCGTCATTGAGTTCTACCTAAGGAAGTTTCATGCTTGGAACATCTTGCATTATATCTCAAAAGGTACTATGAAGTATTCCATTAGGTTCTAAATGAAAAAACACTCATGATAGGATACTCATAGACCAAAATACGATTCCATATGAAGGAAATACAAGAGGTATGAGTTTCCTCAAAAGAATGTACACTGTGTGTAAGGGGTCCACACAGCGTGTGGCCCCACTCATTTTATTGACCATGTCTTTTCCAGCACATAGATCATTGTTTATATAGTACTACATGGTGTGTAATTGTACTACACAGCATATATCATCCACTCGGGCCCTACCCATACTCTCTTGGTCATGTCTTTATTCTCCTGGTCATGCTTGTGTACGTTATCCATGTGCCAATACACGGAATGTGACTAGCCATGTCTATGTTCATGTACTCCTAGAGTACATGTTGAGTCTCCAACACCAAGTCACGTGGAATGTGGGGGCCCCACATGGCATGTGATATTTAACTCACCCAGAAACCTAACTACCATAGTTGGGTCACTACACAGCATGTAGTCGGATTTTTCCCAGAATTCCAAATCGACTACACGACTTCCAAATCCACCACTCCCACTGCCATAACTTCTGGATTCTACCATGGATCTCTCTAAAACCAAGGTTTAATACACCATCTATCAATTTCCTTCCCTTTGGTTGCTGAAAATCTAGATTTCAATCCTTCACTTAAATCACATGCACCACTGTCAACCGTAGTGCTTCCCATTATCAGTACCAATCAGTCAGGAATCCCATATCTATGAGAATCCATCACCCACACCCCAAAATCATCCCAATACATCCTTAAATTTCCAATCCTTTTTTCACCAGTGAATCTTCCATGAATCTAGGGGTTCGATCACACTCAGACCTGCCGACAATGTTGAATTGTGACCCCACAGGCCAACAGTGAAGAATCATGAAGAATGATGGGGGGAAATAATAAAGGTGAAAAAATTATTGGTCAATAATTTTTTTCCAATGAATATATATTTATGATATATGGGGTGAGAAACATAGCATAAATTGAATAAATGATTTTATTCAATATACGGGATCATGAAAATGCTCAATTTAAACACAGATCAACATATAAAGGTTTGATCATGATCAGTAATTTAATAATAAGGAAGGAAACCACAAATTATGAGTTCTACCTCGATATTTGATAGATCAACGGTGAATAATTCACTCACTAATGATGTGGGAATATTTTTTTCATTTGTTTCACCTTGGTTCACTTGGATCTGGAAGTTTATCATCGTTCGATCTCAATTCACCAACGATGGGTAGTAGAACCTTTTATCAATGATCTCAAGGTTATGTATCTAACCATAGTGATTCTCTATAACAAATTATTTATATAGGAAATTGTTTTAGTTCATTTGATCAATTAATTAAATTAATTAATTAATTAATCCACTAAATATACCTTCCATTGGACACTTTATCCAAATTTTCCACATCAACTAACTTTAGGTCATTCCTAGGATAAATATCATGTTATGGATTCAACCATGGTCTTAGATTTCTATTTAAAGACTCCATTTATAATATATCTCATTATTTATAAAAAACCATGTGTGCATGATATAAAATATTTTTAATATTTTTATAAAATTAATTTTGAGAACACCAGGCCTAAGAATTGTGCATCATCTCAGTTATTGGATCCAAAAATATTCCTTGATATATTTCAAAGTATTATATGGAAAAATAGGGTCTCTATAGTATGTATGATGGTATCACCCTCAAATGGTGGTATCTTGATTTTAAATTGATCTTGGAGAAGTTCTTATCACCTATCAGCTGATCAAAGAGATCATCAATGTACAGAAGGGGATATCAGTTCTTGACCTTCATTTGGTTCAATCTATGATAATCCACACATGAGTGCAAAGTACAATTAGTTTTCTTGGAGAAAATAATTGTAGAACCACATGGAGATGTACTAGGTCATATAAAACATTTGGCTTCTAGATCTTCCAATTTATCTTTTAATTCTCGTAGCTCTTCTAGAGCTATCTTGTAAGGTGGAATAGAAACAGGCTATGCTCCCGACACTAAATCGACCATGAACTTTATCTCCCATTTAGGTATTAAGAAACATAACTTATCAAGAAATACAACCTGAAAATGGTTTACCACTAGAGGAAATATATCCTATATCATTCCTTCATAATATAGAATATGAATTTCTATATGATCCATGATACAATTCAATTTTCACTAAATTGGTCCTACACGACCAACCTAAAGATCCCACTCACCCTGAAGAAAATATTTTTCTCATTATAGAGATTGAAAGCTAACTTTCCTCCAGTAATAGCTTATATGATCCTAATATAGAACTAGTTAATTCATACCAATAATTGAATCAAAACTTATCATTTATATCATGAATGGTTCCCAAAAGAAATAGTAAACACAAATTTCTAGAGAACATGCCTTTCAACGTTTGATATTCTCTGATCGCACTCCCAATAGTGTATCAATGGTCAAGAAATAATCCAAGATTTCCACAACCAAGAAAAACCATTTGAAAAAGAGCAGATAAAAAGGAATGTGATGCACTTGTATCAAAAAAATGCAATCAAGGTTATATGATACAAGAATCATGCCTCTAATGGTAAAAGTTCATTCATTCACACTGGTCGGAGTAGATTTCATAGAGTATAGCTAGATTTCCCCTCTACCCTGGGATTTGATTTTAATCCCCTAGGCTATTCCCTCTATATGATATTTTCACTCCTGCACTGGGGTACCACATCCAGTTCCTCTACCTAAATTTCTAGTGGAACTCCAGCTACCTATCTATTGAGGGGTATCTGATTCCTTCTCATAATCTAGTACATATTATAATCCCCTAAAATTTCTCTATTTATACATGCCCCTTTAAAACATCAATAGGTGACCTATCCTACCACAATCATGACACTCTGAAGTAGGGTACGGACACTGAGGTTGTTTTTGACATAACTTTCCACACTTATAGAAATACAACAGAACACAATCTTGAGATGGATTCCCACTACCCTGAATTCACATAATTTTGTTTCCTTGGTGATAACTATCATATAATCACTTCTTGAATCTAGAAAAAGAGCTCACAGTTCACCCTACTTAAATAGCATGATTGTTTCTCAGGACGTCTCTCATTTTTTCTTCTATAATGAGTGTCTGATTCATCACATTCAAAAAGATTCTCTAGAGAAAGACATTCAACTATGACCTGGTCTCATAGTGAACCCCATCCTAAAAACGTCTCACCCTAGAGCTCTCATCAGCATATAAATATGACACAAATCATTTTAAGTTGGTGAAACTCCCATCGTAGTCCATTTCTAACATGCTCTCCTACATCAGTTGTATGAACTTTTGGGTCTTATCATCCATCAACATCTCTGGATAGAATTGGATTAGGAACTTTTCCATGAATTCCTTCTAATATATCTCCTCTTAATACCCAATTAGCTCTAGAATATCCCACCAATGCTTGGCGGTTCTATGAAGCATGTATGAAATAAGATTCACCCTTCTATCTATGGATGTCTTGAGGTGCTTTCAGATCACCGGGACTAACTTGATCTAGAACTCAACTACCTAGTGTTCTCCCTCCATAGTGAACATAGGAGGATTATATAGGTGAAACTATCTCATCAACTTAGACATCGAAGGTACAATGTGAATAGTCTCCCTTTCCTTGGATCATATGACCCTCGGGAAGTTGTCACGAAATTGAACATCCATATAATCCTTAATAGAAATAAGAAGTTCTGGTCTAGTTTTGTTAGGAGGGTGTTGATTTACACTCTCCGGATTCTCAATTTTAAGATGATGCAGAGGAGTTTTATCTACAAGACAAGAACACTCTTTATAACACTAGATAATAACAAGGTCAACCTTGGAAGGTGACAACAACAGAGAGCCACTAGATCTTTGTCTCTCAAAACATGTCTTACAAGTGATTTAAAATTACATAACAGTTCTAACATTTCATTTATTTGATATAACTTATTTCTCATTTCACATTCCATAATGACAAATTATTACATGCAATATATGTCTCTATCATGAATAATGCATGTCAATATATATCCTATGTGCATATCATGATTCATGCATACTTATCTCATTAAATATTGGACTATGAGTATATATATTAGAAAATAATAACATCACACAACATTTTAATCACCCAAGGTGGAACAGCATCAACCATAACAAGTGAACATCACGAAAAATAATCGCATTACTAGGCACTCGAATTTCCCCCCATATATGGGTCAGATACTCTCATGTATAAGATTTTTACCAAGTCCCAACACATCCTAGTCTCCTTTCTACCTTTCCCAAATAGTAAAACAACAGAAAAGAACAAAAACATGCTCTTATGATACCACTTTGTAATGTCCCCTAATCCTACACTCTCTCACGTGGCCAAATCAGGTGGTTACAGGACCTCAAGCATGCCTCCCCGTACACTAGAGGTTGCTAACTAGTAGGATGGGTGTCAAGAATATAGTGTGGAGACTATACCCCCTAGTAAATAGTAATAATATAGTGAAAATAAAAAATAATAATTAATATCATAGTAATGGTAATAGCAGAAATAGTATAATATACAACTAAAGGTAAATGATGAACCAAGTAAATCAAATAATGAACACTGTAATGTCATTTTGGAATGTTTCTAAATGTAAAACTGAAAGTAATATAGATAAAATACCATTATAACAAAAATAACTTAACAATATCAGTCCCAAATCCCTGGTCGATCCCGTCTCCAAGATTCAGCCCATACAACAATCAACAATCAATTACAAGGTCCCTTTACCTTGTCTAAAACTTTATCCATGTAATCTACTCAGGTACCAAATGGAATCCTAAATAAGGTGTGAGTAAAAATTAGTAGGGTGACACCACCATGTCTAAACAGAACAAGTATGATAATAAGTGTTTGCAATAAACTGATAAATAGGAGTATTAATTAACCAATTAATATAATGTAACAAACAACCTACTTCGGCACCATGCTAGAAAATATCTGAGCATGTAGCACAACCATGAAATCCATAACCACATTCATGTCATAATCACATAATCAAGAATTTCCCTATGAATAAGAATTTTAGTATAATTGGGCCAATCCCACTATATAAGAATTTCAGCACCCAATCCAAGCCCTCTATATAAGCATTTCATCATAACTAGGATAGGACCTCTATATAAGTATTTCAACATACGGGCCAATCCCTCTATATAATCATTTCAACATCCAGACCAAGCCCTCTATAAAATCATCTTATCATGAATCAGAACCCAAATCATAACAGAAATAAAAAACATAGCAACATATCATAAGCAAGAATGGTTAATTCTATTAATTACCATTTTCATTTCAATTACCCATTTATTTATTAACTTATATCTTAAGTCATTGTCATGCCAGTTTTCACACTAAATTATTATAAAATTATCACTATCCATTTCAATAATCAATTTACCCATTCTTTAAGGTGAATCTATCATAAGAAATTACATGAGCTCTCATTTCATGCTAAATCATACTTTAAGATATTATACAATTCATTATTAATCTAGGGTGGGATCACCGTATAGGTAGCCACACACAAAGTATAAACACCATTGGATCCAAAGGGATTCAAGGAGTAATCCAACAAATGTTTTATCATCATCCATTAATCAATTAATTAATGTACATGTTGTGTTGGTTAAATCGCATAATATTGCACATACTTGAATAATATAAACTGACCATAGGGTTTGGTTTTAGACCACCTACCTTTATTTGGTGATCAAACAACACTTCCAACATGAAATGCTAATAGGAACGATGGTGAAGGAGATCACAAGAAGAAACCCATATCACACAAGATCAAGATCAATGCCCAAAACAACCATGGTCAAGAGATTCCACCACCACAATAAAGACAAATGTAAGAGAGGGGAAAACCAAATAGAAACTACTTACATGGAATCAAATTCTTCATCGAGACATCTAAAAGGTAAGAAAGTGCTCCAAAATTTTCTGGTGTCACCTAAGGCTAGATAGGGGAGGGTTTCATGTGAAATAAGAATGAATCGTACGTACATCATGGCCTTAAAACTATTGAGCAAGGGAAATACATCGTGTGTAATACTTTCATATTGTGTATTTAACAAATTATGAGTTATGTGAAAAAACACATTGCCTTGGGTTAAATTAACCCTAATCAAACATTACATGATGTAAACTAGTTTCACTATGTGTATTCATTTCACATCACGAACCCATTTCAAGTAATATTCATGGAGACAGTTACACATCGTGTAACATATACACGGCATGTAAATTTCCTCTAAACAACTTTAATTGCATCTTCTAAAGAAGATCCTAAACCACCTCTAAAGCCTTCCAAACTCATAGATAATCCTTGTAATCCCCTTTAACACATTTATACCTAGACTCCATTAACTCAAACAACATATATCCTAAAACTTTAGATCATTTTACCCAAAAAATTCTCTCTATTCCCAAAAAGCGACTCAGCCACCAAGGTTCAAAGAATAAGAAAAAAAAATAAATCCAATGCAAAAACTCAAAGAGGGGCGTACATGGAAAATATGGGATCTTACATATATATTTAATAAGATATAGTGAATGTGTAGGATATAAAGAAATCTCATAAGAAAAAAACACATGTAAGATAGAAATTTTGTATGATATAAATTATTATAAGATATAAAATCCCATAAGATAGGAGATCTCATATGATAGGTATTATTTTAAGATACAATAACTCATAATATAGTATTTTCATAAGATATATAGGGTTAATAAGATACTTCATATCTTCATAAGATATGAAATGTCACATCCATATCCATATATTAAGGTACTTTTTTATATTCTATTATTGGCCTAACTCCCCCCCCCCTAGGTTTTCCCTATTCCCCCATTTAATTTGGATGAATTTGTATTTTTTGAGTGGATATATCTAGGTGCATGGTTTGGGTGCATGGTTTACCAAACTATGCATGCAAACAATGAACAGTTGTCCAACTCATTAAAAATATTTTAAAATTACAACTTTTCCCTTCCGGAATTAAACCTAATCCACACATTTCTTCCCCGATTCGACCCTAGAAAGCATGGTAGTCTCCCAAGCTCCCTAAACCTCTCTTGGAACCCATTTTTGAAGGGGGTTTTGGTGGTAAAACTTCAAGGGTCTTCAAGTAAGTGAATTTCACTTTTGTTTTCTTCCATTTCCTTAGGTTTTCTTCCTTCCTCCTTGAAGTTCCAAATGTCTAGAAACTAGGACTTCATACCTAGTGTTTTATTTTGGGTTTCTTGGTCCAATATTATGGAATTGGGTTTGTTTTCACTCCCTTGTGTTGCGACAGTGGTGCGGTTGAAGTTTCGCACAAGGATTTGAGGTTTTTGACATATATGGTAGGTGATTCTATGTGTAAGAATTCTTTGATGAGTTGTATTTGCTTGATTTACATTTTTAGCATGTTACTCTTCCATTTTTCTTGGAAAAAAATCATTTTTGGTATTATATAGTATGCGGTTAATTTTAAAGTAGCATTTTGTGTAAAAATGAGTGTTTTAAATGTTTATTCCATGTTGTATTATTTGGGGGTTGTTTTGTGGTTCATGGAATGGTTTTATTAAGTGGTTTTGGGGCTGTCAATTCTGATTTGGTGTGAAATTGGTTTTCATTGGCTTTAGAAGAGTATTTTTAAATGGATTTCATGTGCAAATCTTTGTTAAATTTCTTGAAATTGTTTTATGAAAATTTTAAATGGTTTATTGAGTTACACAAAGGGTGAAAAACATGTTTATGTATTTTTTGGAGTGTGTATGACCATAAATGGTATTTTTATGTGTAAATTGTATTTGATAGAATGTGAAACCTTTTTTATCACAAAGAGGTTAACTCGAGTATCTAGGTGGGTGGACAAGGACTAGTATGCTAGTGATCCGGAGTGGTATCGTCTTTGTTTCACTTAGCAAGTTGAAGATGACAACACTAACTAAACTTGGATGATGTTGGGGACCACTAGGTCATTGGTGATTCCCCTCCTAGTGACTTTTTCACAAGAAGGTTATGGATTATGGTTGCTTTTACACTAATATATGAGGTACTTAGGGCCCACAACTAGCTAGTGCCTAGGGGTGTTCTCGTGACTAGTGCTCATGGACTATTTTGTACTTACCATTGGAATGTGGTGTGTTTGGATAAAAAAATTCATTAACAGTTGTGTTTACTTAAAAGTGTTCATTATTTAAAGCTACCCCTTGAAAACTATTTTAATTTGTTGTTGCATCCATTTTAAAATTATTTCTCACATTTATTATTTATAAAACTTGCAATCTTTCATTATCTTAAAATATTTATCACATAAAATATTTTTGGGATGAATACAATTGGGATTAGTATCACACCCTAAAAACACCTTTGGGGGAAGTAGACTTGGTTATGTTTGACACCGGTAAGGGTAAGGTCCTTGGAGATGGCGGTTCTAGTTTTTAGCTTCCATCCTGGATTTGGTGTTGTGGAGAAGGCTTGGAGATGATGGCCCCATGTCGTGTGGTATTTATAGAGTTGTAGTTTCTACTAATTTTTAGTTTTTTCCCTATTGGAATTTTTCTAAAACCATGTATTTTATATCTGAATTTGTATTAAAGGATTATTTGTAATAAATTTTCAGATTTAGTTTATTTTTTGTTTTTGGTTGTTTAATGCTTCTAAACTCGGTTAAATAATTACCAAACCATTATTCATGATACCTAGGAACTTGTTCCAGACCATGGGGATAAGGGATGCCCCTAGGGCCTTGTCATGGACTGGGTTGGGTATCATTTTACATGGAAACCAAATCTGGTTCGTGAAAAAATGGCATCAGAGCATGGTAATGCTCTTTGGGTTATATTACTTGGGATGAGTCTAGTTAGACTGAATCTAGGACTGTCGAGGATCTGAGTTCTAGTAGCGAGCAGGGTTCCTGGATAGTACCTCTCATGATAGACCTTGAGTTGCTATGGGATGTTGGGATTGTTTGTTTGACTTCTCTTCTAGGTGAGATGTGCAGGCTATAGACTGCACGTGGATATTTGGTGGGAGCAAGTGGTTGTTTATTTAATTATTGTGATGAGTTTTATTTATTTATATTTTATTTTATTACTGATGTTTTTCACAACTATTGTACTAATTTTTTTCCATTGTGGCTATTTATTTTTTTAGCAACATGACTCCCCGAATACCTCCCTTGTACCCATATGAGGAAGCTGGAGAGAATTCTCCATCACCACTTGATCAGAGGATGGTAGAAGATGTGGTCAGATTTTTCCAAGCTCTATGATAGGGAGTTGAACATATTCCAAATCCATATAGAGAAGATGAGTCTATTTCTAATAAGGATAAATCTCAAGAGTTCTTTAAGAATAAACTCCCTTTATTCTGAAATATCTTAGAACCTCAAGAGGAAGAGGAATGTCTTGAGAAGATAGAGTGTATGTTCGAGTTCCTAGACACAACTGAGGAGGTTAGGGTGAAATATTCCTTATTTCAGCTAGAGGTTCTTAGTCACAGGTGGTGGTAATCAGAGCTTCAAACTGGGAATAATGAGCAGATGAGCTGGAAGGATTTCAAGGCCATCTTCAATGAGAAGTATTTCCCCAAGGTCCTGACCTATGCCAAATCTTGGGAGTTCATGGATCTTTCCCAGGGATATCGATCAGTGATGGAATATGCTATTTTTTTTATCTAGTAAGGTATGAGCTTGAGATTGTTTTTAATGAGTCCTTGAAAGCCCAGAAGTTTGAGAAGTGGTTGTGGCTAGAAATTTACTATCATGTCATCTTGTTCAAGTTGGGAACTTATGTTGAGGTGTTTGAACATGCTTGTATGGTTGAGATTTATCAGAAAGGAAATTATCAGTTATTTGGAGTGTTGTATACTAGGTGTAGTATTATCTCATTTGAGAAGAAAAAGAAGTGATAGGAGCAGGGGAAGAAGGGAGGTGGTAGTTCAAGGCATCCTCCCAGACAGTTCTCATTTATGGCTTCTGATGCGAGGTAAGTTGTGTCCCAAAAATGTAGGAGTCCAGGGAACACCTAAACTTTATGTACATCTCATTTTAATCCTTTTTATTAGTTTGGATCTATGGAACACTTGCATCAATTTTTCTCACATCCACTTCAGAGTGGTGTAGGATATGTGGCTTCCAAGGGAGTGACAGTTCAGTCAGAGACATCGAGGATGGGGGATCTCAATTTGGTGGTTGTTCTAGTAGGGACAAATCATCTTCTGGGAAAATATATTTTAGGGTAGATCCATGGGTGAGTGGCCATTCTTAGGAAGAGGCTAGCAATCTTCATGCAATGGATCAGGCACCAGCAGGTTCGGATGTAGGGCCTTCGACAGTTTGAGGTACCATTTTGATTTCATCTTCTATAGATATAATTCTTTTTTATACTAGTGCTTCTATTTCTTTTATCTCTACCCATATTGTGAACCTTCTAAATTTTCCAACCTAGTTGATGTCTTTTTCGATAGAGTTGGTGACGTCGTTGGGTAAGAAGAAGGAGAAAGGTCTCAGGTGCCCATCTTGTGTGATTACTGTGTTAAAGGTTGAGATGGAGTGGGACCTCCTGGTCATGGATATGTAACATTTCAATTTAATCCTTAGCATGGATTTTTTAGTGCACTTTCAAGTTCACATCGATTACTATAGGTGGTAGGTGAGTTTCATGGAACCTAATGGGAGTCCTTGGTTTTTTCTTGGGGAATGGGATCTTCGGTCGAGTCGTGTGGGGCCTCTACACCCATAGTTAGGGAATCTTATCTTCCAGTTTTCATCACTCACTCTAGAGGATGATGTCTATGCTCTTTAGGGTGTATTACCTCATGTAGTGGATAAGTTCCCAGAGGTATTTCTAGATGACTTTTTAAGCTTTCCCCATAAGTGGGACATGGAGTTCTCGTTTGATTTGTCATCTAGAACACAGTTGATATCGCCACCCTTGTATCGTATGGACCCCACTGAGTTAATGGAATTAAATATATAGTTGGATGATTTGGAATCCAAAGGATTTATTTTCTCAAGCGTCTCTCCTTGGGACGCTCCTACTCTTTTTGTGAAGAAGGCCGATGGATCCCTCTGGTTGTGCATCAATTAACAAAAGCTGAATAAGGTAACCATTGAGAAAAAGTATCATTTGCCTTGAATAGATGACTTGTTTGATCATTTGAAGAGGTAAAATTGGTTTTCCAAGATATAATTTCATTCAGGTTACCACCAAATCAGGGTGAGATAGGCGGATATCTTAAAGATAGCCTTCCAAAGTAGGTACGACCACTTTGAGTACCTGGTCATACCCTTCAGATTGACCAATGATCCAACAGTCTTTATGGAACTCATGAATAGTGTGTTCTACCAATATATTGACTCCTTTTTTGTGGAATTCATGGATGAAATCTTGGTTTACTCTAGATCTAAGGAAGAGAATGAGTGTAATTTTTGGATCATGTTTGGAACTCTACAGGATCATTGCCTCTATGAAAAGTTGTCCAAGTGCACTTTTTGGATCAGGTAAGTGAAGTTTCTAGGCCATGTGATCTCGGAGAATGGGGTTTTAGTGGACCCTGAGAATATTAGTTCATTTATGTCATGGGAGTATCCAAGGAATGTGTTCGATATCAAGAGTTTCCTAAGACTTTTGGGTTATTATAGGTAGTTTGTTCGGGATTTCTCTCAGCTTTCTTCACCCATGACCACACTCACCCAGAAAGGGGTGAAGTTTGAATGGGGTATAGAATGTCAAGAATCCTTCAAGGAGCTGAAGAACCACCCCCATGTTGATCTTTCCAGAATCTGGAAAGGGCTATGTGGTGTATTTTGACGCTTCAAGTATGGGTCTTAGGTGTGTGATTATACAAGGTGATCATGTGGTGGTGTATGGATCTCGCAAACTCTGACCACATGAAAATAACTACCCATCCCAAGAATTAAAGTTAGTAGCGGTGATTCATGATTTGACAACATGGTTTCCTTACCTCTTTGGGTTAAAGTTTTTGGTCTAGTCTAATCATAAGAGCCTAGCATACATTTTCTTGTAGAAGGATCTTAATCTGAGGTAGCACCATTGGACTGAATATTTGCAGGGGTTCGACATCGATATAGTCGTACCCTGAGTAAGGGTAAAGTGTTGGCTGATTCCTTAAGAAGAAGAGTACCAATGAAGTCTTTGAGTAATTCTAGTGATGAGTAGACTCTGATGGGGCTCTTTGCTCAGAAATACATAGAGACCAAGAAGCACAGTGGAGGTGCGTTCAGTTGGCTCCCTCTCTTTTAGAGATGATTAGGTAGGAGCAGCCTAATGATTATATATGTTAGTGGTTGATGTAGTTTATTCATGGTGGGTATATGACTTCTGATTTTTCTTCATCTTATAAGGGAATTTTTCACTTCAAGGGTCGTTCAGTTGTACCGCTATCTCTAAGGAATGTGGTGATGCGGGATATCCACCAGTCTCAGTGGGTCATTCATCCTAGAGCTACAAAAATGTACTATAATGTTTTTTGGTAGTTTTGTTGTCTAGTTATGAAGTGGGATATAGTTTATTTCATGTCAAGATGTTATACATGTCAACAAGTGAAAGCAGAGCATCAAAGGCCCTCTGGTTTTCTCTAGCTGTTACCCATTCCTACCTGGAAGTGGGAAAATTCTACCATGGACTTCATCATCGGCTTACCTCATACAACTCAAGGTAAGAATACCATCTGGTTAGTGATTGATCATCAAACCAAATCATCTCACTTCATTCCAATTATAGAAACAACCAAAGTGGATGAGTTAGGCTGATTGTATATTCAGGAGGTGGTAAGGATTCATGGTGTTCCATTAGAAGTTATGTCAGATAGAGACCCTTGATTTACCTCTCGGTTTTTCGAAGGCCTTCAAAAGCCTTTGGGGTTGTATATTAAGATGATCACGGAATACCATCCTCAGAAGGATGGCCAGACGGAGTAGGAAAACCAGGTTCTGGAAGACATGCTTCGTGCATGTGTCTTAGACATCAGTGGTTTGTGGGATAACCATTTGGTACTGGTTTAGTTTTCTTATAATAATAGTTACCAATCCTTAATTTGAATGGATCCTTTTGAGTCACTCTATGGTTGGCCTTGTAGATCCCCCATGTGCTGGGATGAGGTAGGTGAGACCTCACTGTTGGGGTCGAGCCTTGTGCAAGAGACATCTGAGAAGGTCAAATTGATCAGGCAGTGGTTATTGATAGCATAGAGTTTCCACAAATCCTATGCCAACCTGATTCATCATGATCTAGAGTTTTTTTTGGTGATTCGGTATTCTTGAAGGTGGCCCCTCGTTTGGGTCATCAACATTTGGGAAAGCATAAAAAGATAACGTCGAGGTATGTCAGACCTTTTGAGATCACTGAGTGCATTAGGAAGGTAGAATACAGGTTAGTTTTTCCCTCTTAGTTGACATATATTCATGACATATTTCATGTATCCTAGTTGAATAATTACAATACGGATTTTTCTCATGTGTTAAATTGTGAAGAGTTAGAGATAGTACCTAATTTATCAGTGTTTGAACGCACAGTGTGAATAGTGGATTCTCAAGAGAAGGTGATTTGAGGGAAGTCTATTCCACTATTTTGGGTACTTTTATAGAATGGTAATGATTTTCATGAGACTTGGGAGTGTAATTCATAGTTTGATCAAGAGTTTCCATTCTTGTTTTATGATCAAGCTTCAAGTTGACTTTTTGGGGTGGAACGTTTTCATGGTGGGGAGAATTTTCACATCCATATCTTTCTATTAAATTACTTATTTCTATTCAATTATTGGCCTAAAATCCTCCCCCCAAGGTTTCCCCTAGGCCACCCTTTAATTTTTAATAATTTTGAATTGTTTTGAGTGGACAGAGTTGGGCGCACAGTTTGTGTGCACAATTTACCAAACCGTGTAGGCAAACCGTGCACAGTTGTCCAACTCATTAAAAATATTTTGAAATTCTAAATTTTCCGTTCTGAAATTAAACATAATCCATCCATTTCTTACCCCATTCTACCCTAGTATCGATTTAAGTCTCCCAATCTCTCTCAACCTCTCTTGGAACCCATTTTTTAAGGGAATTTTGGTGGCCAAACATCAAGGATCATCGAGTAAGTGAATTCATATTTTGTTTTCTTCCATTTCCTTAGAGTTTCTTCCTTCCTCCTTGAATTTCCAAATTTAGAGAAACTAGGGATTCATACCTAGGGTTTTATTTTGCATTTCTTGGTCCAATATTGTGGATTTAGGTTTGTTTTCTCTCCCTTGTGGTGTGGTGGCGGTGTGGTTGAAGTTTTGTGCAAGGATATATATGGTAGGTGATTCTATGTGTAAGAATTATTTGATGAGTTAGATTTTCTTTATTTAAATTTTTATAATTTTCTTATTCTATTTTTCTTGGTTTGAAAACCATTTTTGGTGGTATAGAGTATGCGGTTGATTTTAAAGTAGCATTTTTGTGTAAAAATGAGTGTTTTTAATGTGTATTCCATGTTGTATTATTTGGGGGTTGTTTTGTGGTTCATGTAATGGTTTTATTAAGTGGTATCAGGGCTGAAAATTCTATTTTGGTGTGACATTGGTGCGAATTAGCTTCAAAATAGGATTTTTAAATGGATTTCATGTGCAAAACTTTGTTAAACTTCTTGAAATTGTTTTATAAAAATTTTAAATGGTTTATTGAGTTACACAAAGGGTGAAAAACATGTTTAGATACTATTTGGAGTGTGTATGAACAGAACTAGTATTTTTATGTGTAAATGGTATTTTATAGCATGTGGAACTTGTTTTACAACAAAGAGGGAAACTCGGGTATCTAGGTGGGTGGACTAGGACTAGTATGCTAGTGATTCGGAGTGGTATATTCCCTTGTTTCACTTAGAAAGTTGACAATGACAACACTAACTAAACATTAATGATGTGAGGTACCACTAGGATATTGGGGCTTCCTATTACAGTGGCTCCTTCATGATATTGTTATGTATTATGGTTGCTTTTACACTAAGATACGAGGTGAATAGGGCCCAGAACTAGCTAGTGCCTAGTGGTGTTCCTATGACTAGTGCTCAAGGAATATTTTGTACTTACCATTAGAATGTGGTGTGTTTGGTTGGAAAATTTACTATCATTCCTATATTACTTAAAAGTGTTCATTCTTTAAAGATGCCCCTTGAAAACTGTTTTAATTTGAAGTTGCATGCTTTTTAAAAAAATTACTAGTATTTCTTATTTATAAAACTTGCAAGATTTTTTTGTCTAAAAATATTTAACACATGGAATATTTTTAGGTGGAATCCTATCGGGATTAGGATCACACCCTAATTACACCTTGTGGTGTAAGTAGACTTGGTTATGTTTGACATAGGTAAGGGAAAGGTCTTTGGAGATGGTGGCTCGGGTTGTTAGCTTCCATCCTGGATACGGTGTTGTGGAGAAGCTTTGGGGATGATGGCCCAATGCCATGTGGTGGTTATAGAGTTTTAGTTTCTACTACCTTTGAGTTGTGTCCCTCTTGGTATTTTTCTAAAACCATGTATTTTATTTTTCAATTTTTATTAAAGGCCTGTTTGGACTAAATTTTTTGATTCTATTTATTTATTTATTTTGGTTCTTTAATGATTCTAAACTTGGGTAAATCATTACCAAACCATTATTCATGATACCCAAGAAATTTTTCCAGATTTTGGGGATAGGTAACATCCCTTAGGCCTTGTCACGGACTAGGTTAGGTGCCATTTTGGATGGCGACCAGATTTGGTTCGTGACGTGAAAACAAGTATGATAGTCGTATAATATATTATTCTCATAAGACATTGAAACTCATGTAAGATATATAGAAAATTTGTAAGATAGTTTTCAATAAGATAAAAATATATTTTGTAAGATATATTTAATACATAAAATACTTATTTTTAATAAATATGAAAAATTTCATAATATAGAGAAATTTTTCAAAAATAGAATGAGAAGTCTAGAATTGACAGAATAGAAAGAATAAGAATAAATGAATAATAAAAAATTAAATATAAATTATTCAATTAATAAATAATAAATAATAAATAAATTAATTCCACATCATTCTTTTCTTCGAAAAGTGGTGAAAGATTCAAACGCATTTCTTCACTCGTGTTAGAGGGAATAAAATAAGAATTGTATAATTATCAAAACATAAATAATTAAATTTGTGAGAATACACTCAATAATTTTACTCTTTCTGATAATTAAAAAAATGGATATAATTTCAAAAATTTCTCCCCCTTTTGGAAATTATCAAAGAGTTTAAAGAAAAAAGAAAAAATTTCTACCACTTTTTAGAAACTAGTTTTTCATTCAATTTAAATGTTTTATACCCTCAAGAAATAATTAAAAAATATTTTACCCCCCCCTTCCCCAAAATAGAAAATATAATTCCCCCTAAGTGAAACAATATTAAATTGAGAGTAAATATTTAAAAAATGTTTAAAAACTAAAATTTCAATATTCTTAGAAAGGAAAAATAGATTTAAAACATATTTAAAAACATGTAGTAGAAGACATAATACCAACTAAATAATTAAATAAAAATAGTAAAATAATGTGATAAATAATTAAAGTAGAAAGAATCCCCCTTAATATCATTTTTCTCCCTTCTTCAAACAATCACATCTTCAAAACTGTGTAATGAGATTTTAAAAATATAGTATCCATATTTTAAAAACTGTTTGTATATAGATATGAAAACTCCCAAAAATAATTTAAAAGCTACAAAGATCCATAAAAACATGATTAAAAATTCAAGGAATTAAAAAATGATATAAAATTAATTAAATAATATCCAACAGTGACTAAAAATTTCCATAAACTAGATAAAAAAGACATTTTACATGCTCACTGGCCATTAAACCAAATTCATGTAGATTCATATCAAACTACCATTTTAAACTTCTATCTAACCAATTTCATACAATATTTTCTCAAAATTAATTTAATTCAAAGGTTTAGTAAATATGTCAACTAATTTTTCATTAGTAGAGACATATTCTAAACATATTTCACCTTTTTGAACATGATCTCTAATAAAATTATTTCTTACTTCATATATGTTTCACTCTGGAGTGTTGTAAAGAGTTCTTAAAAATATAAATATTCAATGAGTTATCACACAAAATAGGTAAATTTTCAAAATAAACTTCAAAATTACTAAAATTTTTCTTAATCCATAAATATTGAGCGTAAAAATTTGTAGAAGCAATATATTCATCTTAAAATAAGATAAAAATAGAAATTTGTTTCTTTTAATGCTAAGAAACCAAGCTTTTACATAAAAAGTGACACATTCCAATTATACTTTTTTATTAATTTTAAAACCTTAAAATTCCAAAAAATAATAAATTTTCAATTCAAAAAATGTTCTTTCATTGTAAAATAAATCAAGGGGTATAAAACCTTTAGCATAGTTAATTATCCTTTTGATATATTTCAAATGAATTTTCTTAGGTTTAGCTTGAAATATATCACGTAATCATACACTAAAAATTATATCTAGTCTAGAATCAAGTAAATACAATAAAATTCCAATCATTCCTCTAAAAATTTTATTATCTCTTTTTTTCTAGTTTTATCATAAACTAGTTTAAAAGAAGTACTCATGTGGTTATTTGAAATTTTACTTGAGTCAAATCAAGATCTTTTAACTAACTCTTTAGAATAATTAGGTTGATTTATAAAATTTTATTCATACCTTTGAGATATTTAAAGTACAACAAATAATTATAATTCTCCCATAAAAATCATGTCAAATTAAAAATTCATAAAATTTGAAATGTCTTTAAAAATAATTTCACTTGAAAATCCAAAAGAAATTTCATCGACATAAATTTTAATAATCAAAATATATTTATAGTTCTTCTTAATAAAGAAGGTATGGTCTAGTTTTACTTTCAAAAAACCATTTTTCAGATTAAATTGATACAACGTTTCATATTATGCTTTAGGGTCTTGTTTATGTCCATAAAGATATTTTAGAAGTTTTAAAACATATTAAGGTTTCTTTTTATTTACAAAACCTAGGGGATATTTTACATAGACTTCTTCATACAATAAAAAATTTAAAAATCACTTTTCACATCCATTTGATATAATTTAAATCTATAAAGATCTATGTAAGTTAACAAGATTATAACAAGTTATAATCTAACAATCAGTGCAAATGTTTCATCATAATCTACACCTTCTTGATATTAGTCTTGAGCAAATAATCTAGTATTATTTATTATTATTCATCCAGATTCACCAAGTTTATTTCTAAATATCCATTCAGTTCCAATAATATAATAATATTTTTGTGGTTCAAGAAAAATCCAAACTATATTTCTAGAAAACTGAATGAGTTCATCTTTTATAGATAATAACCGGTTTGAATCATTAAATGCTTTGAAAATATCTTTAGGAATAAAATTAGAAAAGAAACCATTATAAGCACAAAAATTTATCAAAGAATTTTTTGTATGTACTTTATGCTATACATCTCCAATTACTCTATTGATAATATGACCTTTATGTTTTTTAAAATACCTTTCATGAGGTTGATCCTAATTTTTAATAGGTGTATTCACTTTTAATTTTTCTTCTCCTAAAAATTTAAATTCCTTAAAATATTCTTCAAGATGATCTAAATCACTATTATTTTCTCTTAAAGTATTTAAATCAAATTTATCATTTATAGACTCATTAACAATTATGGTTCTTTTCTTTTAGACTTTATAGGATTTACTAAAACTTAAATATCCTAAAAATATCCTCAAAATATCCCTTTATAAGATTTTTCATCAAAATTTTCTAATAAATATTTGGTATTAATAATAAAAACTTTAGAACCAAACACTTTAAAATTTATAACTTTAGGTTACCTACCTTTCTATGATTCATAAGAATATTTCTTTAGAATAGGCCTTAAAATAATTATATTAGAAACATATCAAGTTGTATTCAAAACTTCTACCAAAAATTATTTATGTGTTTTGAATACATTTAACATAGTTCTTTTTATTTCTTTTAAGGTCATGTTTTTTCTTTCAACTGGGTCATTTTTTTGGAGTGTTCTAAGAGCTAAAAAATTATGAAAATAATTATTTTCTTCACAATTTTTTTAATTCTATATTTAAAAACTCTTCTCCTATATCAATTATAATTTTATAAAATTATATATCCTTTATTACGTTGAACTAATTTATAATAAGCAATAAAATTAGATAAAGTATAAAATTTATGTTGAAGAAAATAAATAAATGTAAATCTATTGAGGGCATCTACAATAACAATAACATATTTGTTACCACCCATACTTATTTTGTTTACATGTCTAAACAAATATAGATGAATATGTTTCAATGTAATTACACTTTGAACTTCCTTGATAGATTTAAAACTCTCTCGGTGTTGTTTAACTTTCATGCAAGAATCACAAATATGGTTGTTGTCTATTTTTAACTCAGGAAGTTGTAGAATTTATTGATTCTTGGATAGCTTGTTCAGCAGCCTAAATTTTCGTGGTTAAGCTTCCTATTATATAGAATATTTTCTGATTGTATGGGATTTAATCACTTAACATTATAATCTTCTAGTTCATAATAATTAATTAAATAAATGTTTCCTTTTCAGTTTTTATAAAACAAAACAGATTTATCCTTAAAAACAATCTACATGTTATTTTAAAATTTAATAAAAATTATTAAATCAAAAAAACTGTGATATAATTTCTAGTTAATGTTTCAAAACAAAAATATATAATACTTTATATATAATGATATAATTATAAATTCCAACTTCATCAAGTCATTTTGCATTAACTTTTGAGTTATCACCAAAAGTCTCATTACCTCATTCACCTTTATTGAATGATAAAAAAAATTGATGCATCCCCTATCATGTTCTTGGAGAATCCACTATCCATATACCAAATCTCATTATTGATACTTACAATGCATATTTCCTACAAAATCAATTTTAATATAGTTTTTGTATCCATGAAAATCTAGGTCCAATCAGGTTTTAGAAGCTTTTCTTTGGAACCCAAATAGATTTTAAACAAGTATTTATAGGTGATCTTGAAAATAAGGATTTAAAAATGAAAAATTTAGTATGTATAAGGGATTTTGAAAACTTAATGAACATTCACTTTCATAATTTCCATTCATTACATAGCTAAAAAATGTAATAGTTGAAACAATTCCTTTATAAATTTTTACAAAAAAATACCTTGCACATTTTAGGTAATTTATTTTCATATCCAATTCCAGTCTTATTTTTATATATTTTTTTCATACTTTCCATTTTTTCATAACTTTCCCTTAAAAAAATTTGGATAGATTTGACTTTAAAATTTAAATTTTCATTTAAAGCCTATCATTTTAATTTTGAGAGGTTTCAAAGTCATCACATAAGCCCTTGAAACTATTTTATTCAACTTCATTGTTTTTATAAATAGAACCTTTATTTTTTCAATTTCATTCTTAAGTTTCTTATTATCTTGAGAATGAATCTTATTTTCATCGACATTATTTTTGTTCTTTTCTTTAATATCCTTGTACATATCTAAAATTTTAATAAAATCATTTTGTAATCTTTAAATTTCCTCATATAAATCATCAATAGTGAGTTTTTCCAAATCATAATCACTTGAATAAAAATCAAAATCACTAACCTAATTTATTGAATCAATGAGACATAAGTTGACCGATTATTTTTTCAGTTCCAGATTCATCATTAGAATCTAAATCCTTAATGTAACTCCAAAAAGCAAGAATACCTCTCTTCTATTTGTTTTTTATCTTGTTTTTTCCTTTTATATTGGGTCATTTAGGTTTGATATTTCCTTTCCTTCTACATTTATAATAGACTAAATCATGAGTACCATTAGATACAACATTACCTTTGTTGCTTCCTTAGTTATCCTCTCTAGGATAATTCCTTTTATTTCTTCTAAATTATCCTCTATTTCTCTTGTATACTCCCTTTTCTTCTTAAGAAACTTCATCTTTATCACTCAAATATAACTCGATATTATATGAATAAGTATTATCATTAATTTTTTATTTAATATCATCACTTTTTTATATCTTCTTCATCAACAATATTTTATGTTCCAATTCATATTACAGTGGTGAACCAATAAGTTCATCAAGAGTGTATTTTTTAAATTTCTTACTTTCACTAATGGAAACCTTTTTAGCATATAATTTCTTAGGTAAAGATCTATGTACTCTTTTAACAATAATTTTATTGTCCAATGATTATTCTAAAACACTCATTTAATTTTCAGTTCTAGTAAACCAATGAAACATTTTATTTATAGTTTCTTTATCACCCATCTTAAAATATTGATATTTAGCTCTAAGAGTCTCAAGATTTGTTCTTTTTAATTTATCAATTCCATAATGAGTAACTTTCAATATTCTTTAAATGTCATGTGTATTTTTTCAAGAATATATATGAATAAATACATTTCTTCTAATTACAAAATATAAAATATCCATCACTTTTTAGTTTAATACATAAATAATAGAATCATTAATAATAATGATCTCTGGATATGCTTCAGATAATATGAAAGGTTTTACCATAATGGTCTAGTGAACAATTATTTGCTTATTAAGGTAAGATTCCATAATTTCCTTCTAATAATTTTAGTTAGTAACATCAAAAAATGGTGTTCTCTAAGTATTCCAACCATAATTAAAATTAGAACATGAAATATCAAATGATCTTTCCCTTATACAGTTAAGTTTAGGATAAAAGTTGTAAATATATATATATATATATATATATGAAAAGGCTAAAAATACTTAAGATCAAGATTTGATACCAATTGTTTGTCCCAAATAGAGAGATGGTTGAATGATCAAGAGAGGGTTGAATTGACCAATTTATAAAATTTTAAGATTATATCATAGTTAATATAATTTCGCTATAGAAAAAATATGAACATGGGTATTTTTATAGTAGTTCAGATCAAAGTGATCCAACGTCACTATTCACTCATCTTTATCTCTAATTGGAATGACACCCACTAAAATACTGAATTTTAAAGTGGATTCACAAACAAATTAATAATGTATTTTCTAGTGAAGGCACAACTAATACAAACTGAATTTTAATGGGAGTCATGACTTGTTACGGCTGACTTTTGAACACATGGAGTCACAACCCTATACCTACATTTTCTACATAGAGGAACAACCTAAGTATCCTTCCCTTTTCTCACCTAGAACAATAACCCAAGATCTACCATTTATGGGTATTATAACCCAACACTATTTTATTACTTTTGAAATCAAAATCACTACCAAAAAGAATGCACATTAAAAGATAGTAAAAATACATTACCACAATGACTGTATTAAAAATGGTGAAATATATGAATGTCAAGGTAGCTTGTATCACGTTTGAAGTAGTAGATAGCATCACATTTAATTCCATAATGGAAGATATCATCAATAGTGATCACAAGAATTTACAGGTAGGTTCGTCATGTAGTGCACCATTGTCTTTCACATTGAAAAGATCATTCATATCTCTCTACTACTTTGCGCTGGGTTTTTTCAAACTCTATTTATCAAGTTTCTTCATGAAATACATATTCAAAAATATTTAGGGAATGCACACAAAATTTAAATACTCATTGAAATTTATAATTCTATAAGAGGTAATAATAGAGGTGAACATAATGAACTAATTTAGAGTTTTTCAAATCTCCATAGTGGTTACATGATGATTTCTTAGATACTTCATGTTTTCTTCTTTCATAATAATATGTCTTGACTCTTTGATTCTTTGTAATACTCTTTAAAAAAGAATAATATGTTTTCATGAAAAGTTTATTAGAATATAAATAATAATAAATTAATTATAACAATAAATACTTCCTTTAAATATGATATAATAAATAGATTTAAATATTTTTTTATAGTTCCAAGATAATCATGCACACAATATTACTAAAAAAATACCAATAAAATTTAAATTTTGAGTTTTGTGATATAAATATAAAGTGCTAATATTAATCAAACTTCCTACTTCATGGTGTTAATTTAATTATTCATAAAACACTTACAAATCATTTTTGATAGAATCAAAATAATTAATATTTAATTATGGAACAAATAAATAAAATAAAAAAATTAACAAAAATATGGGGTTTTCTAGATACATAAAAAATATAAAATCATAGAATACTTTGAGTTTTATAAATAAAAATTCTTGAATCATGAAATTCAATTAAGATATTTAAATTTTGTAAGAAAAAAAATTTATTAAGATATACTTCTTTATAAGATACTACAGACCCCGTGAAGGATAGAAAATATCATAATATAGAAATGGTTTTCATAAGATATATATACTTTATAAGATATATTTAACATGTAAGATATAAAATCCAGTAAGATAGGACATATCATATGATAGGGATTCTTATAAGATACCACTTGTTAGATAGTATTTTTGTAATATATATAGGCTTCATAAGATACTTCAAATATTTTTAAGATATGGAAACATGTATGATAGTCATGTAAGATATGATTCTCGTAAATCATTAAAACAATTTTAATATATATATATATATAATGTGTTATAAGGTTTATTTAATACACAAAATATATTTTATAAGATATATTAAATGCATAAGATATATATTTTCATAGGTTATGAAAAAAAAATTAAGATCGATAAATTATGAAAAAAAATGAGAAGTCCAAAATAAATAGAATATAAAGAATAAGAATAAATTAATAATAAAAAATTAAATAACAATTAATCAATGAATAAATAATAAATAATAAATAAATTTTGACATCATTATTTCCTTCTACAATAATTTCATGCTTCAAACACATTTATTCACTCATGTTAGAGGGAATAAAATAAAAAATTATAATTATCAAAAGATAAATAATTAAAGTGGTGAAGATCCACTCAACACCTTCATCGTCACTAGTTTATCTAAATCAGTATCAACATTATCTGGTTTATTTATAGCTTCTTCAATTATTTTCTCAAAAAAATTCTCATTGTCTTTATCATAAATTTAAAAAATCAATCCATTTGGCTCCTAAAATTTATACTTATTTTTTATAATCCTCACATCACAACAATCTACAATCATTTGAAACCTCTTATTCCAGCTCATGTATCCTATTTCATTGGATAAGTATCCCAAAAAACACTTTCCATAGCTTTCTCATCCAACTTTCCAAAATTTGAGTTTTTTATCTTCATAAAATATGTATTTACAAAAAACTTAAATTAGTTAACAGTAGGTTTATTTTTATACCACATATCATAAGGAGTCATTTTATTTGGGTCTCAATAAGATTATATTTTTAATAAGCATGGATATACTTACAACTTCTCTACAGAAGAATTTTGAGAATTTGAATCCAGTAATCATTTTGATCAAATAACTACTTTTCCTTTCTAGGTAATCATGTATTCATCAATATACAATAATGGTGAGGTAATTTAAGACAATCAGGGTTTTAGTTATATTTGTTCACCTCCAGGAGTATAAAATCTTAATGAATGTGTGACATTGGATGAAGTTTGTATGAAGATTCATAGTCTCTTAAAACCAAGGGTTAGTAGAGTAATTAATTCAATTACATATCGACATCTTCAACATGATGATCATAATGTCACATTGAGTATCCTCTTCTTGATTATGAGAATTGGTTGGAGGAATCATTTTTGTTTCAGTAATAGTGCAATACTGTTTTAATGAAATTATAAGCGGTTATTTATGTTATTGATGAGGTGTGTCCTACTACTATAAAACCATGTTATGGGAGATATATTTCAATTGACCCTTCACAAAATTATAATTCATTGTATTATAATATTAATTAAGTAATATAAATGAATTATGAAGAATATGATCAGAATATGGAAAAAACGGTAGGGTAAATCCCCATCAATACTCCAGATTTAATAAATGAGATTTTATCTAATGAGGATGTATCTGATGATGCAACGGGAGATGATATATAATAGTTTAGTGTGGGTTAATGAACCTTATGAGGTTTATTTGATAGATAGGCATTAACCAGTGAGTGGTAATCATCCAAAATTATTTCATTCTTTAGTCAAGGGAATGTCACATACACAACATTTTTATTAGGGTGTCATTACACCAACTACTGAATTTCCTGACATTATAGGTAACATATCTTCATCAATTTTTAACACTATATATGTTGGATAAGAGTTTGAAATGAAAAGTTAATTGAGAAATATGCTAAAATAATACCACATAGAGTGGCATTTTTAATTTTTTGTTGATGATTCTAAGAAGGAAAAATACCTCATTTTTTGTGATGAATACGAGCCAAAATTTACCTTTTGAATGCATGATATATGTGATAATTTTTTCATTTTGGAAGATTACTAAGCTTTATGGACCATATCATTTTGTACATCTAGTCTTGTTGCAGGATAATTCTTCACATGATGAAGAATTTATATTGACTGTTATTATTGAGATGCTACAAACATGCCAGGACGTTCTTATGTCTCTTTTCCATTAACGAATACAATAGTTTTTCAAATAAAAGAAATCCTATAGAAAATATTGGAATGAAAAAAAAAGAAAATTTTAAATTTCTATGATGATTAGGATAAATGATATATAGTTTTTCCATAGATAATGGGATTATTGTTTCTCAATAATTAGGTTATTTATTATCTGGACACTGTTGAGTATGTCTATCCAGATCATCGAATTTGATCAAACAAAGGTGAAGTTCCATAGGCTATTTTGGGAATTCAATCCATATATTGATACTTCTTCTTATTGAAAAAAAATCATTCAAGTCAATGTAACTTTTCTTTATGGTAATTATATAGGTGTTTGACTTATTTCCTCCATATAGTATGGTAATCACACTCCTCTCCCACTTACATTTTCCATTATTGAAAATGATAATTTCGAATCATCGAGTCCTATATATGCAGTCATGTTACACAAAGTGAAAAAGTATGTCTAATATCTAATCATCGTCAATCAATTATAGAGGTTGTTAACAGAGATAAAGTTTCATAGAGAGAACCCTTATCTTCAATATTTTATCATTCATATTTTTAGTAATGTGTATAGGTATTTCAAAGATGACGAAATAAATAATGTGATCATCAAGTTGGGTATGTTTTCTTAAAATTGTTTTTTGGAAAAAAAATTAATATTCTTTTAGATACATTTTTGTCTTCTGGTTTTAGTATATAGTCCCCAAGAAGTAAAGTTAAATAAACGAATTTAATAAATTGAAATGAATAATCAAGATGTATATGAATATATGATGTAGATTTTTATGGATAAATGTTCATTAGTATATGATATTGGAAGGATATATAGTCATATGACCACTAATATTGCGGAGTGCATAAATGGGGTTTTTAAGGGTGATTGTAAACTAACAATCATAGGGTTAGTACATGAGGAATTTTATAAATATTGATGTACTTTATTGAATGGTTCCAATTTTCCTATGAGAGGATGCAACATGGAATGTGTTTTGGTCAGATATTCCAAAGAGATATTGATAAGATACTGCAAGATGCATCATCATTTTGTGTTGAAAAGTTTGACCAGGTAGGGAGTTTCTTTGAGGTAACAAAGTTACACAACCCACTCATAAGAAAAAATGGTTGAGTGCTAGTGGTCTTACTGAAAATCAAGTACTATGATTTTGGTTCTTTCCCAGCATTGACATATACTTATGAACATTTAATTGTTGCTTGTGCATTAGTGAATTTATCATGAGAAACCTATGTTGACCAGGTATATCATTTTAGAATTATGATAAATTTTTATAGTAAACCTTGGATTTCTATTAGTGATTTTCATAATTTTACATTGCCTACAAACGAGCTGACTGTAGTCCTTGATATTTCTATGTTATTCCCTTGGGGATGAACAATGTTTACTCATATCATAAATGAGATGGATTATACTTGAGAATGAGGAGTAGGAATACAATGAAACATTTGTCACACATAAGTTAATACTCATTAAAATGTCCCAAAGTGGTAGGAAGGGTCTACACTTCACAACATCATTGATCGAGTTTATGTATTTTATCATTACAGTATATTTTTTTATATTTATACTTTTTCATTTATGTATTATTTCATTTATAGCTTGTTTTATTTGTAACTTATTTCATTCTGGATTGTTTCATTTCTGAATTGAATTAGAAATAATTTTGTTATATTAAAACTTTTAAGAAATAAAACACACAGCGGAAATAAATAATAAGAGATTCATCCTCTAAATGAATTATCTTTAAATCTATCCTCGAACTCACATGAAGTGGTCTCGCAAATCATTTCTAGAAAGTTGATATTTGTGTGTGAAAATAGAGTATCATGGATTCTTCAAAAAAAATTGTTAGTATAGAGAATACCCACTTTTCTTCTGACACAATCGGTTGAATATATCATGTAGTCGCTTGTACTATGTAGGATTTTTATCATGGTCGATATATCAATAATACATTTGATTCAAGACTTAGAATATTTTTTATAATTCTCTAGAAAAAAAACTTACTTATATATATACTTATTTTAAGTGGATTGCACCATGGATATGGAAATTAAAATCCATGGTTCTGAAAATTTTTATTAAAAACACACACAAACAACTCAAGTTTTAGGATTAAAATGCATAAAATTCCTAACAAGTAATCCAACATACAATTCCCATAAAGAAATTTCAAAAATCCAAGTTCTTAAAAGCACGATGTCACAAAATTATGCTTTATCCATCAACTGCATCATCTAAAATCCCAGCTCTTCACCCAAAATTTTTTATTTTATTTAGATAAATATATCACCAATAAGCTAATTAGGGAGTTCAAACCCAAAAATGCACATCAATCCAAGAATATCAGTTGGTCAAAGAAAGCTTGCATTACTTGAAAATCCAACATGTTAAATAAAAATTTGAGCATCCCTTCCATACATGAAAATTTACTTCATCAAATAAAGTTTAAAACTTTGAATACTTCAATGATCATTGATCTCTAAGAAATGATTTAGGAGTCAAAAACTTCCCACAAATATAAAAATCCAGACTAGAATTACTTCCATAATACAGACCTTAAGGAACCATAACATGGAGAAATTTGACTTCCACACATTGTTTCATATAAGAATTACTATAGCCATCAATTTGGAACATTTTAAGAGAAGAAAATTCTTTAAGAAAAATTACACAATCCTCAATAAAATTATAGAAATTACAAGATTCCATAGAATTCTTTATATAAGAAAAAATTGCCTTTATATCAATCTTAAATTTCAACATAACATTTATATATATAATGAATTATTTATAAATGTCACGACCCATCCTTGGGGCCCATGCCGTGACTACCCCAAGCCCGCCTTCCATAGGCCAGGGGCTGGCGACTAGCACCAAAGGCGTAATTCTCGATAACTGGGAAGGAATTGCCTTTATAAAAGTAAACAAAACACCACAGAGTATAAGAGGAAGTAAAACACTAAGTACAAAAGGAAGTCCTGAAAAGTAAATGGTCCAGAATACAAACCCAACTAAAAGTACATCTACAACTGAAATAAAGTACAACAGAAAAAAGACAAACAGATGGAAGAATGGAAGCAGCTCCTGGGTCGTCCTCCTTGGATCCTACCTGAAGGGTAGGTACAGATAGCGCAGCTCCTGGATCATCCACCACAGATCCTACCTGAAGGTTAGGTACAGATAGTCCAGCTCCTAGATCATCCACCACGGATCCTACCTGAAGGGTAGGTATAGATAGCCTCAACAATGCTATCGCCCTTCAACCTCCTCCGAGTGTCGTCTCGTCATGAAGTCCACCTCCGGATACTGACTCTTCATGAGATCCACCTCCGGGTACCGTCCAGTCCTCGAACACTCGGCCTCTGTCATCGTTTCCCGATGTCTACAACCAACACAATGAAGTGCGGGCATAGCCCATGCAGGGGTGAGTATACAATACTCAGTAGGGACCCCGAGACCCTCAAGGTCTCACTAAATACAACAAGGATAACCACAAAGAAGATCTCAACAGATAACCTCTACTTAGGTATATGCCCATAAATATACCCAAGTTATCAAGTAACCCATCTCAATCATAAGGAAACACAAAGATTATGAAATAAACGGATAAACACTACCTAGGTATATGCTCGTACATATATCTAAGTTATCAAGTGACCCATCTCAATCATGAGGTAAACACAAAGGTCATAGACTCAGCTCAAACCAGGATTTTCATTATCAAAACCGTAACTGCTGAAGAGCCCCATCTCTGGAGTGTACAGTGGTCCTGTCACGACTCCAAGGTACTTCTCACTAACCTAAGACTACTGAGGTGCTCCTCCTGTCGATTACCACTGGTCAGCCACCCAAACACAGTAGTGCTTCCCGCCGAGGTATGCCACCCAAACACAGTAGTGCACACCCCCTAATAGCCTGCAGAGGTACTCTCCGGACGAGTACCGTGGGTCTACACCAGAACTCAGTAGTGCTCCATCCACCATGGGTCTGCACCCAAACAAAGTAGTGCTCCGTCCACTGGGCTAGTCGACCCACTCCAAGTCGAGTCGGTCAAGCAGTCGTCAGGTCTCAGCCGGCTACACGATTTTCGTACTCCGTACGCTCATCTCCGGGAGGGTCCGATCCACGAGCTATTGGTAGATACTCCAAGTATCACAAAATCCCATGAAGAAGTATCTCAAAGGACTGTCTCTTCATAGGGGTCTCAACGCAATAGACGGCGTGTCAATCGGACGCCCGGTCTGTGTGTTATTAGCCTTTTCGTCCCAGGGGCCCGGTTGGTTTCGTGTGCGAACCAACCCAGTCGTATCTCAATTGTACCCCGAACTCTCATAGGGTATACCCATAGGGATCGTTTCTCAATGATATCATCAACGCCGCTGACGGTTCGTCAAACGGACATCCGGTCTGAAAGTTATCAGTTTTTCCGTTCGAGGGGCCCGGTTGGATTTCAGGTACAATCCAACCCGGCCATACTCCAACTACGTCCAAACCTCAAGAAAAGTATGCCAAAAGTTTCGTCTCATCAAGAGGTGTCCAACAATGTCTACGGCACGTCAATCGGACGTCCGGAGCTCAAGTTATAAGTGTTTCCGCTCCGAGTGCCCGGTTGGTTTTGTGTTCGAACCAACCCGAACGTACCCAAAGTTCTCCGAAACCTTGAGTGTGATATACCGAAACGGCCGTCTGGATCCAAGGATCTCTAATCAACTGACGGTTCATCGATCGTAGGTCTGTAGCCCAAGATATGGGCAAAAGACTGAAAGTATTCAGAAATGGGGGTCTGGGCCCGGCCTGACCTACCCCCCCCCCCCCCCGGGTCGGCCCGAACTGGGTCAACCCGACCCGGGTCAGGGTCCGGCCCATCAGGGCGCAGCCCGGCCCAACCGGCGTGGTCCGGCCCAGCCGGCGCGGCCCGGCCCGGTGCGGCCGGTCTGGCTCAGCGGGTGTCGCGCACGCTGAGCGGATGCGGGGGTGCATTGCCCCCGGCCCTTTGCACCAGACGCGGCGCGAGCCGCCGCATCTCCCCCGGATCCCGCGCGGCCATGAGATCTGGTCGTCCCGCCGCTGCCGCACTGGTATCACCTTCCGCAGACCACCAGACACGCTCCGGTGGTCCATTTTGCCTGCCGTCTGCGCCGGCGGCTCTCCCGGGATCCGTAGTTTACTGCGAAGGGTTCAAAACGCCCTTGCGGCCTGCTTCATCATCGTTCGTCGATTCGCCTTCAATTTAACAAACCGAAGAGCCTTCAAATCGTCACAACGGCGCGGCACGACGTCACCTCGCTTTTTCACCCATTCTTCATTGTTTCCGTGTGGTGCTGTTGCATTGTGCCGCCTTTACTCGTGCCGCAGACAAAACAACAATCAAGGGGGGGGAGGGTCGACCATGTTTGTGCGGTCCGACCTCCTCTCGTTATTGCGATATCAGGCGGCTCAAAATAAATATGATAACCAGGGACGAAAGTATTCAAGAACAGGAACAAAAAATAATCCCCTACCTCGAAGAAAAGTTGAACGAAGGTTCGTCATGGAATTGCACATCGCGGAAGAAGGCGTCATGGAAGGGGGATCGTCGCGTCGTGGAGAAATGATTCTTCGGCGTCACGTCGTCGATCTCCGAGGATCCGGCGTTCTTTTCGACCTTCGTCAGAGGTCGGCGTTCTTCACGTTCTTCGCGTTCTTCGTCGAGGAAGGAGTGCTTCAAGGCTTTGAGTGATTTCTCCCAAGCCCTCTCGCACAATGAGCCCGTTTTAATAAAATAAGACTTGTCTTATTTTTATTATCACACAATCCAAACGTTTAGAAATTCAAAAATTAAATCAATAAATTAATTGAATTAATTGAGGAGATTAAACCACCCAATTAAAGAGGCATGTATTTTCAGTTTAAATGCAAGTTTTGACTTACATTTAATGGGGGTTCGGGTGCGTTACCTAATTAAAGGTGGGGGGTTTCGTGGAAGTTGAAAAGGTGGGGCTCATGTGGGATCCACCCCACAAATATCCTAACTAGTGGAGTATGATATAGTGAGTCCCACTTCAACCACTTAGCTTAGGTTAAACAACTTAAAATAAAATAAAATTGGTTGCCCATTTTTATTTTATTCGTTTACTCAACCCAAAAAAAATTAAAAACCACACCCGAGCAAACGCAACTCTGGAAAAGGTGTTCCTAAGCAATTACCAGCGCTGCAAGTTCATCGGTGCCCTCGGATTTCAATTCTGAGAACCGGTTCAAAAGTTAGAAAAACTTGCTCATTCGTTCACTAAACGTACCTGAGCCTAACTTCGGAAATTGATTCCGGGCACACCGGGCCTCGGAATCAGGCCCCGCCAGAAACTGCATTCTTGTAAAATCCCAAAGAAAATTAAGAGAAAAAAAATTCCCTTGAATTTTACGAGTCTTTACATTACTCCCACCTCAGGGGTTTACGTACTCGTAAAGCTTTAACACAAATTAGGGATACAAAAGAGGTACTGAGCACGCATCTGAGCCTTCCTCTCCCATGTGCTCACCTGGAGGTTCACGTGCTGCCAATAGAAGCGCACAAGAGGAAATGACCGTCCTCGTAGGACCGCTCCTGTCAATCCTCAACTCCTACTGGAACCCCGCAAAATTCACCCCATCACCAATGTCCATCTCCCCAAGGTCGATGTTATACGAAGGGTCGTGCTCGTATCTCCTCAGTTGTGATACATGGAAGTCGTCATGCACCTGGTGCAACTGAGGTGGATGGGTCAAGCGGTAAACCACCTCGCCTATCCTGCTGAGGACCAAGAAAGGTCTACTGAACCTCAGATATAACTTCCCGTCTTGGCCACATCTCTGTAAACCTCGTTGAGGTGAGACCCGTATAAGGACATGATCGTCATCCTCGAACTCTATAGGTCTCCAATTCCTATTTAGAACTGAATCTCAAAACTCCTTCTGCCATGAGGGTAAGGTTGACCGACTCAAGAGTGATAGGCCGCACCCTCCTATGCAAGAGTTAATCCTGTGCTGACTGGGTTTCCTCTTCGCCGACCAAGGAAAACCCATCCTGACGTCGTAGTTAAACCACAACCTTTTTGACGAATACAGTCAGTCTGAGCATCAACTGTGAATCCAATCCATACTCAGACCAACATCGTAAGGCCTCGACACTGCCACCAAGAGATTCCAACCAAAACTCTCGCCTCGAGGGTCAGACCACACTGTCACCGTAAGTGTGATTATCAAGTCTCCTCCCAAGGTATCTCCAGACGTGAGGGTCAAGTCTACATCTTACCAGAAACTCTAGGTCGGGGACAAGATTCATGGAAGGAAGGGATGATTCATATTGATGTCTGTTACTACGGCAGCTAGTACTGGACACAGACTATCCCTTGAATCATTTTTAGAGCCATTGGGTCACACTCCTTGACTGCATGCAGCCGCACTCTTCCCCTGCCCTCCATCTCCCTGAGCCTGGTGGGGACAGCTAAGGCGAGTGGTTGTAGTATGTTGAAATGTACACCACCTCATGGTGCTCTCCTAGCTCTACTGCCACGTCTACTGCTCTGCAGATTTATCTATCCTTAACATTTCCTCTTTTTGAAACATTCGCACGCCCAAGTCTTTGAGACTGGCACCAGTTTCCTGTTTCTACAGTACTGTGCAGTCTTCATCCGCTCCTGGATGATATGCACCTTCTTTGCCTATGATCTGTAAGAGCTGCTAAGATTTCTCCTTCGCCGAAAAGAGAAACTCGGTCTCATCCCCTGGATGAACCACTCCATTTGGAAACACACATGCAATCAGTGTTTTTGTGCACAAAGTCGGAAATCAGTTGTCAAGGTCCTGGTGTATGGATACGCCGGTCGCCCGCACCAACACTGGACTCCCTAAACTGAAAACCACACTCAGTACTCTTAACACTATTGCTTCATAGAAATAAAATATCATAGTTATAAGTTCTGTGGTAGAACCGACTCCTCTAATACCAATTTGTCACGACCCGTCCTCGGGGCCCATGCCGTGACTACCCCAAGCCCGCCTTCCATATGCCAGGGGCTGGCGACTAGCACCAAAGGCGTAATTCCCGATAACTGGGAAGGAATTGCCTTTATAAAAGTAAACAAAACATCACAGAGTACAAGCGGAAGTAAAACACTAAGTACAAAAGGAAGTGCTGAAAAGTAAATGGGCTAGAATACAAACCCAACTGAAAGTACAGCTACAATTGAATGAAAGTACAACAGAAAAAATACAAACAACTGGAAGAATGGAAGAAGCTCCTGGGTCATCCCCCTCGGATCCTACCTGAAGGGTAGGTACAGATAGCACAGCTTCTGGATCGTCCACCATGAATCCTACCTGAAGGGTAGGTACAGATAGCGCAGCTCCTGGATCGTCCACCACGGATCCTACCTGAAGGGTATGTACTGATAGCCTCCACAACGCTATCGCCCGTCAACCTACTTCGAGTGTCGTCTCGTCATGAAGTCCACCTCCGGATACTGACTTGTCGTGAGATCCACCTCCGGGTACCGTCCAGTCCTCGACCACTCGGCCTCTATCATTGGTGCCCGACGTCTACAACCAACACAACGAAGTGTGGGCATAGCCTGTGTAGGGGTGAGTATACGATACTCAGTAGGGACCCCGAGACCCTCAAGGTCTCACTAAATCCAACAATGATAACCACAAATAAGATCTCAACAGATAACCTCTACTTAGGTATATGTCCATACATATACCCAAGTTATCAAGTAACCCATCTCAATCATGAGGAAACACAAAGATTATGAAATCAACGGATAAACACTAACTAGGTATATGATCGTACATATACCTATGTTATCAAGTGACCCATCTCAATCATGAGATAAACACAAAGGTCATAGACTTAGCTCAAACCAGTATTTTCATTATCAAAACCGTAACTGCTGAAGAGCCCCGTCTCTGGAGTGTACAGTGGTCATGTCATGACTCCGAGGTACTGCTCACTAACTTAAGACTGCTGAGGTACTCCTCCTTTCGAGTACCGTGGGTCAGCCACCCAAACACAGTAGTGCTTCCCGCCGGGGTATGCCACCCAAACACAGTAGTGTATACCCCCTAATAGCCTGTAAAGGTACTCTTCAGACGAGTACCGCGGGTCTGCACCCAAACTCAGTAGTGCACCGTCCACCATGGGTCTTCACCCAAACAAAGTAGTGCTCTGTCCGTTGGGCTAGTCGACTCACTCCAAGTCGAGTCGGTCAAGTAGTCGTCAGGTCTCAGCCAGCTACACGGTTTCCGTACTTCGTAAGCTCGTCTCCGGGAGGGTCCGCTCCATGAGCTACTGGTCGATACTCCAAGTATCAAAAAACCCCACGAATAATTATCTCAAAGGACTATCTCGTCATAGGGGTCTCAACGCAACAGACGGCGCGTCAATCGGATGCCCGGTCTGTGTGTTATTAGCCTTTTCGTCCCAGGGGCCCAGTTGGTTTCGTGTGTGAACCAACCCAGCCGTATCTCAACTATACCCCGAACTCTCATAGGGTATACTCATAGGGACCGTTTCTCAACGAGATCACCAATTCCACTGACGGTTCGTCAAACGGATGTTCGGTCTGAAAGTTATCAGCTTTTCAGTTCCAGGGGCCCGGTTGGATTTCGGGTACAATCCAACCTGGCCATACTCCAACTGTGTCCAAACCTCAGGCGAAGTATGCCAAAAGTTCTGTCTCATCAAGAGGTGTCCAACAAATTTGACGGCATGTCAATCGGACATCCGGAGCTCAAGTTATAAGCGTTTTCGCTTCGAGGGCCCGGTTGGTTTTGTGTTCGAACCAACCCGGACGAACCCAAAGTTCTCAGAAACCTTGAGTGTGATATACCGAAACGACTGACTCGATCTAAGGATTGCTACGCAACTGACGGTACATTGATCAATGGTTAGTAGCCCATGATATGGGCAAAAGACTGAAAGCAGTCAGAAATGGGGGTCTGGGCCCGGCCCAACCTAACCCCCCCACCCCCACCCCCTCGGTCGGCCCGAACCGGGTCTACCCGACCCGGGTCCGGGTCCGGCCAATCAGGGCGCGGCCCGGCCCAACAGGGGCAGCCCAGCCCGGTGCGGCCGGTCTGGCTAAGCGGGTGTCGCGCGCGCTGAGCGGACGCGGGAGTGCACTGCCCCCGACCCTTTGCACCGGACGCGGCGTGAGCCGCCACGTCTCCCTCGGATCCCGCGCGGCCGCGGGATCTGGTCGTCCCGCCGCCGCCGCCCCAGCTTGGTGCACCGGCAGCACCTACCGCGGACCACCGGACGCGCTCTGGTGGTCCATTTTGCCCGCCGTCTGCGCTGGCGGCTCTCCCGGGATCCGTAGTTTACTACGAAGGGTTCAAAACACCCTTGCGGCCTGCTTTTTCATCGCTCGTCGATCCTCCATCAATTTAACAATCCGCGAAGCCTTCAAATCACCGCAACGGCGTGGCGCGACGTCGCCGCGCTTTTCACCCATTCTTCATCGTTTCCGTGCGGTGTCGTTGCACCGCGCCGCCTTTACTCGTGCCACAGACAAAACAACGATCAAGGGGGGGAGGAGGGTCGACCGTGTTCATGCGGTCCGACCTCCTCTCGTTATTGCGATATCAGGCGGCTCAAAATAAAGATGATAACCAGCGACGAAAGTATTCACGAACAGGAACAAAAAATAATCCCCTACCTCGAAGAAAATTTGAACGAAGGTTCGTCGCAGAATTCCACGTTGCGGAAAAAGGCGTCGCGGAAGGGGGATTGTCGTGTCGCGGAGAAATGATTTTTCTGCGTCGCGTCGTCGATCTCTGGGGATCCGGCGTTCTTGTCGACCTTCGTCAAAGGTCGGCGTTCTTCACGTTCTTCGTCGAGGAAGGAGTGCTTCAAGGCTTTGAGTGATTTCTCCCAAGCCCTCTCGCACAATGAGCCCCTTTTAATAAAATAAGACTTGTCTTATTTTTATTATCACACAAGCCAAACGTTTAGAAATTCAAAAATTGAATCAATCAATTAATTGAATTAATTGAGGAGATTAAACCGCCCAATTAAAGAGGCATTTATTTTCAGTTTAAACGCAAGAGTTGACTTACATTTAATGGGGGTTCGGGTGCGTTACCTAATTAAAGGTGGGGGGTTTTGTGGAAGTTGAAAATGTGGGGCTTGTGTGGGCCCCACCCCAAAAATATCCTACCTAGTGGAGTAGGATATAGTGGGTCCCACTTCAACCACTTAGCTTAGGTTAAAATACTTAAAAAAAAAAAATTGGTTGCCCATTTTTATTTTATTCGTTTACTTAACCCAAAAAAAATTAAAACCACACCCGAGCAAATGCAACTCCAAAAAAGGAGTTCCTAAGAAATTACTGGCGCTGTGAGTTCATCGGTGCCCTCGGATTTCAATTCTGAGCACCAGTTCAAAATTTAGAAAAACCCGCTCGTTTGTTCACTGAACGTACCCGATCCTAACTTTGGAAATTGATTCCGGGAACACCGGGCCTCGGAATCAGGCACCGCCAGAAACTGTGTTCTTCTAAAATCCCAAAGAAAATTAAGAAAAAAAAATTCCCTTGAATTTTATGGGTCTTTACATTACTCCCACCTCAGGGCTTTACATCCTCGTAAAGTTTTAACACAAACTAGGGATACAAAAGCGGTACTGAGCACGCATCTGAGCCTTCCGCTCCCATGTGCTCACCTGGAGGTTCTCGTGCTGCCAATGGAAGCACACAAGAGGAAATGACCGTCCTCGTAGGACCGCTCCTGTCAATCCTCAACTCCTACTGAAACCCCGCAAAAGTCACCCCATCGCCAATGTCCAGCTTCCCAAGGTCGATGATATGCGAAGGGTCGTGCTCGTATCTCCTCAGTTGTGATACATGGAAGTCTTCGTGCACCTAGTGCAACTGAGGTGGATGGGTCAAGTGGTAAACCACCTCGCCTATCCTGCTGAGGACCTAGAAAGGTCCGCTGAACCTCAGAGATAACTTGCCGCCTTGGCCACATCTCCGTAAACCTCATCGAGGTGAGACCCGTATAAGGACGTGATTGTCATCCTCAAACTCTAGAGTTCTCCAATTCCTAATTAGAACAGAATCTCAAAACTCCTGCTGCCACGAGGGTAAGGTTGACCGACTAAAGAGTGATCGGCCGCACCCTCCTATGCAAGAGTTAATCCTGTGCTTCCTGGGTTTCCTTTTCGCCGACCAAGGAAAACTCATCCCGACATCGTCGTTAAAGCACAACATTTTTCATACAGTCAATCTAAGCATGAACTGTGAATCCAATCCATACTCAGACCAACATCGTAAGGCCTCGATGCTGCCACCAAGATATTCAAACCAAAACTCTCGCATCGAGGGTCAGACCACACTGTCGGCGTAAGTTTGATTATCGAGTCTCCTCCCAAGGTATCTCCAGATGTGAGGGTCAAGTCTAAGGCTTACCGGAAACTCTAGGTCTGGGACAAGATTCATGGAAGGAAGGAATGATTCATATTGATGTCTATTACTACGGAAGCTAGTAGTGGACACAGACTGTCCCTTGAATCATTTTTAGGGTCATTGTGTCACACTCCTTGACTGCAAGCAGCCACACTCTTCCCCTGCCCTCCAGCTCCCTGAGCCTGGCGGGGATAGCTAAGGAGGGTGGTTGTAGCATGTTGAAATGTACACCACCTCATGCTTCTCTCCTAGCTCTACCGCCACATCTGCTGCTCTGCAGATTTATTTGTCCTTAACATTTCCTCTTTTTGAAACATCCGCACGCCCAAGTCTCTGAGACTGGCATGAGTTTCCTGTTTCTATAGTACAGTGCAGTCTTCATCCGCTCCTGGATGATCTGCACCTTCTTTGCCTATGATCTGTAAGAGCTGCTAAGATTTCTCCGTCACCGAAAAGAGAAACGTGGTCTCATCCCCTGGATGAACCACTCCCTTTGGAAACACACATGCAATCAGTGTTTTCGTGCACAAAGTCGAAAATCAGTTGTCAAGGTCCTGGTGTATGGACACGTCGGCCGCCCCCACCAACACTGGACTCCCTGAACTGAAAACCACACTTGGTACTCTTAACACTATTGCTTCATAGAAATAAAATATTAGAGTTATAAGTTATATGGTAGAACTGGCTCCTCTGATAACAATTTGTCATGACCCATCCTCGGGGCATGTGTCGTGACTACCCCAAGCCCGCCTTCCATAGGCCAGGGGCTTGCGACTAGCTCCAAAGGCGTAATTCCTGATAACTTGGAAGGAATTGCCTTTATAAAAGTTAACAAAACACCACAGAGTACAAGCGGAAGTAAAAAACTAAGTACAAAAGGAAGTGATGAAAAGTAAATGGGCTAGAATACAAACCCAACTGAAAGTACAGCTACAACTGAATGAAAGTACAACAGAAAAAGAAAAACAGCTGGAAGAATGGAAGCAGCTCTGGGGTCGTCCTCCTCGGATCCTACCTGAAGGGTAAGTATAGATAGCACAGCTCCGGGATCATCCACCACGGATCCTACCTGAAGGGTAGGTAGAGATAGCGCAGCTCCTGGATCATCCACCACGGATCCTACCTGAAGGGTAGGTACAGATAGCCTCCACAATTATATCGCCCGTCAACCTCCTCTGAGTGTCGTCTCGTCATGAAGTCCACCTCTGGATACTGACTCGTCGTGAGATCCACCTCCGGGTACCGTCCAGTCCTCGAACACTTGGCCTCTGTCAGTGGTGCCCGACGTCTAAAACCAACACAACGAAGTGCGGGCATAGCCCGTGTAGGGGTGAGTATACGATACTCAATAGGGACCCCGAGACCCTCAAGGTATCACTAAATCCAACAAGGATAACCACAAAGAATATCTCAACAGATAACCTTTACTTAGGTATATGCCCATACATATACCCAAGTTATCAAGTAACCCATCTCAATCATGAGGAAACACAAAGAATATGAAATCAACGGATAAACACTACCTAGGTATATGCCCATACATATACCTAAGTTATCAAGTGACCCATCTCAATCATGAGGTAAACACAAAGGTCATAGACTCAGCTCAAACCAGGATTTTCATTATCGAAACCGTAACTACTGAAGAGCCCCATCTCTGGAGTGTACAGTGGTCCTGTCACGACTCTGAGGTACTGCTCACTAACCTAAGACTATTGAGGTACTCCTCCTGTCGAGTACCACAGGTCAGCCACCCAAACATAGTAGTGCTTCCCACTGGGGTATGTCACCCAAACACAGTAGTGCACACCCCCTAATAGCCTACAGAGGTACTCTACGGATGAGTACCGCGGGTCTACACCCAAACTCAGTAGTGCTCCTTCCACCATGGGTCTGCACCCAAACAAAGTAGTGCTCTGTCCACTGGGCTAGTCGACTCACTCCAAGTCGAGTCGGTCAAGCAGTCGTCAGGTCTCAGTCGGCTACACGGTTTCCGTACTCCGTACGCTCATCTCTGGGAGGGTCCTCTCCACGAGCTACTGGTCGATACTCCAAGTATCACAAAATCCCACAAAGAAGTATCTCAAAGGACCGTCTTGTCATAGGGGTCTCAACGCAACAGACGGCATGTCAATCGGACACCTGGTCTGTGTGTTATTAGCCTTTTCGTCCCAGGGGCCCGGTTGGTTTCGTGTGCGAACCAACCCGGCCGTATCTCAACTGTACCCCAAACTCTCATAGGATATACTCATAGGAACCATTTCTCAACGAGATCACCAATGCCGCTGACGGTTCGTCAAACGGACATCCGGTCTGAAAGTTATCAGTTTTTCCGTTCTAGGGGCCAAGTTGGATTTCGGGTACAATCCAACCCGGCCATACTCCAACTGCATCCAAACCTCAGGCGAAGTATGACAAAAGTTACGTCTCATCAAGAGGTGTCCAACAAATTCTACGGCACGTCAATCGGAAGTCCAGAGTTTAACTTATAAGTGTTTCCGCTCCGAGGGCCCGGTTGGTTTTCTGTTCAAACCAACTCGGAAGAACCCAAATTTCTCCGAAACAGTGAGTGTGATATACCGAAACGACTATCTCGATCCAAGGATCGCTACGCAACTGACAGTGCATCGATCGGAGTTCCGTAGCCCAAGATATGGGCAAAATACTGAAAGCAGTCAGAAATGGGGGTCTAGGCTCGGCCCGAACTAACCCCCCTGGGTCGGCCCGAACCGAGTCGACCCGACCCGGGTCTGGGTCCGGCCCATCAGGGCGCGGCCCAGCCCAACCGACGCGGCCTGGCCCGGTGCGGCCGGACTGGCTCAGCGGGTGTCGTGCGCGCTGAGCGGACGCGGGTGTGTGCTGCCCCCGGCCCTTTGCACGGGACGCGGCGTGAGCCGCCGCATCTCCCCCAGATCCCGTGCGGTCGTGGGATCTGGTCGTCCCGCCACCACCGTGCCGACGTGGAGCGCTAGCAGCACCTTCCGTGGACCACCGGATGCGCTCCGGTGGTCCATTTTTCCCGCCGTCTGTGTCGGCGGCTCTCCCGGGATCCGTAGTTTACTGCGAAGGGTTCAAAATGCCCTTGCGGCCTGCTTCGTCATCGCTCGTCGATCCGCCGTCAATTTAACAATCCTCAGAGCCTTGAAATCACCGCAAAGGCGTGGCGCGACGTCGTTGCGCTTTTCCACCCATTCTTCATCATTTCCGTGCGGTGTCGTTGCACCGCGCCGCCTTTACTTGTGTCGCAGACAAAACAACAATCAAGGGGGGGAGGAGGGTCGACCGTGTTCGTGCGGTCTGACCTCCTCTCGTTATTGCGATATCAGGTGGCTCAAAATAAAGATGATAACCAGTGATGAAAGTATTCACGGACAGGAACAAAAAATAATCCCCTATCTCGAAGAAAAGTTTAACGAAGGTTCGTCGCGGAATTGCACCTCGCGGAAGAAGGCGTCGCAGAAGGGGGATCGTCGCGTCGCGGAGAAAAGATTTGTCGGCATCGCGTTGTCGATCTCCGAGGATCCAATGTTCTTATCGACCTTCGTCAGAGGTCTTTCTTCACGTTCTTCATCGAGGAAGGAGTGCTTCAAGGCTTTGAATGATTTCTCCCAAGCTCTCTCGTACAACGAGCCCCTTTTAATAAAATAAGACTTGTCTTATTTTTATTATCACACAATCCAAATGTTTAGAAATTCAAAAACTGAATCAATCAATTAATTTAATTAATTGAGGAGATTAAACCGCCCAATTAAAAAGGCATTTATTTTCAGTTTAAACGCAAGAGTTTACTTACATTTAATGGGGGTTTGGGTGCGTTACCTAATTAAAGGTGGGGGGTTTTGTGGAAGTTGAAAAGGTGGGGCTCGTGTGGGCCCCAACCCACAAATATCCTACCTAGTGGAGTAGGATATAGTGGGTCCCACTTCAACCACTTAGCTTATGTTAAAAAACTTAAAATAAAAAAAAATTGGTTGCCCATTTTTATTTTATTCGTTTACTTAACCCAAAAAAAATTTAAAACCACACCCGAGCAAACGCAACTCTGAAAAAGGTGTTCCTAAGCAATTATCGGTGTTGCGAGTTCATCGGTGCCCTCGGATTTCAATTCTGAGCACCGGTTCAAAAGTTAGAAAAACCCGCTCGTTCGTTCATTGAAGGTACCCGAGCCTAACTTCGGAAATTGATTCCGGGCACACCGGGCCTCGAAATCAGGCACTGCCAGAAACTGTGTTCTTATAAAATCCCAAAGAAAATTAAGAAAAAAAAATTTCCCTTGAATTTTACGGGTCTTTACATTACTCCCACCTCAGGGCTTTACATCCTCATAAAGCTTTAACACAAACTAGGGATACAAAAGCGGTACTGATCATGCATCTGAGCCTTCCGCTCCCATGTGCTCACCTGGAGGTTCTCGTGCTGCCAATGGAAGCGCACAAGAGGAAACGACCATCCTCGTAGGACCGCTCATGTCAATCCTCAACTACTACTGGAACCCCGCAAAAGTCACCCCATCGCCAATGTCCAGCTCCCCAAGGTCGATGATATGCGAACGGTCGTGCTCGTATCTCCTAAGTTGTGATACATGGAAGTCGTCATGCACCTGGTGCAACTGGGGTGGATGGGTCAAACGGTAAACCACCTCGCCTATCCTGCTGAGGACCTAGAAAGCTCTTCTGAACCTCGGAGATAACTTTCCGCCTTGGCCACATCTCCATAAACCTCGTCGAGGTGAGACCCGTATAAGGACGTGATCGTCATCCTCGAACTCTAGAGGTCTCCAATTCCTATTTAGAACTAAATCTCAAAACTCCTGCTGCCACGAGGGTAAGGTTGACCAACTCAAGTGTGATCGGCCGCACCCTCCTATGCAAGAGTTAATCCTGTGCTGCCTGGGTTTCCTTTTTGTTGACCAAGGAAAACCCATCCCGACGTCGTAGTTAAACCACAACCTTTTTTCCTAATACAGTCAATCTGAGCATGAATTGTAAATCCAATCCATACTCAGACCAACATCGTAAGGCCTCGACGCTGCCACCAAGAGATTCCAACCAAAACTCTCGCCTCAAGGGTCAGACCACACTGTCGGTGTAAGTGTGATTATCGAGTCTCCTCCCAAGGTATCTCCAGACATGAGGGTCAAGTCTACAGCTTACGTGAAACTCTAGTTATGGGACAAAATTCATGGAAGGAAGGAATGATTCATATTGATTTCTGTTACAACGGAAGCTAGTAGTGGACATAGACTGTCCCTTGAATCATTTTTAGAGCCATTGGGTCACACTCCTTGACCGCATGTAGTCGCACTCTTCCCCTACCCTCCAGCTCCCTGAGCCTGGTGGGGACAGCTAAGGCGGGTGGTTGTAGCATGTTGAAATGTACACCACCTCATGCTACTCTCCTAGCTCTATCGCCACGTCTGCTGCTCTACAGATTTATTTGTCCTTAACATTTCCTTTTTTTGAAACATTCGCATGCCCAAGTCTCTGAGTCTGGCACCAGTTTCCTATTTTTACAGTACTGTGCAGTCTTCATCCGCTCCTGGATGATCTGCACCTTCTTTGCCTACGATCTGTAAGAGCTGCTAATATTTCTCCTTCACCGAAAAGAGAAACTCGGTCTCATCCCCTAGATGAACCACTCCCTTTGGAAACACACATGCAATCGGTGTTTTCGTGCACAAAGTCGAAAATCAGTTGTCAAGGTCCTGGTGTATGGCTACGTCGGCTGCCCGTACCAACACTGGACTCCCTGAACTGAAAACCACACTCGGTACTCTTAACACTATTGATTCATAGAAAGAAAATATCTGATTTATAAGTTTTGTGGTAGAACCGACTCCTCTGATACCAATTTGTCACGACCCGTCCTCAGGGCCCGTGCCGTGACTACCCCAAAGCCGCCTTCCATAGGCCAGGGGATGGCGACTAGCACCAAAGGCGTAATTCCTGATAACTGGGAAGGCATTGCCTTTATAAAAGTAAACAAAAAACCACAGCGTACAAGCGGAAGTAAAACACTAAGTACAAAAGGAAGTACTGAAAAGTAAATGGGCCAGAATACAAACCCAACTGAAAGTATAGCTACAACTGAACGAAAGTACAACAGAAAACGACAAAAAGCTGGAAGAATGGAAGCAGATTCTGGGTCGTCCTCCTCGGATCCTACTTGAAGGGTAGGTACAGATAGCACAGCTCCTGGATCATCCACCACGGATCCTACCTGAAGGGTAGGTACAGATAGCGCAGCTCCAGGATCGACCACCACAGATCCTACCTGAAGGGTAGGTATAGATATCCTCCACAACGCTCTCGCCCGTCAACCTCCTCTGAGTGTCGTCTCATCATGAAGTCCACCTCCGGATACTGACTCGTCATGAGGTCCACCTCCGGGTACCGTCCAGTCCTCGAACACTCGGCCTCTGTCAGCGCTGCCCGACGTCTGCAACCAACACAACGAAGTGCGTGCATAGCCTGTGCAGGGGTGAGTATACGATACTCAGTAGGGACCCTGATACCCTCAAGGTCTCACTAAATCCAACAAGGATAACCACAAAGAAGATCTCAAAATATAACCTCTACTTAGGTATATGCCCATACATATACCCAAGTTATCAAGTAACCCATCTTAATCATGAGGAAACACAAAGATTATGAAATCAACGGATAAACACTACCTAGGTATATGCTCGTACATATACCTAAGTTATCAAGTGACCCATCTCAATCATGAGGTAAACACAAAGGTCATCGACTCAGCTCAAACCAAGATTTTCATTATCGAAACTGTAACTGCTGAACAGCCCCATCTCTGGAGTGTACAGTGGTCCTGTCACGACTCCGAGGTACTGCTCACTAACCTAAGACTGCCGAGGTACTCCTCCTGTCAAGTACCGCGGGTCATCCACCCAAACACAGTAGTGCTTGGGCCGGACTCGGACCCGGTTCGGGTCGATCCGGTTCAGTCCAACCCAGCGGGTCTCGGGCCAGGTCGGTCCGGGCACGAACCCCCTATTTTTGGGCAGTTTAATGTGACAACTGGGTCCCAGTGACAGCATAGCCACCCCGCCTTAACATGTCCATCGGGTCCTAGCCTACCAGGTACCACCAGTTGCCCCCGCAGACACGTGGGGCCCACCCCAGGGTCCACCCACATGCTTGAACGGGTCATCTGACTAATGATTGTCCGCACAGGCCAACACATTTCCTTTCCAGTGTTTTTTGTCCTCACTCACACACACCCTGAGAAACTTCCCAAAAGTTCACCCATCCTGATCACTACTCCAGGCCAGGCACGCTTAACTATGGAGTTCTAATCAGACAGGCTTCGGAAAAGGAAGGTGCACCTTGTTTACATGAGTCATATCATTTAGTCATTTAACCTTTTATCATTTGGGGGTGTTACAATCACCCCCCCCCCCCCTTTAGAGCACAACGCCCTCATTGTGGGCCCTACATCTCAACCCAGGCAGTGCACCACACTTAAGGCTGGGTACCACCTCTGATATCAAATGTGACAACTGGGTCCCAGTGACAGCACAGCCACCCCGCCTTAACATGATCGTCGGGTCTTGGCCTACCAGGTACCACTAGTTACCCCCATAGACACGTGGGGCCCACCCCAAGGTCCACCCACATGCCCGAAAGGGTCATCTGACTAATGATTGTCCCCACAGGACAACACATGTCCTTTCGAGTGTGTTTTTTCCTCACTCACACACACCCTCATCTGACTAATGATTGTCCCCACAGGCCAACACATGTCCTTTCCAGTGTGTTTTTTCCTCACTCACACACACCCTGAAAAACTTCCCAGGAGGTCACTCATCCTGATCACTACTCCAGGCCAAGCACGCTTAACTATGGAGTTCTAATCAGACAGGCTCCCGAAAAGGAAGGTGCACCTTGTTGACATGAGTCATATCATTTAGTCATTTAACCTTTTATCATTTGGGGGTGTTACAATAAATAAAATAAAACAATATTAGAGATCATTAAAAAAATTGTTGGACTATGGCAACAAAATCAATCACGTCTATTTGTTTACCAGTTTTTCATCATAATTCTTAATTATGAATTATAATTGTCTACCTCATTTTTCTTCTTGTATTTTTTATAAAATATTTTTTAAAAATGTAATAAATTTAATATAAAAAGTAATGATGATTTCAAATGAAAAGATGGTGGGATTTCTATTGCTCACATTCCAGGACATACATGTTTCATGTCTAGTCATAAAGGGATGTTGGGTTCCTACTCTAACCTTGTAGATGTCACATCATTTATAATATGTTTCAACACCTCCTTCCATTATCCCTCATTTGTTTCATGTAGGGTTCTATGTTATAGTGATGTGTGACTTCACTTTCATCAGTTATCATCTCATTACTACCTTATTAGAGAGATTGAGGTAAAAGGCACATACATTTTATTTTCTAGAGGGATAGATAGATATTACTCTTGAGGATATGTTTATTATGTTGGGCCTCTTGATCAAGTGTGGCTATGACTGGTCATGTTTGTAAGGATTGATGTCCAAAGAACCAACTGTTTTGTACTTTGATTACATGAATGTTCACTTATTATATATTGTTCATTGTTCTGCATGGCTATAATATAATAATGTCCTGGAATATTTGTTGCATTGATAAGGTCATGGCAGACCCCCGCTATGATGAGAACGTTGAAATTCTATAACAATATTCTTAAATAAAGTTCTATGGTTGGATGACATAATATGATAAGACACATAGCATACAGACTGTCATGTGCGAGTACTCGTAAGAAGACAAGACTCTCTCTCATAGAGTTCGCACTTGTCAATCTCTAAGATGGGAGATTATGAGAATAGACCCACCAGTACAAATTCTGCATGTCTTGGTGTCGTTGGAAATTGTTATCTATGAGCGTGTGTAATGCTCCTTATACTGGAAGATTATCATTAACTCATGTCATGACTCGTGCACTTAGATTTACTGACAAAAACCATCACACAGACAGTTGGTGGGAAGTATGGTACGTTGGGTGCGTCACGAGTGACATGTTGTTAATGGATAAGCCGAGGAAGGATTTTTTTTTTCTTTCCATTTATGGAAGTTGATATCTCGGCCCTTTGATTGAAATAGAACTGTCGCATTAAATTCCATGGACATGGTGTAAATGACGAGTTTATTTCAGGTAGTCAAAGAATGAAGGATCAGGCATATAGGTTTATGACACTACCATGAAACCTGCTTGATGAGATATCGAGACAAAGGGATTAAATTACATAGTAAGTGTTCGTATGAGGTGATACATCAATGTGGTGTCAACTTCTTTCTCTTGGGTGCCTTGACCCATTTCTAGATAGTAATCTTGATCTTTAGGCAAGCCCACCTAATGCCAATGAGAAAGAGGCCTAGAGGGTCACACACTAAGTGTATTCAAGTATCTCAAGTACAATAATGATTATTCCCATATGTGGTTTAATAATTATTCAAGGAAGCCTAAATCGTTTTAATGTTGGAGGATGAATAAAATAAAACAAGTACACATCGTGTATCAATGATTACACGCCATGTAGTTTTATTTTGAAAACAAGTACACATCGTGTATTATTAAATGTACACGCCATGTAGTTTTCATTTTGGAAAGGAAATGAATAAATGAAAATAAGATATACAGGTCGTGTACATTGAATGTACACACCGTGTAGTTTTTCCAGTCGGGATTTTGAGGATATAATATTGTTTTATTAAATGATATTTATTATAATCAGCGTGATCGCATGTCAAGGAATTAATTATTCGAAATGGGGTTTTTAATAAGAGTTAATGAAATAAATGAAATGCGTAACGCGTTTATTTATTGTCATAACTCTACAACCTCAAACTTGATTATAAATATCCTCACAACCCCAACTCTTTTCCTACCCAAGAGAATTGTTGTGCACAACAACTCTAGAGAATTCTTTCAAGGACAAAAGAACCTCTTCCTCCAAGAACGCTCTCAAGACTGAAGAGATCCTCTTCCATCGGATCAAGACGATCTAAGGCGGACAATGAAAGAAAAGGTTTCTCCATGCTAGCACCCGGAGAATCCTTTGGCGACGTCCTGAGATACGAGGTACACGTGTGGATCACCGCTAGAGGAAGTCTACACTTGGCTTCTGTGACACAACAATGAATCACATCATAACGTGATCAAGAACATCAACGAAGAAAGAACACCAAAAAGGTATTTATTTGAAATTGATTAAATTAATTATAATAAACTTGTAATGATCCTACTTTGTGGTTCTGGGACTTTCCTTTTCTTTGTCCATTTCTATGATCTGATCTATGGAGACTGGCATTTATCATCATATTGATCCCAGATTGATCATTGTTAATGACAAAAGGCCAAGTGAGCACATCCACCAACGCGCTTCCACTGCGCCCAGAACCTTAAAATGGTATCAGAGGGAGGTTAAAATGTTGATTATAGTTATTTAATTTTTGTTGATAATTTACTCATTTAAATTTGATTCAATTTTAAATAAATCATTCTATAAATCTGAATAAATGAGATATGTTCTTCCTCCTTCGTTTCTTGATTCATATCACAGAAAAGACCTTTTTAATATTAATTTTTGATTAAAATAATAATGAGGAACTCATCCATAGGAGCCGCTCTTTCTGTCTATACAACACGGAAATACACTGCGTGTAATGAAAACTACACGCCGTGTACTTAGGTTCAAAGAACCGGTACTGGTCCGCCAAACCACGCCATGTGAATTGATTACACCTAAGAATTTAACACCCTGTGTTGACTAGAATTAAAAGGCGCGTGGGAACCGGAATACACGGAATGTATGTTGGAGAAACATGCTGTGTAGTCCGATCCGGCACAAGTGAAACTGTGTACAAAGGAGAATTCACGTACCACGTACACGGGATCGCCAGGATGGTTACCGTATAACAAGGAAGTACACGCCATGTATGATTTATCTACACGCTGTGTACCCCAAAATTTCCCAAGTACAGAAAACACACCAAAGTCCCTGGAGTATACTTTAGATAAAAGGTGAAAATAAATACACGTTGTGTAAATATAAACTACACGCCGTGTACTTTCCAGAAATTTCACCAGGTTTTCTCCAAAAGTACAAAGACTTGTACAAGGGATATGGATGAGAAGAATCTAAAGGAAATTCAGAAAGGAATTTAAGATAAATAATTTATTAATTATAATATCATAATTAATTTAATTCAAGCGCAAATTATCTTGAATAATAGAACGATTAAAAGAATTTGAATTTTAAATATGCGTAAATGTCGTTGCATGCTATGGATGATCATGAGCTAGACCAAAAACCCTTTTTATGTGTGTATGGTTTCATTTAAATTTGTTTAATTTAAATTTGTTGGCCTGTGATCCTTCTTCCAATAAAATATAGGGCATGCGTGCCCATGGTTCCTTTAATGTAAACCCCATGTAATGGAGGATCTCCCAAGCCAGAGGAGACGACTCAAAACCCAAAGCTGAGGTAATACCAACCCAAGAAGATAAAAAGGTGGACAGGTGGGAGCTGCAAAACACGAACCATCAGTTCAAGGTGTTTTCCCCTAGGTCAGGGTTAGCTTATCAAACTGCTAGATAAGATAACCAATAGAAGTTCATGATCATGCCATCTTATTTTATTTCTCTCTGATTTTGTGGTTTATTTATTATGTATGTGTTGTCACGATCACATAATTAATGAAATAAACAAGCATGCAAAGATGGAATAAAATAAAACCAGACTATGCGTAAACATTATCAAAACATGGTTAATCACTTAAGATATCATCACTTAATATTAACAAGCATGTGATAATGTAAAACTACGCATAAAATATTAAAATCCCTCAATACCATATTACGTCAGACCAAGCCTTCTGTTACTTGATTAAAGGCAAGACTCAATAAAACTATGTGTTTGACCAACCATTGTTGGGATACTTACTTTTATAAAGGAAGCCCTTATGAAAGGTTTTTGGTTGACTTAACCATATTACATCAAGATAAGTAGCCCTTTCTAGACTTGATGTAATATTAGAGGCAAGAGTTGAGGAAATCCAAGTCAGGATTTCAGGATTGGGGAGTCCACTCAACAGATCAAGGAACTATAAACTCATAGTTGGCAAAGACCTGCCTACCTAAATACCTTTAAATAGCTTGAACAACCCTTATTGGGGTTATGCGAAGGGGAATATGGATCCTTGCCACTAGAATGTCAAAGCAACTAGAAATTCTGAGTTCAATAGTTAGGGCCATTGGGGCTTGATAAAATAGTGGGAGAATTAATAAATTCATTTATTATTTTTCATAAAATGTAATCAAAAGGTACTGATAAATCTGGTCTTTTAAATTGTAGAATCAAAATGAAAAACTCGAAAACCACATTTTCTCTGTGATCAATTCTGGATAAAGACAATATCCTCACTTGCAGTAACTTTCAGAAATGGTTTAGGCGCCTTTGGGTTATCCTATGCCATGAATGAAAGTTTTACGTGCTGGAGTCCTCACTTCCGGATTCTTCTGCCCCAGGGGTGAGTGATGAAGATTTCCTGGTCTATGATCAACATTTGAGTGATGCACTCGACGTTCAATGTTTGATGATTTCATCTATGTCTAGTGAGCTCATGAAGTCTCATGAAGACATGGATGCCTACAGCATGCTCGAGAACCTCTGTGGTCTATACCAGGAGAGAGAAAGACAGGAAAGGTTTGAGATCTCCAAGGCTCTATTTCAGAGCAAGCTTGGAGAGGGTGACTCAGCCGGGCCTCATGTAGTCAAGCTCATTGGCTACATTGAGCGCTTGGAGGTTATAAGGTTTAAACTCCCTGAAGAACTGGGTACCGATCTCATTCTTGCATCACTTTCCCAGAGCTTCTCAAACTTTGTTGTGAACTTCAACATGAACAACATTGAGAAGTCTTTGTATGATCTTCTTATCCTCATTCGGAAAGTGGACAATGACATGAAGCGTGAAAAGAATTCTGTCCTCATGGTGAATAAAAGGAAATGGAAGGTGAAGATCTTTAAGCCCAAAGCTTCTTCAAAGCCTTCTAAGAAAAGGAAGATCAAAGGGGAGGCAAGGGAACAAGATGTTGTTAGTTTCACATGTGGCAAGAAGGGCCACTGGAAGAAAAACTACACCCAGCTAAGGAAGCAAGGGGAAGCTTCAGGTGCGTTTTTCATCGAATGAAATCTATCTGTTTCTACAAATTGGGTATTAGATACAGCTTGTGGTTCTCACATATGTATCCAAAAACAGGAACCAAGTAGATTCAAGAAGATTGATTGAGGGGAGGTAGATCTATGAGTAGACAATGGAGCCAGACTTTCTGTTGTAGCTATCGGGTAGTACCACCTCACGTTGCCAACTGAAATGATCTTGGTGTTAAAAGGTTGTTATTATGTGCCTTCTATAACCAAAAACATTATTTTAGTATCCATATTAGATACTGATGGATTCATCTTCATGTTTGGAAGTGGATATTTCTACTTTTATAAAGATAACATTTTTTTTGGTAGGGAACATTTATATAATGGCCTTTATGTGTTGGACTACACAAACCAAGTAATGGAAATCGAAGACAAAGTAAATTTACATGACTCATACCACACCCAACTTTGGCATCACCAGCTAGGTCATGTCAATGAGAAATGTTTGACAAAATTACATCCTGATGAGTATTTAGATTCTTTCTAACTAAAACCACTTGGTGTATGTCATGTGTGTCTACAAGGCAAAATGACCAAAGCCCCATTTAGTGGGAAAGGTGAAAGAGTGAAAGAGATTCTAGAATTATTTCACACAGATGTGTGTGGACCATTTCTAGTTGAAGAAAGGGGTGGGTTCTCGTACTTCATAACTTTTACTGATGATTTTAGTAGATATGGATATATCTACTTAATGAGGTATAAGTCAGATTCTTTTGATCAGTTCAAAGAATACAAGAATGAAGTTGAGAACCAGCTTGGTAAGAAGATTAAGAAACTCTGCTCAGACAGAGGAGGAGAATATCTTAATCAGGACTTTATTGATTTCTTACGGGAGTTTGGGATTCTATCTCAACTCACTCCTCCTGACACACCTCAGTGGAATGGTGTAAGTGAAAGGAGGAACCGCACTCTATTGGACATGGTGAGATCAATGATGAGTCATGCGAGTCTTCCATTATCCTTTTGGGGATATGAATTATAAACAGCAGCACACTTACTAAACCAAGTACCAACTAAATCGATAAATGGTATTCCATACGAGTTATGGAGTGGATGCAAATCCATGTTATCAAATTTAAATGTGTGGGGTAGCGAAGCATTTTTTAAGGCCTCTTCAGTTAACAAACTTTCACCCCAAGGCCCAAAGTGTATCTTTATAGGATATCCTAAGGAAAAAAGGGGATATTACCTATACAACCCCTCAGACAAAAAGGTTACAGTGGAAAGACACACCATATTCCTTGAGAGGGAGCACATCTCCAAAAGAGATAGTGGGAGAGAGATAGACTTCGATGAAGTCGAGGCTCAAGATACACAGGAGTTGGTACAAGAACAGATTCTACAAAGCACCGTGGAAGAAAAATCTATTCCAGAGACACAAGAACAGCGTAGGAGCACGAGAGAGGTGATAGAACCAGAAAGATATGGTTTTCTTGTCACTGAGGATGGTGACTCATTATTGGTTGAAAATGATGATCCTCTAACATACAAGGAAGCAGTTGAAGGAACAGACGTTGCCAAGTGGCAAGAAGCCATGAATTCTGAAATGGATTCCATGTACCAAAACCAAGTCTGGATTTTGGTAGATCCTACAGTTGATGCAAATCCTATTGGTAATAAATGGGTATTCAAGAAGAAATTGGACATGGAGGGGCAATTCAGTACCTATAAGGCACGAATGGTTGCAAAAGTTTTTAGACAGCGTCAAGGAATTGACTATGATGAAACCTTTTCACCGATTGCGATGCTGAAATCCATCAGAATACTATTGGCCATTACCTCTTACCATGACTTTTAAATTTGGAAAATGGATGTCAAAATAGCATTCCTTAATGGGAACCTCCAGGAATATGTCTATATGACACAACCTGAAGGGTTTGTGACTCCAAAGGATTCCAACAAGGTATGCAAGTTGAAGAAATCCATTTATGGATTAAACCAAGCATCAAGGTCATGAAACATTCATTTTGATGAATCTGTAACGGAATTTGGATTTGTTAATAATGAATGTGAGCCTTGTGTCTACAAGAGGTTTAGTGGAAGTGCAGTCATTTTCCTAATAGTATATGTTGATGACATATTACTAATTGGAAAAAAAGTACCTGTCTTACAGTCAGTTAAGGAATGGTTGCATAAATGCTTCTCCATGAAATACTTGGGTGAGGCAGCATATATTCTTGGGATCAAGATCCATCGTGATAGATCCAAGAGAATTCTGGGCCTGAGTAAAAGTACATACATTGAAAAGATACTGAAGAGATTCAGTATGAAACAGTTCAAGAGGGTATTGTTTCCAGTGTCACATGGCATTAATCTTTCCAAGAAAATGTGTCCTCAGACACATGAGGAAAGAAAGAGAATGGAAAGGATCCCTTATGCATCCGCGATTGGGTCAGTCATGTATGTTATGCTATGTACGAGGCTAGATGTTGCTTACACATTAAGTGTGATAGTCAGATATCAAGCTGATCCAGGAGACCGCCATTGGATGGAAGTCAAGACTATCCTTAAGTATCTGAGGCATACTAAGGATATGTTCCTGGTTTATGGAGGAGATAAGGAACTAGTCATCATAGGACAAGTAGATGCTAGTTTCCAGACTGATCAAGATGAAATGAAGTTGCAGACTCGATACATCTTCAGTTTGAATGGAGGTGCAGTGAGCTGGAAGAGCTCAAAGAAAAGTGTGGTGGCAGATTCTACAGTGGAGTCTGAGTATATCGTAGCTTCTGAGGCAGCTAAAGAATCAGTATGGATGCAAAGCTTCTTCCAAGATCTGTATGTAGTACCGAGCAGTAAAGATCCTATCACACTCTATTGTGATAATACTTCAGCGGTGGCACTTGCAAAAGAGCCAAGGTCACATCAGCGGACAAAGCACATACTTTAGAAGTATCATCTCTTGAGGGATTTTTCTCAGAGAGCTGAAGTTGCAGTGAGCAGTATTTCTACAGAAGACAATGTGGCAGATCCCTAGACTAAAGCCTTGACTCAGCAGAAACATGATCATCATGTGAGGTCTAGTGGACAAAAAGTTGTAGGCAGTTGGCTCTAGTCCAAGTGGGAGTTTGTAAGGGTTTGTGTCTTGAGAACCAACTGTTTTGTACTTTGATTACATGAATGTTAACTTATTATATATTGTTCATTTTTCTGCATGACTACAATAAAATAATGTCCTGGAATATTTATTGCATTGATAAGGTCATGGAAGATCTCCACTATGATGAGAAACTTGAAATGCTATAACAATAATCTTAAATAAAGTTCTATGGTTGGATGAAATACTATGATAAGACACATAGTATACAGACCGTCATGTGTGAGTACTCGTAAAAAGACAAGACTCTCTCTCATGGAGTTCGTACTTGGTAATCTCCAAGATGGGAGATTATGAGAATAGACCCGCCAGTAGAAATTCTGCATATCTTGGTGTCATCGGACATTGCTATCTGCAAGCGTGTGTAATGGTTCTTATACTGGAAGATTATCATTAACTCATGTCATGACTCGCGCACTTAGATTTACTAATAAAAACCATCACGCAGACAGTTGGCGGAAAGTAGGGTACGTTGAGTGCATCACGAGTGACATGTTGTTAATGAATAAGTCAAGGAAGGATTTTTTTTCCTTCCATTTATGGAATTTGATATCCCGTCCCTTTGATTGAAATAGAAATGTCGCATTAAATTCCATGGCCATGGTGTAAACGATGAGTTTATTTCAGGTAGTCAAAGAATGACGGATCAAGCATATAGGTTTATGACACTGCCATGAAACCTTCTTGATGAGATATTGAGACAAAGGGATTAAATTACACATTAAGCGTTCGTATGAGGTGATATGTTAATGCAGCGTCAACTTCTTTCTCTTGGGTACCTTGACCCGTTGCTAGACAGTAATCTTGGACTTTATGCAAGCCTGCCTAATTCCAATGAGAAAGAGGCCTAGAGGGTCACACACTAAGTGTATTCAAGTATCTCAAGTAGAATAATGATTATTCCCGTACGTGGTTTATTAATTATTCAAGGAAGCCTAAATCGTTTTAATGTTAGAGGAAGAATAAATTAAAACAAGTACACGCTGTGTATCAATGATTTCACGCCGTGTAGTTTTATTTTGAAAACAAGTACACACCGTGTATTATTAAATGTACACACAGTGTAGTTTTCATTTTGGAAAGGAAATGAATAAATGAAAACAAGATATATAGTTCGTGTACGTTGAATGTACACGCCGTGTAGTTTTTAATGAAAAACAAGTACAGACCGTGTATTTATTAATACACGCCATGTAGTTTTCCCAGTCAGGATTTTGAGGATATAATATTGTTTTATTAAATGATATTTATTATAATCAGTGTGAGCACATGTCAAGGAATTAATTATTCGAAATGGGGTTTTCAATAAGAGTTAATGAAATAAATGAAATGTGTAACGTGTTTTTTTATTGTCATAACTCTACAACCTCAAACATGATTATAAATATCCTCACAACCCCAACTCTTTTTCTACACAAGAGAATCGTTGTGTACAACAACTCTGGAGAATTCTTTCAAGGTCGAAAGAACCTCTTCCTCCAAGAACGCTCTCAAGACCGAGAGAGATCCTCTTCCATCGGATCAAGACGATCTAAGTAGGACAACACAAGCAAAGTTTTCTCCACTCTAGAACCCAGAGAATCCTTTGGTGACGTCCCGAGATACGAGGTATATGTGTGGATCACCGCTAGAGGAAGTCTACACTTGGCTTCTGCGACGCAATGAAGAATCACATCGGAACGTGATCAAGAACATCAATGAAAAAAGAACACTCAAAGGTATTTATTTTCAATTGATTAAATTGATTATAATCAACCTGTAATGATCTTAATTTTTGGTTCCAGGAATTTCTTTTTCTTTGTCCATTTCTATGATCCAATCTATGGAGACTAGCGTTTATCATCGTATTGATCCCAAATTGATCATTGTTAATGACAAAAAGCCAAGTGAGCACATCCACCCACGCGCTTCCGCTGCACCTAGAACCTTCAAAGTTAGTGCATATTGGTTTGATTTAGTTCACAGACTACTAGGAATTGAGGTTCAGTGTGATGGAAGATCCATAATCGGATGTTTATTATTCATGTCATGGATAGATGATCACTTTACCCATCTAGCTAAAAATTCGAACAGGATCACCATGCTAAGATTTGAACGTGTATACGTTCTGAGACTTTTTGGCAACACAAACTTCATCGATCATTCCACTACATTTGTCCACTTGAGGTATTTACTATTGTAAAAGTTGGTTCCATGGACCCAACTTTATCAGTACTTTTTATTATCATACTATGTGTACAGTGATTTGTACATGATGTACACTTACCATTATAGTGTATATTTTTTTTCCACTATTTTAATGGTATTGTCCATAGATTATTTGTCATATCAAAAGGTTATAGTCATTTCTATACTATAATGAAAACCTCAAGATACTATGACATTAATCTTAAACATATGTATTACGGTCTAGATACATCATACTGAGAAGACATAGTTGATGTTTAACTATTAGGTACTAAGGGCTCATAAGTATTGAGAATTCTTCTCATGAATTTCCCACTTGGTGATCTCGGGTAGGTGAGATTAAGAGGACTGGTCTCCCAATAGGAACACCACATGTTTTGGGTGTCATTGAATGTTCCTATCTATGTACGTGTATATTGGTCTCCTAAATTGAGATCATTATTAAATTGTTTCATTTGATCACGTACTTTAGAATAAAGAACAAACTATAATAATGAATTCATGGAAATTTAGCTTGTGGTAGGTGCATCGTTGGTGGTATGGCATTGGTTTAATGATCAAGATCAAATTTGCTGCTTCTGATTTAAGGGAGTAATATCTCAAATCTAGTTAATCATGATGGTAGTACCTTCATAAATCCATGGTCATGGAAGTTGAAGGTAAATCCCTCCAGTTAGATCAATAAATAATAAATAAAGTATGATGAAACAAGTGTGCATCTTGCTTTATGAGATATCTAATGATAAAGAGATTATATTACACAGTGTGTGTTCATGGGATGTTTGGCATTGTTATGACTATTCCTTGTCTCTTTAGCGGCCTTGATGGGTTGCTACACTCCACTCTTGGTCTATGAATAGTATTCAATACTATCGAGATAAGGTCCTAGAGGGTCACACACAATAGCATATTCAAAAGTATGCCCTATTCTGATGAATCGGAGTTTAGGGAATGGTGGGGCCCACCAATAGGGTTCAGTATACGTTTGAGTATATAAGATCACCAAATTAATAAATAAATTTATATTATTCAGGTTTAGATTAATTATTATTGAATTTAATTACTTAACGTATTTACAAGTATTAAAGTAAATACCTGAAAAATATTTTACAAATGAATACTATTTTAATATTTAAGGTTTGTTTAATATTTGTGGGAATGATGAGTTGAGTTAATGACTCGATTTTATTATATAACATATTTATTATATTATAGGAAATTGATAAAAATATAAATAACTTTTATGACCCATTTAGTTGTTCATAACACGTTTTTTATGGTTTACTTATTGAGAAATACATATTCAAGTATCAAGGAGTTAATTTTGGGTATTTATTGATTCACTATGAAACGAGTAAAGATGTATCATGATACGTGAAACATCTTTTCACAAATCTCGCGATATCCTTATTCATTTTGGGCCACCAGTACTGTCTATGGAGATCATGATACATCTTTTCCAAACTAGGATGTCTTGTCCATTTGGAAAGATGAAACTCTCTCATCAGCTCCTTACACAAGACCATAGGAACCCATAATCTTCCATGAAAGAGAATAAAATTATCATTGAAATAGACTATCCTAATGGTGAATTCCTTCAATATAAGTTGACTCCTAGATTTATGACCTCCAGATCAGATAGCTCCTTTGACTTGATCTGGTCAAGAGGCATGGGAATAATAGATGTCGAAGTCAGAGCTACTCATCCTTGGAACTCTTGAACATCTAGATGCATGGCTGCAAAGAGATAAATCATTCACCACTCGTCATAATAATCCTTCACTACCTATATCTACATCTCCCAACTCAAGTCATTGGCAATGATGTTGCCTTTACCAATTGTGTATACCAACTAAAAGATGAAAGGCTGCAGATACTCGACCTACCTCCTCTGTTGAAGGTTTAGGTCCCACTGAGAAAAGATATACTGGATCCACTTATGGTCTGGGTACAAAAAAAACCTCTCTCCTAAAAAAATAGTGCCTCCAATATCTCAGGGCATGTACCACTACTGATAACTCTAGATCATGAGTGGGGTAATTCCTCTCATGTGGTCTCAGCTATCTAAAGTTATAAGAAACCACTCAGTCATCCTATATTAGAACTAATTCGAGTCCAAATATGGATGTGTCAAAGTAAACGGTATATTTCTTACCCATCATTGATAAATTGGGGATAGGTTATAAGGTCATACTTGCATTCATATCTCAAAAATACCTCTCATAATCATCAAACTAAACAAACTTCACTTCTTTCTGGTCATCCTAGACATCGATGCTTCCAAATGAGAGAAACCTTAGATAAAGATCTAATAATAACCTACTAAACCTTGAAGGATATGAATATTGGAGACATTATTGGGTTTCTCCCAATATACCTTCATCCTTCCCTTTTTCCACTAACACCCTTTCCTCTGAGATGGCATGGCCCAAGAAGTGCACTTTATCAATCCAAAAACTACATTTGGTTAGCATGGCATAAATCCAATGATCTCTCAATGTACTCAAGATGGTTTCAAGATGTTGGGCATGATCATATCCTGACTGGGAGTACACTAAGTTTTAAATGAAAAAAACACCATAAACTGATTTAGAAAAGGCTGAAAGATCCAATTCATCAAGGTTATGAATACCATTGGGTCATTCATCAAACAAAATGGTGTCACTATGAACTCATACAAGCCATACCTACTCCTAAAATCAATATGAGATATGTTTCACAACCTGACCCATTAGAATTCGGTTGGCCAATGGAGAGTCGATCCACAAATATCCTAAGCCCAACTCCATAGGCCAGGGGATGGCTATCACAAACCAGCCTGGGTTGACCCTGAATTGGTCACTCGAGTTGGCCCATGACATCCCCAAGGCACATTACCAATCTCCCTGGTGTGGTGAAAAGTACTGAGGAAATCAACAAGAGATAATGAGAACTATTTTTTCCAATATAAAATAAACAAAGTAGTGGAAAGTTAAACAAGAATCTCAACATAAATAAAAAGGACCAAAAAAAGAAACTAAACAAAAACTAAAATTAAATCAGAACTGAACTTGACAACTAAATAGATCTTCATGTGTCCCCACAGTTCACTCATCGAACCCAAAACCCAACATCGCACCACAGCAATAGAAACCTATAAATACATACACCTAAAGCTAAAACATTAATATATGTATAGGAATGAGTATTAAAACACATTAGGAATTCCCAAGTAAAACTATTCCCTATGAATTTACTTTAAACAAAATATTAATTTATTGCAAGCTTGAAATACAATATATAAACATAGGTTTTCCATACATTGATTTTTAAAATAAATCATGGTCTATTTCCCTCTATACTAAAAATGGGTTTTTATAAAAAGGGGTGGTTTGAGAATTTTAAAGAAATGGGAAGAGGGAGATAGAGAGAGAGGGTGTGTGAATAATCATCCAAAACATTTTTTTTTCATGAAAACATTTAAGAACCAAAAATTCATCTCTACCAAAGAGACACATCATAAATAGGTAACAGAAGCAATAACAACATTATGAGGGAAATGGGTAAGAAGTTCTCAAGTAACCATACAAATGAGGAACCTAGATTATTCTCCGTAGATAAATAACTGTCATAGAACATGGGAATACCTAGGATATTAGTGGAAAATCAAGAACATATTATAACTTGATGCATCCCATCAGCACAACTGATGCAATCAAACATCCCTAATTCTTGGTTATACCCTACTTGGCCAAATTGAGGGGAAACATCTTTAAATCAAAGCATATCCGTACTAAGGGGCCACTAGCCATAGAATAATCCTAAACTAGTGTAGAAAACGCTCTTAGATAATCTGATAGCTATGTTAGGCTCCCATGTTATTTCTAAAATGGGGGTGAGCCAAAGATAATCAAACAATTAACAAAATATATATATGGAATAAACACAATCCACCACATGAATCACACAACCAAGAACTGCCCTGAATCACCCCAAGGGATAATCCCCTTTCCTTCCTACCATCACAACACCAGAGAATTCCTATGCCAAGGACCTCTCATTCCCTATAACATTGAACAAGGCGATAGAGATATCCCAAGGAGAGTTTTCTAAAGAAAAATAGTTTCAAAGGTTCCAATAGAGCCTCACATTTCCTTTGAGTGACAAAACACACCATTTACAAATCCAAAATTCCTTTAGAAACCCTACTGAAAGCCTCATATCACTATTTGGAAAATCAAAACAAATTTATAATGTCCAACCATGTATTTTGACAAGAAATTGGTGTGTGGAGATCAACAAAAAAATCATAAAATTAAATCAAAAGAGAAATGTACTTGATATAATTCTGAATAATTATTCAAATAATTCATATCACTAATTTAAATCAAAACATGGTGCAAACATTAACCAATCAATGATTCTTAAAATTTAAAGTCCAATGGTTAAACCTACCTCAAAAAGGAGAGAACCATCCCAAAACACCTCAGCACTCGATGCCTTTGAGGAATACCACTTCACACTTTCACACATATAAAATCATATATATATACATACCTCAATCCAATGTACATATTCCCCTTTACATGAGGTACTATATACAAGGAGGATATATATATACATACATACTTATGTATATGTGTGCAAGTATTCAAGGAGCCATAAGACATTCTAAATAACCAAGAGGAAACCAAAAATCCCCAAAAGACCCCAATTAAAATTGGAATAATACTTACTTAAATCATGGTGGGAAAACTAAAATGGACTTAAATGCTTCACCTTTAGTGGTGGATGATAAAATACACATGAAGAAGTCCCAGGAGATCCATCTCTTTCCCTAATAATGGAAGAAATCTGAAAAATCAGGTTACCAAATTAACCTAGGGTTCGGATGGATGAATGGGGTGATAGTGAGAAGAGAAAAATTACCAAAATTAAAGGAGAAGATAATCAGAGACTTTACCTTGGTGTCTCATCCAAGAAACTCCAAGAAATATGAGTAGCAAAAGAATGGAGCTCACTAGAGAGCGGGAGGCACGCATGGCTAGAGAAGAGAGGGGGAAGGGGGTTCGGATCCACAAGGGGTAAAGGGAAAAGGGGGTATAATAGGTATTATATAATAATAATAATAATAACCTTAATAATATTATTAATTTTAAATATTTTTTTCTTTTTTTCTTTTTTCAAGGACTTGGAAGTTTGCATGGTGTTTCTACATGGTTTGCCAAACCATGAGCCAACCATGTGGTCACCTCTATCAGGGGCCACACGGGCTACAAAGGTTGGAACATGACCATGCATATAATCATGTGGTCTGGATAGAGCCATTATATAGGATGCACTGTCTGCCCTAGGACAGTGAATGGTTTGCCCTAACCATGAACCAATCGTACCCCACCCTACATCTCTCCAAAAACTCCAATTTTTGGGTAAAACCACACAAAAAACTATGGAACAAATAAATGATCAAAAATAAATAAAATAAAGATAATTGTTACATTGGGGTGTGACAATTATCTCCACCATTAACACTTTATACTCCCAGAAATCCCCAAAAGACTCTGTTTATCAAGACACAAGGCAAGGACTAAATGCCTCTCAAATAAAACATTCACCACCTGGAAAGCCAAAAATAAAAAATAACTTCCCACCCAAATCTCAAAACCTTAATATCCCCAAATAATCTAATATTTCATCCTTAAAAATGAACCAACACATAAGAAAACAACTTATGAGACCAAATGAACTCAAACATCAAACTAAATAATGGATATAGTACTTTCATGTCTCCAAACACAACCTCAAACAAGGAACACCCCAACCCCTAATGTAAAAATCACCAAAGAAACTCATCAGGTTCAGGTTGAATGGTACAAAGTTTTACCCCAAGGCTAAAGATCAAATTCACCATGAGTTCCTTTTTATAGTGATATCCCCACTATTTTGGTTCTTTGGTCAAACATCGTTTCTCAGGCCAAATCAACCCAAAAATAAAAATAAAACCTTTAACATCAGTGTGAATTCTTAATTTGCAAAGTCACACTCAACCATCTTAAGAAAGGATATCAACGAGACCAATAGTGGGTCTCCCCACCATTAAGGAACTGACTAGAAAAGGTGGTTGCACTAAGAGGAACACTCAATGGATTACTATCCAACACAAAAAGGACCAATCCTAGGAAACCCAAAGTAAGAATCAAAACAAATCATTATTCATAATTTCCCATGATTGATAATATCTAAACATGTGCCACCCGAAACCAAAACCACCCCAAAAGAAGGCTAATTATTCAATAGTTCACATTCTAAAGGAACTGCCCCATAAATCTCAAGAAATAAATCCCATAAATATCTTCTAATTATCCACTAAAAGAAGATAATATTCATTATATATATTGTAATATTAATGTACTTTATTATTTATAAACACCATTTTTAGTGAATTTTATGATTTAAACATTATTTCAATTCATGATTGCAATTCTTGCTTAAAGTGCACTATTACTTAGTACATTTTGAGACACATTTTTAATCCAAAAATGATATTTATTTGAATTTAATATTTCATTATCAGGTTTACCATTCCATTTTTAATATTTCATTATTCTATATCACTTGAATAATCACATTGGAAGATGTCAAAAGTGGGATTTCATGCCAACACATTCTGGGCGAAGTGAACTAGATAAAATCCCAATAAAATTATTTTAGAGGCTAAGATACAAGCCCAATGATTCTAAAATTATATTTGGAGATAGAAAAAATCCTAGGGAAAATTTTATTTAATAGTTTACATAGATAATTTTGATGTTTAATGGGAGTTCCAGGCGGCCCAAGTTGAAGATGAAATTCTAGGCTAGATTCAGTGACCAGGAAAAATATCCCACTATTTTGACCATATCTCAATAACCAAAAATCCATTTGGGATGAAATTTTACAAGATTTCTAGAGACATATTTATATTAGTTTTCTTATTCTATGTCTCACCCCAATTTTTCAGTCTATAAGGTCATTTTAGCACCTCGGTTTGGTGAATGCAAGTTGCCTTGGATTTTTGTCAAGGATGGAAAAATCTTCTCTCCATTAAATTTTCACCCACCTAGGCATACCAACATTAATTGGGGTGAATTAAACTAGTTTAGAATCAAACAAAGGCTTAAAAATTTCTAATTTAAGGTACTGGTGTTATAGGATTTAGAGATCTTTGTGTCTGTTTCCATTTTAATTTCATGCTGCCAATTTGATGTTGTAATCGCATTTCTTCAATTGTAAGTTTCTCAAATTACCTTATTTTATTAAATAAACTTCTTATTATTATTCTCATTTCTATAATTTTTGTTAATACATTTATATTGTTTCATTAACGTGTGGATTTATTCACACAGTGAAGAGAGAAATCCTTCAAATAATAGTGGAGTGTTCATTATTTTATTGTTTTTCACTTCCTCAATTCCACCCTCATGAGTATACTTCCCACTTACATTCTGATCATAGCATCAATTTAGGTATAACACTCTTATGGGTAGATTTAAGGGAGTAGAAAGTGAATTGATTAGATGTTATTTCTTACTCTTTTAGTTCCTAATCACATCTTTTAATTGAGAATTGTTTTTTACGATCTTAAAAATTCTTCGTCCTTGTTGAATTTTAAGGCCACACACTTCAAGTGCTAATATGAAAATTTACCTTATAGTGCTCATAAAAATGTTCCTTCAATTGTATAGGTGATTATTATTAGGTTTTGTATATATTAAACCAGAAATGGATGATGGTATTTTTACTTTTTTGAATGAACCCATCTCAAATTTAAGAAATTGAAATAGTCTAAAAAGAAATTCATCCAATCCGCCCCAATAGATAACCTTGGATGAAATAATTATCTCAAATTGAATTAACTTAGGTATATTAGTGTTAATTTAAACCATATAAAATCAACCCAAATTTGGCCACATCATAGTTAAAAACAATCTATAGAATGTACGTGTTTTTGGGTTTGTTCTTAGGTCTATGAGGATTTGATAACCCAAGATACACTAAAAGGGACCGCTTAACCCTAAAAACATGGATAAATTTGGGTGAGACCAAATTTTGGCTTCATTTTCGAGGACCTTGTTAAGTTATCATAGACACTATCATCATTTTCTCACCCCAAATTCTCTATTCTCACCCATGTTTCTCCTATCTTTTCACCTTTCTGTTTATGTGTGTCCTAAGGATCTTGAATCTTAGTTTTAGTCTACTTAAATGGAGTCTCTTTAATGTTACCCCATCATAAACCCATGATGGAATAAAATTGGGAATAAATATTGGGAATCCCATGACTTAGATAATTTCTCTGATAATTCCTTGAGTAATTACCCCATACCCATTGATATTTACAATCATTGGGATGATGATTTTTTGAAGGATAAATTTCCATCCCTCTCATGGATGGTTGAAGAGATCAATCTTAGGGAAGTTCATGATGTTTAAACTCCTACCCATTCTATTCCTCAGACATTGATTGAACGATTGTGTAATCAAATAGAGATAATGAATTATGAGGCTTCATAATTTATAGTAGAACTGCAATGTATTAAAAAGGTTATGGAACCCATTCCCACTCATGTTATCCCTTTAAAAAATTGATAGAAGAATTTTTTTTTATGCACAAACCTCTCATGAAAATGCTAAAGAATCATACTATGAATCTAGGAGACCGAACAAACATAAATAAATTATTGATGTCTATTTAAATCAAGATGAAACTAGTTTTTTATATTCACAAGGGGGAATTTAACATTGTGGATTGAGTGTCCTGAATATTTATCTATTGATGATTTTTCAAAAACAAAAAACACAAAACCACTTGGGAAAATATTCAAATCTAATTCTGTACCAACCATTGACACTGATATGTCCAATTTTGTGGTTGAATATTCTAATCAAAAGGAACCAATTCTATATTGAAATTTAGAAAATGAAACTGAGTTTGATTCAAATTCCGAAACTATGTCTGAAAGTATTAGCCTACCTAAACTTGAACATGTGTCCTTTCCGTCCTCCCTTAAGTTTTCATTCATTGGAGATAGACAAAACATTCCTGTTTTCATTGTTTATTCTCTTGATACAAATAAATATAAAATTCCCCTTGATATCTTAAGAAACATTTGGAAAGAAATTGCATGGAACCTTTTTGATATTCATGGGTTTATCCATTTAACTAGGACCTATATGGTTTTTATTCAATAAATTTCAAAACCTTCCTATCAACCCCATTATAGACTCAATCATAATATAATTAATGTGGTAAAAAAAATTAATCCTTAAAATGTTAAAATTTTCATTTGAATAAGTCGGGGGGTTCTTGTAGAGATAATGACATTACACTAAGTGATTTTTTAGAGTCATCTCTACTTATGATTTTATTTTATTTTATTTTATTTTATTTTATTTTATTTTATTTTGTTTTGTTTTATTTTATTTTGTTTTCTTTTCTTTTCTTTTCTTTTATTTTATTTTATTTTATTTTAAATTTTTTATTATTATTTTATTTTATTTTATTTTATTTTATTTTTTTGTGTTTGTATGTTTTCAAAAAAAATAAAAAATACTAAAAATATTTTTTTTCAAAAGGCCACACCATATGTCATGGGTGAAACCCTGTCACAACTGATGAAGCTTACAGACTCGAACCCATGACTTAAGGGAGGTGGGGAAGTGTACCTTCCACCGACCTATGACCTATAGTGATTCTATTTTCTATTTTCTTTATATATATACTTATATTTTAACATTTATATATATATATAATTTTTTATTTTAATTTTTGTATGTTCTTAATATTAGTATTTGGTGTTCTAAAATAATCAGGTATATTTTTTTCCTTGCCTTTTGTCTTTGTTTTTAGTTATGGAAACCTCATGGGGTTTCTGTTGTGTTCTAATGGTGTTGGTGTGTAAGATTCAGGGGATGATGAGGTTGATGTATTTTTAGGTCATATTTCTACCAAGAGTTCAAACACAATATTCTGTCATTTCTGAGGTTTCTTCTATTCTTATAGATATCAAAGGAGTAATCTATAGCATCATGAACTTAAAATTCAACAACCGGGTGACTTCATTCCATGATTCTCATTTTCAATTATCATTTTTAAATTCACTTCTATGCCACTACCCACTTCTAAATTTTCATTTCTTTAAACACTGGGGACACTATTATTCTAAGTTGGGGGGATCAAATAAAAAAATTGTTTTTGTGTTAATAAAGAAAAAAAAAACAAAATAATAATAATAATAATGTGTGTTAATGGAAGGAAAAAATCCATTAACTTTGAACATGATGATACACATTTTAAACTATGAAACTAAATATCAAATAATTTTGCATGCCTTTATTTATATTTTAATCCATGTCTAAGTTCATGAACATAAATTTTGGAAAGTGTGGTTGTTTGGTGTGATTTTTCACCACTTACATTTTCATCTAATTAATAAAAATATTCACAGTACATGTCCTTTGGATTGTGGGGTGTTAATTTTAGTTATTGGGGTCCCATAAATAAATATCACAGGTTTGGTGAATTTTTTTAATTTTAACATGGGTATTAAAAAAAATCAATGATAAAAAATTGTACCTAAAAATCAATAAATTTTCCTGAAGAGAAATTGATTGAACTAATGCATGGATTTTAGAAATTTGGGATCGTGACTCCATAGTTTTCTGGCCCAAAGTTGGGTATTTTATTAATATTTGTGGTAGTTTGAATTTTTTTTAATTTATTTAACTCAAGATGATGCCTGAGTATATTGTCTACACTTGGTGACTTAAGGTATTTAAACATAGCAATCATCGACAAAGTCTTGTGATAGGGGTTAACTTGATTGGTTTCAATTTCAATTACCATGGAAAAAGTAAAAAAAAATACTCATATTAATATTAAACTTTGATTCCACCCGGTGCTTTCATATTTTCCCCCTTGAATAAAAATGAACCCTTGTGTCTATTGTGATGCACAACACATTATCATGATTAATTAAAATTGGATAAAATATGACGATGAATTTGAAAAAAGGAATGGGAATGGGAATGGGATATGATTATGGACCTATATTGTTTTAAATTATTTTTATGGGTTTCATAATTTTTTGGTATGAGATCTTTTGGTGAGCGTTGTATATTAAAATGTTTTCATAAAAAGGAATTCAAATTTCATATTTTTGAGATACTTTTTTCTCAGGACAAGAAAAACCCAAGTTGGGGGTGTTATTAGACACTAAAATAGGCTAATATTTATTATATATATTATAATATTAATGTTATTAATTATTCAAAAACACCAATTTTAGTGAATTTTACAATTTAAACATTATTTCAAATCATGACTACAATTCTTGCTTAAAGTGAAATATTACTTGGTACATTTTGAGACACATTGTTAATCCCAAAATGATATTTATTTGAATTTAATATTTAATTTTTCAGGTTTCCCTTTCCACTGGGAAAATTTCATTCTTCCATATCACTTGAAGAATCACATTAGAAGATAACCAAATTGGGCTTTCATGCCAACACATTCTAGGTGAATAAAATTGGATAGAATCCCAATAAAATGACTGTATAGGAAAATATCCAATCCAAATGATTCTAAAATTAGAAATTTATATATAGTAAATCCTAGTAAACATTTCATTAAACATTTTATAGAGCTAATTATGATTTTTTAACGGAGCTCTATGTGGGCCAAGTTGAAGATAAAATTCTTGTCTAGATCTGGTGGCCCAAACAATATACCACTATTTAGACAATATCTCAAAAAACAACATCCAATTGGGATTAAATTTTATATGATGTCAGAAGACATATGTATATTCGTTTTCTTCTTCTATTCACCACCCCAATTCATCTATATGGAATTTCATTTCGGTACCTTTGTTTGGTATATGTAAGTTGGATTGGATTTTTGTCAAGCATGGAAAAGTCTTATCTCCATTAGATTTCCACCCACCTAAGCCTACCACCATTAATTGGGGTGACTTACACTGTTAGAGGATTGACCCAAGTCTTAAAAAATAACTATTTAATGTAGTTTTGTTGGAATATTTAGATATATTTGTTTATGTTTCCATTTTAATTTCATGCTGCCAATTTGATGTTGTAATTTCATTTGATAAATTGTAAGTTTCTCGAATCACCTTAGTTTATTAATTAAACTAATTATTATTATTCAAATTTTCTATTATTTTTCTTAACATATTGATATTGTTTCATTAAGGTGTATTTTTATTCACATAGTAAAGAGAAAAATCCTTCAAATAACAGTGGAGTGTTCATTATTTCATTGTTTCTCACTTCTTCAATTCTGACCACATGAGTCTACTTCCTACTTCTATTGAGATCATATCATAAATATAGGGATAAAACTATTATGGTTTGATACAATGGAGTAGTAATGGGCTGGATTAGATGTTATTTCTCACTCTATTAATTCCTAATCACTTCTTTTAATTGATAATTTTTTTGGATGATCTTAAAACTTTTTCATCCTTATTGAATTTTAAGTCCACACACTTCAAGTGCTAATACAAACCTTTACCTTCAAGTTCTCATAAAAATGATCCTTAAAGTGTATAGGTGATTAGTATTAGGTTGTGTAGTTATTAAACTGATATGTGATGATGGTAGTTTTACTTCATTGAATGAACCCACCTCAAATTCAAGAAACTAAAATAGTCTAAAAAGGAATTCATCCAATCCATCCCAAGCAATAACCTAGGATCAACACTTTCTCTCAAATTTAATTCACTTAGGTCTATTAGTTTTAATTTAAACCATCTAAAATCAACCCAAATTTGTCCACTACAATGTTGAAAAAAATCCCCGCACTACTGGAATTCTTGGTAATTGCGACGGCCTATTTGCGACAATATCCCGTCGCAAATAGGCTTTAGCGATGGGGCCCCGTCGCAAATAGCCCATTGTAGAAAACTCTGTCGCAAATACAATTATTTGCGACAGGCCCATCGCAACAAATATTATTTACAATGGGAAACATCATCGTCGCAAATAATCCTCCGATTATATGTATTATATATACATAAACATTTTTGCGACGGGCCCGTCGCAACAACTATTTGTGACGGGTACTTGTCCCGCCGAAAAAATATATATCTATAAAAAGTTCTGCGACAGGCTCATCACAACTAAGTATTTGTGATGGGCAAGTAATCCTGTCGTAAATATTTTTTAAAAAATATTTAGTTAAACTATTTGCGATGGGACCCCGTCGCAAACGGTCTCATCACAAATAATAAATTAATTTTTTAAAAAATAAAATTTAATAAAATTACGATTAATGAAAAAATAATATTACTATTATTAAAATAGTAAAAAAATAAAAAATATTAAAATTCTCAATATTCACAAAAAATAATAATAAAATATTAAAATATTAAAAATTAAATTATGTAATATTTTCACCGATATAAAAGACAGAAAATATAAATAATTCATATTACAGTGTTAAATTAAAATGTTTCTAAAATAAAAAAATCACTGGGGAGGGTCATCCTCTGGAGGAGGTGGAGGAGCTGAAGGAGCTGGTGGAGGAGCTAAAGGAGCTGGTGGAGGAAACTTCATCCCTAAACTACGAGTCAGATGATGCATGTACTCCATCTGCTCGTGATGCTGCAGCTACCATTGATGCATCTCCTCCTCATGCTACTGCTACTGCTACTACCATCGATGCATCTGCTCCTTGTAATGTTGCTTCTGCTACTGCTGTCTCCGACACATCTCTTCTTGCTGCTTCTGCAGAGTCTCTATAAGCTCAGGCTAAGCTCGCAACTACTCTTGATACTATGAGCCAGAAGATGATGCCTCTCCACGATCTCCTCTTGAGATGGATTCCAACATCGCAGCAGTACCATAATAAGTACCAGGAGTCAAATGAGAGTCGATACCAACTACTCTTCCCTTCTCAAAGCCATACTGAGTCGCCTACATCCATGCCGCCTCATCGAAATGGTGAGCACTGGTCTGATCAGTCGTCTCGTCCTGACCCTCATCCTGTGTCTGAGAGGTCGCAGCCTCATATGACTCCTTCAATTCCAATTTAAAATTAAAATTGTGAAAATATTATATGCAGTAAATTGTCAAACTGGAAAAATAATACTAACCACAATCTGACACTGGCGATCACCTCTAATCTCTCCAGTGGCTGGATCACTGTGCATCCTCTGATAAACACCGAACTCTGTAATATCGAGATGCTCAACTACCTACAGAAATATAAAATAAACTGTTTATATTTAAATTTATATAAAATATTTAAAAAATATACTTACCAGATGCTCTCTATGCAAACTGAATGTACGACTACCAACTCAATGTGTCACATCCTGTCTCCCCCAGTTCTGTTGTCCCACTGAAGATCTCCTCTGAAATCCACCACCCAACCAGTGTAAACATAATCCATCCCAAATGTGAGATGAAATGTACTCTGGTCGGTGGGCTCTACATGACTCATCAAATTCTATCACCCCTGCTTTTTTAATGGTTTTCCTTCTCAAATTGTGAAAAAACTGACAGAAACGGTCATGCATAGAAACTTGCCATGCCGCGTGGATAGCATCGCGCATGCTATCATCGATAGGATAACATAAACCCTACAAATAATTTATAATATCAAGTTGTTAATAAAATAAATTTTAAAATAAATATTATTTATTTACATACCAGCCAATGATGGAACATGTCACGTCACACATCAACGGGAATCTATTCCCATGTGATCCATGGATGAGAAAAATAATTGCGCAAGATAGCACTCCCCTGTACAATAGCTACATGCGCAAAACTATGAAAAATGAATAAATAATCAAACAATTAGTATGTATAAATAAATTAATGAAATCTAACTAAAATATACAGGTTACCATACCTCCGTGTGCGTGGATCGAAACAAAGATGTGGGCATCGCTCGGGGATAGGGTCAGGAATCATCAGTCATGTAAAACTTTTCCCACTCCACGTACCCCCTGAACTGCCAGTAGGCTGAGGGAAAAATCCCCCTCATCCAATGATAGATCAGCCTCCTTCAACTCGAGAAATAGTTCAGAGTCCATCTGAAACACAAAATGATTGTTGTTAGAAAATAGTTGAAAATAACTATTATATATAGATATATATTAGTTATGATTATAATCAGCATTTAACTGTGTGAATGTTCATCTTCATCCTCTTCTCCATAGCTGTCAATGTCAATGTCTTCATCTTCCTCCTCAGCATCATCAATATCCATATGAGTTTCAGTTTCAGCCTCTCTTGTCATTTCAAATTCATTTGTAACATCATTAACATCTTCATCACCATCGATCCTTAATTGTGGGGTGTCATCATCGATATTCATGTCTCTTTGTGAATCACATGGATTTTAAGCAGTCTCTTGAAAAATTTCAATTCCTTCCACTTTAGCGGAACCACATTCATTTTGAGTAAACTGATTTTTCAAAGATTTAATTTTTATTATGCTCCACCAATCATTCAAGTCTCGTGAAGTAGCATAGTACTTTGCATAATAAATTTGACGTGACTGTTGAGCCAGTAAAAATGGTTCATTTACTGCAAGAAGACTTTTATATTTAATATTGAAGATTCCATGAGTCGGATGAACACGCAAGCCTCTCTCAGTATCCAACCACCGACATTTAAACATTGTTATGTAATTCTGTCCTAGATAACATAGCTCAATAATTTCATCCAAAATGCCATAAAATTCAACTTCAGTTTCTCTGTGATGTGATCCTCTCAAGAAAACTCCACTGTTCATTGTTTTTTTGATTCCTTGTATGCATGTGTATGAAATCAAAAACCATTCATCACATATGTATTATAAGATTTAACCATTTTGGATGGTGGGTTACTCAATATACACAGTCGGTTATCAATTTTATCATCATATTGAGAAACTTGAAAATTTGTAAAACAATTATCAATATAATAAATAATAAATGGAATTGATATTAAACCATCAATAATTTATGTTACCAGTTTTTGAAACCATTGAGAAAAAAACTTTCGTCTGCGTTCTTCAAGAGTAGTTGCTGTAATTTGTGGAAGTTGTTTCTTGATATAATTATCATATAACCTAAAAATAAAATAATTTTAAATATTGTAACATAAATTATAGAATAAGTGATAGAAGCACTCACAGGACAAATGATTTCATTTATTCACAGTTGAGAAGAACGTATGTATGAGCTCTATGATGTTCATCATCTGAAAGCCATCATTCATTAACTCCACCAAAACCAAGATTTAGATGATTAAAAACTATTAATTGATTTTCCATTTCTTCATTAACATTCACCTCATTTTGTCCCATGCGATTGTGTTTTGAGGGATATTGAGATTCAAAATAATGAGAGCAGAAAAAAGAAATTTCCTCTTGAAAATAAGCTTCAGCAATTGAGCCTTCAACTGATGCTTTGTTACGTATTTTTTTCTTCAATTTATGCATGCATCTCTCGAATTGGTACATCCATCAAAACTGTACTGGACCTCCACATTTAGCTTCATGTAGCAAATGTAATATCAGATGTTCCATTGAGTCAAAGAAAGCTGGCGGAAAGATTTTTTCCAGTTTACATATAATTACTGCAACATCTTCTTCCAGTTTTCTTAGCGCATCATAGTCTCTTTTCACTGCACAAATGTCTTGAAAAAAACATGATATGTCTGTTATCGAATCCCAAATCATATAATTCAACAAACCTCTGAATCCAATCGGCATAAGTCTTTCCATTATAACATGATAATCATGACTTTTTAATCCAGTAATATAACCATTCTTAACATATCTGCCCAAATTGGAAGCATAGCCATCTGGAAGTCTTAAATATGAAATCCACTGAAAAAATAATGATCGACTCTCTTTGGATAGTGTATAAGCTTCTTTTGGATTCATTAACCTCTGTGATCTGACATTTTCAAATAGTTCAAGTTCTGGTCGCCTGCAAATTTGGGCAAGATCTAATCATGCCTTTATAGTATCTTTGGTCTTACCTGGTGTATCCAAAACTGTATGAAATAAATTATCAAAATAGTTCTTCTCAATATGCATAACATCCAACATGTGGCGGACCAACAAATCAGGCCAATACGGAAGATCCCAAAAAATTCTCCGTTTTATCCAATTATGTTATTTCCCAAAGCCTTGAATTTTATGTTGGTTTATTGTCGGTCCAAATGTGATGGGGGTAATGAAAATACAACTAATTTTAACTCTGTACCTGAGATCATCTTTGAAGGTTCATCCCTTTCAATTGTACCTTTTCTAAAATGAGATTTGTTCCTCCGAAAAGGATGATCGGTTGGAAGAAATCTACGGTGACAATCAAAAGAGCAAGGTTTTTTCCATTGATGATCATAAAGGCTTTTTTTTCTTTCATACAGAAAGGACATGATTTCAGACCATGTTTACTCCAACTAGATAACATGCCATATGCCAGAAATTCACTAATCGTCCACATCAATGCAGCTTTTAATATGAAATTTTGTTCCGCAACAACATCATATGTAATAACATCATCACTCCACAATGCATTTAACTCATCAATCAGTGGTTTCAAATAAACATCAATATTCTTTTTCAGATGTCCTGGGATTAATAGAGTCAAAAAGATATAAGGCTCCGTCATCAACATCCATGGAGGCAAATTGTACGGATTTATAAAGATAGGCTAACATGAATACTAACTACCATAAGAACCAAACGGACAGAAACCATCCGTAGAAAGACCCAATCGCACGTTTCGGGCTTGTATAGAAAAAGACGGATGCAGAAGGTCAAAATGTTTCCATGAATCACCATCAGATGGATGATTCAAGCTTTTATCATTTGAAATCTTGGTTTTGTGCCATGACATCATTGACGATATGTTCTGAGACATAAATAAACACTACAACCTAGGTGTAAGGGGAAATATCTCAACTGTTTTACTGGATTCGATCTAGACTTCCCTGGTTGAGCTTCTTTATACCTCGATTGTCCACAAGTGGGACAACTATCCAATGACTCATTTTCGCGAGAATATAAGATGCAATCATTTGGACATGCATGAATATTCTGATAACTAAGGCCCAGATTATGAATCAGCCTCTTGCTCTCATAGTAATTTGCAGGCAACACATTTCCTTCAGTTAACAATGTTTTAACCAAAGAAAATATTTGATAAAAACAGTTGTTTGACATTGAATTATCTGATTTAATAGCCATAAATTTTTCAACTGCTTCTAATTTTCTTATCTTACAACCAGGATATAATGCATCCTCAATAGACCTCAACAACACATAAAATTAGGATGGTTCCAACTCAGGAGTTAAATCAATATCATCGTGAGTTTCAGTTTGTTGCACAGATGGACCTGCAACATCATGTACTAAATTTTGAAACCGTGATGGATCCAGAATCAAGTTATTAGGATCTTCTATGGAATTGTGTTCACCGTGTTGATACCAAAAAAACATAATCTGGTTGAAAACCAAACCACAAGAGATGTCCCCCAACCTTTTCAAATGTGTCAAACGTTCTCAGAGCACATTTTTTACAAGGACACTTAATTGTGCCTTCTGAAACATATTCTGGTTTTGATGATGCAAATGCTAAGAAAGCTTCAACACCCTCAATATATATAGGATTTAAACCAGAACCATTTGGATTTTTGCACTGATTTATCCAAGATCTATCATATAATAATGACTAATGTCGACTTCCTTGTTCCATATTTTTCTACATAAAATATAAAATCATCACTGTTTTTGAATAATTTGAAATTATTAAAACACTATCTGAAAAAAGAAGATAAATAATTACAACTACTTAATAATTACCATTAATTAAGGGCGACACAATTTCCAGTGGATTGACGGCTACTCTTTTTTCGACGGCTCATTTAATTGCATCTTTCTCACACTTATTATTGCTAATTATTTCTAATTTTTCCTAATTATTGCTAATTATTACTAATTATTACTGATTATTACAAATTATTACTAATTGTTACTAATTAGTACTAATTATTACTAATTATTACAATTTGTTACTAATTATTAAAATTTATTACTAATTATTACTATTTATTACTATTTATTACTAATTTAGCAATACTTAACAATACTTATCAAAAGGAAAACTACTTGAATAATGAAAGGAAATTTCGTAATCATCGTTGTGGAGATGATTACAAATTTTCCCTTCATTATCCAAGCAGATTTCATTTACTAATTATTAGTAACAAAAAAATTATATTATTAATATTTAAGAAAAAACAATATTAATATTATTAAAATAATAAAAAAATTATAAAATATTAAAATTATCAATATTCGCAACAGACTCTGCTCTATTCTTAACATGTTCAAATCTCAAAGGGTCGTCAATTGTCAAGTCATGCACAATAAAAAGTTTGTGTCAGTCATGTCCAATGTAAACTCTATAATTGTACTTGCATGGTTGATCACCTCGCAAGTAGTGTTGCAATAGGACGACCAAAGTAATGACATTCTTGTCTCTAAGAATCATCTCACATGACGCTTTACATAGATCATTCTTCCTTAAAAATTTGAGGGGATATTAGTATCATTCCCTTAAATTTTCAAGGAAGAATGGTCTATGTAAAGGTTCATGTGAGATAATTCTTATAGATTAGAAGGGCATGACTTGGGTTGTCCTATTGCAACACTACTTGGGAGTTGATCAACCATGCAAGGAAAATTATAGAGTTTACATTGCACATGGCCGACACAGACTTTTTATTGTGCATGACCTGACAATTGGTGACCCTTTGAGATTTGTACATGTTAAGAATAGAGCAAATCATGTTGCGAATATTGATAATTTTAATATTTCATAAATTTTTTATTATTTTAATAATATTAATATATTTTTTTCGTAAATATCGATAATATAATTTTTTTATTACTAATTATTGCTAATTATTGCTATTTGTTTCTATTTATTGCTATTTATTTATATTTATTGCAATTTATTTCTATTTATTTCTATTTATTGCTATTTATTGCTATTTATTGCTATTTATTGCTATTTATTGTTATTTATTGCTATTTATTGATATTTATTGCTATTTATTGCTATTTATTACTATTTATTCCTAATTATTGCTATTTATTGATAATTATTGATATTTATTGCTAATTATATCTATTTATTGCTAATTATATCTAATTATTTCTAATTATATCTATTTATTTCTAATTATATCTATTTATTGCTAATTATATCTATTTATTGCTAATTATATCTATTTATTGCTAATTATATCTATTTATTTTTAATTATATCTATTTATTGCTAATTATATCTAATTATTTCTAATTATATCTAATTATTGCTAATTATTACTAATTATTGGTAATTATTACTAATTATTGCTAATTATTACTAATTATTGCTAATTATTACTAATTATTGTTAATTATTACTAAATATTACTAACTATTACTAATTATTACTAATTATTACTAATTATTACTAATTATTACTAATTATTACTAATTATTACTAATTATTACTAATTATAGCTAATTATACCTAATTATTACTAATTATATCTAATTATATCTAATTATATCTAATTATTACTAATTATTACTAATTATTACTAATTCTTACTAATTATTACTAATTATTACTAATTATTACTAATTATTACTAATTATTACTAATTATATCTAATTATTACTAATTATATCTAATTATTACTAATTATATCTAATTAGTACTAATTATATCTAATTATTACTAATTATATCTAATTAGTGCTAATTATATCTAATTATTACTAATTATATCTAATTATATCTAATTATTCCTAATTATTGTCTAATTATTCCTAATTATTACTAATTATTACTAATTATTTCTAATTGTTACTAACTATTCCTAATTATTCCTAATTATTCCTAATTATTCCTAATTATTCCTAATTATTCCTAATTATTTCTAATTATTACTAATTATTCCTAATTATATCTAATTATTCCTAATTATATCTATTTATTCCTAATTATATCTATTTATTGCTAATTATTGCTAATTATTCCTAATTATTCCTAATTATTGCTAATTATTTTTAATTATTGCTAATTATTGCTAATTATTCCTAATTATTTCTAATTATTCCTAATTATTGCTAATTATTACTCATTATTACTAATTGTTACTAATTATTACTAATTATTCCTAATTATTACTAATTATTACTAATTATTACTAATTATTACTCATTATTAATAATTATTACTAATTATTTCTAATTATAACTAATTATTACTAATTATTACTCATTATTACTAATTATTAATAATTATTACTAATTATTACTAATTATTACTAATTATATCTAATTATATCTAATTATTAGTAATTATTAGTAATTATATCTAATTATATCTATTTATTACTAATTATATCTAATTATTACAAGTTATATCTAATTATTACTAATTATATCTAATTATTACTAATTATATCTATTTATTACTAATTATATCTATTTATTAGTAATTATATCTAATTATTACTAATTATATCTAATTATATCCATTTATTACTAATTATATCTATTTATTGCTAATTATATATATTTATTGCTAATTATATTTATTTATTGCTAATTATATCTATTTATTGCTAATTATATCTATTTATTGCTAATTATATCTATTTATTGCTAATTATATCTATTTATTTCTAATTATATCTATTTATTCCTAATTATATCTAATTATATCTAATTAATATTAATTGTGACTAATTGCTTATAATTATCACTAACTATATCAATTTCTTAGTAAAAATAATTATAAATAAAAATCAATTGAAATCTAATTAAATTACAACTAATAAACAACAATTAAATTTAACATAAAAAAATAAAATAAATATAAAAAAATAAAATATAAATACCTTAAACTTTGATATTCTGAAGATATTAACGCCCTCCGATTGCTCTTGTATAAAAAATTTCAACTAAAAGAAAATTTTTCTTTGAAACTGAAGAATGAAAAGAGAAAGACAGCAAGATCTGAATGATTTGGGAAAAAAACGGATGGGGTATATATAGGTTAGATTAGTTGCGACGGGGTTATTAGCGACGGGTTTCCCGTCGCAAATGGTGGTATTTGCGACGGAGACCGTCGCAAATAACCTCACCCGTATTAATTACAGTCGGAGGTTAAAATGTTATTTGCGACGGGACCCGTTGCAAATAGTTCCTGCCGACATTCTTTTTGCGACGGGACGACATCCTGTCGCAAAAAGTTATTAACCACCGTCGGGTATTTGTGACGGGATCCCGTCGCAAATACCCCTGCACGGTTTGGCGCGCAAGCCGCACCAAACTATTTGCGACGAGATACATCTCCCCGTCGCAAATAATATTCGCGTGGTTTGGCGCGCAAGTCGCGCCAAACTATTTGTGACGGGAGACGAAAACCCGTCATAAATAATTGGTTATTTACGACGGGAAATTTTCACCGTCGCAAATAGCTTCCTGGACGGGTTATTTGCGGCGGGAAGAAATCTCGTCGCAAATAGTGATTTTTCCCATAGTGCTAGAATGTATATATCAATAGATTTCTTCTTAGGTATTTGACGATTCAACAACCCAAGATACACTACAAGCAACCACTTAACCCTAAAAACATAGATAAATTTGGGCGAGACCACATTTTGGTGCCATTATTGGGGACCTAATTAAGTAATCTTAGACACTACCATACTTTTCCCACCCCAAGTTCTCAATTCTCACCCCCATTTCTCCTATCTTTTCACCTTTATGTTTGTGTGTGTACTAAGAATCTTGAATCCTAGTTTCAGTCTACTCTAATGGAGTCTCTTCAACATTACCCCATCATAAACCCATGATGGAATAAAATTGAAAATCAATATTGGGAATCCCCTAACTTAGGGAATTTATCTGATTGATCCATGAATAATTACCCCAGACCTAATGAGATGTGCAATCATTGGGATGATGAATGTTTAAAGGATAAATTTTCAGCCCTATCATTGATGATTTAAGAGATCAATCTTGAGGAAGTCCATGATGTTCAACCTCATACCCATTCTGTTCCTCAGACATTGATTGAACAATTGTGTAATCAAATGGAGAAAATTAATTCTAAGTTTTCATCAGTGAGAGTAGAACTAAAATGTATTGAAAAGGTTATGAAACCCATTCCCAATCATGTTGTCCCTTTAACAACATTGATAGAAGAATATTGTTATACACAAACCTCTTATGAAAATTCTAAATAATCATCCTTTGAATATAGGAGACCTAAAGAACATAAATAAATTGTTGATGGGTGTTTAAATCAAGAGGAAACTGATTTTTTGTTTTCACAAGGTGGAAATTTGACATTGTGGATTGAGTGTCTTGAATATTTCTCCATTGATGATTTTTCAGAAGAAAAAAACACTAAACTATTTGGGAAAATCTTCAAATCTGATTCTATATGAACCAATGACCCCGATATTTCCAATTTGGTGGTTGAATCTTCTGATAAAAAGGAACCAATTCTATTCAGAAATTTTAAAAATTAAACTGAGTTCGATTCAAAGTCCCAACCTATTTATAAATGTGTTAGCCTACCTAAACTTGAATAAAAATGAACCCCCTGTGTCTATTGTGATACACAACACATCATCATGATTAATTGAAATTGGATAAAATATAGTGATGAATTTTGAAAAAAAGGAATGGGATTGGGCATGGGATATGATTATGGACCTAGATTGTTTTAAATTATTTTTATGGGTTTCATAATTTTTTGGTATGAGATCTTTTGGTGAGAATTGTATATTAAAATGTTTTCAGAAAAGGGAATTCAAATTTCATATTTTTGAGATACATTTTGCATGGGACTAGAAAAACTCAACTTGGGGTGTGATTAGACACTGAAATAGGATAATATTAATTATATATATTATAATATTCATGTGCTTAATTATTTATAAACACCATTTTTAGTGCATTTTACAATTTTAACATTATTTCAAATCATGATTTCAATTCTTGCTTAAAGTGAAATATTACTTATTAAATTTTGAGAAACATTGTTAATCCCAAAATGATATTTATTTGAATTTCATATTTCATTTTCAGGTTTCCCATTTTATTGGTAATATTTCATTCTTCCATATCACTTGAAGAATCACATTGGAAGATTACCAAAGTGGGATTTCCTTCCAACACATTCTGGGTGAAGTAAATTGGATAGAATCCTATTAAAATGACTATAAAGGACAATATACAATCCAAATGATTCTAAAATTAGAAATTTAGATATAGGAAATCCTGGTAAACATTTCATTAAACATTTTCTTTAGCTAATTCTTATTTTTGAAGGGAGTTATATGAATCCCAAGTTGAAGATAAAATTCTAGTCCAGATCCGATGGCCCAAAAAGCAGCCCATTATTTATATAATATCTCAAAAATACAACATCCAATTGGGCTTAAATTTTACATGATTTCAGGATACATATGTATCTTTGTTTTATTATTCTATGTCCCACCCCAATTCATCCATATAAAATGTCATTTCAGTACCTATGTTTGGTAGATGCAAGTTGGATTGGATTTTCATCAAGCATGGAAAAGCCTTATCTCCATTAGATTTCCACCTACCTAAGCCTACCACCATTAATTGGGGTGACTTACACTATTGGAGGCTTGACCTAAGGCTTCAAAAATAACTATTTAAGGCAGTTTTGTTGGAGTATTTATATATATTAGTGTATCTTTACATTTTAATTTCATGCTACTAATTTGATGTTGTAATCGCATTTCATCAATTGTAAGTTTCTAGAATCCCCTTATTTTCCTAATTAAACTAATTATTATTCTTCTAATTTTCTATTATTTTTGTTAACATTTTGATACTATTTCATTAAGGTGTATATTTATTCACATAGTAAAGAGAAAAATCGTTCAAATAACGGTGGAGTGTTCGTTATTTCATTGTTTCTCACTTCTTTAATTCCAAACTCATGAGTCTACTTCCTACTTCAATTGAGATCAAAGAATCAGTGGAGGGATAAACCTATTATGGTTTGATCCAAGGTAGTAGTAATGGGATGGATTAGATGTTATTTCTCACTCTATTAATGCCTAATCACTTCTTTTAATTGAGATTTTTTTTGATGATATTAAAACTTTTTCATCCTTGTTGAATTTTAAGGCCACACACTTCAAGTGATAATACAAACCTTTACATTGGAGTTCTCATAAAAATTATCCTTCAATTGTATAGGTGATTAGTATTAGGGTGTGTATTTATTAAACCAATATGTGATTATGGTAGTTTTACTTCATTGAATGAACCCTCCTCAAATTTTAGAAACTGAAATAGTCTAAAAAGGAATTCATTCAATCCACTCCAAGTAATAACCTATGATCAAATCATTCTCTCAAATTTAATTCACTTAAGTCTATTAGTTTTAATTTAAACCATCTAAAATCAACCCGAATTTGGCCACTTCTAAGTTGAAAAAAATCCCTAGAAAGTATATATCTGTAGATTTCTTCTTAGGTATTTGAAGATTCAACAACCCCAGATACACTAAAAGTGATCACTTAACCCTAAAAACTTGGATATATTTGGAGAGACTGAATTTTTGTGTCATTACTGGGGACCTAGGTATGTTGTCTTAGACACTATCATCCTTTTCTCACCCCAAGTTCCCTATTATCACCCCCATTTATCTTATCTTTTCACCTTTATGTTTGTGTGTACTAAGAATCTCTAATCCTAGTTTCATTCTACTCCAATGGAGTCTCTTCAACATTATTGCATCATAAACCCATGATGTAATAAAATTAGAAATCAATATTGGGAATCCCCTAACTTAAGGAATTTATCTGATTGATCCTTGAATAATTACCCCACACCTAGTGAGATGTCCAATCATTAGGATTATGAATGTTTAAAGGATAAATTTTCATCCCTATCATTGATTGTTGAAGAGAGAAATCTTGAGGAAGTCCATGATGTTCAACCTCATACTCATTCTGTTCCTCAGACATTGATTAAAAAATTGTGTAATCAAATGGAGATAATTTATTCTAATTTTTCATCATTGAGATTAGAACTAAAATGTATTGAAAAGGTTATGGAACCCATTCCCACTCATGTTGTCCCTTTAACAACATTGATAGAATAATATTGTTATACACAAACCTCTCATGAAAATGATAAAGAATAATCCTTTGAATATAGGAAACTTGAAGAACATAAATAAATTTTTATGGGTGTTTAAATCAAGAGGAAATTGATTTTTTGTATTCACAAGGGGGAAATTTGACATTGTGGATTGAGTGTCCTGAATATTTCTCCATTGATGATTTTTTAGAAGAAAAAATCACTAAAATATTTGGAAAAATCTTTAAATATGATTCTATACAAACCATTGACACTGATATGTCCAATTTGGTTGTTGAATCTTCTAATCAAAAGGAACCAATTCTATTGAGAAATTTTTAAAATGAAACTAAGTTAGATTCAAAGTCCCATCCTCCTTATAAAAGTGTTATACTACCTAAACTTGAACATGTGTCCTTTCCATCCTTCCTCAAGTTTTCATTCATTAGATATATCCAAAACCTTCTTGTTTTCGTTGTTTTTTCTCTTGATACAACTAAATAAAAAAATTCCCCTTGATGTCTTTAGAAAGATTTGGAAATCATTTCGATAGTCCCTTTTTGATATTCATGGGTTTAGTGAATTCATTGTGTCCTATATGGTTTTTCTTCAATTCATTTTAAAACTTTCCTATCAACACTATTAGAAACTAAATCATAATATAATTAATGTAGGAAAACCTTAATCCTTAAAATGTTAAAAGTTAGTGTTGGATGAGTTTGGGGGGTTCATGTCAAGATAACGACATTAAACCAAGCCCTTTATGACTGTAAATCCATCTTCTGCATTTATTTTATTTTATTTTATTTTATTTTATTGAATTTGTAGGTTTTAAAAAAAAAGAAAAAAAATTAGAAAATTATATTTTTTTCAAAAGGCAACACCATAGGTTGTGGGGGAAACCCTATTAAGATCGGTAAAGCCACGAGACTTGAACCCATCACCAAAGGGAGATAGGGGAGCGCTCCTTCCACAGAATTATGACCTATAGTGATTTTATCTTCTATTTTCTTTATATATATACTTATATTTGAAATTATATATATATATATATATATATAATTTTTTATGTTAATTTTTACATGTTCCTAGTATCGGTCCTTAGTGTTCTAAAATAATCTGGTATAATTTTTTCCCTTGCCTTTTATCTTTGGTTTTAGTTAAGGGAACCTCATGGGGTTTCCATTGTGTTCTAATGGTGTTGGTGTGTAAGATTCATGGGATGTTGAGGTTGATGTATTTTTAAATCATATTTCTTTCCAGAGTTCAAACACAATATTTCTTCATTACTAAGGTGTCTTTGAGTCTTATGTAGATCAAATGAGTAATTTGGGGCAACATGAACTTAAAATTAAACTACTAGGTGACTTCATTCCATGATTATTGTTTTCAATTCCATTTTTAAATCTTATTCCATGAATCTACCCCCTTATAAATTTTCATTTCTTTAAACACTAGGGACAATGTTATTCTAAGTTGGGGGGGCTGAAATAAAAAAAATGTGTGCATAAAGAAAAACAAAAAAAATATTTGAAATTAAAAATAATGTGTGTTAATGTAAGGAAAAATTTATTTAACTTTGAACATGATAATACACATTGTTAACATTGAAACTTAATATCAAATAATTTTTCATGCCTTGATTCTAATTTTAATCCATTTTTAAGTTCATGAGCATAAATTTTGGAAAGTGTGGCTATCTAATGTGATTTTTCACCGTTTAAATTTTCATACCATTAATAAAAAAAATCACAACACACATATTTTGGATTATGGGGTATTAATTTGATTTATTGGGGTATCATAATAAATGGTATAGTTTTTTTGAATATTTTAATTTTAACATGGTTATTCAAAAAAAATCAATGAAAAAAAATTGTACTAAAAAAACAACAATAAATTTGAACGTAGAGTAATGGATTGACATAATGTGTGGCTTTAAACACTTGGGAATCATGACTCCATAGTTGTTTGGCCCAAATTTGTGAATTTTATCTCTATTTGTGGTAATTTTAATTTTTTTTAATTGAGTTAGCTTGAGATGACACCCAAGTATTTGTCCTTAACATGGTGCCCTAAGGTCTTTAATCCTGGGATTCATCGGCAAAGTATCACTATAGGGGTTGAGTTGATTGGGTTTAATTTCAATTACCATATAAAAATTGAGAAAAAAGAAAAAAACACATATTAATATTAAATTTTTATTCCACCTTGTGTTTCCATCTTTTCCCCCCTTGAATAAAAATTATCCCCCGTGTCTATTGTGGTGTACAACACATCATCATGATTAATTGAAATTGGATGAAATTTGGAGATGAATTTGAAAAAAGGAATGGGCTTGGTCTTGGAATATTCTTCTAGAACTATATTTTTTAAAATTATTTTTATGGGTTTTATAATTTTTTGGTATGATATCTTTTTTTGAGCATTGTATATTAAAATGCTTTTAGAAAAGGGCATTTGAATTTCATATTTTTTAGATACATTTTACTCACAACTAGAAAAACTCAAGTTGGGGATGTGATTTACCACTAAAAGAGGATAATATTATTTGTATATATTATAATATTCATGTGATTCATTATTCATAAACACCATTTTTTAGTGTATTTTACAATTTGAACATTATTTCAAATCATGATTGCAATTATTGCTTAAAGTTCACTATTACTTGGAACATTTTGAGACACGTTATTAATCCCCAAATGATATCAATTTGAATTTCATATTTCATTTTCATGTTTCCCATTACATTGGAAATATTTCATTATTATATATCATTTAAATAATCACATTGGAAGATGATCAAACTAGCCTTTCATGCCAACACATTATGGGCGAATTAAACTAGATAGCTGCCCAATAAATTGACTGTAGAGGCCAATATCAAAATCTAGTGATTCTAAAATTTGAACTAGATAAATATCACATCCTTTTGAACATTTAATTAAACAATTTCTAGATATAATTATAATGTTTTAAGGTAGTTCTAGATTTTCTACGTTGAAGATGAAATTATGGGCTAGATTCGATGGCCCAGAAAAACAGCCAAATATTTAAACCATATCTCAAAAACCCAACATCCATTTGGGTTAAATTTTATAGGTTGTTAGGAGACATCTATATACTCACTTTATTCTTCTATTTACCTCTCCAATCCGACCATCTAGAAGGTAATTTCGGCACCTATTTTTGATGGATGCAAGTTTGATTGTATTTTTTCAAGGGTGGAAAAGTATTTTCTTCATTAACTTCCCACCTACCTAGGCCTACAACAATTAATTAGGGTGACTTACACTATTTTGTGTCTCGACCCAAGGCTTCCAAAATTCCTATTTAAGGTAGTTTTGTTAGAGTATTTAGAGAGATTTTTGTATGTTTCCATTTTAATGTCATGCTGCCAATTTGATGTTGTAATCGTATTTCTTCAATTGTAAGTTTCTAGAATAATCTTAGTTTGTTAATTGAACTTATTATTATTCTTATAATTTTATATTATTTTTTTTAACATTTTGATAACATTTCATTAAGTTGTGGATTTATTCACATAGTGAAGAGATAAATCCTTCAAATAACAGTGGAGTTTTTGTTATTTCATTATTTTTCACTTCTTCAATACCTCCCTCATGAGTCTACTTCCTACTTCCATTGAGATCATAGCATAAATAGATAGCTAACCCACTTTTGGGTTGATCCAAGGGAGTATCCAGGGACTGTATTGGATGTTATTTAACACTCTATTAATTCTTAATCACTTCTTTTAATTGAGAATTTTATTTGACTATCTTAAAACTTCTTTGTCCTTATTGAATTTTAATGTCATACACTTCAAGTGATAATACAAACTGTTACCTGGGAGTGCTCATAAAAATGATCCTTAAAGTGTACAGGTGGTTATTATTAGGGTGTGTAGGTATAAACCAGTAAGTGATTATGGTATTTTTACTTTTTTGAATGAACTCATCTCAATTTTAAGAAATTGAAATACTCTAAAAAGGAATTCATCAAATCCACCCCAAGAAATAACCAAGGATAAACTCATTACATCAAATTTAATTGACTTAATTCTATTAGTGTTAATTTCAACCATCTAAAATCAACCCAAATTTGGAAACCTCGTATCTGAAAATAATCCTTATAATGTGCATGTCTATAGGTTTCTTCTTAGGTCTCTGAGGATTCAACAACTCAAGATACAATACAAGCAACCGCTTAACCCTAAAAACTTGGGTAAATTTGGATGAGACCATCTCCCAATAAGAAGTTTCGAAAAGAAATAAATAACAATGAGAAAATTAAACAGTTTCCACTCCAATGTGGGAGAAAATAGGTTGGGTCAACATCCACCACACTAGGAAGCTCCTTTACTATGTGAAAAGATTCACTTCAAGGCCTATGGATAAAACCCTGATGTCTTGAATCATCTTTTTCCCTGTAATTAAGAGCTAATGATATTCAACTTAAACTTCATATTTTGGTAGTGTGACTTATAGAACCCCCTTTTGGTGACCCAAGAGGCCATTCCAATTGTAACATATTCTTGTAAGACAACCATGAATGAGGTATTCTCCTATTTCTCAGCTGATAAAGGTGGATAACCACACAATAGAACCTAAGTGTGGTACAACATTTTTATGGGTTTTGATTCCACCTCCCAAGCTGGATTATAGGTAGACTTGTCAATGATAATACTAGGATAAACATTTATTCGAAATTTCCCCAAATATTTCAACCACCTCAAACTTGACTAGTTCAAAACACTAAACGACGACCAACATCGATTCCCATAACCGAACTTTACTTAGACAACGAAAGAAGTCACCTCAGACACCAACCATCTACCTTTTTTACTGAGACTCTTCTAGGGCATACTCTAAAATCAAAAAAAAATGGAACCCATCCAAAGTGCACCAAAAATAAAATCTCCTCATATCAATCATAAATCAACAAACCAAACTCAAAACATCATTTCAATCACACCCCCAACACATCAAAGTCAAATCCCAAAAAGGAAAAGTAAAAACACAAAAAGGTAGCATCACAACACTCCCGCTTTTTAGAACATTGAAATCCCCCTTTTTGAAAACCATTTTCAAAAAATATAACAAACTGTACAAACTGAACACCAACCATTGGTATTATAATACTCCTCATATATATGCATCCCTATACTAGCTCAAGAACCCATCAACACATAACTCCAACCATCCACTTCCGCACACACACATCTATATATGTGAGCATTCATACCAAAGATTAAAACAAGATATTTTCATTTCCAAAACAATACATTCAACCCCAGTTTCAAATTATCAATTTACTTCCCATTTCACATTTCACAAAACCTTTCAAAAACACCAAAAATATTTTTGAAAACCATACCATTTCCAAAACAACCCATTTAATTTTCAAGAAACCCAAGGTTTTAATTATAGAAAACCAATTTCAATAAATAAATTAACTTTCTAAAACTCAAGGGGAACACCCTAAAACCAACTCAAACCACTACCAAGAGCAAACAAAAACAATTTAACACTCAACAGGTCAAAAATCCCAAATATTATAAATATATTGCTATACAAAACATGGCCTCATGGGTTGGTGGACTGTGCACCATTCATGTGAGCATACTAGAGGTCAATAGAGGTAGTTATATTGTCTGTACATGGCTTTTCATACCATTCACAACAACCATGAACCAGCTAATTCTATCCAAAAATATACTACAACCTTCATAGTTTTTAAAAATAATCCACTAAATCTCAAAATCAATTAGTAATTCTCAAACAAAAATAAAAAATATTAAAAAACATCTGATAATCAAGCACCTATTTTGAGACACATCCATCCCAGACTGCCCTAGAAATTCAAGTTTCCTTATTAATAGTTGGTGATAAAGTGCCTACCTATGACTGGCCACTCGAATTCATAAATTCCTATATTTGAACTATTGAACATCCCCAAATAACAAGTATTAATGATCTGATACCATTTTTCACAAACCATCCCAGGTTGATCCTAAAACGATCTCGTAATCCAGGCCATGGCATCTTTGAGGCGCATTCCCAATCGCCCCAGGGTGGTGATAAGCACCAAGGGAATCAACGAGAGATAATGGGAACAATTTTTCCCAATGTAAAATAAAAAAATCATTTGAAAGATAAATGAGCATCTCAACATAAATAAAAAGGACCAAACAAAGAAACTAAACAAAAAATAAAACTAAATTAGAACCGAACATGATGAACAAATAGATCTCTGTGTAACCCCATGGGTCACTCATCGAACCCAAAACCCATCATTTCTCCATGGTGATCAAAACCAATCGAGAGCTACACCTAAAGATAAAAACAAGAATATAATTATAGGTTTGGGTATTAAAACGTGGTGGGTGTGCCCAAGTAAAACTATTCCCTATGAATTTCCTTTAAAAAATATTATTTTGTTTCATTTTTAAATAAAATATATAAACATAGGTTTTTCATAAATTGATTTACAATTCATGGTATAATTACCTCTTTACTAAAAAAGTTTTTTTCTAAAAAGGGGAGGTTTGGGAATTTTAAAATAATGGGGAAGAGGGATATAGAGAGAGGAGGTGTGTGAATAACCTTACAAAAAAATTCATGAAAACATTTAATAACCTAAAATTAATCTTTACCAAAGAGACATGTCATAAACATGTAGAAAAAATAATAATAACATAACAAGTTCAATGGGTAAGTAGTAATCAAGTAACCATACTAGATGAGGTGGCTAGATCATTCGCTATAGAAAAATAAGTGCCAGAGAACATGGAAATACCTAGAAGATCTAGGGAAAATCTAGAAAATATTATAACCAGATCTATCCTATTGGCATGCCTGATGCGATAAAATATCCCTAATGCTCATTCATACCCTATCTATCCTAACTAATGGGAAACATCCCCAAATAAGAGTGTGTCTATACTAAGGGGCCACTAGCCAGAGTGAAATCCTAAACTAGTGTAGCAAGAATTCTCAAATATCTGTTGGTTATGTTAGGTTCTCATTCTATGTCTAAAATGGGGGTGATCCAAATAGAATAAAATTATAAAATAAATATATATATATATATATATATATATATAATAAATACAAGACACCACATGAATCACACAACCAAGCATCACCCCTGAATCACCCCAAGGGATAATCCCCTTACATCCCAACCATCAATGCACAAGGGAATTCACATTCCAAGGACCTCTCATTACTTATAACAATGAATAAGGCAAGAGAGATATCCCAAGGAGATTTTTCCAAAAAAACCCATTTTCAAACGTACCAATCGGGCCTCACGTAGCCATTGAGTGGAAAAAAAATCATTTATAAATCCAAAATTACTTTAAAACCCCTCTTGAAAACCCCAAATCACCATTTATAATATAAAAACATATTTATAAAGTCCAACTGTACATTTTGACAAGCAATTGGTATGAAAATCTCAAAAAAACAATTTCATACAATTTAATCAAAAGATAAATTCAATTTATTTCATTCCAAATAATTATTCTAATAATTTACATCATTAATTTATATGAAAACATGGTGTGAACATCAAGAAATCAATTATTATTAAATTTTAAATGCCAATGCATAGGGAAACCAACCTCAAAAGGGAGATAACAAAGATGAAACACCTCAGCACTCATCACCTTTTATGAAGACCACTTCACACATACACACATATACACTATTATATATATACACCCCTTAATACAATGTACATATTCCCATCACCATGAGGGAATACATACATGGAGGATATATATATATATATACACATACATACCTATGTATATGTGAGTAATCCTTCAAGGAGCCATAAGGTGTTCTAAATAACCAAGAGGCAACCAAAAAACACTAAAAGACCCCAATTAAAATTGGCACAATAAAAAGGAGTGGAATAATACCTACTCAAATGGTGGTGGGAGAACTAAAATGAACTAAAACACTTCACATTTAGTGGTTAATGTTGAAATACATATGAAGAGGTCCTGAGAGACACATCACATTCCCTAATAATGGAAGAAATTAGAAAAATAAAGTTACCAAATTAACCTAGGGTTCATCCGGATGATGGGGTGATAGGGAGAAGAGAAAACACTTGAAATGAAAGGATAAAACAAGAAGATACATTATCTTGGTGTCTTGGCCAATAAACTCTAAGAAAACTGGGAATAATTACTAGAAGAAGGGAGCTCGTCGGAGAGGGTAAGGAGCGCGTGATTGGAGAAGAGAGGGGGAGGGAGGTTCGGCCATGTGAGGGGTAAGGGGAAAGGGGGGAGAATATGTATTAGATTTTGATGATGATAATGATGATGATGATGATGATAACCTTAATAGTATTATTAATATTAAAACTTTTTTTTATTTTTTCCTTTTTTAAGGACCTGGAAAGTCGTATGGGCTTCAAGTGATTCCACCTCCACGACAGAGATCAATGGAAGATGGGGGAAAACCAAAGAAAAACAACTTAATGGAATCAAATTCTTAATAGAGATGTCCAAAAGGGAAGAATGCACTCAAAAATCATCTGTAGTTGCCTAAGTCTTGAGAGGGGAGGGTTTCATGTGAAAAAATAATGAATCATATACACATTATGGATTTAAAACTACCGAGCCCAAGAAATACCTGTCATTTAATCCTTTTACATCGGGTATTTCCTAAATTATGAGTTATACTGAAAAACATGTTGCCTTGGGTTAAAATAATCCTAACCAAACATTATGTGACATGAAACAGTTTCATAGAATGTATTCATCTCACTTCATGAACCCATTTCAAGGAATATTCCTAGCAATAATTACACATCATGTAACATATACACAGTGTGTAAATGTCCTATAGATAGCTTTAGTCCCAACTTTTATAGAAGATCCCTAACCACCTCCAAAGCCTTCTAAACTCACAGAGAACCCTTGTAATCCCCTTTAACATGTTTATACCTAGACTCCATTAACTTAAACAACAAAAACCCATGAAATTTAAGTCATTTTCCCCATAAATTTCTCTCCATTCCCAAAAAGAGACTCGGTCTATAAGAACTCGGTTCTTGGAGGTATGGTCTTCTTTTATTATTTTTCCTTTTAGTTATTTTTGATAAAACATGGGAAAACTAGACAAGTACTAGAATCATACTGTCACACTACCTAAATTAGGGTTACATTCCATTTAATCCTAAGTACATGACGTGTATTTTTGGCTGTGTATGATTGAAATACATGGTGTGTGGGAATGTAGGCAAGGAAGAGAGAACAAAAACCAATTACACATAGTGTACTTTCTAGTACACACCGTGTAGTCATGTCTATAGGTCCTAGAAAGTAAGTAGGTGAAATTAAGCTGCCAAATGAGAAGTTAAATGATATACATGCCATGTATATGGACTTACATGCCATGTATTTTTTGTTTTTCCCTTAAAACAGGAAGTAGCCTCATTCTTCTATCATTTGGACAGAGGGGTCGTCGGGTGGATGAACAAGTAGTTTTGAGATTATTTCCTTCACCCATTTCATCGTCTGAAAGCCGATTCGAACACTGTTGAATCCATTGGAATCCTCTTGATGAGTGTTTGATTCCTATTGAACCATTCTGGGTGAGTTTTTCTCTAGACTGATTTATTTAAGGTTGGGTGGATATTCTTATTTCGTAGATCTACACCATTCTATCTTGAATTGGAGGTCAAGGATGGATGAGGAAAGTCATACTACAATGAGTTAGGTGGTATTGTGCCTCTCATTAATTTTTGAAATGTTTATATGTTTCATTGTGTCATGTTAAAATGTTTAGGGTGTCACCTTGAAAGGAAATTGATCCTTATTATTACCTAATTTTGTTGTGGTAAATAATTTGATAAATTAAAGCATTTCTGGCATTGTTGTTTGATTAAGGACCACCTCGTTGGTGCATTTCCCTCAGATAATTATTGTTTATCCATTTCATTATAGGATGTCTATGGTAATGTTGTCATTTCGATTGTAGGGTTGTTTAAAATGAATTTTGTTATTATATGGAATTGCAATTGCGATAAAATTATGAGTGTTTTGATTGTGAATTTGAGATTGTGTTTTCCCCTTTTCCCATGCAGTGGTTTTTCTTGTTTAAGAAAGTTGGAATGTTTTATTGAATTTTAATGATTAAATAGTAAATATCATTAGGTGACACATGAGTTCTGCTTAGAACACCATGAAAAGACTCGCATGAATGTTGTACCTTGCACCTTGGGTGACACATGGGTTCATCTTAGAATTCCATGGACAGACTCGAGAGGCTTTTGAGTTATTTTTCATTAGTGACACTTGGGCTCCCTAGTAGGACCGCCAAGGACATACTAAACTGACATGATCTTATACTACATCTAGAGTGAAACTTTGGGGCTTCCTTGTAGGACCATTGAATATGGACTAACATGAACTTATACCAACGTCTAGAGTGACACTTAGGGCTCCCATATAGGACCATTGAGAACGGACTCACAAGATGTCGGTATAATTTCACCTGAAGTGATACTTGAATTCCAACTTGGAATCTCAAGAAAGGAATCAAGTTATAATTAAATAATGGAATGGAATGAATTGTGACACATCTACTAATACAAATCACAAGATTGGATCCAGTCTTCACTTACTTGTTTAAAAGGTCTTTTGTGACTTCTGTTTTTCTTACTTTTCTATGGGGAATGTCAAGCTTAGGAAAAATTATGATACCTAAATATATTATGTAATTGAATTTCAAATAGACACAATGAACTCTATAAATGAATTCAAGTACTTGTAGGATTCTTTACTTATGAATACCTCCTAGTTTACTGTGTTTTACTATTGTACAATACTGCTTCATATACTCACTGACAGATTGGCACAGACCTTAGGTGGTTTCATACTAGGATTTATTTGTCACACCATGTTTGGGTCATGTTTTTTGGACCAAATAGATTATATTTCTATAGGTTTAGATAAGGTTAAGGGCCCTTTTTCAGGTACTTGATTACTTCTTAGGACCAGGAGAGCACGAGACCAAGCAAAGGCTTGTGATGCTACTGAGTTTCATTTTCTGTTACCGTACTTCGGTATTGTATTGTACTTGATTGTAGTGTATCCTTTTTTCACTTTGTTCTTAGAAAATATGACATGATAAATCATTTTAATATGATATGACTCCTGGTTATCATTATCTTTTAGTCTCCTGTTGTTTACTTTAGTTGCATGTTGTTTACTACTTCCGCTATTGTTATTATTTATTTCGTTGTGTTGCATCCTTCCAATGAGGGCATAGTTTCCCCACTATCACACCCTAGGTCATCACTACTAGTCGGTATCCTCTGTAATTTGTGGAAATACCCTTGAGTCCTTGTGGCCAATTGGGTACGGGGCACCTTTAGTGGCATCCGGACCTGAGACATTACAAAGTTGTATCAGAGGTGTTTCTTTTCTATTTTTCCTTACTATTAAGTGATGATATAAAGGATATGGAATTTGGTAATTAGTTGTGCCTGGGAGTAGCTACCCCTTGTATAGGGAAAATCCAAATTTCCTCGAATTAAATTGTGATTTTATATTTTGAGCTATTACAGTTGATTTGATTTCACCGTTGGGTGACACACTTGTTTTGTGATGATATTATTGATATTATTATGGTTCTATTTTGTTGAAACTTGATGATATGAGGGTATTCCATCTCATGCATCATATAGGCACTTGTTAGAAATCACATTCCATGCATACTTATCATGCCATTTAAGATCATTACTGATTGCATGTTATTGTGATATATATCATGATAGAGATACATGATGTTATGATAGTACCTTGATAGTTATGTCTTCTATTGTGATAGTTATATTGGTGTGTGAGATGGTTCAATTGGGATGGACACCAAGCTTTGATCCCTAAGGTGTATGGTCCCTCTTGGATCAAAATTTGGGGGATCATGTTTCGGACATGTGATGCAGATTGTGTAGTTATGCTCTGTATGTGGATGAAAAAATTTTATTTACGGGGAGTATGGGCCCCCACGGATCAGAAATTAGCATACCGATGGTTTTGTTTCTTGATTAACAGGGATTTTATGGGCAATATGGATTTTATTTCCTGAAAATACTAGTTTACACGGCGTGTGGTTTATCCTAAAATGTCATGTGTTCTTCATGTTCGGGGAAGATGGTGTTTTGATTTTTAATATATAAATGTCATGTACCATATGTACATTCCATGTGGTAGCTAACTGTGTGTCCGACCATGTGAGATGGAACATGGGATGGTGGGTTTTTCAAGTACACAGCTGTGTATTTTTGGTACAAACCATGTGGGCTCACTCAGGCAGAACTCGTGTGAATCTGGCCATGTGGGAGTACATGGCTAAGAGGGAGACTTGTATACACATTGTGTATGATTTTTACATGCCATGTAGTCCTTTTTGAAAAAAAAAATTGAGTTTCTTTTCTTGTTTCATTTTGGAACTCTTGAATGGAAAACCTTAACAATGAGCTTGAACTGAGACGTGTGCTTGACCATGCAGAGTCATGCCACCATGATGACCTCGAGCTATACACTAGGAAAGTGGCGATGATCATACCACAGAGGTGGTAGTCCATGGGCTACCAATGGATCCTCTAGACACACCAGTCATGGCACCATCTATTGTACTAGATGCAGGTGAAGATGTACAGTTCCATGAAGGCTTTATGAGGTTTATGCAAACTTTTCAGGGAACACCGCAGCCTGCAACGTCTATGGAAGAGATGACATGAGTGTTCCAGCAGCAGCATCCGCCTACTTTCTCAGGGGGTGGTAGACCACAGGCTGTAGAATCATGGTTGGATTCCATTATTTCTATCTTCTAGCACTTAGAGATGCCTCTTGAGAGGAGGGTCAAGCTCACGACATATATGTTGTGTGATTCTACCAAGAGATGGTGGGATGTTATCACTCAGGTAGGGCATCATCGAGATATGACTTGGGAAGAATTTCAGGTTGCATTCTATGATTATTATTTTTCCAAGATTTTGAGGGCCGAACTATCCTAGGAGTTCATGCACCTGGAGCAGGGCACACTGTCAGTTATGGACTATTCTTCCCAGTTTACTAAGCTTCAGCGTTTCGCACTAATTATGATGGGTTATGACATATCAAAATCTAGAAGATTCGAGGATAGTCTCAGGTTCTACATATGATCATAGGTGAATGTACTTAGGTTTCCATCAGTCTCTACTATCGTGAATCAGGTGCTGATCACCGAGTTCAATCTACGAGAATATAGTGGTGCGAGCCAGGGTGGTTCAACACCAATTTCTGGTACTGTCTCAACCAGTAAGAAGAAGTGTCATCTAGAGTTCTCTTGCACTGATATTAGCAATCAGAACCATTCTTTCGGTAATTAGGTGAGGTTCTACCGGTGCAGTAGGTCAGGGCATACGAGGCCTCACTACACGAAGGATCCAGTTGAGTGTTGATCTTGCAGCAGGATGGGCCATCTACAACACTTCTTTAGGATGTTTCCACAAGTGGTAGAAAGAGGGGTTTTTCACCGACTCCACATTCAGGAGCAGGGTGTGTAACTTTTCCTCAGATAGGTAACTAGTGTACGTTAGGGTGTTCTGGCCGAGGTGGTGGTCGTGACCATGGTAGTCAGACCCCAGGATATTAGAAAAAACAGGGCGGGTCAGCTCAAGGTACCCAGGTTGTGTCACGGGGCCATGGTACAGGCCAGACATATATGGAATCCCACCTTTTTATTACATAAATTTTCATTACATTTTACAAACATAGGATCTTTAAAGTCTAGTGTCTTGGAAATCAGGAACAATATACATGAAAACAACATAACAAATTCCTATAATCCACTTTTAAGGCTTCATCATGAGTTCATCCTAAGTACAATTACTATATCTCATAACCTGGAGACATACATCAAAGGAAAGGGTGAGCAGAAGGCCCAATAAGGGTAAATAAGGGAATCAGTTTACCTGTGATATCAATAAGAACTTGATAAAAAACATAAAGGCATGAGAAATGGAAGAGGAGTAATATCATAATAAAAAGATCATGAATCATAAATTTAATATTTGGCTACAACATTTAATTTATACATTCATGAATATATCACCAAGTTTCATCCCCAAGGTGTCATAAAAAAATTACCAAGGTTATTCACCAAGGTATCGTGAAAATTGTCATCTATAGAGATTAATTATTTACCCAATGCATTGGAGTTCTATCAGGGAGCACCCTTAATATGTCTTTATTTTCATTTTATCCACATATATCATGATCAAACATTTCATAAATAACCCATATAGAATAAAATAAATTGGTTTTATTTTAAAATTATGACGTTTAAAAGTTCTTAAAAACTTGATCATTATGTCATTTATAACCCATAGATAGAGAGTGGGGGTTATATGTATGTCAATTATAGAATCAAATAGATAAATTTTATTTATTGATTAATACCTATGGTAATGAAAATATATTTGGGTATTCACATAAATAATACAAGATAATTTCTTGAGAAAAAGAGAGAGATTTTGAGACGAAAATTCTGCAGCATAACGACTATATAACATGGTTTTAGAAAATAATAAAAAGAGATGGGACAAGGGTATCACATAAATAAATGAATCATTTTACAGTATAGGTACATAATAAAATATAAATAAGATCATTTTGTGGATATTTTAATGACATACCACATGAAAAGTAAACTTTAAAGCAAAGAAAAAATGTGATTTCTTTTACAAAAAATCGGCAGCCTAACGGCGTCAGTTAAAAATTTAGAAAATAAATTGATGAGAGAGGAAAGAGTATCTAATAATTTGTACATGAAATATAAATTAATAATAATATATAATAATATACCCCCAAAAAATAATATGGAAACTAGAAGACATAACATAAAGGAAATCATGACTAAAAGAGGAGGGTGAAAATGTTCCCTTACCTTGAAGAGTGACTTCAAAAGCTTGAAGGTTGGGACCTTGGGGGGCTTGAGGGAATCTTGGGAGGACTCCTTGGGAGGTAAAAATACCAGGGATTTGTTGAGGAGGATTTTGGAATCAAAGAAATGAGGGAATGACTTGGTATTTATAGCAAAAGTGAGAGAATATTTAATTAATTTCCAAGGGACACCTCATCGGTGGTATTTGCAAAACCATGGGATTGCCCATGGTATTTGAAAAAACATTGGATTTCCCATGGTATTTTCCCATGGCATTGGATAATTGGGACACCTCATAACATATCTCACTATTCACAAGTCAACCAAATTTATTACATCATTAATGATGCCATTAATCACACCGAAACTCAAAACTGTATTTTTACTATTCACCAAAAAACAAAACATTTTATAAAAATATCATAAATTCAACCTAACTTAATAACGATGCTCTAAATTCAAAAATGAACTCCATTTTATGAAATTAATTTTCTAAATATTTTTAATTTAATTTTTAAATAAAATCATAATTTATTTAAAAAACAACTTTAAAACTATAACTCGTTTTATAACACCTTGAGAAATTAATAATGGTAACATAAAATTATCTTATAACCATAATACAATAAAGTAATAACTTATGATTAAATTTTATGAAATACATTTTCCTTTTAAATTATTAAATTAAATAAGAAAATTTAATTAAAATATTTATGACATACAAAAATAAAAATACTTATATTATGACCATTTTTTCACTTTTAAGATGTCTAAATAATATTTATACATTCATGGGTGAAGTTTCTATTTTTTTGGATGATTTACTATTCATTACTATTCATAAGGGTAATATTATTATTCATACTTTACTATTCACTAAAAATTAAGTTGATCTTATAAGACTCTAAATTTCTTAGTGGTCACAACTGTAGAAGACCATTTTTTGAAAATAATTTCAAATTATTAATTATTTAAAGTTTACATAAATATTTTAAAATACCCTTTTCTCCAAAATTAATCAGTAATATGAAACTTCTATAACTTCATCCTATTTTTATCTAGACATTTTAAATTCACAAATTTTACCATAATAAGAAATAAAAATTTTATTTATACAAAAGGATTTACACAAGGTAACTAAGACATCATTACATAGCCCCTTATAACACCTGCATTGGACTTAAGTGTAAGGTGTTCTATGGTGATAGAATCTTTGGGCAGCATGGACAATATTTCCCAAGTGGTGATTTCTATCAGCTTGAACTTCTCCCATAGGTGATTTCGTTCAAGCTTCACATGTTGAAATTCGTCTTGGGCTTAGTCCAGAGAAAAGCCCAGTGATGCTACCTTCTTCCCAAGCTCTGACAAATGGGCTTCGTACGGCTCGAGTCTACTGGATTAGGCCATCGACTCTTCTTTCTGTATTAATTAACCAAGATAACTTGTATTTATAAACAATAACCATAATGTTATATCAAATAAGAATTATAAGAATATTTCTATTGTGGTCTGTGGAAAGACTTTACCTGCAAACCTCATTGTTTTACCCTTAGTCGAGTTTGATGTTATTTTGGGGATGGACTAGCTTTCTGATTATCATGCTAAGATTGACTGTAGAGCTAAAGAAATTGTTTTTCAGAAAGAGTTTCAGTTTGTATACAAGAATGAAACCATAAAATTGATAACATATCAGGAAGTAGAGAAACTATTAAAAGATAGAAATAAAAGTTATCTTGCTCATATTGTTGAAAACAAGGGAACTATTCAAATTAATGATGTTCCAGTGGTAAATGAATACCTTGATGTTTTTCCGGATGAGTTACCCGGTGTCATAACTGATCGAGAATTCAAATTCACAATTGACTTAGTTCCTGATACTAAGCCAATTTCAAAACCCCCATATCGTATGGCTCTAATAGAACTTCTTGAATTGAAAAATCAGTTGCAGGATTTTCTTGACAAAGGCGTCATTTGTCCTAGCACTTCACCATGGGGAGCCCCTTTTTTGTTTGTTAAAAAGAAATATGGTTCCATGAGACTTTTCATTGATTACAGATCTTTGAATAACATCACTGTTAAAAATAAGTATCATTTGCCTCATATTGATGACTTGTTTGATCAGCTCTAGGGAGCTCAGTAATTTTCCAAGATTGACTTTAGATCCAAATACCATCAGCTGAAGGTGAAGGAGGATGACATCCCAAAAACCACCTTTCATACTAGATATGGGAATTATGAATTTTTTGTTATGCCATTTGGATTAACTAATGCACCTGTTGTATTCATGAATCCTATGAATGGATTATTTCATGAGTTCTTGGATAAGTTTGTGGTGGTATTTATTGATGACATTCTGGTATTTTCTAAAAATAAAGAGGAGCATGAAAAACCTCTAAGGGTTGTTTTGAAAACTTTAAAAGAAAAGAAACTATATGGAAAATTCAGAAAGTGTGATTTTTGGTTACAACAGATTTCTTTTCTTGGGCACATTGTAAAAAAGGATGGAATAATAGTTGATCCTTCCAAAAAAAAGTAGTTGATGAATGGCCAAGACCCACAAATGTTACAGAGATTCATAGTTTTCTGGGCTTATCAAGTTATTACCGACAGTTTGTTAAGAACTTTGCACGGTTATCTAGCTCGATAACTAAGTTAACACAGAAAGGATTTAAATTTTTTTGGATAGAGGAATGTGATGTTTGTTTTCAAGAACTGAAGAAGAGATTGGTGAATGCTCCAATTTTGGCCTTACCTTCTTGAAATGGATAGTTTGTCATCTACAATGATTTTTCTTTGGAGTGACTTGGTTGTGTTTTGATGCAGAATGATCAGGTAATTGCCTATGCTTTGAGTCAACCTAAACCTCATGAGATAAATTATCCCACACATGATTTGGAATTGGCATCTGTAATTTTTTCTTTGAAAATATGGAGGTATCATCTATACGGAACCAAATGCCAAATATATACTGACCATAAAATTCTAAAGTATATATTCACTCAGAAGGAATTAAAAATGAGGCAGAGAATATGGCTAGAACTGATAAAGGATTATGACTGCATGATCAATTATCATCCTCGAAAAGCAAACAAATTGGTGGATGCCTTAAGTCGGAAACATCATGCATCATTAACCATGCTACATCTGGAAAATGATCCCTTGATTAATGATTTGATGAATTTTGGCTTAGAAGTTATTGGTGCAGGGAATACATCTGTTTTGTTTCAGGTTTTAGTGAAGTCTTTGTTGTCAGACAGAATTAATCAAGTGCAGAAGGAAGACAGTGAGCTACAGAAAAAGGTAGAATTGGTTAAAATGGGTAAGTTTCCAGAATTAAATCTTGATAAAGATTGTTTTTTAAGATTTGGAAAAAGGTTGTGTGTTCCTTGTGATTCCCAATTAAAGAAAAAAATGTTGTGTGAAGCTCATAGTTCTCCATTTTCAGTTCATCCTGGCAGTACTAAGATGTACAGAGACCTTTGGGAGTATTATTGGAGGGATGGAAAGAAAAGATATATTTCTGATTTTACCATGAAATTTTTGACGTGTCAACAGGTTAAAGTAGAGCGAAAGTTACCGAAGGGGATGCTTCAGACTTTGCCAGTGCCAGAGTGGAAATGGGAGAATATATCCATGGACTTTGTGGTGGGACTACCAAAGACTTCTTGAGGTAACAATGCGATTTGGGTTATTTTTGATTGGCTAACAAAGTCTGTACATTTTATTTCTATTCGAGATACAATGACTTTGGATCAACTTTCTCTATTGTACCTCAAAGATATTGTTAGGTTACATGGAGTTCCTCATTCCATTGTATCTGACCGAGATCCCAGGTTCACTTCTAACTTTTGGAAGGGACTTCAGAAGTCGTTGGGCACAGAGTTAAATTTTAGTACAGCTTTTCATCCTCAATAAGATGGGCAGTCAGAAAGAACAATTCAAACTTTGGAGGATATGCTTTGAGCTTGTTCAATGGACTATCAGGGAAGTTGGGATCAACATATTTCATGAGTTGAGTTTTCTTATAATAACAGTTTTCATACCAGTATTTTGATGGCACCTTTTGAGGCCTTGTATGGAAAGCGGTGTCGGACTCCAGCGTTTTGGGATGAATTCGGTGAAATAAAGTTTATGGGGCCAAAATTAGTTGAAGAAGTGGATGAGAAAGTGAGTATGATCCAGCAGCACATGAGAACAGCTCAGAGCAGGCAGAAAAGTTATGCAGATAACAGAAGGAATGACTTATCTTTCGAGGTAGGTGACTATGTTTTCCTTAAAATCTCTCATTGGAAAAGTGTGATGTGTTTTGGTAAGAAAGGAAAACTAAGTCCACGGTTCATCGGTCCTTTTTAAATCTTGGAGAAAGTTGGAACAGTTGCATACCGCGTAGCTTTTCCTCCGTGCTTGTTTTAGGTACACAATGTTTTTCATGTTTCGATGTTGAGGAAGTATGTTCCAGATTCATCACATGTCTTGAGCCCAGAAGCAGTTCAGCTGAAATAGAACCTTTCTTATGAAGAGAAACCAGTTCAGATTCTTGATCGAAGGGAATAGGTATTACAGAATTAGGTAATCCACCAGGTAAAGGTTTTGTGGAGAAACCACATTTTTGAAGAAGCAACATGGGAGTCTGAAAATACTATGAGAGAAAAATACCCCCAGTTGTTTAATAAGTAAATAAAATTGTGAGGACGCAATTTCAAGAAGGTGGGGATAATGTAACACCCCAAGTTTTTCTAAAACTAAATATAAATGCCTGGAACTTTGTTTTATGTAGATATTTATAACTATCCTTTTAACATAATTTTTCCACTTCTATGTTTTGAATTTCAAGAAATTTTCATCTATAATTGTGTTTAGTATGTTATTTGGAGTCTATTGAAACCAACTTGTTTTTTTGGTGAATAGTAACATACCCTAATGAATAGTAATATGAATATTAATATGACCCTAATGAATAGTAAATTTTATTATTATTTTATTTTCCTAATTCTAGAAGATAATAACATCTTGGTTAATTTTTCATTGTGATAAAGAAGTAGTTGTAGAATTAGAACTGTTATTTTTTGAATTAAGTATGATTTTATTTAAATATTAAATTAAAAATATTTAGAAAATTATTTTCAAAAAATGGACTTCATTTTTGAAATCTACACGTCGATAACTGGTTCGGGTGAATTTTGGGAAATTTTCTGAAACATTTGATTTTTCGGTGAATAGTAAAAAATACAATTTTTAGTTTTGGTGTGTTATTGACATCATTAATGATATAATAATGATGTTATAAATATGGTCGAATTTTGTATAGTTAAATAAGGTGTAAGGTGTCCCAAGTGGATTATACCATGAGAAAATAGCATGGTCAAGCCCATGGTTTTGCAAATACCACCCATGAGGTGTCCCTTGAAATTTATTAAAATAATCCCTCAATTTTCCTATAAATACAAACTCTTCCCTTCATTGAAATAATTCCCAATTATCCCTCAACAAATCTCTGGCCTCCTTACCTTCATATTAGTCCTCCCAAGGTTTCCTCAATCCCCCAAGGTCCCAACCTTCAAGTTCTACGGGTTACTCTACAAGGTAAGAAAATTCTCAATTTCTTTCTTTTTCTTTTCAAATTCTCTTTTATGTGGTATAATTTTCAAGTGTCCGTACCATGTTCTTATTTCCTTCTTATTATTGATCTTCTCTATAATATGATTCATTTTTGTATGGTTTACCATTGTCCCCTCTCTTTTTAATATTTTCTAAAATCGTGTTGCGTAGCCGTTAGGCTGCTGAATTTTTGTAAGCGATATCACAATTTTTCTTTTATTTTGAGTTCCTTACTTATTCTTTCTTCATATATCCTTACCCAAGAGGAATTAATTCTCCAGAAATCATGTATACTCTGTATTTTATCAGGTTTATTAAAAATTACTCATCTTTATTCTTCTCCTCTCCCATTTATTTAAAGAATAAAAAAACATTGTCTGTTTGTGTTGAATTACCGACATCGTGGACAATGTGATTTCAAAATCCATTAATTCTTTCAATTATGGTCATGAAACCATTTAAATGGTTGAACCAGGTTATAATACATGTTTTATGACTCACCCATGGTTCTGTAATTATTTTGTACTCATGGTTCTAATTTATAAGACAAAATGAGGTTGTTATTATCAAAGAACCACTAAAATGATCTAAACGAACATCATTAATGTTTTAACTTATAAATAATTCTCATATAAAGAATCAAAGTGATAAATGTTATAAATTATGGTACTAAAAATATGTAAATACTACTCCATTATAATTCTGGAGTTTCACTTCCAATCGATAAGAATGTCCACCATGAACCAATCATAGAAATCATGTAAAGAATTCAACCAAAAACAGTGCAAGGGAAAAATACTAACAATTAAGGGTGAAAAGATTTTATTAAATGATCATATAAGATGTTATCAACATGAACATTTTTCTGTAAAATATTAATAACACTCTTTTAACCATTATACATGAGGTTTAAACAAGTTTGAAGTAAGACAAACCCAAGGTAAGGGAATTCTTAACCCGATTTCCATTCTTTGGGTAACTATAAGGACCCGTCCTTATTACATACATAATCTTTATTTTAGTTAAGAAAACACTTCCTTTTAAATTGAGGATATTTTCAAGTTTAGAGATTTAGATAATTAGGACAAAACATTCATAACATTACACATTGTTACAGAGTGGATACCATAAAAACAATTTCCCTTTTTCTCAAAATACAAAACATTAAAACTTAAAACAAGACTCCTTGACAATTATTCAACATTTAATGTGTCTTACTTCCTTTTATTACACATCCATTAACCTGTGAAAAATCATTTAAAAACTTAGGATGAGCACAAACCTCATTAAGGGATGAAAAATGAAGCAAATAGCACATTAGTCCATGAATTCTCATAACGTATGAAAACATTTTCAAAAGACAAGATTTTCACCCATATATAATTACTTCGTGTAACATGAGATTTAAAAAAGATCCAAAAAAAACATGAGAAAATAAACATAATAATAAAGGAATCTTGGGGCATTACTTACATAATCTTGTAACCATCTTGGCTACCTTAAAATTTGTAACCCTCACGGCTACCTTACTTTGTGTAACCATCGCAGTTACACTTGGAGTAACCATATGGCCGACCTCCAACTTACTCATACCCAATGAATTGGAGGGAAATTTATGTCCCACCCTTAATAATAAATAATTCACAATAACCAAAACATAATCATACAACATGAATAATTCCATAAAACATTACTTTGGAATTTCATAAAACTGAATTTAAAAAGAGGATTTTTAAAGAAAAGTACCTTATAAATATCATACAATTGAAGAGAGACTTAATAGAGTGGATGGATTATGTATATATACTGTAAATAAAAATAATAAAACATAATATTAATATAACCCATCACACAAACTATTTAAATAGCACATAAATAATGAAGTAGAAGGTTAACCCAAAGAATGGAAATCAGGTTAAGAATTCCCTTACCTCGGGTTTTTCTTACTTCCAACTTGTTTAAAACTCCTGTATAATGGTTAAAAGAGTGTTATTAATATTTTAAAGAAACATTTTTATGTTTATAACATCTTATATGATCATTTAATAACATATTTTCACCCTTAATTGTTAGTATTTTCCCCTTGCACTGTTTTTGGTTGAATTCTTTACATGATTTCTATGATTGGTTCATGGTGGACATTCTTGTCGATTGGAAGTGAAACTACAGAATTGGAATGGAGTAGTATTTTCATATAACCATTAACATAAATTATTCCATTTATCATTTTGAATTATTACATGAAGATGATTCATAATTTAGAACATTAATGATGTTTGTTTAGATCCTTTTAGTGGTTCTTTGATAATAATAACCTCTTTTGTCTTTTAAATTAGAACCATGAGTAAAAAAGAATTAAAGAACAATGGGTGAGTCATAAAACATGTATTATAACCTGGTTAAACCATATAAATGGTTTCAAGACCATACTTGAAATAATTAATGGATTTTGAAATCACATTGTCCATGATGTCAGTAATTCAACACAAACGGACAATGTTTTTTATTCTTTAAATAAGTGGGAGAGGAGAAGAATAAAGATGAGTAATTTTTCATAAACATGATAAAATCCAGAGTATACATGATTTATGGAGAATTCATTCCTCTTGGGTAAAAAGATATGAAAAAAGAATAAGGAAGGAACTCAAAATAAAAGAAAAATTGTGAAATCGCTTACAAAAATTCGACAGCCTAATGGCTACGCAACATGGTTTTATAAAATATTAAAAAGAGAGGGGGAAAAGGTCACCCATCCATAAATGAATCATAATATATAGAAGATCAAAAATAAGAAGGAAGAAAGAACATGGTATGAAAACTTGAAAATTATACCACATAAAAGAGAATTTGAAAAGAAAAAGAAAGAAATTGAGAATTTTCTTACCTTGTAGAGTAACCCTTAGAACTTGAAGGTTGGGACATTGGGGGCTTGATGAAACCTTGAGAGGACTAAAATGAAGGTAAGGAGGCCAGATCTTAGTTTAGGGAGAATTGTTAATGATTTAAATGAAGGGAAGAGTTGGTATTTATAGGAAAAGTGAGGGATTATTTTAATAATTTTCAAGGAACGCCTCATGGGTGGTATTTGCAAAACCATGTGCTTGCCCGTGATATTTGCTCATGGTATAAGCCACTTGGGACACCTCACACCTTATTTTACTATACACAAGTAGACCATATTTATGACAGCATTATTATATCATTAATGATGTCATTAACACACCGAAACTAAAAACTGTATTTTTTTTACTATTCACCAAAAAATCAAATGTTTCAAAAAAATTCCTAAAATTCACCCTAACCATTTATCAACGTGTATATTTCAAAAATGAAGTCCATTTTTTGAAAATAATTTTCTAAATATTAATAATTTAATATTTAAATAAAATCATACTTAATTCAAAAATTAACAGTTCTAATTATACAACTACTTCTTTATCACAATGAAAAATTAACCAAGATGTTATTATATTCTAGCCTTAGGAAAATAAAATAATAATAAAATTTACGATTCATTAGGGTCATATTACTATTCATATTACTATTCATTAGGGTATTTTACTATTCACCAAAAAACAAGTTGGTTCCAATAGACTCCAAATAACATACTGAACACAATTGTAGATGACAGTTTATTGAAATTCAAAATATAGAAGTGGAAAAATTATGTTAAAAGGCTAGTTATAAATATCTAGTTAAAACAAAGTTACATGCATTTATATTTATTTTTAGAAAAAATTGGGGTGTTACATTATCCCCACCTTCTTGAAATTGCGTCCTCACAATTTTATTTACTTATTAAACAACTGGGGGTATTTTTCTCTCATAGAATTTTCAGACTCCCATGTCACTTTTTCAACCATATGGTTTCTTGAAAAAACTTTTACCTGGTGGATTACCTTATTCCGCAATACTTGTTCCCTTTGATCAAGAATCTGAACTGGTTTCTCTTCATAAGAAAGGTACTTTTCCAGCTGAACTGCTTTTGGGCTCAAGACATGTGATGAATCTGGTACATACTTCCTCAACATCGAAACATGAAAAACATTATGTACCTGAAACAAGCTCGGAGGCAAAGCTACACGGTATGCAATTGTTCCAACTTTATCTAAGATTTCAAAAGGACCGATGAACCATGGACTTAGTTTTCCTTTCTTACCAAAACGCATCCCACTTTTACAAGGAGATATTTTAAGTAAAACATGGTCACCTACCTCAAAAGATAAGTCTTTCATTCTGTTATCTGTATAACTTTTCTACCTCCTATGAGCTGTCCTCATGTGCTACTGGATCATCCTCACTTTCTCAGCCACTTCTTCCACTAATTCTGGCCCCATCAACTTTTTTTCACCGACTTCATCCCAAAATGCTGGAGTCTGACAACGCTTTCCATACAAGGCCTCAAAAGGTGCCATCTGAATACTAGAATGAAAACTATTATTATAAGAAAACTCAACTAAAGAAAGATGATGATCCCAACTTCCCTGATAGTCCATTGAACAAGCTTGAAGAATATCCTTGAAAGTCTGAATCATTCGTTCTGACTACCCATCTGATTGAGGATGAAAAGTTGTACTGAAATTTAAATCTGTGCCTAACGACCTCTGAAGTCCCTTACAAAAGTTATAAGTGAACCTGGGATCTCGTTCAGATACAATGGAAAGAGGAACTCCATGTAATCTAAAAATCTCTTTGAGGTACAATCGAGAAAGATGATCCAAAGTCATTGTATCTCAAATAGAAAGAAAATGTGTAGACTTTGTCAGCCGATCAACAATAACCCAAATCGCATTATTACCTCAAGAAGTCTTTGGTAGTCCCACCACAAAGTCCATGGATATATTCTCCCATTTCCAGTCTGGCACTGGAAAAGGCTAAAGCATCCCCTTCGGAAATTGTCGCTCTGCTTTAACATATTGACACGTCAAACATTTCATGGTAAAATAAGCAATATCTCTTTTCATTCCATCCCACCAATAATACTCCTGAAGGTCTCTATACATCTTAGTACTTCCAGGATGAACAGAAAATGGAGAACTATGAGCTTCACACAACAATTATTTCTTTAACTAGGAATCACAAGGAACACACAACCTTTTTCCAAATCTTAAAACACAATATTTATCAAGATTTAATTCTGGCAACTTGCCCATTTTAACGAATTCTACCTTTTTCTATAGCTCACTATCTTCCTTCTTCACTTGATTAATTCTGTCTGACAACGAAGACTACATTGAAACCTGAAATAAAACAGATGTATTCCCTACACCAATAACTTCTAAGCCAAAATTCTTCAAATCATTAATCAAGGGATCATGTTACAGATGTATCACGGTTAATGATTCATGATGTTTCTGACTTAAGGCATCTGCCACTTTGTTTGATTTTACAGGATGGTAATTAATCATGCAGGCATAATCCTTTATTAGTTCTAGCCATATTCTCTGCCTCATGTTTAATTCCTTCTGAGTGAATATATACTTTAGACTTTTATGGTTGGTATATATTTGGCATTTGGTTCTGTATAGATGATGCCTCCATATTTTCAAAGCAAAAACCACAGCTGCCAATTCCAAATAATGTTTGGGATAATTTAGCTCATGAGGTTTAAGTTATCTCGAAGCATAGGAAATTACCTGATCATTCTGCATCAAAACACAACCAAGTCCCTTCAAAGAGCATCACTGTAGATGAAAAACTCACCATTTCGGGAAGGTAAGGCCAAAACTGGAGCATTCACCAATCTCTTCTTCAGTTCTTGAAAACAAACATCACATTCCTCTGTCCAAACAAATTTAACTCCTTTTTGTGTTAACTTAGTTATCAGGCTAGATAACCGTGCAAAGTTCTTAACAAATCCTCGGTAATAACTTGCTAAGCCCAGAAAACTACAAATCTCTGTAACATTTATGGGTATTTTCCATTCATCAACTACTTTTGTTTTGGATAGATCAACTATTATTCTATCCTTATTTACAATGTTCCCAAGAAAATAAATCTGTTGCAACCAAAAATCACACTTTCTGAATTTTCCATATAGTTTCTTTTCTTTTAAAGTTTTCAAAACAACACTTAGATGTTTTTCATGCTCCTCTTTATTTTTAGAAAATACCAGAATATCATCAATAAATACCACCACAAACTTATCCAAGAACTCATGAAATAATCTATTCATAAGATTCATGAATATAGCAGGTGCATTAGTTTACCCAAATGGCATAACAATAAATTTATAATGCCCATATCTAGTACGAAAGGTTTTTTTCGGGATGTCATCCTTCTTCACCTTCAGTTGATGGTATCCGGATCTCAAGTAAATCTTGGAAAAGTACTGAGCTCCCTCGAGCTGATCAAACAAGTCATAAATATGAGTCAAAGGATACTTGTTTTTAATAGTGATGTTATTCAAAGCTCTGTAATCAATGAAAAGTCTCATGGAACCATATTTCTTTTTAACAAACAAAACAGAGGCTTCCCATGGTGAAGTTCTTGGACGAATGAAGCCTTCGTCAAGCAAATCTTGCAACTGATTTTTCAATTCAAGAAGTTTTATTGGAGCCATACGATATGGGGTTTTGAAATTGGCTTAGCATCAGGAACTAAGTCAATTGTGAATTCAACTTCTCGATCAGGTATGACACCGGGTAACTCATCCTGAAAAACATAAAGGTATTCATTTACCACTGGGACATCATTAATTTGAATAGTTCCCTTGTTTTCAACAATATGAGCAAGATAACTTTCATTTCCATCTTTCAATAGTTTCTCAGCTTCCCGATATGTTATCAATTGTATGGGTTAATTCTTATATACAAACTGAAACTCTTTCTGAAAAAAAACTTCCCTCTATTTATGTTATGATCTCAATGGAAGTAGGAAGTAGACTCATGAGGAAGGTATTGAAGAAGTGAAAAATAATGAAATAACGAACACTCCACCATTATTTGAAGGATTTCTCTCTTCACTGTGTGAATAAATGCACACCTTAATGAAATGTTATCAACATGTTAAAAAAATAATAAAAAATTAGAATAATAACAAGAAGTTTAATTAATAAACTAATGAGATTATATAAAGTTACAATTGAAGAAATGAGATTAAAACATCAAATTGGAAGCATGACATTAAAATGGAAAGATACACAAAGATCTCAAAATCCTCCAAAAACACTACCTTAAATAGAAATTTTGAAATCCTTGGGTCGATACTTCGATAGTGTAAGTCACCCCAATTAATGGTTGTAGGCCTAGGTGGGTGGAAAGTTAATGGAGAAAATACTTTTCCACCATTGAAAAAAACACAGTCAAACTTCCATCCATAAAACATAGGTGATGGAATTACCTTTTAGATGGCTGAATTGGGAAGTGAAATAGAAGAATAATGTGAGTATATTGATGTATCCTAACAAAATATAAAATTTCATCCGAAATTGATGTTGGGTTTTTGAGGTATGGTCTAAATAATTGGCTGTTTTTTCAGGACATCAAATCTGGCCCAAAATTTCATCTCAAACTTGGAACACTTAATACTACCTTAAAACATTATAATTATATCTAGAAACTATTTAATTAAATGTTCCAAAGGATTTACTCTATATCCAGTTCAAATTTTAGAATCACTGGACTTGGATATTGGCCTCTATAGTCAATTTATTGGGATACTTTCTAGTTTACTTCGCCCATAATGTGTTGGCATGAAATCCTAGTTTGATCATCTTATAATGTGATTATTCAAATGATCTATAAGAATTAAATATTACAAATGGAATGGGAAACATGAAAATCAAATATTAAATTCAAATCAAGATCATTTGGGGATTAAAAATGTGTCTCAAAATGTTCCAAGTAATAGTGCACTTTAAGCAATAATTGCAATCATGATTTGAAATAATGTTCAAATTGTAAAATACACTAAAAATGATGTTTATGAATAATGAATCACATGAATATTATAATATATACAAGGAATATTATCCTCTTTTAGTGGCTAATCACATCCCCAACTTGAGTTTTTCTAGTTGCGAGCAAAATGTATCTCAAAAATATAAAATTAAAATTCCCTTTTCTAAAAACATTTTAATATACAATTCTCACCAAAAGATATCATACCAAAAAATTATGAAACCCATCAAAATAATTTAAAATAATATAGTTCTAGAAGAATATTCCAATTCCAAGTCCATTTCTTTTTTCAAATTCATTGCCACATTTCATCCAATTTCAATTAATCATGATGATGTGTTGTGTATCACAACAGACACGGGGGTTCATTTTTATTCAAAGGAGAAAAGATGGAAGCACAAGGTGGAATCAAATTTTAATATTAATATGAGTATTTTTTCATTTTTTTCTCGATTTTTCTATATTAATTGAAATTCAACCAAATCAAGTCAACCCCTATAGTGAGACTTTCCCAATGACTCCCAGGATCAAAGATCTTAGGGCACCAAGTAAAGCACACATACTCGGGTATCATCTCAAGATATATCAATTAAAAAAATTAATATTACCACAAATAGAGATAAAGTTCACAAATTTTGGCCAAAAAACTATGAATTCATGATTCCCAAGTGTTGAAAGCCATGCATTAGGTCAATCCATTTCTCTACGGGAAAATTTATTGTTGTTTTTTTTTGTGTACAATTTTTTTTCATTGATTTTTTTGAATACCCATGTTAAAATTAAAACATTAACAAAACCTATACTATTTATTATGGTACCGTAGGAAATAAAATTAATACCCCATAATCCAAAGGATGTGTGTTGTGAGTTTTTTTTATTAATTGTATGAAAATGTAAATGGTGAAAAATTACATTAGATAGCCACACTTTCCAAAATTTATCCTCTTGACCTTAAACATGGATTAAAATTAGAATCCAGGAATTAAAAATTATTTGATATTAAGTTTCAATGTTAACAATGTGTATTATTATGTTCAAAGTTAAATAACTTTTTTCCTTCCATTAACACACATTATTTTTCATTTCAAATCCTTTTTTTGTTTTTATTTCTGCACAAATTTTTTTTTATTTCATCCCTCACAACTTAGAATAACACTACCCCTAGTGTTTAAAGAAATGAAAATTCATAAGTGGGTAGATGCATAGAAGAGGAGTTAAAAAATGGAATTGAAAACTAGAATCATGGAATGAAGTCACCTGGTAGTTGAAGTTGAAGTTCATGATGCCCCAGATTACTCCTTTGATCTACATAAGACTCGAAGACACCTTATTAATGACCAAAGATTGTGTTTGAACTCTTCAAAGAAATATGAACTAAAAATACATCAACCTCAACATCCCATGAATCTTAAACACCAACACCATTAGAACACAATGGAAACCCCAAGAGGTTCCCTTAACTAAAACCAAAGATAAAAGGAAAGGGAACCAAATTCTGATACTAGGAACATATAAAAATTAACATAATATATATATATATATAAATTTTCAAATATAAGTATATATATAAAGAAAATATAAGATAAAAGCATTATAGGTCATAAGTCAGTGGAAGGAACACTCCCCTCTCTCCCTTTGGTGATGGGTTCGGGTCCTGTGGCTTCACCTGTTATGACAAGGTTTTCCCCATAGACCTACGGTGATTTCTTTTGAAAAAAATATCATTTTTTATTTTTATTTTTATTTTTTCTCTTTTTTTTTGAAAACCTACATATCCAAAAAAATAAAATAAAATAAAATAAAATAAAATTAAATAAAATAAAATAAAATAAAATAAATGAATAAGATGGATCTACAATAATAAATCACTTAGTTTAATGTCTTTATCTTGACATGAACCCCCTGAACTTATCCATTACAAAATTTTAACATTTTAAGGATTAAAGTTTTTCCAGATTAATTATATTATGATTGAGTCTCTAATGGGGTTGATAAGAAGGTTTTGAAATTGATTAAAGAAAAACCATATTGGTCATAATGAATTCTCTAAACCCATGAATATCGAAAAGGGTCCATCTAAATGATTTCCAAATATTTCTAAAGAAATCAAGGTGAATTTTCTATTCATTTGTATCAAGAGAAAAAAAATGAAAAAAAGAAGGTTTTGGCTATATCTAATGAATAAAAACTTGACAGAGGATGTAAAGGACATGTGTTCAAGTTTAGGTAGGCTAACACTTTTATGAATATGTTGGGACTTTGAATCGAACTTAGTTTCATTTTCAAAATTTATGAATAGAATTGGTTCCTTTTTATTAGAAGATTCAACCACCAGATTGGAAATATCAGTGTCAGTGGTTCATATAGAATCATATTTGAAGATTTTCCCAAATAGTTCAGTGATTTTTGCTTCTGAAAAATCATCAATGGAGAAATATTCAAGACACTCAATCCAAAATGTCAAATTCCCCCTTGTGAAAACAAAAAAATCAGTTTCCTCTTGATTTAAACACCCATCAAAAATTTATTTATGTTATTTAGGTCTCTTATATTCAAAGGATGATTATTTAGCATTTTCATAAGAGATTTTTGTATAATAATATTCTTCTATAAGTGTTTTTAAAGAGACAACATGAGTGGGAATGGGATTCATAACCTTTTCAATACATTTTAGTTCTACTCCCAATGATGAATACTTAGAATTAATTTTCTCCATTTGATTACACAATTGTTCAATGTCTAAGGAACAGAATGGGTATGAGGTTGAACATCATGGACTTCCTCAAGATTGATCTCTTCAACCATCAATGAAAGGGCTGAAAATTTATCCTTTAAACATTCATCATCCCAATGATTGCACATCTCACTAGGTGTGGGGTAATTATTCAAGGATCAATCAGATAAATTCACTAAGTTAGGGGATTCCCAATATTTATTTTCAATTTTATTCCATCATGGGTTTATGATGGGGTAATGTTGAAGAGACTCCATTGAAGTATATTGAAACTAGGATTCAAGATTCTTAGTACACACACAAACATAAAGATGAAAATATAGGAGAAATGGGGGTGAGAATAGAGAACTTGGGGTGAGAAAAGTATGGTAGTGTTTAAGATTACTTAACTAGGTCCCCAATAATGGCACCAAAATTTGGTCTCGCCCAAATTTATCTCTATTTTTAGGGTTAAGTGGTCACTTCTAGTGTATCTTGGGTTGTTGAATCCTCAAATACCTAAGAAGAAATCTACATATATGTACATTCTAGGGATTGTTTTCAACATTTAAGTGGACAAATTTGGGTTGATTTTAGATGGTTTAAATTAAAAAATAATAGACCTAAGTGAATTGAATTTGAGAGAATGAGTTGATCCTAGGTTATTTCTTGGGGTGGATTGGATGAATTCCTTTTTAGACTATTTTAGTTTCTTAAATTTGAGGTGGGTTGATTCAATGAAGTAAAACTACCATCATCACATATTGGTTTAATACCTACACACCCTAATACAAATCACCTATACACTTTAAGGATCATTTTTATGAGAACTCCAAGGTAAAGTTTTGTATTAGCACTTGAAGTGTGTGGCCTTAAAATTCAACAAGGATGAAAAGGTTTTAAGATCATCAAACAAAATTCTGAATTAAAAGAAGTTATTAGGCATTAATAGAGTGAGAAATAACATCTAATACAGCCCATTACTACTCCCTTGGATCAAACCATAATAAGTTTATCCCTCTATTTATGATATGATCTCAATAGAAGTAGGAAGTAGACTCATGTGGTTAGAATTGAAGAAGTGAGAAACAATGAAATAATGAACACTCCACCGTTATTTGAAGGATTTTTCTCTTTACTATGTGAATAAAAATACACCTTAATGAAACATTATCAACATGTTAGAAAAAATAATATAAAATGGGAATAAGAATAATTAGTTTAATTAATAAACTAAGTTGATTTGATAAACTTACAATTGAAGAAATGTAATTACAACATCAAATTGGCAGCATGAAATTAAAATGGAAACATACACAAATATATCTAAATACTCCAAAAAAACTACCTTGAATAGTTATTTTTTAAGACTTGGGTTGAGCCTACAGCAGTGTAAGTCACCCTAATTAATGTTGGTAGGCTTAGGTGAGTGGAAAGCTAATAGAGATAAGACTTTTCCATTCTTGATAAAAATCCAATCCAAATTGCATATACCAAATAGAGGCACCGAAATGACATTCTATATGGATGAATTGGGGTGGTGAATAGAAAAATAAAATGGAGATAAATATGTCTCCTGAAATCATATAAAATTTAATCCCAATTGGATGTTGTGTTTTTGAGATATTCTCTAAATAGTGGTCTGTTTTTTGGGCCACTGGATTTCGCCTAGAATTTTATCTTCAACTTAGGCCACATAGATCTCCCTTAAAAAATCAGAATTATCTCTAGAAATTTTTTAATTAAATGTTTACTAGGATTTACTATATATAAATTTCTAATTTTAGAATCATTTGGATTGGATATTGTCCTATACATTCATTTTATTTGGATTCTATCCAATTTTCTTCACCTAGAATGTGTTAGCATGAAAGACCACTTTGGTTATCTTACAATGTGATTATTCAAGTGATATGGAAGAATGAAATATTCCCAATTAAAAGGGAAACCTGAAAATGAAATACTAAATTCAAATAAATATCATTTTGGGATTGACAATGTGTCTCAAAATGTACCAATTAATATTTCACTTTAAACAATAATTTCAATCATGATTTGAAATAATGTTCAATTTGTAAAATGCACTAAAAATGGTGTTTTTGAATAATTAAGAACATGAATATTATAATATATATAATGAATATTAGCCTATTTTAGTGGCTAATCACACCCCCAAATTGAGTTTTTATAGTCCCGAGCAAGAAGAATCTCAAAAATATGAAATTTGAATTCTCTTTTCTGAAATTTTTTTAATATACAATGCTCGCCAAAAGATATCATACAAAAAATTATGAAACCCATAAAAATAATTTAAAACAATCTAGGTCCATAATCATATCTCATGCCAAATACCATTACTTTTTTCTAATTCATCACCATATTTTATCCAATTTCAATTAATCATGATTATGTGTTGTGCATCACAATAGACACAGGGGTTCATTTTTATTCAAGGGGGGGAATATGAAAGCACTAGGTGGAATCAAATTTTAATATTAATATGAGTATTCTTTTTTTTCACTTTTTCCATGGTAATTGAAATTGAACCCAATCAAGTTAACCCCTGTCACAAGACTTTGTCGATTATTTCTATGTTTAAAGACCTTAGGTCACTAAGTGAAGACGATATACTCAGTCATCATCTTGAGTTAAATAAATTAAAAAAATTCAAACTACCACAAATATTGATAAAATACCCAACTTTGGGCCAGAAAACTATGGAGTCACGATCCCAAAGTGCTAAAATCCTTGCATTAGTTCAATAAATTTATCTTTAGGTAAATTTATTGATTTTTAGGTACAATTTTTTATCATTTATTTTTTTTGAATACCCATGTTAAAATTAAAAAAAATTACCAAACCTATGATATTTATTTATGGGACCCCAAGAACTAAAATTAACACCCCACAATCCAAAGGATGTGTACTGTGAATATTTTTATTAATTGGATGAAAATGTAAATGGTGAAAAATCACACTAGACAACCACACTTTCCAAAATTTATGTTCATGAACTTAGACATGGATTAAAATAAAAATAAAGGCATGAAAAATTATTTGATATTGATTTTCATAGTTTAAAATGTGTATCATCATGTTCAAAGTTAAAGAAATTTTTCCTTCCATTAACACACATTATTTTTCATTTTTTTTTTGTTTTTCATTATAAACACAAAAACAATTTTTTTATTTGATCCCCCCAACTTAGAATAATAGTGTCCCCAGTGTTTAAATAAATAAAAATTTAGAAGGGGGTAGTGGAATAGAATAGGAGTTGAAAAAGAAAATTAGAAATGATAATCAGGGAATAAAGTCACCTGATTGTTGAATTTGAAGTTCATGATGCTCTGGATTACTCTTTTGATCTCTATAAGAATACAAGACACCTCAGCAATGGCAGAAGATTGTGTTTGAACTCTTGAAATAAATATGACCTAAAAATACATCAACCTCAACATCCCCCTGAATCTTACACACCAACACCATTAGAACACAACAGAAACCCCATAAGGTTCCCTTAATTAAAAACAGAGAAAAAATCAAGGGGAAAAAATATACCTGATTATTTTATAACACAAAATAAAAATATTTGGAATATATAAAAATTAAAATAAAAAATCATATATATATATATATATATAAATTTTAAAATATAAGTATCTATATATAAAATATAGAAGATAGAATCACTATAGGACATAGGTCCACAGAAGGCACACTCCCCCACCTCCCTTTAGTCATGGGTTCGAGTCCCTCAGCTTTGTTTGTCGTGACGGGGTTTCCCCCATGACCTATGGTGTGGACTTTTGAAAGAAATTTTTTTTTTAGTATTTTTTATATTTTTTATTTTTTTTGAAAACCTACAAACACACAAAAATAAAATAAAATAAAATAAAATAAAATAAAATAAACTCGGAAGATGAGATGACTCTCAAAAAGCACTTGGTTTAATGTCGTTAGCTCTACATGAACCCCCCAACTTATCCAACCAAATATTTTAGCATTTTAAGGATTAAATTTTTTACCACATTAATTAGATTATGATTGAGTCTCTAATGGGGTTGATAGGAAGGTTTTGAAATTTATTGAATAAAAACCATATAGGTCCCAGTGAAATGGCTAAACCCTTTAATATAAAAAAGGTTCCATCCAATTTCTTTCCAAATGATACTTAAGAAATCAAGGTAAATTTTATATTTATTTTTATCAAGAGAATAAACAATGAAAACAGGAATATTTTGGCTATCTTCAATGAATGAAAACTTAAATGAGGATGAAAACCTAAAGTTGATCATTTTAAAGTGTTCAGTTCTAAAGTTTTTATTCTTAATACCAATGATTCATAAGAAAAATTTGATAAAAAATATGATGATGGTATATTTTTAGGATATTTAATTTTTAGTGAATCCTATAACATCTACAATAAAAGAACCATGATTATTGAAGAGTCTATAAATTTTAAATTTTATTTGAATGATTTAAGAAAAAAGAATGGTGATTTAGTTCATTTTAAAGAATTTAACATTGGCAGAGAAGAAAACTTAGAATTGAATACACTTATTGAAAATGAGGATAACCCTCATGAAAGGTATTTGAAAACACATAAATATCATCATATCGATAGAGTAATTGGATATATAGAGTATAGAGTACAAAATAGAAATTTTTTGAAATTTTTTGAAATTTTTTTCTTATAATGATTTCATTTCTGATTTTATTTCTAAAGATATTTCCAAAGCCTTGAGTAATTCAAAATGAATATTATCTATGCAAGATGAACTAAACTAGATTATAAGTTATTAGAATCTTGTTAGATTATACATATCATAATATATTTAAATTATATAAAATGAATGTGAAAAGTGTTTTTTAAATTATTTATTATATGAAAAAGTATATGTTAAATAACCCTTGGGTTTTGAGAATGAAAAGAAACCTAAATATGTTTTAAAACTTCTAAAAGCTCTTTATATACTTAAACAAGTCCCTAGAACATAATATGAAAGGTTATATCAATATATTTTGATAAATGGTTTTATAAAAGGAAAAGTAGACCATACATTATTTATTAATAATAAATCTAAATATAATTTGGTTATTCAAATTTATGTTGATGATTTTTTTTTTATTTTTCAGTGAAATGATTTGTAAATAGCTTTCAAATAAGATTAATTTTGAATTTTAAATGAGACTTATGAGAGAATTGTAATTATTTATTGGAATTTAAATTTCTCCAATAGATGAATTTTTTTTCTAAATCAACCTAAGTATGCTAAAGAGTTAGTTAAAAGATCTTGATTTGAATCAAGTAAATGTTTAAATAACCCCATGTGTACATCTTGTAAACTAGTTTATGATAAAACTATAAAATCATTAGATAATAAAATTTTTAGAGAAATTATTAGTATTTTATTGTATTTAATTCCTTTTAGACTATATTTAATGTTTAGTGTATGATTATGTGCTATATTTCAAGCTAAAACTAAGAAAATTCACTTGAAATCTATCAAAAGGATCATTAAATATGATAAAGGTTTTATACACCTTGATTTATTTTATCATGAAAAAACATATTTTGAATTAAAAAGTTATTCTGATTCTGAATTCTAAGGTTTTAAAATTAATAGAAAAAGTACAATTGTAATGTGTCACCTTTTATGTAAAATATTGGTTTCTTGACATTCAAAAAACTAATTTCTATTATTTTATATCTTTTGAAGCTGACTATATTGATTTTATAAATTTTTGTGCTCAATATTTATGGATTAATAAAACTTTAACTAATTTTGATGTTTATTTTTACACGTTACCTATTTTGTGTGATAACTCATAAATTATTGTTATTTTTAAGAACCCTTTACAATACTCCATAACTAGAAATATTGAAGTAAGATATCATTTTATTAGATATCATGTTTTAAGGGTTGAAATATATTTAGAATATGTCTCTACTGATGATCAATAGACTGACATATTTATTAAACCTTTGGATTCAATTAAGTTTCAGAAAATAATTTATGAACTTGGTATGATGAAAGTTTAAAATGGATGTTTTATATGAATCTACATGAATTTGTTTTAATGTTCATTGATCATGTAATATATATTTATTTTTTTTGTTTACTAACATATTTAATCACCTTTGGATATTATTTAATTCATTACATATAATTTTTTAATTCCTTGAATATCTAAGCATGTTTTCATGGATTCTTCTATATTTTAAAGTATTTTTATGATTTTTCATAGTTATATACAAGAAGTTTTTAAAATATGCATACAAAAGTTTTAAATCTACTAACATAGTTTAGAGGATGCAATTATTTCAAGAAGGGAGAAAATATTATATTAAGGTGGATTCTTTCTACTTTTATTATTTATCTCCTTATTTTACTATTTTTATTTAATTTTTTAGTTGGTATGATGTCTACTACTAAATGTTTTCAAATATGTTTTAAATCTATTTTTCCTTTCTATGCATGTTGAAATTTTAGTTTTTAAACCCATTTTAAATGTTTACTCCTAGTTTAATGTTGTTTTACTTATGGGGAGTTATCTTTTCTATTATGGGGTGGAGGATAAACTATTTTTTAAATTATTTCTTTAGGGGATAAAATATTTAAATTATATGAAAAACTATTTTCAAAAAAGGGGTATAATTTTTTCTATTTTCTTTAAACTTTTTGATAATTTCAAAAAGGGGGAGAACTTTTTGAAATTATATTCAGTTTTTTAATTATAAAAAAGAGTAAATTTTTTTGATTGGATCCTAAAAAATTTAATTATTTATGTTTTGATAATTATAAAATTCTTATTTTATTCCATTTAACACGAGTGAAAGAATGTGTTTGAATATTTCACTACTTGTAGAAGAAAAGAATAATGATGAATTTATTTATTCTTTATTATTTATTTATTATTTATTCATTGATTATTTATTATTTAATTTTTTATTATTAATTTATTCTTATTCTTTCTATTCTATTAATTTTGGACTTCTCATTCCCTTTTTGAAAATTTCTCTATATTATGAAATTTTTAATATTTATCAAAAATATGTGTCATGCATTTAATATATCTTACAAAATCTATTTTTTATCTTATGGAAAACTGTATTACACATTTTCTATATATCTTACATGAGTTTAAATTTATTATGAGAATAATATCTTATGCGGCTATCAGATATTTTTTTATACCTTACGAAGATCTGAAGTATATTATTAAGCCTATACATCTTATGAAAATATGATCTTATGAGTTTTTGTATCTTATAGGAATCCATATCATACAATTTATCCTATATTATGGAATTTTATACATTACAATAATTCCTATCATATGAAATTTTTATCTTATGAGATTTATTTATATCCTACACATTCTCTATATATTATAAAGTATATATTTAATATCCCATCTTTTCCATGTACGTCCCTCTTTGAGTTTTTTCATTGGTACTCTTTCGTTTGGGGTTTTTTTCTTCTTTGAACCTTGGTGACCGTGTAACGTCTCAAGTCTGAATTCCACGAAAGGTACCCCATACATGATTGGCCACATGACCTCAAGCTTGTTTCCCCAAATGCAAGAGACTGCCGACTAGTAGCAAGGGCCTAGGGTGTGATAGTGGGGAAACTATGCCCTCATTGGCAGGGTGTAACATAGTGAAACAAATAATAACAATATCAAAAGTAATAAATAGCATGGAACTGAAGTAAAAAATGGGATACCAAGATATATAGATAACTAGGAGTCATATAATATCAAAATGATGCAACATGTCACATGTTCTAAGAAAATAGTGAAAACAGGATACACTGCAATCAAGTAAAATACAATACCAAAGTATAACAACACAACATGAAACTCATCAACATCATAAGCCTTGGTTTGGTCCCATGCTCTCCTACTCCTAAGGAGAAATCAAGTACCTTAAAAAGGGACCTTTCCCTTATCAACACCTACAACAATATAGTCTATTTGTTCCCAAAAACATTACCCAAATAGGGTGTGAGAAATAAATCTCAGTAGGCAACCACCTAAGGTCTGTTCCAATCTGTTAGTGAGTATATGCAGTAGTATTGTACAATAGTGAAATACAGTAAACTAGGAGGTACTCAAAAGTAAACAATCCTACAAGTACTGGAATTCATTTATAGAGTTCATTATGTGCATTAAAATTCAATTACCTGAGATATTTAAGTATCAGAATCTGGCCTATTCCTGACATTCCTCACAGCAAAGTAAGAACAACAAAAATCTCAGAAGACCTTCTAAACAAGTAAGTGAAGATTGAATCCAAGATTATGCTTTGGATTGGAAGACATTTCACAATTTATTACCTTATGTTATTTAATTATAACCTGAGTCCATTCTTGAGATTCTAAGTTGGAATTCAAGTATCACTTCAGGTGAAATTATACTGACATCCTGCGAGTCTGTTCTCATTGGTCCTAGATGGGAGCCCTGAGTGTCACTATAGACATTGGTATAAGTTCATGTGAGTCCATATTCAGCGGTCCTATAAGGGATCCCCAAAGTATCACTCTATGTGTAGTATAAGATCATGTCAATTTATTCCATCCTTAGTGGTCCTACTAGGGAGGCCAAGTGTCACTAATGACAAATAACTCAAAAGCCTCTCAATTATATCCATGACATTCTAAGCTGAACCCATGTGTCACCCAAGGTGCATGGTAAAATAGTCATGCGAGTCCATTAATAGTGTTCTAAGATAAACCCATGTGTCACCCAATTCTATTTACCATTTAATAATTAATGCTCAATAAAAAATTCCAACCTTTTTAAATAAGTAAAACCACTGCATGGGAAAAGGTACAAACACAATCCTAAATCCATAATCAAAACACTTAGAATTTTATTGCAATTTCAATTACATATAATAACCAAATTCATTTTAAACAACCCTATAAGGGAAGTGAAGGCATAACCATATACATCCTAGGTTGAAATGGATAAACAATAATTATCCAAGGGAAACGCACCCACGGGGTGGACCTTAATCAAACAACAAAGCTAAACATGATTTAATTTATTAAATTATTTACCATAACAACATTAGGTAATAATAATGATCAATTTCCTTTCTAGGTGGCACCCTAAACATGGGCGTGTGGAAAAACCACACATATAAACATCTTGACAATTAACGAGAGGCACAAGACCACCTACCTCATCATAGTATGAATCTCCTCATCCATCCTCTACCTATAATTCAGGATAGAATGATGTAGATATATGAAATAAGAATATTAACTCAACCTTAAATAACTTAGTTGAGAGAAAAAGTCACCAATAATAGTTCAAGAGGAATCAAGCACTCACTGAAAGGATTATAATGGATCTGACGTTGTTCAAATCCTCTTCTAGATGATAAAATGGGAGAAGGAAAGAATACCAATACTACTTGTTCATCCACCCAGCGACCCCTCTGTCCAAATGACAGAAGAATGAGGCTACTACCCATTTTAAGAGAAAAACACAAAACAAAACATGTGTAAGACTATATACATGACATGTATATCATTTAACTGCTCATTTGGTGGATAAATTTCACCGACTTACTTTCCAGGACCTGCTGAAATGACTACATAGCATGTACTGGGAAGTACACAATGTGCAGTTGGTTTTTTTCATCTCTTCCTTGCTGACATTCCCACACACCATGTATTTCCATCACGCACAGCCAAAAATACACGACGTTTACTTAGGATTAGACGGTGTGTAACCCTAATTCAGACTGTGTGACAGTATGATTCTAGTACTTGTATAGTTTTCCCCTATTTTCTAAAAAACAAATCAAAGGAAAAAGAAGAAAAGAAGCTTATACCTCTAAGTAAGAACCAGGTTCTTAAAAACTTCCCCCTTAAATCAATTCATCCTTAAATTTTCCTTCCAAGTGTGGTGAAGAAATATTTAAGAATAACTCTGTCCACTGAGCACGTATGTTGGCCACCCTCTCCCAGGTCTCATCCTGTACTCGACCGTGCTGCCATAACACCCATATGAGAGGAACTGACTGACCTCAGAGAACCTTCATGCTCCTATCAATTATACGAATCTAATTCTCCACAAAGGATGTATCAACCTGAATCTCAACCTCCTAGGTCTGAAAAATGTGATACGGGTTTTACTGATAGCAGCGTATCTGAGATACATGGAATATGTCATGCATGGCTCAGTACCGCTGAGGTAACTGTAACCGATAGGCAACCATCCCAACTCTCTCCAGAATCTCAAACAGACCGACATATCTCAGTGAAATATTACCCTATCTCTTAATCCTATTGTGTCCCAGCCTTGGTGTGACACGTAGGAAAACTCGATCCCCAACCTCTAACTCCAAAGGATGTCTACGACAATCGAAATATGATTTCTGATGTGACTGCACAGTAGTCATACACTTCCAAATCAACTGAACTAGCTCAATGTTCTCCTAGACAAGAAGAGGTCCCATCATAGTTGCCTCTCCTACCTCTATCCAACATAGGGGTGATCAGCATGACCTTTCATACAAAGCCTTATATAGAACCATATGAATAGTAGCCTAGAATCTATTATTATAGGAGAACTCAACCAGGGGTATGTTCTCTCCCAAGAACCCCCAAAATCTAGGAAGCATGCCTGAAGCATTTTTCTAGCACCCGAATCATGCGCTCTGACTAGCCATCTTTCTGTGGGTGGTAAGCTATGCTCAGAAGCACATGTGTACCTAAATACCTCTTTATCCATTTCTATAAATATGAAGTAAACCAGGCATCCCTATCTAAAATGATAGAATGTAGGACCCCATGCAGTTGTAGAATATCACAGATGTAAAACCTACCAAGTTCATCAACACCGAAGGTTTCCTTGATCAAAAAGAAATGTGAAACCTCTGTGATATTGTCAATAAAAACTCATATGACATAATTTCTTGGTGGAGAAATTGGTAAAATTATCACAAAATCCATTGCGACATCATTCCATTTCTACTCAGGAATGGGTAGCTGTTGTAAAATTCATGTTGGTATTTGGTGTTACGCCTTCACCTAATGATAGGTGGAGCACCTCATGACAAAAACATTTACATATCTCTTTATACATGGCCACCAATACTGATGATGTAAATCCATATACATCTTGGTAACACTAGGATGCACTGCACATACAGAGGCATGAAAATCCCACTTCATCTCATCGCATATTTCAACTGGAACCCAAACGCGTCCATGGATACACAGGATATAATACTTGTCTAATGTCCATCCAGGAAGAGGGTTCTCACATGCCACACTCTCCCATAGATCTAGGCCTTTGGAATCTGATAGCTGCCTCATCCTCACTCTATCCATTAGGGTAGAGGTAACAACCAAAGATGAAAGAAAATTATCTCCTTTTCTATCATGAACCTCCAGATGAATCTCAGAGAACAAGGATATAAGATTCCACTCACCACTGGCCTCCTGCACTGCCTATATCTGAGTCCTCCTACTGAGTGCATCAGCCACCGCATTGCCTTTTTCAGTCGTATAGGCAAGCTCAAAATCAAAGGACTGAAGTTATTCCACCCACATTCTGTCACGAACCAGCCCGGGTCGATCGGGAACGCCCCTCGGGACTTGCCGCGGACCGGCTCGGGTGACTGGTTCAGGGTCGACCCGGGCTGGTTCGTGACAAAATGGTATCAGAGGCAGGTTCTTGTTATTTGGGTTGTCCGGTAGAAGGAGATTAGGACTGTCGGAACTCGAGGGGTAGGTACGGGAAGAGCGTCGCGAACTCTTGCTCGCACTGATCTTCGAGTTACCAGGGGTATTTCGGGAATTGTGTCCTTGTCTTTTCTGGTTTGTCTTGGATTGAGATATGAGAATGGAGGCAAGCCGACGTTACTTCGTGATTTCACATGAAGTAGTGACCCATGTGGAGTCTGATTACACGGTTTGAATTCCTCCTAGTGGTCGACGCTGACTTGAGACATGGCCCACTACCATGTCGCCAGGTTGAGCGTGGCTACTAGTCCCTCACTTCAGTGATTGATGAAAATTTTGGATGTTGTTTTCGTTTTGGTCTGTGTGAGTGCGTAGTTGGAAATGAAAAAGGGTTTTTGAAAAATTTGACTGGTTTCTTTTAAAGGGCTTTAAATATATGAAATGGGTTTTAAAAATAAAATCTCTTGATTTGGAAATATGTTGTTTGCTTGGGGTTGGTTAAGAATGGTTCGGGTTGAAAACCCCAGGTCCTCTTTATGAACGTTTGCACATGTGTGAGAACGCATGAAACGTGCATGTTGGTGTGAGTATGAATGGAATGTGGATAAAGACATGTGCAACGGTTCATGAGATTACCTGGGTGTGTATTTGAAATTAAGGGCTTGACCTTGTTTTCTAAATTGGTTTTAAATGGGAAACAGTTTTGGAAAGTTTTGGTTTGAAAGTGGATTGGTTTTTGGAAAGTGATCTTGAGAAAGGGTGGTTTTGAAATCAAAAATGAAAAGGGAATTTTAAAGAGGAGATTTTATTTTGGGTTGTGTTGTATTTGATTGGTCCTTGTGCTGACTGTTTTTTGATGGAGGCACTTTTATTGAAGTTTCTTCGGTTGATATTGGTTTTGGATTTGTGTTTTATATATCGCTCAGGAAATACCGCCCAGAAAGGTCTCTAAGGATTCTGATAGGTCATGCCCAGTTTTTGGTCCTCTTCAGACTTTGCCTATTCTCCATGGTGATCAGGGTCCGTTAGAGGCAGTGAAATGGCTCGAGGAAGTGGACCGTGTCTTTAGAATGTTGGGAACTCCCGATAATGTTAAGGTTCGTGCAATTATGGAGTTGTTTGAGGGTCCATCTCTGGACCAGTGGAAGATGGTTACCTCACCGTCAATGGAAGGTGAAATGACGTGGGATGTCTTTAAGGTCGTTTTCATCCAATGGTTTGTACCTGAGGAAGTGAAGCTGGAGAAAAAGGGAGAGCTTGTGAATATTCAACAAGGTCAACGGACGGTGAAGACATATGTTGACCATTTCAAGGAACTGATTCCCTTTTCTCCAGAGGTAGCGTCGCATGAGCTCATTAAGGTCTCTCTTTTCACTAGGGGTCTTCGTCCAGAGATCAAGGAGCGAGTCCTCCCTTCTAAAGACCTTTGTTTCGAGAAGCTGGTGGAGGAAGCTTTCTTGGCTGAGTTAGATTCTGGTGTGCGGGTGGTTAATACTTCAGTGTCCCCTGTTGTTGTTCGTAAGAGTCCCCCCTCTGGTGAGGAAAAGGCGCCAGAGATACCTGTTCCTAATGAGTTATTCCCTTTGGTCCCAGCTTCCAGTTCATCAGATCATTCGATGGTATGCTTTCAGTGTGGTCGTTTCAGGCATTTAAAGTTGTCTTGTCGCAACCCTCCGAAGACGTGTCATCGCTGTGGTTGTCTGGGTCATATGGAGAAGTTTTTCAAGAAGCGTCGCTTGAAGAGGAAGCTGTGATGGGAGAATGTCAGTACCTGACTGTGAGGCAGGAGATGCTTCAGCCATCATAGCTCCAGCCACAGGTCTTGGGGTGAAGCTCGCGCACAGTCAGGAGTCCCCAGGGGTGTGAAGCCTTGGTCCAGGTTTTTTGTTCCGTGTTGATGGTGGAACAATTAAAAACCTCTTTCATACTTGTTTTCCTGCTACTAAAGTTTCAACAGCGTTGTAAATGTGTTGTTTTTCTATAAAGTGGTGATGGACTTGTTCTATGATAAATCTACGTGGACTTGTTGTGTGAATTTAATATTCTAAATCGTGTGTCCTTCTTAAAAGTGTGTTTGACTCTCGTGTGGGTTGACCTCGATCTAGTTATGTTGTCGATGTGGTTATGTTTCGTGGACTTCGGTGAATCATATCTCCAATTTGATATTGGTTAAATGTTTTTCTATGGGTTTTCCCTGGTGTTGAAGTTGTTGACTCTAGTCGTGGGTTCAAGGTTTCGACGAAGGTGTTGTTTTTCACTCGTGCTATAAGAGTTGGTTTGAATTGGTTGGGAGTTCCCGCGTCGACCCCCCTTTTCTTCCTAGGGTTGTCTATTTAGATGGTCAACTTTTCTGCACTAGTTAAGTTCTTGTGGTGGGGAGAACCCCTTCGTGTTCTCCCCTCAATCTCGGACCCCATTTTTCTCTTGAATCGGTCGGGTGTGACCTGTGCAGGGTAAGGTCATCCCCGAGATTCTCATTTCTCTCTGGTTCCTTTAGTTCCGTTGGGGCATGGACCTGAATCTGTCGACTTTTGGCCTGGTGACTTTCTGGGGGAAGAAAGTGTCTGTGGTGGGGAGAATTGTCACACCCCGACCGCGGATGTCCGTAATTGTTCTCCTTTCTTGGTCCCGATTTAAATTTTTCGGAGATTAATTGCATTGGCGGTTTCGCGCCGGTGTGCGGTCACCGCATCGTTAGCGGTGACCGTGCGTTCAGCCCGGGTGACAGTGTGTTCACCCGGTGTTTTAAATATTATAATTTTTATGTTGGTATTCTATTGTTAATACCCTTTTTATTTGTGTTATTATTATTGTATATATGTTTATATATGTTTATATATATATGTATAATAATGTACGTATATATATATATAGATCTATATATGTATAAAAATATATATATGTGTAGTATCTTTAAATTATTGTATTATTTTTAAATATTTGATCAAAATAATTATTATTAATATTGAAAGGTTTTATTATTATTATACATTTTATTATTATTATTATAATGTTTTACTATTATTATTATTATACTTATTAACATTGTTATAATAATGTTATTATTATTGTTATAGTTGTTATTATTATTATTTTTATATATATATATATTAGTTTAACCCTAAACCTACCCTAATCCCTCTCCCCGTAGCCGCCACCCCCCCCCCCCCTCACCTCTCTCTCTCTCCATCCCCTCTCCCTCACTGCGGCCTCCAACCGACCTCCCCGCTGGACCTCCGGCCAGACCCGCCGCCTGCCCCTCCCTGTTCCAGCGCTCCCCTCCAGCCTTCCTCCTGCCGAACCACCGCCGGCCTCACCCTCGCTGAACCCGGCCTTTGGCACCTCCCCTGTCCCGACCTCCGGAGCTCCTCCCCTTCCGACTTTCGCGGGTCTCTCCGGCGACCCCCACCGAGCTCGCCGCGCCGGCCTTCCACCAGCCGACCACCGGCCTCGTCCGGCGCTCCCCGTCCCAGTGTCTCCAGCCCCTCCGCGCAACTCCCGGCCTCCACCCCCGTCCCGACTCGCCCCGCTACACCCGCGAACCCCCCTGCTTCCCGTCCTGCGCACCTCCCGGCTCACCCCGCTCCGGCGCGCTCCCCCTCCTGCCTCCTTCGTCCGACCTTCCCGCCGGCGCCTCAGCCTCATCCCGGCGTCCCGGCCCCTTCGCCCACCGCCGCGCCTGCCCCCGTCCCAACTTCCCGCCTCACCCCGGCCACGCCGTCCGGCCGCCTCCTGCGCTCCCTCCCCCTCCCGCGTAAGTTTTGTTTTATTTTTTTTTATTTTTAATCTCATTTATTTACGTTTTTTTTATATATATGTATAACGTTTTAATATTTTTGTTATATTAATAATAATATTATTATTATTATTATTATTATATTATTATTATGTTATTATTATTAATACTATATTATTATTATTATTATTATATTTATTATCATTTTAATTATTAACATCTTATTATTATTATTATTATTATTATTATTATTATTATTATTATTGTTATTGTTATAATTATTACTATTATTATTTTAATTATCATATTATTATTATTATTCTCATATTATTATCATTGTTGTTATAATTATTATTATTATTACAATTAGCACATTATCATCATTATTATTATTATTATTATTATTTTTATTATTATCGTTGAACTCGTTTATCGGTCTCCTGTTTTTAGGACCGGTTTGACGGCGCAATACGGTGCGCCCCTTTACGCGACAGGAGTTTTGCGCCGTATCGTTTTTCGTTCCGAGCTGCGTCTTGAGGTAGGTCTCCCATTGCACTCGCCTTTAAATTAAGAATTTATTTATTCTCTACCTTTTATTGAATTTCAGTAAATTTAAAAGTAATATTAAGTAGTTTTTTTATAGTGTGGTGATCTGCTGATGATAAAAGCTGTTTTTCTTATTCTAGCGTTTCATTGAAAGTGTTCTTCTTAGATTTAGTTGTGTGCTTCCATGATAGTATTTCTAAATGGTTCTTCCTGAATAATGAAAGTCATGTTAGATTGTGTTTTGAAATGTTTTTGGCGTGTGTAAATTTGTAGATGTACTGTTAATGAAAAAGGTGTTTCTTAGAACCTGGATTAGAGAAAATGACCGTATGACCTTTAAACTTGATTTTGGAAATTTAAAGTGTGGTTCTTGGTTGACGAGAAATGTTTTCCTTTGTCGCGTGAACAAAAGTTTGGATTCCATTTGAGAAATGGTGTCCCTTCAAAAAAATGATTTAAGGCCCGTTTGGCTCTTAATAAAAGTGGGGTGCGTTTGGATATTGGAAAATGATTCTACTTGTGGAACCAGTGTGTTTCGGGTTTAATATGCCGATCTGAGTTTCTTAAATAATTTTCTAAGTGTGTTTCTGGTTTTCAATGGCATGGCGTGTGTCATATCCCTTTGGAAATGTTTTAGTGTAAAATGTTAAAAATGTAAATGATATGACGGCCCGGTTGGCACTTTAATAAATGTGAAGTGATTTTACATATATATGTATATATATACGTACTTGTGAGGGCATTTCTACAGGGGGACTTCCCTTCGAGGGTTGTCGTGTAGCGATGTCCGTGTAAGGGGTTGGCAAGTGCGGTGAGATGAGTCACGCGTGCGAGGGTCTCCCACTTACACAGTGTTACTAAAACCACCATGGGTTCCTGGGCGTCTTGTAGATTATCGAGTGACGGTTGCTTTCTAACCCTGATTAGACGGGTTGGTACCCCCTGGAGTTGTAGACAGGCCAGGAGGGATGTGCCACTGGTTGGCTATTAGGGCGGCCAGTTGGTTATTGACTATGGAGTACCACGCCGGCAGGTAGTCTGAACCCAAGTACATCCAGGGGTTTTCTAGGGATGTTAAGGATCACCCATGGTTATTGCTGATAACTTCTGGTTTATTTTTACTTGCACTTGTTTTCTTTCCTGCTTGTTTACTTTCAGTTCTTCTTTACAGCTTGTACTGGTTGCTTTGCGGAAATGGCTTTCAAATAAAAATGCGTTTTTCTCTTGTGTAGTAAAACTGAAAATGTAACACTTCTTTATCGTTCAGAACGAATTTAGAATCAATGAAAAGAAATTCAACTTTTGAAAAGGAATAAGGGTAATGGCTCGTGTTTAGTTTTTCAAGTGAAACATTATAAAAGCATACTTTTATACATTGTAGTTCAAACCTGGAATAGGTAGATTCTTTATTTACTGGCAGTGCTTTGGGTTTTGTTGTTGGGCTCACCTACTGAGTACTTTTGTGCTCACGCCTATCTTTTACCATTTCAGTTGCAGGTTCCTTGTGTCCAGGTTTTCCTGGCTTGAGTTGCTCAGTGAGGGAGCGACGTTGGTTGTAGTTGGGTGGTGACCCGCGAGGTCACATGGAGGTATGTCGTGGTATAGTTTTGTTTGTGCCTTTAGTGTTTATTCGTTCTGTTCCTTTTTACTTTTTTTTGGGCTGAAATCGTTCCCAACGATAAATTTTTAGTGCCCGGCACTTGTTGCCATCCCGGGGGGATCGGGAACGCCCCTCGGGACTTGTCGCGGACCGGCTCGGGTGACCGGTTCAGGGTCGACCCGGGCTGGTTCGTGACACATTCTCAATCACAAATTCAGATCCCGCTAAGTAAATATGCACTTGAGGATTTTGTGGTCCATGTACACCACAAAATGCTCTTCCAATAAGTAATGTATCCAACAGTGCAAGGCATGAACAACTACAACTAACTCTAGATCATGAGTAGGGTAATTCCTCTCATGTGGTCTCAACTACCGAGACCCATACGTAAAAACTTGATTCCCCTACATAATCACTGCTCCCAAATAAATACCTAATGAATCATAATATATGGTGTAACTCTTTCCCGGCTCTAGAAATATCAGTATCAGCGCTAAAGTCAAACACCCTTTCAGCTCCTGAAAGGATGTCTCATAAGAATATGACCACGTAAACTCTATACTCTTCTTAGTCAAGCCTATCAGCAGTGCTTCCAAGTGTGAGAAGTATTGTTTAAAATTTCTATAGTAACCAGCTATCCCTAAGAAACTGCACACCTCAAAAGCTTTCTTGGGATGTTCCCAGGTAACTACTACTCTCACCTTCTCTGGGTCCATTGATACTCCTGTCTTTGAGATAATGTGACCTAGGAAGTGAATCTGATCCATCCAGAAGTGAAATTTTGTGTGCTTAGCATATAACTAATGCTCTCTTAGTATATAGAAAAAAATCTCAATGTTTTTGGAATGATCATGTTGAATGTGATAATACCCCAAGATATTGTCGACGAAAACCACCACAAAAGAATCTAGGTAAGGATGGAATACTTGGTTCATCAACACCATGAAAACTACTAGAACATTCATGAGACCAAAAAGCATAACCAGGTACTCATATAGGCCATACCTACTATGAAAGGATGTATAAGGTATGTCTGCAGGTCGAACATGTACCTGATGATATCGTAACCTTAAGTAAATCTTCGAGAACACTCGATCTCCTCAAAGCTGGCCAAACATGTCATCTATACATGGCCAGGGATATCAGTTTTTAACCGTCAACTAGTTCAGTTTCTGATAGTCCACACATAGCTTGAGGGTACTATTGTGCTTTTTCGTAAAAAGAACCGATGAACCCCAAGGAGAAGTACTAGGTCGGATAAAACCCTTAGCTTATAAATCTTCCAATTACCTCTTGAGGTCTTGAAACTCCATCGTATCCATCCTGTAAGGAGGAATGGATATCGGTGCAGCTCCTAGAACTAGCTCGATAGTGAACTCCACCTCTCGACCATAGGTAAGACTAAGAAGATGTCCAGGAAAACATCCCTGAAATGATCAACCATTGGAGGGAAAACTTCCAGACATGTTCCCTACTCATACAGATATAAACTCGAAATTTGGGTTATCATCCCGCCCAACCCATGATGATTGGGTCCATTTAGACTCACATGGACATACTATTCTCTATTATATAGAAACGATCCACCATCTGGTGACGTAAAACTCATCCTGTGGTGATAAAATTGACAAAGGCTTGAAAAAAGGCCAACCAGTCCATTTTTAGTATGAAATCAATGCCTGCCATCTCCAAGACATAGATATCCCAAAATAAGTGACACCCACCGACCTCAAGGGGACACTCCTTACTCTGATACACACCTTCCATTCTTATTCATATCAGAGTGTCTAGCATCATAATGTCATCAAAAGTAAAATCACAGAGCTCAAGGCTCTCCACAATAGAAACTAATATGAAACTATGAGAAGCCCTTATATCAAAAAGTGAAAAAGATAAAACAGAGATGACTAGAATAGTACCTATGATAGTAGAAGGTCTGGGATCATGCTCATATTGGGTATGTTGCGCTACATATGTTTAATGATCTAAAATTTTGAATAATATTTGTTTCCTAAATTTGTGTGTTATTTTATACTCACCAAAACTATATCCTTAAATTAATGAAGTGAGTGTAATTAAAATGATACCATTGGGTTTCAACTGTTATATGACCACTGTTCAATATGATTGTTGGAAACTAAACTCTTAATGTAATGGTTATTGTTTATAAATACAAGTGATCTTGGTTAATTAATACATAAAGAAGAGTCGGTGGCCACATCCAATAGACTCGGACTGTACAAATCCCATCTATCGGAGCTTGGGAAGGAGGTATCATCACTTGGCTTTGCTCTGTACCAAACCCAATCCGAGCTTCAATATGTGAAGCTTGAATAAAATTGCCTAAGGGAGAAGTTCAAGCTGATAGAAATCACCACTCAGGCAATATTGTATGGGCCGCCCCAAGATTCTATCATCATAGCACACCTTACACTTAGGTCATATGCATGTGTTATAAAGGGCTATGTAACGATGCCTTAGTTACCCTGTGTATATAATTTTGTAGAAATAAAATTGTTATTTCTTATTATGGTAAAATTTTTGAATTTCAAATGTCTGGATAAAAATAGGATGAAGTTATAGAAGTTCCATATTATTGATGAATTTTGGAAAAACGTGTATTTTAAAATATTTATGTAAACTTTAAATAATTAATAATGTGAAATGATTTTTAAAAAATGGTCTTCTATAGTTGTGACCACTAAGAAATTTAGAGTCTAATAAGATCAACTTAATTTTTAGTGAATAGTAAAGTATGAATAGTAACATCACCCTTATGAATAGTAATGAATAGTAAATCATCAAAAAAATAAAAACTTCACCCATGAATGTAAAAATATGATTTAGACATCTTAAAATTGAAAAAATGGTCATAATATAAGTATTGATATTTTTGTATGTCATAAATATTTTAATTATAAATTCATGATTAATTTAATAATTTAAAATGGAAATTTATTTTCATAAAATGTAATCATAAATTATTACTTTATTTTCTTGTGGTGATAAGATAATTTTATGTGACCATTATTAATTTCCCAAGGTGTTATAAAACGAGTTATAGTTTTAAGGTTTTTTTTAAATAAATTATGATTTTATTTAAAAATTAAACTATAAATATTTAGAAAATTAATTTCATAAAATGGAGTTTATTTTTGAATTAATAGTGTGGATATTAGGTTAGGTTGAATTTATGAGATTTTTATAAATGTTTTTTTTTCGATGAATAGTAAAAAAACAGTTTTGAGTTTTGGTGTGATTAATGACATAATTAATCATGTAATAATGATGTAATAAATCTAGTCGACTTGTGAATAGTAAGATATGTTATGAGGTGTCACAAGTGGCCAATACCATGGGAAAATACCATGGTCCAACCCATGGTTTTGCAAATACCACCGATGAGGTGTCCCTTGGAAATTAATTAAATATTCCCTCACTTTTGCTATAAATACCAAGTCATTCCCTCATTCATTTAATTCCAAAATCCTCCTCAATGAAGATATGGTATTTTTACCTCCCAAGGAGTCCTCCCAAGGTTCCCTCAAGCCCCCCAAGGTCCCAACCTTTGAGCTTTCAAAGTCACTCTTCAAGGTAAGGGAACATTTTCACCCTCCTCATTTAGTCATGATTTCCTTTATGTTATGCCTTCTAGTTTCTATCTTCTTATGTGGCGGTATGTTATTATATATTATTATTACTGTCCATTTCATGTCCAAATGATGAGATACCATTTCCACTCCCATCAATTTACTTTCTTAATTTTTAATTGATGTTGTTAGGCTGCCAAATTTTCGTAAAAGAAATCACATTTTCTCTTTGCTTTCAAGTTTCCTTTTCATGTGGTATATAATTCAAATATCCACACAATGATCTTATTTCTATTTTATTATTTCACTATACTGTAAAAGTATTCATTTATGGATGGTATAACCTTGTTCCCTCTCTTTTTATGGTTTTCTAAAACCATGTTATATAGCCATTATGCTGTAGAATTGTCTTCTCAAATCTCTCTCTTTTTCTCAAGAAATTATCTTGTATTGTTTATGTGAATACCCAAATATATTTTCATTACCAAGGGTATCCATATATAAATAAAATTGATCTATTTTATTTTTTAATTTACATACATATAACCCTCACTCCCTTTCCATGGGTTATAAATGACATAACGATCAAGTTTTTAAGAACTTTTAAACATCACGATTTTGAAATGAAACCCATTTATTTTATTCTATATGGGTTATTTATGAAATGTTTGATTATGATCTGTGTGAATCACATGAAAATAAATAAATATTAAGGGTTATCCTTTATATTGATCCAATGCATTGGGTAATTAATTAATCTCTAGAGATGATAAGTTTCACGATACCTTGGTGAATAACCTTGGTAATTTTTTATGAAACCTTGGGGATGAACCTTGATGATATGTTTATGAATGTATAAATGAAATTTTTTATCCAAATATTCAAGTTATTATTCATGTTATTTTTATTATGATATTCCTCTTCTTCCACTTCTCATTTATTTATGTTTTTTATCAAGTTCTTATTGATATCACAGGTAAACGGATTCCCTTATTTACCCTTACTGGGCCTTCTGCTCACCCTTTCCTTTGATGTATGTATCCAGTTTATGAGACGTAGTAATTTTACTTAGGATAAACTTATGATGAAGCCTTAAAAGTGGATTAGAAGAATTATTTATGTTGTTTTCATGTATATTGTTCCCGATTTCCAAGACACTAGACCTTAAAGATCCTCTTTTTGTAAAATGTAATGAAAAGTTATGTAATAAAAATGTGGGATTCCATAGTTGGTATCAAAGGATAGTTTAGTTATTTATGGAAATTAGGCTATCAAAAACATTATGAAAAAACCAATAGAAAATTTTAAAAATAGGAAAACTTCTTGGTATTTTGGTGAAATACTAAGTGGTTTCCAAACAAATGAATCCCTGTCTAGATACGAACAAGTGGATGTAGCTCTGGCACATATGTACCTAGGAGTGAAAACTCCAATAAGAAGTTTTAGGCTTGACCCGGGGTATCCTTGTACATGACAACGTGCCTTGCTACACTCCTGGTTTGACACTCCCTAGGGATATGTTTAGTTAATCATAAGCTTTTTATGAATCATTATGAAGGATTTATAGAGAAATGTAATTGTTTAAGCATGATGTTTTAAGACATAAAATTATTTATAGTTAAAAGATTTGTAAATGAAATAAGTTTCTCACTAAGGTTTTATTATTTTAGTAAATGGTTGGAAATAGGAGGAACCGTTCAAATGGTGACCTCAATGGACCATGCGCTGACGGCCCTCTGATGGAAGATGGAATGGAAACTTTCATGCGGATGATGAACCAACTGACTCAAGTTATGGGAAATAACTTGAATCAAACTGAGAGACCAATCTCACCACGAAGGGAACAAAATTATATTGAGTCCTTTATGTGTCAACAACCACCAACCTTTAGTGGATTGACTGACCCATTGATTTCTAAACATTGGATCAGCTCTATAGAGAAGATCTTTTATGTGCTCTATTTTTCAGAGCAAGAGAAGGTCACTCTGGATGTCTATTTCTTAGAGGGAGAAGCTGATCAATGGTGGGAGCTGATTAAAAACATGAGGCCAAGAGTGGAGGTTGAAGATATGGAGTGGGAAGAGTTCAGAGGGATCTTCTTCAGTAAGTATTTTCCTCATTCCATGAGAACATGAATGGATAAGGAGTTTCTCAAGATGAAGTAGAAGGAGAATGAATCTGTGGGAAGATATGAGATGAACTTCACTATACTTTACCATTATACCTCAAACTTTGTCATGGATATTAGTGGGAAGGTTGATATATTATTTGGTGGACTAAGACATAATCTGAGGAATAATCTAACCAACTAAGACTATGACAGCTATGAGGAGATCGTGCAGAGTGTGATGAAAGTTGAATTAGAGTTTGGTGAGATGTAGTGGTCTCATAAATCCAATGAAAAGAAGAGATTGATAGATCCAATATTAGGGAGCATCTTTGATCAGGTAAGAGAAGGAAAGAAAATACAACTTCCCACGTGTAATAAATGCGGGAAGAAGTATTTGGGGAACTACTTGCTCAGGAGTGGGAAGTGCTACAAGTGTGGAAGAGATGGCCATATCATACGGAATTGCTATAGTGAGGTGAAGCCAAAAATTACCAACACTAAAGATAAGGGGAATATGGTCCATGACCTACCTGTTGTCCAATTCTATAAGTGTGGAAAACTTGGTCACTTTTCCAATCATTGTCCAAATCTGAGGGCAGTGGAGGGGAATCACCATCAGCCTCAGAAATGGCCAAGGGAACAAGGTCGTACTTTTTCAATCACTACGACTGAATTTGAAGCACCAAATTATGTGGTGGTAGGTACTCTTTTTGTTCTCTCAAAGCTAGCAAGTACATTCACTACTACAAAAATGGGCAAGGGAAGCGCCACCCTTTATCAGTGCTTTTTTAGTAGCATTGATAAAGGGGGGTTTTATCAGCGCGCATTTTCCTAGCACTGATAAATGTGTATATTTAAAAAAAATCATAAAAAATTATATATTTATATATAAGTATATTTATATTAATATAAATATAATAAATATTTTTTAAAATATGTTTTATATCAATTTGATATGTCGTAGACCCAAAATGGACACCCCGGAGCAGAAATTATGGCCATTTGTAGGGATTAAGGACCTTTTCATACCTTGAAGAATATGATAAGGTTCTAAAATGGTCACCGTAGTGTGTTTATAGTCGTAAGATTTTATTTGGTATGTGGTTGAGGCAAAACGGACACCCGAAGCAGAAGTTATGGCAAAACGGACCCCCAGAGCCAAACTTATGACTTTTCAGAGGGTTTTTGGTACTTTTTGAACCTCAAAGTACATGAGAATGGGTTTCGGTGATCACGAGAGTGTGTAAATTTTTTCAATCTTAGATTTGATATGTGGTAGATCCAAAACGGGCACTCAGAGCAGAATTTATTGTCGTTTTAAATTTTGCAACTCTCGTATCTCCTAAAAACCTAAGAAACCAGCAACTCACTAAAATAGACATAACTTCTGCTCCGGTTTTCCATTTGAGCGTTGTGACCAGTAAAATCAAAGCTCGTGAAATGAGTGATGACCAAGTATAGTTGAAACCGTTAGAAGACCATAGGAATGAAAGATATATCAGTTATAGAATTTTAAAAAAAAGTCCAACTTCAAACTATCATAACTTTCACTCCGGGTGTCCGTTTGGGATCTACCACATATCAAATCAAAGAAAGCAAAGAGATCTATGCAGAAGGTTGACTAAAAAGTAGTATTAGTCATTTATGAGACCCAAAAATCCCAAAAACCCACCAGAAGGCCTCCAAAACTCAGTTTCTGTGTCCGGACCCCTGTCAATTTTTTCTTAAAACGGTCATAACTTCTGATTTGTGTGTCTGTTCGGTCTCCGGCACCTGTTTTATCATATTTCGTTCCATGAGATTCAGTTTGACTATTCATAGAGCTAAAAATGAACCCCCGGATAAGAAGTTATGTCTTTTTCAGTGACTGCGATTTGTTAGGTTTTTCGAGACCCCATTTCTAGAACTTTTGTATATACATATTAATATATAATATTTGTAAATATATATAAATATGTATAATTATACCTATAGATATACATATAATATATATATATATGTATGTGTGTTGTATATTTGTATGTATGTATGTATTTATGTATTTATTTATTTATAAAAACACACATAAGAAAACATATTTTATAAATGTATTTAAAACTAATCTTATAAATATATATTAATATACAAATAAATATATGGATAAAAAATTATAACTAAATATATATATATATAAATATATATAAATATATATAAATATATACTAATATACGTATATATATATTAATATAATTAAATATATGTATATATTAATATAACTAAATATATATATATATGTATATATTAATATGACTAAATATATATATATATATGTTAATATATATATATATATATATTAATATACAGATATATATATTAATATAACTAAATATACATATATATTAATATATGAGTAAATATAACTAAATACATATATAAATAAATATATATATTAATAAATAAAAAGAAAAGTAATATGGTGGAGTGGTAAAGGCTTAGGCGCACAGACAAGAGGTCTCAAGTTCGAATATTGGGAGAGATAGGTTACGCGCATAGGTGTGGGGAATTACCTAGAACTATTAAAGGGGGGGAGTGTTGTTAAAGGGGCTGGGACATGCATGGGCTACCATGGGCGGTGGGAGCTTTTAAAGGGGGGGCTTCCAGCACTGTTGAAGCTCCCCAGAATTGCAAAAAAAAATTTAAAATATTTTTTCAACTTTTATCAGTGCTTTCTAAAAGCACTGATAAAAGGGGCCTTTATCAGTGATTTTCTGAGTGCTGATAAAAGGGACCCCCTTTATCTTCTCCTCAATTAACTGTGTTTTTTAGCACTGTTAATCAACTTTTCTAGCACTTATAAAGGAAATATTTGTGGTAGTGATTGTTTGATTTTGGTTCTACACGTTACTTTATTTCTCCAAGTTTGCAAAGAATTTAGAATCAACCCCCTATTTGATAAAAGTTGAGTTATCAGTCAAGACTTCTGTTGGGATTATCCAAGCATTGTCAGTGTTTAGAAACTATAGTATTTACTTTAGTGAGAATAATCTTATTGCAAATCTAGTAGTCATTCCCATGCTGGAATTTGACATTATACTAGGGATGGACTGGCTCTCAAAGTATAATGATAAGATCAAATACAGAAGTAAGGAAATCTCAATAGTCTTGAATGGAAAACCTACAGTTATCTTCCAAGGAGAGATATCTCAACCTGATCTTTGTCTAGAAGAACATCCTATATCCTTCTTTATGGAGTTGATCAGTGAAGAAGAAGAAGGAAATGAGAGTTTAAGGATAGAAAATGTCCCCATCATCTAGGAATATGTTGATTTATTTTCTGGGGAGTTACCCGGACCTCCCCCAGAAAGAGAGGTTGAGTTCTCCATTGAACTCGTACCTGGATCTCATCCAATATCAAATACCCCCTATAGGAAGGAAAATGTGGAGCTAGAGGAATTAAAGAAAAAACTCCAAGATCTTTTAGAGAAGGGGTTTATCCAATTGAGTGTGCCTCCTTGGGGAGCACTATTTCTCTTTGTGAAGAAGAAGGATGAATCGATGCGTCTATGCATTTATTATAGAGAACTAAACGGGATCACAGTGAAGAACAAATACCCTATTCTAAGAATTGATGACTTATTTGACCAACTTTTTGGGGATCAATTCTTCTATAAGATTGATCTTCGATCTAGTTATCATCAATTGAGGGTGAAAAAAGAAGATATTCCAAAAAATTCCTTCCAATCAAGATATGGTCATTATGTATTTGTTGTTATTCCCTTCAGACTGACTAATTCAATTTCTATTTTTATGTATTTGATGAATAGAGTCTTTAAGGACTACCTTGATAACTTTTTGGTAGTTTTTATTGATGATATTATGATACATTTCAAAATTCTTGAGGAGCATGAGGATCATCTAAGGGTTATTTTTCAACCTCTATAGAAGGAGAGGATTTTTGGGAATTTCAGAAAATGTAAATTCTGGTTGAAACAATTTGCTTTCTTGGGGAACATTATAACCAATGAAGGAATCATAATTGACCCTACAAAGATAAAAGTTGTAGAGGAGTGGCCTCAACCTACAACAATAACTGAGATTCATAGTTTCCTTTTTTAGCGGGATATTATCGAAGGTTTGTGAAAAAAAATTCATGAATTTATAATCCATTAACCAAGTTAACTCGAAAAGGGGTCAAGTTCATATGGACAAAGGAGTGTGAGGAAAGTTTCCAATACACATACCATCAAAGTTTGAAGTATATTTTCACACAAAAGGAATTGAACATGAGATAAATGAGATGGTTGGAACTTCTTAATGACTATTATTGATCAATTCATTATCATACCAGAAGAGCAAACAAAGTTGCTGATGCATTAAGCAGGAAAGACCTAGTTGTTCTGTCCATGACGAGGATTCAAAGAGATCCTTTGATCAATGACCTAGTAAATCTAGAAATGAGAATTATAAGGGAAGTGACATCATCAACTCTAACCCCAAATGATTTCTCAACCATCATTACTAGAGAAGATCAAGAAATCTCAGAAATAAGATCCTTTATTACAGAAGAAGTTTGAGGCTGTGAAGGATGGAAAGTTTCTTGAGTTAAATATTGATCAAGAAAATGTTCTGAAATTTCATACAAGACTATGTGTTCCATCTTTTCCGGAAATAAAGAAGGAGATGATGTATGAATCTCATATCTCTACTTTATCTATACATCCTAGAAGCACGAAAATTCATGGGAACCTTTGTGATCATTATTGACGGGATAATATGAAAATGGAGATTGCTTAATACACTTTGAGGTGCTTGGTATGTCAGCAAGTGAAGGCAGCATGACAACTCCCTAAAGGGGTATTGTAACCACTACCCATAACTACATGAAAGTGGGACAATATCACTATGGACTTCATCACTGGTCTCCCGAGAACTTCCAAAGGGAACAATGCAATATGGGTTATTGTGGACCATCTCACCAAGACTACCCATTTTATCTCCATTCAAGAAGATTTCTCTCTTGATCAACTTGATAGGATTTACATGAAGGAAGTGGTAAGGCTGTATGGAGTTCCACTTTATATCATATCTGATCGTGATCCAATGTTCACATAAAAATTTTGGAGAAGTCTTCAACATACTATGAGTACCGAATTGAATTTCAATACAACCTATCACCCACAAACTAATGTCTAATTTTAAAGGACTATTCAAACACTCGAGGACATGCTGATAACATGCTCAATGGAATTTAAAGGAGGATGGGATCAACATCTCCCTTTAGTTGAGTTATCTTACAACAATAGCTTCCACTCGAGCATTAAAATGGAACCCTATGAATCTCTATATGGGAAGCAATGTAGAAATCCTACTTGTTGGGATGAAGTTGGTGAGAGAAATCTTCTTGGGCCTGATCTTGTGCAAGAAATGACAGAATAAGTCCACACCATCCAGCAACACATTAAGGCTGCTCAGAGTCGAAAAAAGAGCTATGCCGACAACCATCGAAGGGACTTAGAGTTTGATGTTGGTGACAAGGTCTTTCTTTGAATTTCACCTTGGAAGAGAGTCATGAGGTTTGGGAAGAAAGGGAAGCTCAACCCTAGGTATAAGGACCCAGCCATATTACATACATAATCTTGATTTTAGTTAAGAAAACACTTCCTTTTACATTGAAGATCTTTTAAAGTTTTGAGCATTAGAGAATTAGGAAAAAACATTCATAACATTACACATTGTTACAGAGTGGATACCATAAAAACAGTTTCCATTTTTCTCAAAATACAAAACATTAAAACTTAAAATAAGACTCCTTTACAATTCTTCAACATTTAAAGTGTCTTCCTTGTATTACACATCCATTAACCTGTGAAAAATCATTTAAAAACTTGGGATGAGCACAAATCTCAGTAAGGGATGAAAAATGAAGGAAATATCACATTAGTCCATGAATACTCATAACGTATGAAAACATTCTCAAAAGACAATCTTTTCACCCAAATATACTTACTTCATGTAACATAAGATTTACAAAATATCCACAAAAACATGAGAACATAAATATAATCATAAAGGTATCTTAGGGAATAATTTACATAATCTTGTAACCATCTTGGATACCTTAAAATTTGTAACCCTCATGGTCTTGATCACAGAAGCAGTTCAGTTGGAAGAGAACATTTCTTATGAAGAGAAACCAGTTCAGAATCTTGATCGAAGGGAACAGGTATTGCGGAATAAGGTAATCCATTAGGTAAAGGTTTTGTCAAGAAACCACATGGTTGAAGAAGAAACATGGGAGTCTGAAAATGATATGAGATAAAAATACCCCCAGTTGTTTAATAAGTAAATAAAATTGCAAGGACGTAATTTCAAGAAGGTGGGGATAATGTAACACCCCAAGTTTTTCTAAAAATAAATATAAATGCATGGAACTTTGTTTTATATAGATATTTATAACTAGACTTTTAACATAAATTTTCCACTTCTATGTTTTGAATTTCGATAAACTATCATCTACAATTGTGTTCAGTATGTTATTTGGAGTCTATTGGAACCAACATTTTTTTATTGAATAGTAACATACCCTAATGAATAGTAATATGAATAGTAATATGACCCGGACTTATTACATACATAATCTTGAGTTTAGTTAAGAAAACACTTCCTTTTAAATTGAGGATCTTTTCAAGTTTATAGCTTTAGATAATTGGTACAAAACATTCATAACATTACACATTGTTACAGAGTGGATACCATAAAAACATTTTATATTTTTCTCAAAATATAAAACATTAAAACTTAAAACAAGACTCCTTGACAATTATTCAACATTTAACGTGTCTTCCTTACTTTTATTACACATCCATTAACCTGTGAAAAATCATATAAAAACTTTGGATGAGTACAAAAGCTCGGTAAGGGATGGAAAAGAAGGAAAAATCACATTAGTCCATGAATACTCATAACATATGAAAACATTTTCAAAAGACATACTTTTCACCCATAAATACTTACTTTGTGTAACATGAGATTTACACAAGATCCAAACAAACATGAGAACATAAATATAATCATAGAAGTATCTTGGGGAATTCCTTACATAATCTTGTAACCATCTTGGCTACCTTAAAATTTGTAACCCTCACGGCTACCTTACTTTGTGTAACCATCGCAGTTACACTTAGAGTAACCATATGACCGAACTCTAACTTACTCATACCCAATGAATTGGAGGTAAATATAGGTCCCAACCTTCATCATAAACAATTCACAAGAACCAAAACATAATCATACAACATGAATAATAGCATAAAAATATTTCTTTTGAATTTTGTAAAAACAGAATTTTAAAAGAGGATTTTAGAAGAAAAGTCCTTCATAAACATCATATACTTGAAGTGAGACTTAATAGAGTGGATTGAATATGTATATACTCTGTAAATAAACATTTCTAAATATATTATAATCATAAGTCATCACACAAACAATTTAAATACCACATAAATGACGAAGTAGAATGTTAACCCAAAGAACGGAAATCGGGTTAAGAATTCCCTTACCTCGGGTTTGTCTTACTTACAACTTGTTTAAACCTCTTGTATAATGGTTAAAAGAGTGTTATTAAAATTTTATAGAAACATTTTAATTTTGATAACATCTTATATGATCATTTAATAACATATTTTCACCCTTAATTGTTGGTATTTTTTCCCTTGCATTGTTTTTGGTTGAATTCTTTACATGATTTCTATGATTGGTTCATGGTGGACATTCCTGTCGATTGGAAGTGAAACTCAAGAATTGTAATGGAGTATTATTTTCATATAACTAGTAACATAAATTATTCTATTTATCATTTTTAATTCTTACATGAAGATGATTCATAAGTTAGAACATTAATGATGTTCGTATAGATCCTTTTAGTGGTTCTTTGATAATAACAACCTCACTTTGTCTTATAAATTAGAACCATGAGTACAAAATAATTCCAGAACCATGGGTGAGTCATAAAACATGTATTATAACCTGGTTCGACCATATAAATGGTTTCATGACCAGACTTTAAATAATTAATGGATTTTGAAATCACATCGTCCACGATGTCGGTAATTCGACACAAATGAAAAATGTTTTTTATTCTTTAATTAAGTGGGAGAGGAGAAGAATAAAGATGAGTAATTTTTCATAAACATGATAAAATACAGAGTATAAATGATTTCGGGAGAATTCATGCCTCTTGGGTAAGGAGATATGAAGAATGAATAAGTAAGGAACTCAAAATAAAAGAAAAATTGTGAAATCGCCTACAAAAATTCGACAGCCTAACGGCTACGCAACATGGTTTTAGAAAATATTAAAAAGAGAGGGGACAAGGGTAACCCATCCAAAAATGAATCATAATATATACAAGATCAATAAAAAGAATTAAATAAGAACATGGTATATAAACTTGAAAATTATACCACATAAAAGAGAATTTGAAAGGAAAAAAGAAAGAAATTGAGAATTTTCTTACCTTGTAGAGTAACCCTTAAAACTTGAAGGTTGGGACCTTGGGGGCTTGAGGAAACCTCGGGAGGACTACTATGAAGTTAAGGAGTCCAGATCTTCGTTTATGTAGAATTGGGAATGATTTAAATGAAGGGAAGAGTTGGTATTTATAGGAAAAGTGGGGGATTATTTTAATAATTTTCAAGGGACATCTCATGGGTGGTATTTGCAAAACCATGGGCTTGCCCATGGTATTTGCTCATGGTATAAGCCACTTGGGACACCTCACACCTTATTTAACTATAAAAAAGTCAACCATGTTTATGAAATTATTATTATATCATTAATGATGTCATTAACACACAAAAACTAAAAACTGTATTTTTTACTATTCACCAAAAAATCAAATGTTTCAGAAAATTCCCAAAATTCACCCTAACCATTTATCAACGTGTAGATTTCAAAAATGAAGTCCATTTTTTGAAAATAATTTTCTAAATATTATTAATTTAATATTTAAATAAAATTATACTTAATTAAAAAATTAACAGTTCTAATTCTACAACTACTTCTTTATCACAATGAAAAATTAACCAAGATGTTATTATCTTCTAGCCTTAGGAAAATAAAATAATAATAAAATTTACTATTCATTAGGGTCATATTACTATTCGTATTACTATTCATTTGGGTATGTTACTATTCACCGAAAAAGAAGTTGGTTCAAATAGACTCCAAATAACATACTGAACACAATTGTAGATGACAGTTTCTTGAAATTAAAAACATAGAAGTGGAAAAATTATGTTAAAAGGATAGTAATAAATATCTACTTAAAAAAAAGTTCCATGCATTTATATTTATTTTTAGAAAAACTTGGGGTGTTAAATTATAGTAAAATACCCTAATGAATAGTAATATGAATAGTAATATGACCCTAATGAATAGTAAATTTTATTATTATTTAATTTTCCTAAGGCTAGAAGATAATAACCTCTTGGTTAATTTTTCATTGTGATAAAGAAGTAGTTGTAGAATTAGAACTATTAATTTTTGAATTAAGTATGATTTTATTTAAATATTAAATTAATAATATTTAGAAAATTATTTTCAAAAAATGGACTTAATTTTGAAATCTACACGTCGATAAATAGTTAGGGTGAATTTTGGGAATTTTTCTGAAACATTTGATTTTTCAGTGAATAGTAAAAAATACAGTTTTTAGTTTCGGTGTGTTAATGACATAATTAATGATATAATAATGATTTCATAAATATGGTCGACTTTTTTATTGTTAAATAATGTGTGAGGTGTCCCAAGTGGCTTATAACATGAGAAAATACCATGGGCAAGCCCATGGTTTTGCAAATACCACCCATGAGGTGTCCCTTGAAAATTATTAAAATAATCCCTCACTTTTCCTATAAATATCAACTCTTCCCTTCATTGAAATCATTCCCAATTCTCCCTCAATGAAGATCTGGTCTCCTTACCTTCATAGTAGTCCTCCCAATGTTTCCTCAAGCCACCAAGGTCCCAACCTTCAAGTTCTAAGGGTTACTCTACAAGGTAAGAAAATTCTCAATTTCTTTCTTTTTCTTTTCAAATTCTCTTTTATGTGGTATAATTTTCAAGTTTTCATATCATGTTATTATTTACTTCTTATTCTTGATCTTCTATATATTATGATTCATCTCTGGATGGGTGACCTTTGTCCCCTCTCTTTTTAATATTTTCTAAAACCATGTTGCGTAGCCGTTAGACTGCCGAATTTCTGTAAGCGATTTCACAATTTTTCTTGATAAATGGAATAATTTATGTTACTGGTTATATGAAAATACTACTCCATTCCAATTCTGTAGTTTCACTTCCAGTAAACAAGAATGTCCACCATGAACCAATCATAGAAATCATGTAAAGAATTCAACCAAAAACAGTGCAAGGGGAAAATACTAACAATTAAGGGTGAAAATATGTTATTAAATGATCATATAATATGTAATGAACATGAAAATGTTTCTGTAAAATATTAATAACACTTTTTTAACCATTATAAAGGAGTTTTAAACAAGTTATAAGTAAGAAAAACCCTAGGTAAGGTAATTCTTAACCCGATTTCCATTCTTTGGGTTAAGCTTCTAATTCATTATTTATGTGCTATTTAAATTTGTTTGTGTGATGGGTTCTGTTTATATTATGTTTCATTATGTGTATTTACAGTATATATACATACTCCATCCACTCTGTTATGTCTCTCTTCAATTTTATGATTTTTATAAGGGGATTTCCTTTAAAAATCCTCTTTTTAAAATTTGGTTTTACGAAATTTCAAAGCAATGTTTTTATGGAATTATTCATGTTGTATGATTATGTTTTGGTTCTTGGGAATTATTTATGATGAAGGGTGGGACCTATATTTTCCTCCAATTCATTGGGTATGAGTAAGTTGGAGGTCGGTCGTATGGTTACTCCAAGTGTAACTGCGATGGTTATACAAAGTAAGGTAGTCGTGAGGGTTACAAATTTTAAGGTAGCCAAGATGGTTACAAGATTATATAAGTAATGCCCCAAGATAACTCTATGATTATATTTATGCTATCATGTTTGTTTGGATCTTGTGTAAATCTCTTGTTACACAAAGTAAGTATTTAAGGGTGAAAATCATGCCTTTTGAAAATGCTTTCATACCTTATGAGTATTCATGGACTAATGTGATTTTTCCTTCTTTTCCATCCCTTACTGAGCTTTGTGCTCATCCCAAGTTTTTAAATGATTTTCCACAGGTTAATGGATGTGTAATACAAGGAAGGAAGACACGTTATGTTGAATAATTTTCAAGGAGTCTTTTTTTAAGTTTTAATGTTTTGTATTTTGAGAAAAATGGAAACTGTTTTTATGGTATCCACTCTGTAACAATGTGTAATGTTATGAATGTTTTTTCCTAATTCTCTAAATCTCTAAACTTGAAAAGATCCTCAATGTAAAAGGAAGTGTTTTCTTAACTAAACTCAAGATTATGTATGTAATAAGGTCAGGTCCTTATAGTTGGTATCAGTGGATATGCTTTGAGCTTGTTCAATGGACTATCAGGGAAGTTGGGATCAACATCTTTCTTTAGTTGAGTTTTCTTATAATAACAGTTTTCATTCTAGTATTCAGATGGAACCTTTTGAGGCCTTTTATGGAAAGCGGTGTTGAACTCCCGCGTTTTGGGATGAAGTCGGTGAAAGAAAGTTGATGGGGCCAAAATTAGTGGAATAAGTGGCTAAGAAAGTGAGGATAATCCAGCAGCACATGAGGACAGCTTAGAGCAGGCAGAAAAGTTATGCAGATAACAGAAGAAAAGACTTCTCTTTCGAGGTAGCTGGCCATGTTTTCCTTAAAATCTCTCCTTGGAAAAGTGTGATGCGTTTTGGTAATAAAGGAAAACTAAGTCCACGGTTCATTGATCCTTTTGAAATCTTGGAGAAAGTTATAACAGTTGCATACCACGTAGATTTGCCTCCGAGCTTGTTTCAGGTACACAATATTTTTCATGTTTCGATGTTGAGGAAGTATGTGCCAGATTCAACACATGTCTTGAGCCTAGAAGCAGTTCAGTTGGAAGAGAACCTTTCTTATGAATAGAAACTAGCTCAGATTCTTGATCGAAGGGAACAAGTATTGCGGAATAAGGTAATCCACCAGGTAAAGGTTTTTTGGAGAAACCACATGGTTGAAGAAGTGACATGGGAGTCTGAAAATGCTATGAGAGAAAAATACCCCCAGTTGTTTAATAAGTAAATAAAATTGTGAGGACGCAATTTCAAGAAGGTGGGGATAATGTAACACCCCAAGTTTTTCTAAAAATAAATATAAATGCATGAAACTTTGTTTTAAGTGGATATTTATAACTAGCCTTTTAACATAATTTTTCCACTTCTATGTTTTGAATTTCAAGAAATTGTCATCTACAATTGTGTTCAGTATGTTATTTGGAGTCTATTGGAACCAACTTGTTTTTTGGTGAATAGTAACATACCCTAATGAATAGTAATATGAATAGTAATATGACCCTAATTAATAGTAAATTTATTATTATTTTATTTTCCTAAGGCTAGAAGATAATAATGTCTTGGTTAATTTTTCATTGTGATAAAGAAGTAGTTTTAGAATTAGAACTGTTAATTTTTTAATTAAGTATGCTTTTATTTAAATATTAAATTAATAATATTTAGAAAATTATTTTTAAAAAATTGACTTCATTTTTGAAATCTACACGTCGATAAATGGTTAGGTTGAATTTTGGGAATTTTTCTGAAACATTTTATTTTTCAGTGAATAGTAAAAAATACAGTTTTTTGTTTCGGTGTATTAATGACATCATTAATGATATAATAATGATTTCATAAATATGGTCGACTTGTGTATAGTTATATAAGGTTTGAGGTGTCCCAAGTGGCTTATACCATTAGAAAATACCATGGAAAAGCCCATGGTTTTGTAAATACCACCCATGAGGTGTCCCTTGAAAATTATTAAAATAATCCCTCACTTTTCCTATAAATACCAACTCTTCCCTTCATTGAAATAATTCCCAATTCTCCCTCAATGAATCTATGGCCTCCTTACCATCATATTAGTCCTCCCAAGGTTTCCTCAAGCCCCCAAGGTACCAACCTTCAAGTTCTAAGGGTTACTCTACAAGGTAAGAAAATTCTCAATTTTATTCTTTTTCTTTTCAAATTCTCTTTTTTTTGTGGTATAATTTCCAAGTTTCCATACCATGTTCTTATTTTATTCTTATTCTTGATCTTCTATATATTATGATTCATTTCTGGATGGGTGACCCTTACCCCCTCTCTTTTTAATATTTTCTAAAACCATGTTGCGTAGCCGTTAGGCTGCCAAATTTTTGTAAGCGATTTCATAATTTTTCTTTTATTTTGAGTTCATTCCTTATTCTTTCTTCATATATCCTTACCCAAGAGGCATTAATTATCTAGAAATAATGTATACTCTGTATTTTATCATTTTTATGAAAAATTACTCATCTTTATTCTTCTCCTCTCCCACTTATTTAAAGAATAAAAAACATTGTCTGTTTCTGTCGAATTACCGACATCCTGGACGATGTGATTTCAAAATCCATTAATTATTTCAAGTCTAGTCATGAAACCATTTATATGATTGAACTAGGTTATAATACATGTTTTATGACTCACCCATGGTTCTAGAATTCTTTTTTACTCATGGTTCTAATTTATAAGACAAAACGAGGTTGTTATTATCAAATAACCACTAAAAGGATCTAAACGAACATACCAGCAAACCTCATTGTTTTACCCTTAGTCGAGTTTGATGTTATTTTGGGGTTGGAATGGATTTCTGATTATCATTATAATATTGAATATAGAGCTAAAGAAGTTGTTTTTCATAAAGAGTTTCAGTTTTTATACAAGAATGAACCCATACAATTGATAACATATCAGGAAGCTGAGAAACTATTGAAAGATGGAAATGAAAGTTATCTTGATCATATTGTTGAAAAGAAGGGAAACATTCAAATTAATGATCTTCTAGTGGTAAATGAATACCTTGATGTTTTTCCGGATGAGTTACCCGGTGTCATACCTAATCGAGAAGTCGAATTCACAATTGACTTAGTTTCGGATGCTAAGCTAATTTAAAAACCCCCATATCGTATGGCTCCAATAGAACTTCTTGAATTGAAAAATTAGTTGCAGGATTTTCTTGAAAAAGGCTTCATTCATCCTAGCACTTCACCATGGGGAGCCCTTATTTTTTTGTTAAAAAGAAAGATGGTTCCATGATACTTTGCATTGATTACAGAGCTTTGAATAACATCACTGTTAAAAACAAGTATCCTTTGCCTCATATTGATGACTTGTTTGATCAGCTCTAGGGAGCTCAGTACTTTTCCAAGATTGACTTGAGATCTGGATACCATCAGCTGATGGTGAAGGAGGACGAAATCCTGAAATCAGCCTTTCGTACTAGATATGGGAATTGTGAATTTGTTGTTATGCCATTTGGATTAACTAATGCACCTGTTGTATTCATGAATCTTATGAATAGATTATTTCATGAGTTCATGGATAAGTTTTTGGTGGTATTTATTAATGAAATTATGGTATTTTCTAAAAATAAATAGGAGCATGAAAAACATCTAAGGGTTTTTTTGCAAACTTTAAAAGAAAAGAAACTATATGGAAAACTCAGCAAGTGTGATTTTTGTTTGTAACAGATTTCTTTTCTTGGACACATTGTAAATAAGGATGGAATAACAGTTGATCCTACCAAAACAAAATTAGTTGATGAATGGCCAAGACCCACAAATGTTACAGAGATTCGTACTTTTCTGGGCTTAGCAAGTTATTACCGACGGTTTGTTAAGAACTTTGCACGGTTATCTAGCCCAATAACTAAGTTAACACAGAAAGGAGTTAAATTTGTTTGGACAGAGGAATGTGATGTTTATTTTTATAAAGTAAAGAAGAGATTGGTGAATGATCCAGTTTTGGCCTTACCTTCCCGAAATGGTGAGTTTTTCATCTATATTGATGCTTCTTTGAAGTGACTTGGTTGTGTTTTGATGCAGAATGATCAGGTAATTGCCAATTCTTCGAGACAACTTAAACCACATGAGCTAAATTATCCCACACATGATTTTGAATTGACAGATGTGGTTTTTGCTTTGAAAATATGGAGGCATCATCTATACGGAACCAAATTCCAAATATATACTGACCATAAAAGTCTAAAGTATATATTCACTCAGAAGGAATTAAACATGAGGCAGAGAAGATGGCTAGAAATGATAAAGGATTATGACTTCATGATCAATTACCATCTTGGAAAATCAAACAAAGTGGCGGATACCTTAAGTCAGAAATATCATGCATCATTAACCATGATACGTCCGGAACATGATCCCTTGATTAATGATTTGATGAATTTTGGCTTAGAATTTATTGGTGCAGGGAATACATCTGTTTTGTTTCAGGTTTCAGTGCAGTCTTCGTTGTGAGAAAGAATTAAGTAAGTGCAGAAGGAAGACAGTGAGCTATAGAAAAAGCTAGAATTGGTTGAAATGGGAAAGTTTCCAGAATTCAATATTGATAAATATTGTGTTTTAAGATTTGGAAAAAGTTTGTGTGTGCCTTGTGATTCCCAGTTGAAGAAATAATTGTTTTGTGAAGCTCATAGTTCTCCATTTTCTGTTCATCCGGGAAGTACTAAGATGTACAGAGACCTTCGGGAGTATTATTGGTGGGATGGAATGAAAAGAGATATTGCTGATTTTACCATGAAATGTTTGACGTGTTAACAGGTTAAAGAAAAGCGGCAGTTACTGAAGGGGATGCTTCATCCTTTTCCAGTGCCAGAGTGGAAATGAGAGAATATATCCATAGACTTTGTGGTGGGACTACCAAATACTTCTCGAGGTAACAATGCGGTGTGGGTTATTGTTGATTGGCTAAAAAAGTCTGCACGTTTTCTTTCTATTTGAGATACAATGACTTTAGATCATCTTTCTTGATTGTATCTTAAGGATATTGTCAGGTTACATGGAGTTCCTCTTTCCATTTTTTCTGACCGAGATCTCAGGTTCACTTCTAACTTTTGGAAGGGACTTTAGAAGTCATTGGGCATAGAGTTAAATTTCAGTACGGATTTTCATCCTCAATCAGATGGGAAGTCAGAATGAACGATTCAAACTTTGGAGCATATGCTTTGAGTTTGTTCAATGGACTATCTAGGAAGTTGGGATCAACATCTTTCTTTAGTTGAGTTTTCTTATAATAACAGTTTTTATTCTAGTACTCATATGGCACCTTTTGAGGCCTTGTATGGAAAGTGGTGTCATACTCTGGCGTTTTGGGATGAAGTCGGTGAAAGAAAGTTTATGGGGCTGGAATTAGTGGAAGAAGTGGCTGAGAAAGTGAGGATGATCCAGCAGCACATGAGGACAGCTTAGAGCAGGTAGAAAAGTTGTGCAGATAACAGAAGGAAAGACTTCTCTTTTGAGGTAGGTGACCATGATTTCCTTAAAATCTCTCCTTGGAAAAGTGTGATGTGTTTTGGTAAGAAAGGAAAACTAAGTCCACGGTTCATCGGTCCTTTTGAAATCTTGGAGAAAGTTGGAACAGTTGCATACCGTGTAGCTTTGCCTCCGAGCTTGTTTCAGGAACATAATGTTTTCATATTTCGATGTTGAGGAAGTATGTGCCAGATTTATCACATGTCTTGAGCCCAGAAGCAGTTCACCTAGAAGAGAACCTTTCTTATGAAGAGAAACCTGTTCAGATTCTTGATCGAAGGGAATAGGTATTGTGGAATAAGTTAATCCACCAGGTAAAGGTTTTGTGGAGAAACCACATGGTTGAAGAAGCAACATGGGAGTCTGAAAATGCTATGAGAGAAAAATACCCTCAGTTGTTTAATAAGTAAATAAAATTGCGAGGAGGAAATTTCAAGAAGGTGGGGATAATGTAACACCCCAAGTTATTATAAAAATAAATATAAATGCATGGAACTTTTTTTTAAGTAGATATTTATAACTAGCCTTTTAACATATTTTTTCTACTTCTATGTTTTGAATTTCAAGAAACTATCATCTACAATTGTGTTCAGTATATTATTTAGAGTCTATTGGAACCAACTTGTTTTTTTGGTGAATAGTAACATACCCTAATGATTAGTAATATGAATAGTAATATGACCCAAATGAATAGTAAATTTTATTATTATTTTATTTTCCTAAGGATAGAAGATAATAAATCTTGGTTAATTTTTCATTGTGATAAAGAAGTAGTTGTAGAATTGGAACGCTAATTTTTGAATTAAGTATGATTTTATTTAAATATTAAATTAATAATAATTAGAAAATTATTTTCAAAAAATGGACTTCATTTTTGAAATCTACACGTTGATAAATGGTTAGGGTGAATTTTGGGAATTTTCTGAAACATTTGATTTTTTGGTGAATAGTAAAAAATACAGTTTTTAGTTTTTGTGTGTTAATGACATCATTAATGATATAATAATGATTTCATAAACATGGTTGACTTTTTTATAGTTAAATAAGGTGTGAGGTGTCCCAAGTGGCTTATACCATGAGCAAATACCATGGGCAAGCCCATGGTTTTTCAAATACCACCCATGATGTGTCCCTTGAAAATTATTAAAATAATCCCTCACTTTTCCTATAAATACCAACTCTTGCATTCATTGAAATCATACCCAATTCCCCCTAAAATAATCTATAGACTCCTTACCTTCATAGTAGTCCTCCCAAGGTTTTATCAAGCCCCCAAGGTCCCAACCTTCAGGTTCTAAGGGTTACTCTACAAGGTAAGAAAATTCTCAATTTCATTCTTTTTCTTTTCAAATTCTCTTTTTTTGTGGTATAATTTTCAAGTTTCCATACCATGTTCTTATTTAATTATTATTATTTATCTTCTCTATATTATGATTAATTTCTGGATGGGTGACCTTTTTCCCCTCTCTTTTTAATATTTTCTAAAACCATGTTGCGTAGCCGTTAGGCTGCCGAATTTTTGTAAGCGATTTCACAATTTTTCTTTTATTTTGAGTTCCTTCCTTATTCTTTCTTCATATCTCCTTACCCAAGAGGCATTAATTCTCCATAAATAATGTATAATCTTGATTTTATCATGTTTATGAAAAATTACTCATCTTTATTCTTCCCCTCTCCAACTTATTTAAAAAAAACAAAACATTGTCCGTTTGTGTCGAATTACCAACATCGTGGATGATGTGATTTGAAAATCCATTAATTCTTTCAAGTATGGTCATGAAACCATTTATATGGTTGAAACAGGTTATAATACATGTTTTATGACTCACCCATGGTTCTGGAATTCTTTTTTACTCATGGTTCTAATTTATAAGACAAAATGAGGTTGTTATTATCAAAGAACCACTAAAAGGATCTAAACGAACATCATTAATGTTCTAACTTATGAATCATATTCATGTAAGAATTAAAAATGATAAATGGAATAATTTATCTTACTGGTTATATGAAAATACTACTCCATTCTAATTCTGGATTTTCACTTCAAATCGACAAGAATGTCCACCATGAACCAATCATAGAAATCATGTAAAGAATTCAACCAAAAACAGTGCAAGGGGAAATACTAACAATTAAGGGTGAAAAGATGTTATTAAATGATCATATAAGATGTTATCAACATGAACATGTTTCTGTAAAATATTAATAACACTCTTTTAATCATTATACAGGAGGTTTAAACAAGTTGGAAGTAAGACAAACCCGAGGTAATGGAATTCTTAACCCGATTTCCATTCTTTGGGTTAACCTTCTACTTCATTATTGATGTGCTATTTAAATAGTTTGTGTGATGAGTTATGTTAATATTATGTTTTATTATTTTTATTTACAGTATATATACAAAATCCATCCACTCTATTAAGTCTCTCTTAAATAGTAAATTTTATTATTATTTTATTTTTCTAAGGCTAGAAGATAATAACCTCTTGGTTAATTTTTCATTGTGATAAAGAAGTAGTTATAGAATTAGAACTATTAATTTTTGAATTAAGTATCATTTTATTTAAATATTAAATTAATAATATTTAGAAAATTATTTTCAAAAAATTAACTTAATTTTGAAATCTACAGGTCGATAAATGGTTATGGTGAATTTTGGGAATTTTTCTAAAACATTTGATTTTTCAGTGAATAGTAAAAAAATACAGTTTTTAGTTTCGGTGTGTTAATGACATCATTAAAGATATAATAATGATTTTATAAATATGGTAGACTTTTGTATAGTTAAATAAGGTGTGAGGTGTCCCAAGTTTCTTATACCATGAGCAAATACCATGGGAAAGCCCATGGTTTTGCAAATACCACCCATGAGGTGTCCCTTGAAAATTATTAAAATAATCCCACACTTTTCCTATAAATATCAACTCTTACCTTCATTGAAATAATTCCCAATTCTCCCTCAACTAATCTTTGGTCTCCTTACCTTTATAGTAGTCCTCCCAAATTTTCCACAAGCCACCAAGCTCCCAACCTTCAAGTTCTAAGGGTTACTCTACAAGGTAAGAAAATTCTCAATTTATTTCTTTTTCTTTTCAAATTCTCTTTTATGTGGTATAATTTTCAATTTTTCATACCATGTTATTATTTACTTATTATTCTTGATCTTCTCTATATTATGATTCATTTCTGGATGGGTGACCTTTTTCCCCTCTCTTTTTAATATTTTCTAAAACCATGTTGCGTAGCCGTTAGGCTGCCGAATTTTTGTAAGCGATTTCACAATTTTTCTTGATAAATGGAATAATTTATGTTACTGGTTATATTAAAATAATACTCCATTAGAATTCTGTAGTTTCACTTCCAATAAACAAGAATGTCCACCAAGTACCAATCATAGAAATCATGTAAAGAATTCAACCAAAAACAGTGCAAGGGGAAAATACTAACAATTAAGGGTGAAAATATGTTATTAAATGATCATATAAAATGTAATGAACATGAAAATGTTTCTATAAAATATTAATAACACTCTTTCAACCATTATAAAGGAGGTTTAAACAAGTTATAAGTAAAACAAACCCGAGGTAAGGGAATTCTTAACCCGATTTCCATTCTTTGGGTTAACCTTCTAATTCATTATTTATGTGCTATTTAAATTTGTTTGTGTGATGGGTACTGTTTATATTATGTTTAATTATGTGTATTTATAGTATATATACATACTCAATCCACTCCTTTAAGTCTCTCTTCAATTGTGCTATTTTTATAAGGGGATTTCCTTTAAAAATTCTCTTTTTAAAATTTGGTTTTACGAAATTTCAAAGCAATGTTTTTGTGGAATTATTCATGTTGTATGATTATGTTTTGGTTCTTGGGAATTATTTATGATGAAGGGTGGGACCTATATTTCCCTCCAATTCATTGGGTATGAGTAAGTTGGAGGTCAGCCATATGGTTACTCCAAGTGTAACTGCGATGGTTACACAAAGTAAAGTAGTCGTGAGGGTTACAAATTTTAAGGTAGCCAAGATGGCTACAAGATTATTTAAGTAATGCCCCAAGATAACTCTATGATTATATTTATGTTCTCATGTTTTTGTGGATCTTGTGTAAATATCTTGTTACACGAAGTATGTATTTAAGGGTGAAAATCGTGTCTTTTGAAAATGCTTTCATACGTTATGAGTATTCGTGGACTAATGTGATTTTTCCTTCTTTTCCATATTTTACTGAGATTTGTGCTCATCCCATGTTTTTAAATGATTTTTCACAGGTTAATGGATGTGTAATACAAGGAAGTAAGACACTTTAAATGTTGAAGAATTGTAAAGGAGTCTTGTTTTAAGTTTTAATGTTTTGTATTTTGAGAAAAATGGAAACTATTTTTATGGTATCCACTCTGTAACAATGTGTAATGTTATGAATGTTTTGTCCTAATTCTCTAAAGCTCTAAACTTTATAAGATCCTCAATGTAAAAGGAAGTGTTTTCTTAACTAAACTCAATATTATGTATGTAATAAGGCCGGGTCCTTATACCTAGGGTTGAGCTTCCTTTTCTTCCCAAACCTCATGACTCTCTTCCAAGGTGAAATTCGAAGAAAGACCTTGTCACCAACATCAAACTCCAAGTCCCTTAGATGGTTGTCGGCATAGCTCTTTTGCTAACTCTGAGCAACCTTAGTGTGTTTCTGGATGGCGTGGACTTATTCTCTCATCTCTTGCACAAGATCAGGCCCAAGAAGCTTTCTCTCACCAGCTTCATCCAAACAAGTAGGATTTCTACATCGCTTCCCATATAGAGATTCATAGGGTTCCATTTGAATGCTCGAGTGGAAGCTATTGTTGTAAGATAACTCAACTAAAGGGAGATGTTGATCCCATCCTCCTTTAAATTCCATTGAGCATGTTCTCAGCATGTCCTCAAGTGTTTGAATAGTCCTTTCAAATTAGACATTAGTTTGGGGGTGATAGGTTGTATTGAAATTCAATTCAGTACTCATAGTATGTTGAAGACTTCTCCAAAAATTTTATGTGAACATTGGATCACGATCAGATATGATATAAAGTGGAACTCCATACTGCCTTACCACTTCCTTCATGTAAATCCTATCAAGTTGATCAAGAGAGAAATCTTCCTGAATGGAGATAAAATGGGTAGTCTTGGTGAGATGGTCCAAAATAACCCATATTGCATTGTTCCCTTTGGAAGTTCTCGGGAGACCAGTGATGAAGTCCATAGTGATATTGTCCCACTTTCATGCAGTTATGGGTAGTGGTTACAATACCCCTTTAGGGAGTTGTCATGCTGCCTTCACTTGCTGGCATACCAAGAACCTCAAAGTGTATTCAGCAATCTCCATTTTCATATTATCCCATCAATAATGATCATAAAGGTCCATATGAATTTTCGTGCTTCTAGGATGTATAGAGAAAGTAGAGATATGAGATTCATACATCATCTCCTTCTTTATTTCCAGAAAAGTTGGAACACATAGTCTTGTATGAAATTTCAGAACACTTTCTTGATCAATATTGAACTCAAGAAACTTTCCATCCTTCACAGCCTCAAACTTCTTCTATAATAACGGATCTTCTTTCTGAGCTTTCTTGATCTTCTCTAGTAATGATGGTTGAGAAATAATTTGGGGTTAGAGTTGATGATGTCCCTTCCCTTATAATTCCCATGTCCAGATTTACTAGGTCACTGATCAAAGGATCTCTTTGAATCCTCGTCATGGAAAGAACAGCTGGGTCTTTCCTGCTTAATGCATTAGAAACTTTGTTTGTTCTTCTGGGATGATAATGAATTGATCAATCATAGTCATTAATAAGTTCCAACCATCTCCTTTGTCTCATGTTCAATTCCTTTCATGTGAAAATATACTTAAAACTTTGATGGTGTATTGGAAACTTTCCTCACACTCCTTTGTCCATATGAACTTGACCCCTTTTCGAGTTAACTTAGTTAATGGATTATAAATTCATGAAAAAAAATTCACAAACCTTTGATAATATCTCGCTAAAAAAGGAAACTATGAATCTCAGTTATTGTTGTAGGTTGAGGCCACTCCTCTACAACTTTTATCTTTGTAGGGTCAATTATTATTCCTTCATTAGTTATAATGTTCCCCAAGAAAGAAAATTGTTGCAACTAGAATTTACATTTTCTAAAATTCCCAAAAATACTCCCCTTCTATAGAGGTTGCAAAATAACCCTTAGATGATCCTCATGCTCCTCAAGAATTTTGAAATGTATCATAATATCATCAATAAAAACTTCCAAAAAGTTATCAAGGTAGTCCTTAAAGACTCTATTCATCAAATACATAAAAATAGAAATTGAATTAGTCAGTCTGAAGGGAATAACAACAAATTCATAATGCCCATATCTTGATCAGAAGGCATTTTTTTGGAATATCTTCTTTTTTCACCCTCAATTGATGATAACTAGATCGAAGATCAATCTTATAGAAGAATTGAGGCCCAAAAATCTGGTCAAATAAATCATCAATTCTTAGAATAGGGTATTTTTTCTTCACTGTGATCCCGTTTAGTTCTCTATAATCAATGCATAGACGCATCGATTCATCCTTCTTCTTCACAAAGAGAACTAGTTCTCCCCAAGGAGGCACACTAAATTGGATAAACCCCTTCTCCAAAAGATCTTGGAGTTTTTTCTTTAATTCCTCTAGCTCCACATTTTCCATCCTATAGGGGGTATTTGATATTGGATGAGATCCAGGTACGAGTTCAATGGAGAACTCAACCTCTCTTTCTGGGGGACGTCCGGGTAACTCCCCAGAAAATACATCAACATATTCCTAGATGATGGGGACATTTTCTATCCTTAAACTCTCATTTCCTTCTTCTTCTTCACTGATCAACTCTATAAAGAAGGATATAGGATGTTCTTCTAAACAAAGATCGGGTTGAGATATCTCTCCTTAGAAGATAACTGTAGGTTTTCGATTCAAGACTACTGAGATTTCCTTACTTCTGTATTTGATCTTAGCATTATACTTTGAGAGCCAGTCCATCCCTAGTATAATGTCAAATTCCAGCATGGGAATGACTACTAGATTTGAAATAAGATTATTCTCACTAAAGTAAATACTAGAGTTTCTAAACACTGACAATGCTTGGATAATCCCAGCAGAAGTCTTGACTGATAACTCAACTTTTATCAAATCTGGGGTTGATTCTAAATTCTTTGCAAACTTGAAGAAAATAAATTAATATGTAGAACCAAAATCAAACAATCACTACTAAAAATATTTCAATTATCAGTGCTAGAAAAGTCAATTAACAGTGATAAAAAACACAGTTAATTGAGGAGAAAATAAAGGGGTCCCTTTTATCAGCACTCAGAAAAGAGCTGATAAAGGCCCCTTTTATCAGTGCTTTTAAAAAGCACTGATAAAAGTTGAAAAAATATTTAAAAAAATATTTTTGCAATTTTGGGGAGCTTCAACAGCGCTGGAAGCCCCCCCTTTAACAGCGCCCACCGCCCATGGTAGCCCACGCACGTCCCAGCCCCTTTAACAACACTCCCACCCTTTAATAGTGCTATGTAATTCCCCACACCTATGCACATAACCTGTCTCTCCCAAGATTCGAACTTGAGACCTTTTGCCTGTGTGCCTAAGCCTTTACCACTCCACCATATTACTTTGCTTTTTATTTATTAATATATTTATTTATTTATATATGTATTTAGTTATATTTACTCATATATTAATATATATGTATATTTAGTTATATTAATATATATATCTGTATATTAATATATATATATATATATATATTAACATATATATATATTTAGTCATATTAATATATACATATATATATTTAGTCATATTAATATATACATATATTTAATTATATTAATATATATATGCGTATATTAATATATATTTATATCTATTTATATATATATATATATATATTTAGTTATAATTTTTTATCCATATATTTATTTGTATATTAATATATATTAATATATATTTATAAGATTGGTTTTAAATATATTTATAAAATATGTTTTCTTATGTGTGTTTTTATAAATAAATAAATACATACGTACATACATACATACAAATATACAACACACATACATAGATATATACTATATGTATATCTATAGGTATAATTATACATATTTATATATATTTACAAATATTATATATTAATATGTATATAAAAAAGTGCTAGAAATGGGGTCTCAAAAAACCTAACAAATCGCAGTCAATAAAAAAGACATAACTTCTTATCCGGGTGTTCATTTCAGCTCTATTAATAGTCAAACTGAATCTCATGGAATGAAATACGATAACAAAGGTGCTGGAGATCGAATAGACACACAAATCAGAAGTTATGACCGTTTTAAGAAAACTTTGACCGGGGTCCGGACACGGAAACTGAGTTTTGGAGGCCTTCTGGTGGTTTTTTGGGATTTTTGGGTCTCATAAATGACTAATACTACGTTTTATTCAACCTTCTTCATATATCTCTTTTCTTCCTTCGATTTGATATTTGGTAGAGCCCAAACGGACACCCGGAGTGAAAGTTATGACAGTTTGAAGTTTGACTTTTTTTAAAAATTCTATAACTGATATATCTTTCATTCCTCCGGTCTTCTAACGGTTTCGACTATACTTGGTCATCACTCATTTCACGAGCTTTGATTTTACTAGTCGCAGCGCTCAAATGGAAAACTGGAGCAGAAGTTATGCCTATTTTAGTGAGTTGCTAGTTTCTTAGGTTTTTAGGAGATACGAGAGTTGCAAAATTTCAAACGACAATAACTTCTGCTCCGAGTGTCCGTTTTGGATCTACCACATATCAAATCTAATCTTTCAAAAAGTTACACACTCTCGTGATCACCGAAACCCATTCTCATGTACTTTGAGGTTCAAAAAGTACTAAAAACCCTCTAAAAAGTCATAAGTTTGGCTCTGGGGGTCCGTTTTGCCATAACTTCTGCTTCGGGTGTCCGTTTTGCCTCAACCACATACCAAATCAAATCTTACAACTATAAATACACTACAGTGACCATTTTAACACCTTATCATATTCTTCAAGGTACTAAAAGGTCCTTAATCCCTATAAATGGCCATAATTTCTGCTCTGGGGTGTCCATTTTGGGTCTACGACATATCAAATTGATATAAAACATATTTTAAAAAATATTTATTATATTTATATCAATATAAATATACTTATATATAAATATATTATGTTTTATGAATTTTTTTTTGAAATATACACATTTATCAGCGCTAGTAAAATGTGCGCTGATAAAACCCCCCTTTATCAATGCTACTAAAAAAGCGATGATAAAGGGCGGCGCTTCCCTTGCCCATTTTTGTAGTATTGAATGTACTTGCTAGCTTTGAGAGAGAGAGAAATAGTACCTACCACCACATAATTTGGTGCTTCAAATTCATTCATAGTGATGGAAAAAGTACGACCTTGTTCCCTTGGCCATTGTTGAGGTTGATGGTGATTCCCCTCCACTACCCTCGGATTTGGACAATGAATGGATAAGTGACCAAGTTTTCCACACTTATAGCATTGGACAACAGGTAGGTCATGTACCATCTTCCCCTTATCTTTAGTGTTGGTAATTTGTGTCTTCACCTCACTAGGACAATTCCATATGATATGGCCATCTCTTCCACACTTGTAGCGCTTCCCACTCCTGAGCAAGTAGTTCCCCAAATACTTCTTCCCGCATTTATTACATGTAGGAAGTTATATTTTCTTGACTCCTCTTACCTGATCGAAGATCCTCCCTAATATTGGATCTATCGATATCTTCTTTTCATTGGATTTATGAGACCACTGCATCTCACCAAATTCTAATTCGACTTTCATCGCACTCTGCACGATCTCCTCATAGTTGTCATAGTCACAATTGGTTAGATTATTCCTCAGATTATGTATTAGTCCACCAAATAATATATCAACCTTCCCACTAAGATCCATGAAAAAGTTTTAGGTATAACGGGAAAGTATAGTGAAGTTCATCTCATATCTTCCCACAGATTCATTCTCCTTCTGCTTCAGCTTGAGAAACTCCTTCTCCATTCGTGTTCTCATGGAACGAGGAAAATACTTACTGAAGAAGATCCCTCTGAACTCTTCCAACTCCATAGATTCAACCTCCACTCTTGGCCTCGTGTTTTTAATCAGTTCCCACCATTGATCAGCTTCTTCCTCTAAGAAATAGACAGCCAGGGTGACCTTCTCTTACTCTGAACAGCAGAGCACATAAAAGATCTTCTCTATAAAGTTGATCCAATGTTCAAAAATCAATGGGTCGGTCAATCCACTAAAGTTTGGTGGTTGTTGACACATAAAGGAATCAACAGAATGTTGTTCCCTTCTCGGTGAGATCGGTCTCTCAGCTTGATTCAAGTTATTTTCCATAACTTGAGTCAGTTGGTTCATCATCCGCATGAAAGTTTCCATTACATCTTCCATCGGAGGGTCATCAGCGCATGGTTCATTGCGGTCACCATTTGCACGGTTCCTCCTATTTCCAACCTTTTACTAAAATAATAAAACCTTAGTGAGAAACTTATTTCATTTACAAATCTTTTAACTATAAATAATTTTATGTCTTAAAACATCATGCTTAAACAATTACATTTCTCTATAAATCCTTCATAATGATTCATAAAAAGCTTACGATTAACCAAACATATCCCTCGGGAGTGTTAAACCAGAAGTGTAGCAAGGCATGTTTTCATGTACAAGGATACCCCGGGTCAAGCCTAAAACTTCTTATTGGAGTTTTCACTCCTAGGTACATCTGTGCCAGAGCTACATCCACTTGTTCGTATCTAGACAGGGATTCATTTGTTTGGAAACCACTTACTTAATATTTCACCAAAATACCAAGAAGATTTCCTATTTTTAGACTTTTATATAGGTTTGTTCCTAAAGTTTTTGATATCCTAATTTCCATAAATAACTAAACTATCCATTGATACCAACTATGGAATCCCACATTTTTATTACATAACTTTTCATTACATTTTACAAACAGAGGATCTTTAAAGTCTAGTGTCTTGGAAATCAGGAACAATATACATGAAAACAACATAAATAATTCTTCTAATCCACTTGTAAGGCTTCATCATAAGTTTATCCTAGGTAAAATTACTACGTCTCATAACCTGGATACATACATCAAAGGAAAGGGTGAGCAGAAGGCCCAGCATGGGTAAATAAGGGAATATGTTTACCTGTGATATCAGTAATAACTTGATAAAAAAACATAAAGGCATGAGAAATGGAAGAAGAAGAATATCATAATAAAAATAACATGAATCATAACTTGAATATTTGGCTAAAAAATTTCGTTTATACATTCATGAACATATTAGCAAGGTTCATCCCCAAGGTGTCATAAAAAATTACCAAGGTTATTCACCAAGGTATCGTGAAACTTGTCATCTCTAGAGATTAATTATTTACCCAATGCATTGGATCACTATAAAGGATCACCCTTAATATTTATTTATTTTCATGTGATTCACATAGATAATAATCAAACATTTCATAAATAACCCATATAGAATAAAATAAATGGGATTCATTTCAAAATCGTGACGTTTAAAAGTTCTAAAAAACTTGATCTTTATGTCATTTATAACCCATGGAAAGGGAGTGAGGGTTATATGTATGTCAATTACAGAATAAAATAGATCAATTTTATTTATTTATGTATACCCTTGGTAATGAAAATATATTTGGGTATTCACATAAATAATAAAAGATAATTTCTTGAGAAAAAGAGAGAGACTTTGAGACGAAAATTCTACAGCATAATGGCTATATAACATGGTTTTAGAATGCCATAAAAAGAGAGGGAACAAGGTTCTACCATCCATAAATGAATCAGTTTACAGTATAGTTAAATAATAAAATAGAAATAAGATCATTTTGTGGATATTTGAATTATATACCACATGAAAAGGAAACTTGAAAGCAAAGAGAAAATGTGATTTCTTTTACGAAAATTCGGCAGCCTAACAGCATCACTTAAAAATTAAGAAAGTAAATTGATGGGATTGGAAAGGGTATCTCATCATTTGTACATGAAAAGGATAGTAATAATAATATATAATAACATACCCCCACATAAGAAGATAGAAACTAGAAGGCATAACATAAAGGAAATCGTGACTAAAAGAGGAGGGTGAAAATGTTCCCTTACCTTGAAGAGTGACTTTGAAAGCTCAAACGTTGGGACCTTGGGGGGCTTGAGGGAACCTTGGGAGGACTACTTGGGAGGTAAAAATATCAGAGTTTCATTAAGGAGGATTTTGGAATTAAATGAATGAGGTAATGACTTGGTATTTATAGCAAAAGTGAGGGAATATTTAATTAATTTCCAAGGGACACCTCATCGGTGGTATTTGCAAAACCATGGGTTGGACCATGGTATTTTCCCATTGTATTGGCCACTTGTGACACCTCATAACATATCTTACTATTCAAAAGTCTACCAGATTTATTACATCATTATTACATGATTAATGATGTCATTAATCACACCAAAACTCAAAACTGTTTTTTTACTATTCACCGAAAAACAAAACATTTATAAAAATCTCATAAATTCAACATAAACTAATATCCACACTCTGAATTCAAAAATAAACTCCATTTTATGAAATTAATTTTCTAAATATTTTTAGTTTAATTTTTAAATAAAATCATAATTTATTAAAAAAAACCTTAAAACTATAACTCGTTTTATAACACCTTGGGAAATTAATAATGGTCACATAAAATTATCTTATAACCACAAGAAAATAAAGTAATAATTTATGATTACATTTTATGAAAATAAATTTCCATTTTAAATTATTAAATTAATCATGAAATTATAATTAAAATATTTATGACATACAAAAATATCAATACTTATATTATGACCATTTTTTCACTTTTAAGATGTCTAAATCATATTTTTACATTCATGGGTGAAGTTTTTGTTTTTTTGGATGATTTACTATTCATTACTATTCATAAGGGTGATATTACTATTCATACTTTACTATTCACTAAAAATTAAGTTGATCTTATTAGACTCTAAATTTCTTAGTGGTCACAACTATAGAAGACCATTTTTTAAAAATCGTTTCACGTTGTTAATTATTTAAAGTTTACATAAATATTTTAAAATACACTTTTTTCCAAAATTCATCAATAATATGGAACTTTTATAACTTCATCCTATTTTTATCCAGACATTTGAAATTAAAAAAATTTACCATAATAAGAAATAACAATTTTATTTCTACAAAAGGATTTACACAGGGTAACTAAGGCATTGTTACATAACCCCTTATAACACATGCATAGGATCTAAGTGTAAGGTGTGCTATGGTGATAGAATCTTGGGGCGGCTCGGACAATATTGCCTGAGTGGTTATTTCTATCAGCTTAAACTTCTCCCTTAGGTGATTCTGTTCAAGATTCACATATTGAAGTTTGGATTGGACTTGGTACAGAGCAAATCCAAGTGATAATACCTCCTTCCCAAGCTCTGATAGATGGGCTTTGTATAACCTGAGTTTATTGGATGAATCCACTGACTCTTATTTCTGTATTAATTAACCAAGATCACTTTTATTTATAAACAATAACCATAACATTAAGAGTTTAGTTTCCAACGGTCATATTAACCAATGGTCATATAACAGTTGAAACCCAATGGTATCATTTTAATTATACTCACTTCATTAATTTAAGGATATAGTTTTGGTGAGTATAAAATAACACACAAATTTAAGAAACAAATATTATTCAAAATTTTGGATCGTTAAACATATGTAGCGCAACAAACCCAATAGGATCATGATCCTAGACCTTATACTATCATTGGTACTATTCTAGTCGTCTCTGTTTTATCTTTTTCACTTTTTGATATAAGGGCTTCTCATAGTTTCATATTAGTTTCTATTGTGGAGAGCCTTGAGCTCTGTGATTTTACTTTTGATGACATTATGATGCTAGACACTCTGTTAGGAATAAGAATGGAAGGTGTGTATCAGTGTAAGGAGTGTCCCCTTAAGGTCGGTGGGTGTCACTTATTTTGGGATATCTATGTCTTGGGGATGATAGGCATTGATTTCATACTAAAAATGGACTAGTTGGCCTTTTTTCAAGCCTTTGTCAATTTTATCACCGCAGGATGAGTTTTACGTCACCAGATGGTGGATCATTTCTATATAATAGAGAATGGTATGTCCATGTGAGTCTATATGGACCCTATCATCATGGGTTGGGAGGGATGATAGCCCAAATTTCAAGTTTATATCTGTATGATTAGGGAACATGTCTGGAATTTTTCCCTCCAGTGGTTGATCATTTCAGGGATGTTTTCCTGGACGACTTCTTAGTCTTACCTATGGTTAGAGAGGTGGAGTTCACTATCGAGCTAGTTCCAGGAGCTGCACTGATATCCATTCCTCCTTACAGGATGGCTACGATGGAGTTTCAAGACCTCAAGAGGTAATTGGAAGATTTATAAGCTAAGGGTTTTATCTGACCTAGTACTTCTCCTTGGGTTTCATCGGTTCTTTTTGCAAAAAATTTGGATTTTACCCTTAAGATATCTGTGGACTATCGGAAACTGAACTAGTTGACGGTTAAAAACTGATATCCCTGGCCATGAATAGATGACATGTTTGGCCAGCTTTGAGGAGATCGAGTGTTCTCAAAGATTTACTTAAGGTTACGATATCATCAGGTACATGTTCAACCTGAAAACATACCTTATACATCCTTTCAAAGTAGGTATGGCCTATATGAGTACCTGGTTATGTTGTTTGGTCTCACGAATGTTCTAGTATTTTTCATGGTGTTGATGAACCAAGTGTTCCATCCTTACCTAGATTCTTTTGTGGTGGTTTTCGTCGACGATATCTTGGGGTATTATCACATTCAACATGATCATTCCAAAAAACATTTAGATTGTTTTGAATATACTGAGAGAGCATTAGTTATATGCTAAGAACACAAAATTTCACTTCTGGATGGATCATATTCACTTCCTAGGTCACGTCATCTCAAAGACAGGAGTATCAGTGGACCCAGAGAAGGTGAGAGTAGTAGTTACCTGGGAACATCCCAAGAAAGTTTTTGAGGTGTGGAGTTTCTTGGGGATAGTTGGTTACTATAGAAATTTTAAACAATACTTCTCACACTTGGAAGCACTGCTGACAGGCTTGACTAAGAAGAGTACAGATTTTGCGTGGTCATATTCTTATGAGACATCCTTTCAGGAGCTGAAAGGGTGTTTGACTTTAGCGCTGATACTAATATTTCCAGATCCAGGAAAGAGTTACACCATATACTATGATGCATTAGGTATTTATTTGGGAGCAGTGCTTATGCAGGGGAATCAAGTTTTTACATATGGGTCTCGGTAGTTGAGACCACATGAGAGGAATTACCCTACACATGATCTAGAGTTAGTTGTAGTTGTTCATGCCTTGCACTGTTGGATACATTACTTATTGGAAGAGCATTTTGTGGTGTACATGGACCACAAAAGCCTCAAGTTCATATTTACTCAGCGGGATTTAAATTTGAGATTGAGAATGTGGGTGGAATACCTTCAGTCCTTTGATTTTGAGCTTGCCTATATGCCTGAAAAAGGCAATGTGGTGGCTGATGCACTCAGTAGGAGGACTCAGATACAGGAAGTGCAGGAGGCTAGTGGTGAGTGGAATATTATAGCCTTGTTCTCAGAGATTCGTCTGGAGGTTCATGACAGAAAAGGACAGACTTTTCTTTCATCTTTGGTTATTAACTCTACCCTAATGGATAGAGTGAGGATGAGGCAACTATCAGATTCCAAAGGCCTAGTTCTATGGGAGAGTGTGTCATGTGAGGACCCTCCTCCTGGATGGACAGTAGACAAGTATTATATCCTGTGTATCCAAGGACGCGTTTGGGTTCCAGTGGAAATATACAATGAGATGATGTGGTATTTTCATGCCTCTGTATGGGCAGTGCATCCTAGTGTCACCAAGATGTATCTGGATTTACATCATCAGTATTGGTGCCCATGTATAAAGAGATATTTATATGTTTTTTTCATGAGGTGCTCCACCTGTCATTAGGTGAAGGCAGAACACCAAAGACCAACATGACTTTTACAACAGCTACCCATTCCTGAGTAGAAATGGAATGATGTCGCAATGGATTTTGTGATAATTTTACCAATTTCTCCTCTAAGAAATTATGTCATATGAGTTTTTATTGACAGGATCACAAAGGTTTCACATTTATTTTTTATGAAGGAAACCTTCGGTATTGATGAACTTGGTAGGTTTTACATCTGTGAGATTGTACAACTGCATGGGGTCCTACATTCTATCATTTTAGATAGGGACATCTGGTTTACTTCATATTTATAGAAAGGGATAAAGAGGGATTTAGGTACACATGTGATTCTAATAATAGATTACAACCCATAGAAAGATGGCTAGTCAGAGCGCATGATTCGGGTTCTAGAAAACATGCTTCAGGAATGCGTTCTGGATTTTGGGGGTTCTTAGGAGAGAACATACCCCTGGTTGAGTTCACCTATAATAATAGATTCTAGGATACTATTCAGATGGCGCCATATGAGGCTTTGTACGAAAGGTCATGCTAATCACCCCTGTGTTGGATGGAGGTAGGAGAGGCAACTATGATGGGACCTCTTCTTGTCTAGGAGACCATTGAGATGGTTCAGTTGATTTGGAAGTGTATGGCTACTGCGCAGTCACATCAGAAATCATATGTCGATTTTCGTAGACAACCTTCGGAGTTAGAGCTTGGGGATCAAGTTTTCCTACATGTCACACCAAGGCTAGGACACAATAGGATTAAGATATAGGGTAATCTTTCACTAAGATATGTCAGTCTGTTTGAGATTCTAGAGAGAGTTGGGATGGTTGCCTATCGGTTACAGTTACCTCAGCAGTACTGAGTCATGCATGACATATTCCATGTATCTCAGATACACCGTTATCACTCAAACCTGTATCACATTTTTCAGCCCGAGGAGGTTGAGATTCAGGTTGATACATACTTTGAGGAGCATTCAATTTGTATAGTTGATAGGATCATGAAGGTTCTCTGAGGTCGGTCAGTTCCTCTCGTATGGGTGTTATGGCAGCACGGTCGAGTATAGGATGAGACCTAGGAGAGGTAGGCCAACATACGTGCTCAGTGGAAAGAGTTATTCTTAAATATTTCTTCACGACACTTGGAAGGAAAATTTGAGGATGAATTGATTTAAGGGGGAAGTTTTTAAGAACCTGGTTCTTACTTAGAGGTGCAGGCTTCTTTTCTTCTTTTTCCTTTGAGTTGTTTTTTAGAAAATAGGAGAAAACTAGACAAGTACTGGAATCATACTGTCACACATCCTGAATTAGGGTTACACACCGTCTAATCCTAAGTAAATGTCGTGTATTTTTGGCTGTGCGTGATGGAAATACATGGTGTGTGGGAATGTTAGCAAGGAAGAGAGGAAAAAAACCAACTCAACATTGTGTACTTCCCAGTACATGCTATGTAGTCATGTCGACAGGTCCTGGAAAGTAAGTCGGTGAAATTAAGCCACCAAATGAGCAGTTAAATGATATACATGTCTTTTATATAGACTTACACATGTTTTGTTTTGTGTTTTTCTCTTAAAATGGGTAGTAGCCTCATTCTTCTGTCATTTGGATAGAGGGGTCGCTGGGTGGATGAACAAGTAGTGTTGGTATTCTTTCCTTCTCCCATTTTATCATCTAGAAGCCGATTTGAACACCGTCAAATCCATTAGAATCCTTTCAGTGAGTGCTTGATTCCTCTTGAACTGTTATTGGTGACTTTTTCTCTCAACTAAGTTATTTAAGGTTGAGTTAATATTATTATTTCATGTATATACATCGTTCTATCCTGAATTAGAGGTAGAGGATGGACGAGGAGAGTCATACTATGATGAGTTAGGTGGTCTTGTGCCTCTCGTTAATTGTCAAGATGTTTGTATGTGTTATTGTGCCACACGCCCATGTTTAGGGTGTCACCTAGAAAGTAAATTGATCATTATTATTAACTAATGTTGTTGTGGTAAATAATTTAATAAATTAAAGCATGTTTAGCTTTGTTGTTTGATTAAGGGCCACCCCGTGGGTGCGTTTCCCTTGGATAATTATTGTTTAGCCATTTCAACCTAGGATATATATGTTCATGCCTTCATTTCCCTTGTAGGGTTGTTTAAAATTAATTTGTTTATTATTTGTAATTGTAATTGCAATAAAATTCTAAGTGTTTTGATTATGGATTTGGGATTGTGTTTGTCCCTTTTCCCATTCAATGGTTTTACTTATATAAGAAGGTTGGAATTTTTTATTGAACTTTAATTATTAAATGGTAAATAGCATTGGGAAACACATGGGTTTATCTTAGAACACTATGAATGGAATCTCATGACTATTTTACCATGCACCTTGGGTGACACATGGGTTCATCTTAGAATGTCATGGATATAATTGAGAGGCTTTTGAGTTATCTGTCATTAGTGACACTTGGGCTCCCTAGTATGACCACTAAGGATGGAATAAATTGACATGATCTTATACTACACATAGAGTGACACTTTGGTGATCCCTTGTAGGAACGCTGAATATGGACTCACATGAACTTATACCAATGTCTATTGTGACACTCGGGGCTCCCATCTAGGAACAATGAGAACAGACTCACAGGATGTTAGTAGAATTGCACCTGAAGTGATACTTGAATTCCAACTTACAATCTCAAGAATGGACTCAGGTTATAATTAAATAACAGAAGGGAATAAATTTTGAAATGTCTTCCAAGACAAAGCACAAGCTTGGATTCAATCTTCACTTACTTGTTTAGAAGGTCTTCTGAGACTTCTTTTGTTCTTACTTTGTTGTGAGGAATGTCAATAATAGGCCGAATTCTGATACTTAAATATCTCAGGTAATTGAATTTCTAATTCACATAATGAACTCTATAAATTAATTCCAGCACTTGTAGGATTTCTTACTTTTGAGTACCTCCTAGTTTACTATATTTCACTATTGTACAATACTACTGCATATACTCACTAACAGATTGGCACAGACCTTAGGTGGTTGCCTACTGAGATTAGTTTCTCACACCTTATTTTGGTAATGTTTTTGGGCCCAAATAGACTATATTGTTGTAGGCGTTGATAAGGGAAAGGTCCCTTTTTAAGGTACTTTATTTCTACGTAGGATCAGGAGAGCATGGGACCAAACCAAGGCTTAGGATGTTGATGAGTTTCATGTTGTGTTGTCATACTTTGGTATTGTATTTTACTTGATTGCATTGTATCCTGTTTTCACTATTTTCTTAGAACATGTGACATGTTGCATCATTTTGATATGATATGACTCCTAGTTATCTATATATCTTAGTATCCCATTGTTTACTTCAGTTCCATGCTATTTATTTCTTCTAATATTGTTATTATTTGTTTCACTATGTTACACCCTGCCAATGAGGGCATAGTTTCCCCACTATCACACCCTAGGCCCTTGCTACTAGTCGGTAGTCTCTCGCATTTTGGGAAACACGCTTGAGGTCATGTGTCCAATCATGTATGGGTCACCTTTCGTGGCATTCAGACCTAAGACGTTACATGGTCACCAAGGTTCAAAGAAGAAAAAAACCCCAAACGAAAGAGTTCCATTGAAAAAACTCAAAGAGGGGCGTACATGGAAAAGATGGGATATTACATATATACTTTATAATATATAGAGAATGTGTAGGATATAAATAAATCTCAGAAGATAAAAATTTCATATGATAGGAATTATTATAATATATAAAATTCCATAATATAGGATAAATTGTATGATATGGATTCCTATAAGATACAAAAACTCATAAGATCATATTTTCATAAGATGTATAGGCTTAATAATATACTTCAGATCTTCGTAAGGTATAAAAACATATCTGATAACCGCATAAGATATTATTCTCATAAGAAATTTAAACTCATGTAAGATATATAGAAAATGTGTAAGATAGTTTTCCATAAGATAAAAAATACATTTTGTAAGATATATTAAATGCATGACACATATTTTTAATAAATATTAAAATTTTCATAATATAGAGAAATTTTCAAAAAGAGAATGAGAAGTCCAAAATTAATAGAATAGAAAGAATAAGAATAAATGAATAATAAATAATTAAATAATCAATAATCAATGAATAAATAATAAATAAATAATAAAGAATAAATAAATTCATCATCATTCTTTTCTTCTACAAGTAGTGAAAGATTCAAACATATTCTTTCACTCATGTTAAATGGAATAAAATAAGAATTTTATAATTATCAAAACATAAATAATTAAATTTTTTAGGATCCAATCAAAAAAATTTACTCTTTTTTATAATTAAAAAACTAAATATAATTTCAAAAAGTTCTCCCCCTTTTTGAAATTATCAAAAAGTTTAAAGAAAATAGAAAGAAATTATACCCATTTTTTGAAAATTGTTTTTCATACAATTTAAATATTTTATCCCCTAAATAAATAATTTAAAAAATAGTTTATCCCCCCATATAATAGAAAAGATAACTCCCCATAAGTTAAACAACATTAAACTAGGAGTAAACATTTAAAATGGGTTTAAAAACTAAAATTTCAACATGTTTAGAAAGTAAAAATATATTTAAAACATATTTGAAAACATTTAGTAGTAGACATCATACCAACTAAAAAATTAAATAAAAATTGTAAAATAAGGAGATAAATAATAAAAGTAGAAAGACTCCGCCTTAATATAATATTTTCTCCCTTCTTGAAATAATTTAATCCTCAAAACTATGTTAGTAGATTTAAAACTTTTGTATGCATATTTTAAAAACTGCTTGTATATAACTATGATAAATCATAAAAATACTTTAAAATATAGAAGGAGCCATGAAAACATTCTTAGATATTCAAGGAATTAAAAAATGATATGGAATGAATTAAATAATATCCAAAGGTGATTAAATATGTTAGAAAACCAAAAAATAAATATATATTACATGATCACTGAACATTAAAACAAATTCATGTAGATTCATATCAAACATCCATTTTAAACTTTCATCATACCAAGTTCATAAATTATTTTCTGAAACTTAATTGAATACAAAGGTTTAATAAATATATCAGCCTATTGATCATCAGTAGAGACAAATTCTAAATATATTTCAACCCTTCAAACATGATATCTAATAAAATGATATCTTACTTCAATATTTCTAGTTATGGAGTGTTGTAAAGGGTTCTTAAAAATAGCAATAGTTGATGAGTTATCACACAAAATAGGTAACTTGTAAAAATAAACATCAAAATTAGTTAAAGTTTTATTAATCCATAAATATTGAGCACAAAAATTTATAAAATCAATATAGTCAGCTTCAAAAGAGATAAAATAATAGAAGGTAGTTTTTTGAACGTCAAGAAACCAAGATTTTACATAAAAAGTGACACATTCCAATTGTACTTTTTATATTAATTGTAAAACCTTAGAATTTAGAATCAGAATAACTTTTTAATTCAAAATATGTTCTTTCATGATAAAATAAATCAAGGTGTATAAAACCTTTATCATATTTAATGATCCTTTTGATAGCTTTCAAGTGAATTTTCTTAGGTTTAGCTTTAAATATAGCACATAATCATACACTAAACATTAAATATAGTCTAAAAGCAATTAAATACAATAAAATACCAAGAATTTCTCTAAAAATTTTATTATCTAATGATTTTCTAGTTTTATCATAAACTAGTTTACAATATGTACTCATGGGGTTATTTAAACATTTACTTGATTCAAATCAAGATCTTTTAACTAACTCTTTAGCATACTTAGGTTTATTTAGAAAAAAAATTCATCTATTTGAGAAATTTAAATTCCAATAAATAATTATAATTATCTCATAAGTCTCATTTCAAATTCAAAATTCATCTTATTTGAAAACTATTTACAAATCATTTCACTGAAAAATAAAAAAAAATCATCAACATAAATTTGAATAACCAAATTATATTTAGATTTATTATTAATAAATAATGTATGGTCTACTTTTCCATTTATAAAACCATTTATCAAAATAGATTGAGACAACCTTTCATATTATGTTCTAGGGACTTGTTTAAGTCTATAAAGAGCTTTTAGAAGTTTTATAACATATTTAGGTTTCTTTTCATTCTCAAAACCCAAGGGTTATTTAACATATACTTTTTCATATGATAAATAATTTAAAAAACACTTTTCACATCCATTTTATATAATTTAAATCTATTATGATATGTATAATCTAACAAGATTATAATAACTTATAATCTAGTTTAGTTCATCTTGCATAGCTAATATTCATTTTGAATCACTCAAGGCTTTGGAAATATCTTTAGAAATAAAATCAGAAATGAAACCATTATAAGAAAAAAAATTCAAATAATTTCTATTTTGTACTCTATACTCTATATATCCAATTACTCTATCGATATGATGATCTTTATGTGTTTTCAAATACCTTTCATGAGGGTTATCCTCATTTTCAATAAGTGTATTCAATTATAAGTTTTCTTCTCTGCCAATGTTAAATTCTTTAAAATGAACTAAATCACCATTCTTTTCTCTTAAATCATTCAAATAAAATTTAAAATTTATATACTCTTTAATAATCATGGTTATTTTATTGTAGATTTTATAGGCTTCACTAATAATTAAATATCCTAAAAATATACCATCATCAGATTTTTTGTCAAATTTTTCTAATGAATCATTGGTATTAAGAATAAAAACTTTAGAACTGAACACTTCAAAATGACCAGCTTTAGGTTTTCATCCTAATTTAAGTTTTCATTCATTGAAGATAGCCAAAACCTTCCTTTTTTCATTGTTTATTCTCTTGATACAAATAAATATAAAATTTACCTTGATTTCTTAAGTAATATTTGGAAAGAAATTGGATGGAACCTTTTTGATATTCATGGGTTTAGCCATTTCACTGGGACCTATATGGTTTTTATTCAATAAATTTTAAAACCTTCCTATAAACCCCATTAGAGACTCAATCATAATCTAATTAATGTGGTAAAAAATTTAATCCTTAAAATTATAAAATATTTAGTTGGATAAGTTGGGGGTTCATGTAGAGATAACGACATTAAACCAATTTCTTTTTGAGAGTCATCTCATCTTCCGAGTTTATTTTATTTTATTTTATTTTATTTTATTTTATTTTATTTTATTTTATTTTATTTTATTTTTGTGTGTTTGTAGGTTTTCAAAAATAATAAAAAAATATTAAAAATACTAAAAACAATTCTTTCAAAAGTCCACACCATAGGTCATGGGGGAAACCCCGTCACGACAATCAAAGCTGAGGGAATCAAATCCATGACTAAAGGGAGGTGGGAGAGTGTGCCTTCCATGGACCTATGTCCTATAGTGATTCTATCTTTTATATTTTTTATATATATACTTATATTTTAAAATTTATATATATATATATATGATTTTTTATTTTAATTTTTATATATTCCTAATATTTTTATTTGGTGTTATAAAATAATCAGGTATATTTTTCCCCGTGAATTTTGTCTCTGTTTTTAATTAAGGGAACCTCATGGGGTTTCTGTTGTGTTCTAATGGTGTTGGTGTGTAAGATTCAGGGGGATGTTGAGGTTGATGTATTTTTAGGTCATATTTCTTTCAAGAGTTCAAACAAAATCTTCTGCCATTACTGAGGTGTCTTGTATTCTTATAGAGATCAAAAGAGTAATCCAAAGCATTATGAACTTCAAATTCAATAATCAGGTGACTTCATTCCCTGATTCTTATTTCCAATTTTCTTTTTCAACTCCTATTCTATGCCACTACCCCCTTCTAAATTTTTATTTCTTTAAAAACTAGGGACACTATTATTCTAAGTTGGGGGGATCAAATAAAAAAATTATTTTTGTGTTCATAAAGAAAAACAAAAAAACAAAAAAAATAAAAAATAATGTGTGTTAATGGAAGGAGAATTTTCTTTAACTTTGAACATGATGATACACATTTTAAACTATGAAACTCAATATCAAATAATTTTTCATGCCTTGATTTTTATTTTAATCCATGTCTAAGTTCATGAACATAAATTTTGGAAAGTGTGGTTGTCTAGTGTGATTTTACACCATTTACATTTTCATCCAATTAATAAAAATATTCACAGTACACATCCTTTGGATTGTGGGGTCTTAATTTTAGTTCTTGGGGTCTCATAAATAAATATCATAGGTTTGGTGAATTTTTTTAATTTTAACATGGGTATTCAAAAAAATCAATGATAAAAAATTGTACCTAAAAATCAATAAATTTGCCTAAAGAGAAATTGATTGAACTAATGCATGGATTTTAGCACTTTGGGATCGTGACACCATAGTTTTCTGGCCCAAAGTTGGGTATTTTATCAATATTTGTGGTAGTTTGAATTTTTTTTTAATTTATTTAACTCAAGATGATGCCTGAGTATATCGTCTTCACTTGGTGACCTAAGGTCTTTAAACATATAAATAATCAACAAAGTCTTGTGATAGGGGTTAACTTGATTGGGTTCAATTTCAATTACCATGGAAAAAGTGAAAAAAAGAATACTCATATTAATATTAAAATTTGATTCCACCCAGTGCTTTCATATTTTCCCCCTTGAATAAAAATGAAACCCTGTGTCTATTGTGATGCACAACACATCATCATGATTAATTGAAATTGGATAAAATACGGTGATGAATTTGAAAAAAGGAATGGTATTTGGCATGGGATATGATTATGCACCTAGATTGTTTTAAATTATTTTTATGTGTTTCATAATTTTTTGGTATGAGATCTTTTGGTGAGCATTGTATATTAAAAAAAATTCATAAAAGAGAATTCAAATTTCATATTTTTTAGATACTTTTTGCTCGGGACTAGAAAAACTTAATTTGGGGGTGTGATTAGCCACTAAAATAGGCTAATATTCATTATATATATTATAATATTCATGTTCTTAATTATTCAAAAACACCATTTTTAGTGCATTTTACAATTTGAACATTATTTCAAATCATGATTGAAATTATTGTTTAAAGTGAAATATTAATTGGTACATTTTGAGACACATTGTTAATACCAAAATGATATTTATTTGAATTTCATATTTCATTTTCAGGCTTCCATTTTCATTGGGAATATTTCATTCTTCCATATCACTTGAAGAATCACATTAGAAGATAACCAAAGTGGTATTTCATGCCAACACATTCTGGGTGAAGAAAATTGGACAGAATCCCAATAAAATGACTGTAGAGGACAATATCCAATCCAAATGATTCTAAAATTACAAATTTATATATATTAAATCCTAGTAAACATTTAATTAAAAAAATTCTAGAGATAATTATGATTTTTTAAGGGAGATCTATGCGGCCCAAGTTGAAGATAAAATTATAGGCCAAATCTGGTGGCCCAAAAAACAGACCACTATTTAGACAATATCTCAAAAACACAACATCTAATTGGGATTAAATTTTATATGATGTTAGGAGACATATGTATCTCCATTTTCTTCTTCTATTCACCACCCCAATTCATCCATATACAATGTCATTTCGGTTCCTCTGTTTTGTATATGCAATTTGGATTGGATTTTTATCAAGCATGTAAAAGTATTATCTCCATTAGCTTTCCACTCACCTAAGCCTACCAACATTAATTGGGGTGACTTAAACTATTGTAGTCTCGACCCAAGTCTTAAAAAATAACTATTTAAGGTAGTTTTGTTGGAGTATTTATATATATTTGTGTATGTTTCCATTTTAATTTCATGCTGCCAATTTGATGTTGTAATTGCATTTCTTTAATTGTAAGTTTATCAAATCACCTTAGTTTATTAATTAAACTAATTATTCTTATTCTCATTTTCTATTATTTTTGCTAATATGTTGATAATGTTTCATTAAGTTGTATTTTTATTCACATATTAAAGAGAAAAATCCTTCAAATAACGGTGGAGTGTTCATTATTTCATTGTTTCTCACTTATTCAATTCTGACCACATGAGTCTACTTCCTACTTCTATTGAGATCATATCATAAATAGAGGGATAAACTTATTATGGTTTGATCAAAGGGAGTATTAATGGGATGTATTAGATGTTATTTCTCACTCTATTAATGCCTAATCACTTCTTTTAATTGAGAATTTTGTTTGATGATCTTAAAACTTTTTCATCCTTGTTGAATTTTAAGGTCACACACTTCAAGTGCTAATACAAACCTTTACCTTGGAGTTCTCAGAAAAATGATCCTTAAATTGTATAGGTGATTTGTATTAGGGTGTGTAGGTATTAAACCAATATGTGATGATGGTATTTTTACTTCATTGAATGAACCCGCCTCAAATTTAAGGAACTAAAATAGTCTAAAAAGGAATTCATCCAATCCACCCCAAGAAATAACCTAGGATCAACTCATTATCTCAATTTTAATTCACTTAGGTCTATTATTTTTAATTTAAACCATCTAAAATCAACCCAAATTTGGCCACTTAAATGTTGAAAACAATCCCTAGAATGTACATATATGTAGATTTCTTCTTAGGTATTTGAGGATTCAACAACCCAAGATACACTAGAAGTGACCACTTAACCCTAAAAATAGAGATAAATTTGGGTGAGACCAAATTTTGGTGCCATTACTAGGGACCTAGTTAATTAATCTTAAACACTACCATACTTTTCTCACCCCAAGTTCTCTATTCTCACCCCCATTTCTCCTATATTTTCATCTTTATGTTTGTGTGTGTACTAAGAATCTTGAATCCTAGTTTAAATCTACTCCAATGAAGTCTCTTCAACATTACCCCATCATAAACCCATAATGGAATAAAATTGAAAATAAATATTGGGAATCCCCTAACTTAAGGAATTTATCTGATTGATCCTTGAATAATTACCTCACACCTAGTGAGATGTGCAATAATTGGGATGATGAATGTTTAAAGGATAAATTTTCATCCCTATCATTGATGATTGAAGAGATCAATCTTGAGGAAGTCCATGATGTTCAACCTCATACCCATTCTTTTTCTTAGATATTGAAAAATTTTGTAATCAAATGGAGAAAATTAATTCTAAGTTTTCATCATTGAGAGTAGAACTAAAATGTATTAAAAAGGTTATGAATCCCATTCCCACTCATGTTGTCCCTTTAATAACATTTATAGAAGAATATTATTATACACAAACCTCTTATGAAAATGCTAAATAATCATCCTTTGAATATAAGAGACCTAAAGAACATAAATAAAATTTTTATGGGTGTTTAAATCAAGAGGAAACTGATTTTTTGTTTTCACAAGGGGGGAATTTGACATTTTGGATTGAGTGTCTTGAATATTTCTCCATTTATGATTTTTCAGAAGCAAAAATCACTGAACTATTTGGGAAAATCTTCAAATATGATTCTATATGAACCACTGACACTAATATTCCCAATTTGGTGGTTGAATCTTCTAATCAAAAGGAACCAATTCTATTCAGAAATTTTGAAAATGAAACTGAGTTCGATTCAAATTCCCAACATATTTATAAAAGTGTTAGCCTACCTAAACTTGAACATATGTCCTTTACATACTCTGTCAAATTTTTATTCATTAGAGATAGCCAAAACCTTATTTTTTTCAATGTTTTTTCTCTTGATACAAATAAACAGAAAATTCACCTTGATGCCTTTAGAAATATTTGGAAATCATTTGGATGGACCCTTTTTGATATTCATGGGTTTAGAGAATTCATTGTGACCAATATGGTTTTTCTTTAATCAATTTCAAAACCTTCTTATCAACCCCATTAGAGACTCAATCATAATATAATTAATGTGTAAAAACTTTAATCCTTAAAATGTTAAAATTTTGTATTGGATAAGTTCGTGGGGTTCATGTCAAGATAACGACATTAAACTAAGTGCTTTATGATTGTAAATCCATCTTATTCATTTATTTTATTTTATTTTATTTTATTTTATTTTATTTTATTTTATTTTATTGGATATGTAGGTTTTCAAAAAAAAGAGAAAAAATAAAAAAAAATAAAAAATGATATTTTTTTCAAAAGGAATCACCGTAGGTTATGGGGGAAACCCTGTCATAACAGGTGAAGCCACAGGACCCGAACCCATCACCAAAGGGAGACAGGGAAGTGTTCCTTCCACTGACTTATGACCTATAATGCTTTTATCTTATATTTTCTTTATATATATACTTATATTTGAAAATTTATATATATATATATATATATATTATGTTAATTTTTATATGTTCCTAGTATCAGTATTTGGTGCCCTTTCCTTTTATCTTTGGTTTTAGTTAAGGGAACCTCTTGGGGTTTCCATTATGTTCTAATGGTGTTGGTGTGTAAGATTCATGGGATGTTGAGGTTGATGTATTTTTAGTTCATATTTCTTTCAAGAGTTAAAACACAATCTTTGGTCATTAATAAGGTGTCTTTGAGTCTTATGTAGATCAAAGGAGTAATATGGGGCATTATGAACTTCAACTTCAACTACTAGGTGAATTCATTCCATGATTCTAGTTTTCAATTCCATTTTTTAACTCCTCTTCTATGCATCTACCCACTTATGAATTTTCATTTCTTTAAACACTAGGGGTAGTGATATTCTAAGTTGGGAGGGATAAAATAAAAAAAATTGTGTGCAGAAAGAAAAACAAAAAAAAAGGATTTGAAATGAAAAATAATGTGTGTTAATGGAAGGAAAAAAGTTCTTTAACTTTGAACATAATAATACACATTGTTAACATTGAAACTGAATATCAAATAATTTGTAATTCCTTGATTCTAATTTTAATCCATGTTTAAGGTCATGAGCATAGATTTTGGAAAGTGTGGCTATCTAATGTGATTTTTCACCGTTTACATTTTCATACAATTAATAAAAAAACTCACAACACGCATCCTTTGGATTATGGGGTATTAATTTGATTTCTTGGGGTACCATAATAAATAGTATAGGTTTTGTTAATGTTTTAATTTTAACATGGGTATTCAAAAAAATCAATGAAAAAAAAATTGTATACCAAAAAAACAACAATAAATTTTCCCATAGAGCAATGGATTGACCTAATGCATGGATTTCAACACTTGGGAATCATGAATCCATAGTTTTTTGGCCAAAATTTGTGAATTTTATCTCTATTTGTGGTAATTTTAATTTTTTTAATTGATTTATCTTGAGATGATACCCGAGTATGTGTGCTTTACTTGGTGCCCTAAGATCTTTGATCCTGGGAGTCATCGGCAAAGTCTCACTATAAGGGTTGACTTTATTGGGTTCAATTTCAATTAATATAGAAAAATTGAGAAAAAAAGAAAAAAAATACTCATATTAATATTAAAATTTGATTCCACCTTGTGCTTCCATATTTTCCCCTTTGAATAAAAATGAACCCCCGTGTCTGTTGTGATACACAACACATCATCATGATTAATTGAAATTGGATGAAATGTGGCGATGAATTTGAAAAAAGGAATGGACTTGGACTTGGAATATTCTTCTAGACCTAGATTCTTTTAAATTATTTTGATGGGTTTCATAATTTTTTGGTATGATATCTTTTGGTGAGAATTGTATATTAAAATGTTTTTAGAAAAGGGAATTTGAATTGTATATTTTTTAGATACATTTTGCTCGCAACTAGAAAAACTCAAATTGGGGATGTGATTATCCACTAAAAGAGGATAATATTCCTTGTATATATTATAATATTCATGTGATTCATTATTCATAAACATCATTTTTAGTGTATTTTACAATTTGAACATTATTTCAAATCATGATTGCAATTATTGCTTAAAGTGCACTATTACTTAGAACATTTTGAGACACATTTTTAATCCCCAAATGATCTTGATTTGAATTTAATATTTGATTTTCATGTTTCCCATTCCATTTTAAATATTTAATTCTTATAGATCATTTTAATAATCACATTGGAAGATAATCAAACTAGGCTTTCATGCCAACACATTATGGGCAAAGTAAACTAGAAAGTAGCCCAATAAATTGACTATAGAAGCCAATATCCAAGTCCAGTGATTCTAAAATTTGAACTGGATATAGAGTAAATCCTTTGGAACATTTAATTAAATAGTTTCTAGATATAATTATAATTTTATAAGGTAGTATTAAGTGTTCCAAGTTTGAGATGAAATTTTGGGCCACATTTGATGTCCTGGAAAAACAGCCAATTATTTAGACCATATCTCAAAAACCCAACATCCATTTGGGATGAAATTTTATAGTTTTTTATGAGACATAAATATACTCACATTATTCTTCTATTTCCCTTCCCAATTTAGCCATCTATAAGGTAATTCCAGCACCTATGTTTGATGGATGGAAGTTTGAATTTGTTTTTTTTTCAATGGTGGAAAAGTCTTTTCTCCATTAACTTTCCACCCACCTAGGCCTACCACCATTAATTGGGGTGACTTACACAATCAGAGTCTCGACCCAAGGATTCAAAAATTTCTATTTAAGGTAGTGTTGTTGGAGGATTTTGAGATCTTTGTGTATGTTTCCATTTTAATGTCATGCTTTCAATTTGATGTTGTAATCTCATTTCTTCAATTGTAAGTTTCTATAATCTCATTAGTTTATTAATTAAACTTATTATTATTATTCTCATTTTTTATTATTTTTTTAACATGTTGATAACATTTCATTAAGGTGTGCATTTATTCACACAGTGAAGATATAAATCCTTCAAATAATGGTGGAGTGTTCGTTATTTCATTATTTTTCACTTCTTCAATACCTTCCTCATGATTCTACTTCCTACTTCCATTGAGATCATAGCATAAATAGAGGGATAAACCACTTATGGGTTGATCTAAGGGAGTATTCAGGGGAAATATTATATATTATTTATCACTCTATTAATTCCTAATCACTTATTTTAATTGAGAATTTTGTTTGACTATTTTAAAACTTATTTTTACTTATTGAATTTTAAGGTCACATAATTCAAGTGATAATAAAAAATGTTACCTTGGAGTGCTCATAAAAATGATCCTTAAAGTGTATAGGTGATTATTATTAGTGTTTGTAGGTATTAAACCAGTAATTGATTATGGTATTTTTACTTTTTTGAATGAACTCATCTCAAATTTAAGAAATTAAAATAGTCTAAAAAGGAATTCATCTAATCCACCCCAAGCAATAACAAAGGATAAACTCATTATCTCAAATTTAATTAACTTAAGTCTATTAGATTTAATTTGAACCATCTAAAATCAACCCAAATTTGGAAACCTCATATCTGAAAATAATCCTTTTAATGTGCGTGTCTATAGTTTTCTTATCAAGTCTCTGAGGATTCAACAATCCAAGCTACACTACAAGAAACCGATTAACCCTAAAAACTTGGGTAAATTTGGGAGAGACCATCTCCCAATAAGAAGTTTCAAAAAAATAAAAATCCACAATAATGAGAAATTTAAACAGTTTCCACTCCAACATTGGAGACAATAGTTTGGGTCAACATCCATCACACTCGGAAGCTCCTTTACTATGTGAAAATCTTCACTCTAAGGCCTATGGATAAAACCTTGATGTCTTGAATCATCTTTTTCCCCGTAATTAAGAGCTAATGATTTTCAACTGAAACTTCCTATTTTGGTAGTATAACTTACAGAACCCCCTTTTGGTGACCCAAGAGGACACACCGAATGTAACCTCTTCTTGTAATATGACCATAAATGAGGTATTCTCCTATTTCTCAGCAGATAAAGGTGGATAACCACACAAGAGGACCTAATTGTGGTCCATAATTTTTAAGGGCTTCGAGTCCACCACTCAAACTAGATTCTAGGTAGACTCATAAATGAGAATAATTGAGTAAACATTTATTTGAAATTTCCTAAAATATTTCAACCACCTCAAACTTGACTAGATAAAAACACTAAATGATGACCAACATTGATTCCCATAACTGACCTTTACTTAGACAACCAAGTAAGTCACCTCAAAGACCAACCGTCTACTCTTTTTACTGATACTCTTCTAGGGAAAACTCTAAAATCAAGAAACATGGAACCGACCCAAAGTGCACCAAAAATAAAAATTTCCACATATCAATCATAAATAAACAAACCAAACTCAAAATATCATTTCAATCACACCCCAACACAACAAAGTCAAATCCAAAAAAGGAAAATTCCAAAAAAAAGGTAGCATCACAACACTTCTGATTTTTAAAACATTGAAATCCCCCTTTTTAAAAATCATTTTTAAAAAATATAACAAACCTTACAAACCAAACACTAACCATTGGTATTCCAATAAGCCTCACATATATGCATCCCTATACTAGCTCAAGCACCCATCAACACATAACACCAACCATCCACTTCCACACACATACATCCATATATGTGAGCATTCATACCAAAGGTTAAAAATATATATTTTCATTTCCAAAACAAGACATTCAACCCCAGTTTCAAATTCTCAATTTACTTCCCATTTCACATTTCACAAAACCTTTCAAAAAAACCAAAAATATTTTCGTAAAACATTCCATTTCCAAAACAACTCATTTCATTTTCAAGAAACCCAAGGTTTTAATTATAGAAAACCAATTTCAATAAACCAATTACCTTTTTAAAACCCAAGGGAAACACCCTAAAACCAACTCAAACCACTACCAAGAGCGAACAAAAACAATTTAACACTCAACGGGTCAAAAATCCAAAATATTAGAAAGACATATGTTATACACAACATGGTCGCATGATTTGGTGGATTGTGCACCATTCGTGTGAGCATACTAGAGGTCAATAGAGGTAGTTATATCATTTGTGCATGGATTTTCATACTATACACAACAAAAATGAACCATCTAATTCCATCCAAAAATCTACTCCTACCTTCATAGTTTCTCAAAATAATCCACTAAATCTCTAAATAAATTAAGAATGCTCAAAAAAATCAAAAATATCAAAAAACATCTAAGAATCAAGCTCATATTTTGACACTCATCCATCCCAGACTGCCCTAGCAATTCAAGTGTCCTTATGAATAGGTGGTGATCAAGTGACTACCTATGACTGGCCATATGAATTCAGACAATCAAATATTTGAACGGTTGAACATCCCCAAATAACAAGTGTTAATGCTTTGATACCATTTTTTCACAAACCATCCTAGGTTGATCCTGAGATGATCTCCTAAGCCGGACCATGACATTCTTAAGGCGCATTCCCAATCTCCCCAGGGTGCTGACAAGCACCAAGGGAATCAAAGAGAGATAATAGGAATGATTTTTCCCTATTTTAAATAAAAAAATCATTAGAAAGATAAACGAGCAGCTCAACATAAATAAAAATAACCAAACAAAGAAACTAAAAAAACTAAAAATAAATTAGAAGCAAACATAATGAACAAATAGTTCTCTATGTGACCCCATGGATCACTCACTAAACCCAAAACCCAGAATCACTCCATGGTGATCAAACCAAGTGATAGATACATCTAAAGCTAAAAACAAAAATATAAGTATAGGTGTGAGTATTAAAACTCAGCGGGTGTACCCAAGTAAAACTATTCCCTATGAATTTACTTTAAAAAATATTAATTTGTTTCATTTTTAAATAAAATATATTAACATAGGTTTTTCATAATTTTATTTTTAAAACAAATCATGGTCCAATTCCTTCTTTACTAAAAATGGGTTTTTCTAAAAAGTGGAGGTTTAAGAATTTTAAAATAATGGGGAAGATGGATATAAAGAGAGCGGGAGTGTGAATAATCTTACACAAAAAAATCATGAAAACATTTAATAACCAAAAATTAATCTTTACTAAAGAGACATGTCATAAAAATGTAGAAAAATTAATAATAACATAACAAGGGCAATGGGTAAGTATTACTCCAGTAATCATACTAGATGAGGTGGGTAGATCATCCATTGTAGAAAAATAAGTGCTGGAGAACATGGAATTACCTAGGAGATCTAGGGAAAATCTAGAACATATTATAACCATATCCATCATATCGGCACACCTGATGCAATAAAATATCCCTAATGCTCAGTCATACCCTATCTATCCTACCTGAGGGGCAACATCCCTGAAGAAGAGTGTGTCTATACTAAGGGGCCACTAGCCAGAGTAAAATCCTAAACTAGTGCAGCAAGCATTCTCAAATATTCTATTGGTTATGTTAGGTTCTCATGCTATGTCTAAAATGGGGGTGATCCAAATAGAATCAAATTATCAAATATATATATATATATATATAATACAAGACACCACATGAATCACACAACCAAGCATCACCCCTGAATCACCCCAAGGGATAATCCCCTTACATCCCAACCATCAATGCACAAGGTAATTCCCATGCCAAGGAACTCTCATTCCATATAACAATGAACAAGGCAAGAGAGATATCCCACAGATATTTTTCCAAACAAAACCATTTTCAAAGGTTCCAATCAGGCCTCACGTAGCCTTTGAGTGACAAAAACCACCATTTATAAATCCAAAATTCCTTTAAAACCCCTATTGAAAACCCCGAATCACCATTTAGAATATAAAAACATATTTATAAAGGCCAACTGGATATTTTGACAAGCAATTGGTATGAAAATCTCAAAAAAAACAATTTCATACAATTTAATCAAAAGAGAAATTCAATTTATTTCATTCAAAATAATTATTCTAATACTTTACATCATTAATTTATATGAAAACATGGTGTGAACATAAATAAATCAATGATTATTAAAATTTAAAGTCCAATGAATAGGGAAAACAACCTCAAAAGGGATAGAACAAAGATGAAACACCTCGACACTCAATTCCATTGATGAAGACCACTTCACACTTACACACATTTACACCCCTTAATACAATGTACATATTCCCATCACTATGAGGGAATACATACAAGGAGGATACACACACACACACACCCATACATACCTATGTATATGTGCATAATACTTCAAGGAGCCATAAGATGTTTTAAATAACCAAGAGAGAACCAAAAAACACCAAAAGACCCCAATTAAAATTGGCACAATAAAAAGGAGTGGAATAATACCTACTCAAATGGTGGTGGGGGAACTAAAATGGACTGAAACACTTCAAATTCATTGGTGAATGTTGAAATACACAAGAAGAAGTCTGGAGTGACACATCACATGCCCTAATAATGGAATAAATCTGAAAAATTGAGTTACCAATTTAACCTAGGGTTTAGCTGGATGACGGGGTGATAGGAAGAAGAGAAAAACACTTGGAATGAAAGGATAAAAGAAGAGGAGACTTTATCTTGGTGTCTCGGCCAATAAACTCTAACCTGGGAAGAATTACTGAAAGAAAGGAGCTCGTCATAGAGGGGAAGGTGCACGTGACTGGAGAAGAGAGGCGGAGGGTGGTTCGGCCATGCGATGGGTAAGGGGAAAGGGGGGAGAATATGTATTAGATTGTGATGATGATAATGATGATGATGATGATAAAATTAATATTAATATTAATATTAAAACATTTTTTCATTTTTTTTCTTTTTTAAGGACCTGGAAAGCCACACAGGCTATAGAGGCTAGCACATAGTCGTGCGCCTGACCGTGCAGCCTAGAGAGAGCCATTGTCTGGGCAGCACAGTTTTCCCTAGGCTGGAACATAGTTTCCCCTAATCATGCGCCAACCGTGTTACACCCTTCATATCTCCAGAAACTCCCATTTTTTGGGAAACCCACTTAGAGAAACTATATAATAAATAAATGACCAAAATAAATAAAATAAAAAAGAAGTGTTAGGTTATGGTATGACACTAGTGACAGGAGTCGAAAGGTATAACTAATATGGGAGTCCTTTTCTTAATATACCTATATACAGACACCCAACAGTCTCCATGCATAAATTCTGAGAAATAAATATAAAATATAGTAACATATAGAGTGAAAACTATGCATGTAAGAACCTCTAGGGAATACAATAGTATGACAGCGTAATTTAAAAATTAAAGGGGTAAATTACATGCCCAACCAGAAATATGTGTCAACCTAAAAATAACTAGAAAGGTAAATTCTGAGAGATCCTGGATCCATATCTTTAATCCCAAATCACCATATGTGGTCAAATGCACCAGGGTATCCCTTAACCCTCTAAAATCACTATTGACATGACCGTTGTATTCCTAACACACAAAATTTGTGGGAAAATATCATGTAGGGGTGAGTATATACATACCCAATTAAACATCATAAAAACTGGAGGGGGGAAATATGAGACATGATATAAGTAGATAGCTCAACCCATTTTAAGAGAAAAATGAAAACCAACCAATAGGTATATATTTGCATAATAAGAAATGAGAAGAGAGAGAAAGGGGATCTTCATCTCACAACCCAGTCCAGGAAAAGAGTCTACCAATAGTTTCAAAAGGTCCATCAATGATTCCCAGTGTCCCACGTGTCTGTTCAAAAAGGTATCCAAGTGGAACCACACCTCTCCACTATTCAAAAAAGTCAAGGGTATGTAATCTCTTGGTAGAGGACCCATACCCTGGTACAATAGGAGGATTTCACTCAATGGATATAGGACATATGCCTTGATATAATAGGATGGTTACACTCTGTGGATAGAGGACTCATGCCCTGTCCTAGTAGGAGGGTTACACTCTATGGATGGAGGACCCATGCATTGTCCCAGTAGAAGGGTTCCACTCTGTGGATAGAGGACTCATACCTTGTCCTAGTTGGAGGATTCCACTCAATAGATAGAGGTTCAGTGCTCAATCCCAACAATAGGGTTTCACTCTATAGATAGAGGACTCATGCCCTGATACAGTAGAAGGATTTAACTCTATGGATAGAGTACCCATACCCTATCCTATTAGGAGGGTTCCACTCTGTGGATGGAGGACTTATCCCTTAATATAGTAGGAGGGTTCTACTCGATGGATAGAGGACTTATTTCCTAATATATCCGGAGGGTTCCACTCTATTGATAGAGGATGTGTTTCTTGTTCTAGAAAGATGGTTCCACTATGATGATCATGTTTGATCACTAATTTCATTGAGAACCACCTAAGGAAGTGTCATGCTCATAACATCTCACATCATATCTCAAAAGTCACTACAAAGGATACCATCACGTTCTAAGCAAAAACACTCAAGATAGGGTACTCTCAGGCCAAAATACGAGTCCATGCGAAGGAGATATGATATGTATAAGTTTATTAAAAATGATATATATGGTGTGTAATAGATCCACACGGTGTGTGACCCCACTCGTCTATCTGTCTGTTTCCTTGCCATCACACAGCTCGCTTTCCATGTAGTACTACACGACATGTGAGTGTACTACATAGCATGGGTCTAGATGTGTTTGTGTTCATGTACTCCCAGAGTACATGTTAGGTATCTAGTACCAATTCACACATCATGTGGGGGTCTCACATAGTTTGTGATATTTAACTCACACAAAAACCCTATCAACCACAATTGGGTCACTACATAGTGTGTGGTCAGGTTTTTCCAAGAATTCTAGATCTACTATATGGATTCCAAATCTTCCACTCCTATCATATTAACTACCTAATTCCACCTTTTATATCACTAAAACTTGGGTTTCTTATGCCTTCCATCAATTTCTCAACCTTCGGTGGCCGAAAATATATATTTTTATCCTTCACTTGAAGCTCGTGCACCACTATTGCCCGTAGCACTTCCCGTTGTCACTTCCAATCAGTCACGAATACCGGATCCATGATAATTCATCACCCACATCCCTTAATCATCCCAATACATCCTCAAATTTCCAATCCATTTTTCTCCTATTAATATACCATGAATACAGGGGTTCGATCTCACTTGAACCTTCCTAGAAATGTTGAATTGTGACCCCATAGGCCAATGGTGAAGAATCTTGAAAACCGATGGGGGGAAACAATAAAAAAGGTGAAACAATTGTTGATCAAGTGTTATTGGCCAATGAATATAGATTTAGAATATCCAGTTTTAGAAACACGGCATAAATTGAATAAATAAGTTAATTTTGATACGCAGGCCTATGTAAATGCTCAATTTAAACATAGATCAATAAATACATGTTTGATCATGATAGATCATTTAATCATAATGATGGAAACCAAAAATGATAAGTCATTCCTTAATATTTGATTGATCTTCAATGAATAACACACTCTCCAGTGATGGGGAAGATTTGTTGCATTCTTTTCACCTTGATTCACCTGGATCCAGAAGTTCATCACCGTCCGATATAAATTCTCCAACGATGGGTGGTAGAACCTCCTCTCAATGTCTCAGGGTTATGTATCTAACCATGGAGATTCTCCATAGTATAATATTTATATAGAAAATAGTTTTAGGTCATTTGATGAATTAATTAGATTAAATAATTAATCAATCCACTGAACGTACCCACCAATGGCCTCTTTATCCAAACGTCTCACGTTGACCAACTTTAGGTCACGCCTAGGATAAATATCATGCTCCAGATTCAATCGTGGCCTCATATTTCTATTTTGAGACTCTATTTAGAATATATCTAATTATTTATGAAAAATCATGCATAAATGATATAAAATATTTTAAATATTTTTATAAAATTAATTTTGGGAACACAAGGCCTTAGAATCCTAAATCATCTCAGTACCCATATCCAAAAATATTCCTTGATATATTTCAAAGTCTTATATGGAAAAAATAGGGTCCCTAAAGTATGTCGGATGGTCTCACCCTCAAATTTTGGTATCCTGATCACAAATTGATCTTGGAAAAGATCTTATCACCTTTTAGTTGATGAAAGATATCATCAATCCATATAAGGGGATATCAGTTCTTGACCTTCATCTAGTTCAATCTTTGATAATCCACACAGGAGTGAAAAGTCCCATAAACTTTCATTGTGAAAATAATTGGAGAAACCCATGGAGATGTACTAGGTTGTATGAAACCTTTTCCTTTTAGATCTTCCAATTTAACATTCAATTCTCATATCTCTTCTGGTGACATCCTGTAAGGTGGAATAGAAATATACTCAGCTCCCAAAACCAACTTGGTCATGAACTCAATCTCTAACTTAGGTAGTAATTTGTAGAACTTATTAGGAAATACATATTGAAAATGGTACACCACTAGAGGAAAGATATCATGCTGCATTACTACATAATCCAGAACAAGACCTGCTATCTAAGGCATGAGACAATTCAATATGCACTAAATTGGTCCTACACAACTAGCCTAAATATCCTACTTACCCTGGTTAAAATAGTTTTCTCCTTCTAGATATAGAAAGGTATCTCTCCTCCAGTAACATTATATATGATCCTAGTAAATAACTAGTTAATCTATACCAAGAATCGAATCAAAACATGTTATTTCCAGCATGAATGGTTCCAAAAAGAAATGTTAACCACCAATTTCTAGAGAACAGGCCTTGTAATGTTTGATATTCTCTGATCTTACTCCCAATGGTGTATCAATGATTAAGACATCATCCAATATATCCACAACCAAACCCAAACCATTTGTAAAAAGATCAAATAAAAATGAATGTAATGATCTTGTATCACACATAATGAAATCAAGGGTAGATGATACAAGAATCATACCTTCAATAGTAGAAGGTCCTACATCCACACTGGTCAGAGTTGACTACATAGCATGAATCTAGTTTTCCCCTCTTCCCTAGGCTCTGGTCTGACTTCCCTAGGCTCTTCCCTTTTCCTGGTACGACTGATCCTGCACTAGGGCACCACATCCCATGCATTGACCTAAACGTCCAGTGGAACTTCAGTTACCTATCTGATGAGGGGTAGTTGAGTCCTTTCCAGACTCTAGTACCTACCCTGATCCCCAAACACTGTTATGTTTCCACACTCCCCTAAAAAACTTATGCAGGTGACATAGCCTACTGTAAGAATGACACTCTGAAGCAGGGTACGGACACTAAGGTCACTAATGACCAAAATTTCCATACTAATAGCACTAAAATGGAACACTATCCTGATATGGATTCCCACTACCCTGACTTCTCTTTCTACTATTTCCATGGTGATAACTATCATAGTATCACTTCTTGACTCCAGAAGAAGAGCTCCCAATTTGTAATGCTGAAATATCCTACCCACTACTCGGGGCCTCTCTCAGATTCTCTTCTGTAATGTGTGTTTGGTTCATCACATTCAAAAAAAATAGTCAAGTGAAATATATTCACCAATGACCTAGTCTCATAGTGAATACCATTCTAAAAATTTCTCACCCTTTAGATCTCATGAGCAGCTAAAGATGACGCAAAATGTTGTAGGTCGTTGAAACGTCTAACATAGTCCATCACTAGTATTCTCTCCTACATCTGGTGCATGAACTCACGAGTCTTCTCATCCATCAACATCTCTAGATAGAATTTAATCATGAATGTTTCCTCAAAATCCTTCTAGGATATCTCCTCTTACTACCTGGATAGCTCTAGAATATCCCACCAATGCTTGGTAGGTCCACGAAGCATGTATGGATTAAGCTTCACCCTCCTATATGTGGGTGTCTCGAGGTGATTACAGATCATATGGACTAACTCAATCTAGGATTCGACTTATTGGGGGTATCCCTCCCTAGTGAACGTAGGAAAATTCTATAGGTGAAACTCTCTCATCATCTCAGACATCAAAGGCACTATGTGAATAGTCTCTCTTTCCATGGATTGCATGACCCTTAGAAATATGTCATGAAACTGAACATCCATATGATCCTCATGAGACACAAGAAGATCCATTCCATCTGTGTTATGAGGGTGTTGATTTCTACTCTCGTGATGCTCAATTGAAAGATAACTAGGAGTAGTTTTCTCTACAAGACAAATGCACTACTTATAACATTAGATAAAAATAAGGTCATCCTCATCAAGTGAAAAAAATAGAGAACCACTAGATCATGGTCTCTCTAAACATGAATTAAAAGTGATTTATCATGACATAATAGTTCTTCTATTTCATTTATCAGATATAACATCTTTATTATTTCACAGCCCATACAGAAAAATCTATCACATGCAATAAGTATGTCTCTATAATGAACAATGCATGTCAATATATATCCCTATGTGCCTATCATGATGCATGCATACTCATATCACACCATACCGGGATAAGAGTATAAATATCAAGAAACAAAAAAATCACACAGCATGTGAATATCACAAGGTGGAATAACATCAACTATAATAAGTGAACATCACGAATAGCCATTGTAAGAACCTGGTTATTATCTTTGAGGTATGGGCTTCTTCTTTTCTCTTTTCCTCAAGTGTTTTTAATAAAATATAGAAAATGGGGGAAAATCCTAAATTTTAAAAGTACATGTCGTGTACTTTTTTCACACGCCGTGTACTTCTGCCCGTGTAGGGATGAGTACACGGGGCGTGTAGCCATGTTGGCGACGAAGGGTGTAGGAACCGACTACATGCCGTGTAGTGGTCCTTTACACGCTGTGTAGTCAGTCGGCAGGCCAAATAGTAAGATGGTGGAGCAGCCGCTAGCTGGGCGACAGTACATGCCGTGTACTCAGAAGTACATGTTGTGTACTCATGTCGATGGGTGAACAGTATGGAGGTGCCGCCAGAGGAACAATTAAATGAAGGAAGTATATGTCGTGTAGTTGGAAGTACACACCATGTACTTTGTTTTTTTTTTTTTGCTTAAATCGGGCAGTAGCCTCCCCTGTTCACAGGGAAGGCTTAGAACCGGAGGAAGGAGCAGGAGTAGATGGCCAGACCTTTGGAGATCCACCGATCGAGCATCTGGAATCCGATTCTGCCTCGAATGATCTTGTTGGAACCGCGCGGGTAAGCCCTCTCTTCTCCTAGCGTGTTGCTTACCAATTCTTCTCCCAACGGGAGTTATTTGAGGTTAAGCGAGTTTTGTTCTTCGTTAGATCTATGCTGTTATTAGGATTTTCTAGAGTCGATGTTCGGGTATACTGCTCATTGGCGTATAAGGTAGGTGGCTTAGTGTTAATTTTTCCAACTGCCATGTGTTTTGTGCATTTTGGTGCCACGAACCATGTTGGGGTCTCGTGTGGCTGAGGCCATTGCTATATTAAAAACCTAGAATTTATTAGGTATTTAATTATGTTATTAAAATGTTGGTTGGGATCGTTGCTTGGATCTGGAACTACCCCGTGGGTGTGTTCCAATGTTTATCCGTTTGGCCAGGATACCCGAGGGTGTGCCTTAAAAGTATTAATTGTAAAATTTCCTCGAGAGGAATTGCTTTTTTATTGCATACTTACATGTTGGGCAAGGCCCGTTTACCTGTTAGCCTGAGGGTAGTGTTTTGATTAGCCTGTGGACGTTGTTCTACTTAGCATGTGGGCAACTTCTTCTGTGCCTATGGGTAGATGATTCTGTGCCTGTGGGCGACACTAAATACGCCTGTGGGCAATATCCGTGTGCCTGTGGGAAAATTCCTGTGTTGGTTTCTCTTTACCTGAGGGTGGGAGTTTACGTGTCTGTGGACATTTGGTTGTTTACTTAGAATATTCACTATGGTGGTATTTTAAATTAAATGACTAAAAAGAATATTAAAATGGAAATATAACTGGTTGAGTTAGTTACTTTTCAGTACTATTTACCTTACTACATTTGACCATTGCTTACTGTCGTTTCATTCTCACACACAGTTGGGCACGGGCCTTTGGTGGATGCCTACTGGGAATTTATTTCTCACACCCTGTTTGGGTCACGCTTTTCGACCCAAATAGATTACGTTTCTACAGGTGTGGATAGGGGAAAGAGTCCCTATACAGGTACTTGACTGTTGCTGAGAAGTAGGAGGTCATGGGACCGAGCCTGGGCTCGTGATGCCACTGCCATATGTTTGCTTTGTTTTACTATACCCTACTTTTGGTTGTACTGTATTGATGTATAACATGTTCTGGCTGTTTTCTTAGAACTTGTGACATGTAGCATCATTATTTATCTACTGTTGGTTATATCCACTATTGTTGTTATTTCAGTTGTGTATGGTTTACTACTTCCACTGTTTCATGTATGTTTTATTCTGTATTCCATTGCGCTACACTTTGACAAATGAGGGCATAGTTTCCCCACTATCAGACATGGGCCCTCACTGCTAGTCGGCAGCCTCTGGCATTGGGGGAAATGCGCTTGAGGTCACGTGGCGAACCGGGTTCGGGGCACCTGTTGCGTGGCACCCGGGACTGGGACGTTACAAATTGGTATCAGAGGGGTTCTTTTCTTTGACTTACTATTTGGCGCTGTAGTCGGGGATAGGATGAACGGTAGTTGGTAATAAGTTGTGCCCGGGTGTAGCTAACCCGTGTACAGGGAAAACCCAGTCTACCTCGTATTTTTCAATTTTCTGATTTTTCAAATTTTACAGTTGATATGTTTTCACCGTTAGGTGACGCACTTGAGATTGTGCTGTTATAATTTATTAGTGGATTATATTTAGTTGCAACCCGATGAGATGAGGGTATGCCATCTCATGCATCATTAGGCACATGCTAGAAATCACATGCCATGCATAGTTCCATGCCATTTAGGTGCATTAGAAATTGAATGTTGTTGTGATAGTTGATGTATTAGAAAAGCATGTTGTTGTGATAGCTGCTTGATAATTACCTGCTATGTGATAGGGTAATTTTATTTAATCCTCTTGATAGAATGGACTCCAAACTTTGGTTTTTGGGGAGTATGGGCCCTCACTGACTGGAATTTGGTGGATCATTAGATGGTTATTTTTTTATAACACAGATAAGATGTCAAACTTTGATTTGTGGGGAGTATGGGCCCTCATGGGTCAGAATTTGACACTTAGGTGTTGTTTTTCAGTGTTTTCTGGGTTCTGGAGAAGTTTCTGTGGAAAAATGTCTAGAAACCCAGTATACACACCGTGCAGTATTTTAAACACGCCGTGTATGGCCTTCTGTTTGGGAAGAAAAATGAACTTTTTAAGTACACACCGTGTACTCTGAGTACACGCTGTGAAGTCTCTTCTCGTGTCACAAACCGTGTAGTTGTGACCCGGAGTCTGGCCGTGTAACTAACAACACGGGTCAGTGAAATCCTTTACAGAACACATCGTGTCAATAATGTACACGCTGTGTAGTGTGACCTGGGGACTCGGCTATGTAACTAACAACACGGGCCAATGTCACCTCTCCTTGAACACGTCGTGTACCTATGGGACACGCCGTGTAGTCTTGTCCGAGGACAGACTGTGTGGACTTAGCCCTGTGACTGGAAAACGGGGTGATGTACACACTGTGTGTGGGTGTAACATGCTGTGTAGTTGTAATCCGAGTAGTCAGCCGTGTCACAAATGACATGGGCAGTTGGAAAATAACACCATACACGCTGTGTAGTCAGCATACACGCTGTGTAGTTTTTGTTTAACAGGAGTCGTGCGGCTTAGCCGTGTAGAAGGACCCAGGAAGGGGAAGGGAAGTTAAGTACATGTCGTGTAGTCAATATACATGCCGTGTAGTCTCGTTTTGAAAATTTTGAATGCATTATTCCTCCTGTTCCCTTTTGGGTTCCTTCATTTTGGTCTTTGATAATCTTGAATCTAAGGTGTGTTTTTGACCTTGTAGTGTCATGCCGCCTAGACGACCGCGCCTTGTTCTCCAGGAGAGCGGCGACGACTATACTCCAGAAATGGTGGTCCATAGGCTACCAGTTGATCCTCTAGAAGATCCAGATACGGCGCCAGCTGTTATACCAGACACAGGCACGGAGGCGCAGTTCTATGAAGGCTTTATGCGGTTCATGAAGACCTTTCAGGGAGCATCGCCGGCTACCACATCTATGGCTGAGCTTACACGTATCTTCCAACAGCAGCATATGCCTATGTTTTCAGGGGATAGCGGACCATAGGCTACGGATTCTTGGTTGGGGTCGATGCAGACTATTTTAGAGCATCTTGAGACGCCTCCAGAGAGGAGGATCAAGCTCACGACATATATTCTACGTGATTCTGCCAAGAGGTGGTGGGATGTTACCACCCAGATAGAGCATCACAGAGACATGGCGTGGGAGGATTTCTAGGCATTCTTCTATGACTTCTTCTTCCCAGATACGCTGAGGGAATATAGATCTTGAGATTTCATGAATTTTCAGCAGGGCGCTATGTCAGTGATGGACTATTATGCTCGTTTCACCGAGCTTCAGTGTTTTTCACCCATGCTAGTGGGTGATGAGACGTTGAGAGCCAGATGTTTTGAGGATGGTCTTCGGTATGACATTCGAGTGCTGGTGAATGTCTTCAGGTTGCCTATTGTACACGCTATTGTGAACTAGGCACTTATCACATATAGAAACCTTAGAGAATCTAGTGGTGTGGGACAGGGAAGTTCAGCACCAGTTACTGGTACTATTTCTGCTAGCAAGAGGAAGAGACAGGCGGACTTCTCTCAGGGTGACAGTACCAGTCAGAAGAATGCTTCAGGTATCCAGGTTATGTGCTACCAGTGTGGTAGAGAGGGGAACAAGAGACCACAGTGTCTAGGAGACCCAGTGGAGTGCCGAACTTGCAGCCGGATGGGTCATCTGCAGCACTTTTGCAGGGAATTTCCACTGATGGATAGTGAGAGGGGTTATGTGAAGACTCTGTGTGCGGGAGCAGGACCAGTGGCTTCTTACCAGTCGGGGAACTGGAGTACATCAGGGCGTGTAGGCAGAGATGGTGGTCATGTCCGTGGTAGCCAGACACCAGGATCTCAGAGACAGCAGGGTGGGACAGGTCAGGGTATCCAGGCTGTGTCGCAGGGCCGCGGCACTGGGAAGACATATGCAGTTCAACAGACCCAGCATGAGCAGGATCTCGGACCCTCTACAGTAAGAGGTACTATTTTAGTAGCTTCTGTTTTATCTTTAGTACTTTTCGATATGGGTGTTACACATAGTTTCATATTTGTGCCTGTTATGGAGAGCCTTGGGCTCTGTGTTTCTACTTCTTCTAATATCATGATTCTAGACACTCTGTTGGGGACTAGAACGGCTGGTGTACGTCAGTGCAAGGAGTGCCCCCTTGAGGTTGGTGGGTGTCACTTTCCTTTGGACCTCTATGTCATAGAGATGACGAGTTATGACGTCATTCTCAGAATGTACTGGTTTGTTCCCTTTCGAGCCTTTGTAGACCGCTATCGTCGTAGGGTGCATTTCACATCACCAGATAGCGGAGAGTTTCTATATAAGGGAAAGTGGGATGTTCAGGAAAGTCGAGTTGGACCAGAGCATCGTGGGCGAGGTGGAGTCATAGCCCAGATTGCGAGATTATATCTGGATGATCATGGGACTTGTTAGAAGTATTTCCCTCCAGTGGTTGATAATTTCATGGATGTCTTCCCGGACGACTTTTCAGGTCTTCCTCCAGAGCATGAGGTGGATTTCTATACTGATATAGTGCCAGGAGCAGCACCGGTGTCCATTACTCCTTATAGGATGGCCACGCCGGAGTTACAGGAGCTCAAGAGGTAGTTAGAGGAGTTACAGGAAAAGGGGTTTATCTGACCCAGTACTTCTCCATGGGGATCATCGGTCCTTTTTGTGAAAAAGGTAGACGGTACCCTCATACTTTGCGTGGATTATCGGAAGCTGAACCAGTTGACGGTTAAGAACCGATATCCCTTACTGAGGATTGATGATCTTTTTGATCAGCTTCGTGGAGCATGAGTGTTCTTGAAGATTGACATGAGATCAGGATATCATTATCTATGTGTGAGACCATCTGATATACCTCTCACGGCTTTCAGGAGTAGGTATGGTCTATATGAGTATACGGTTATGTCGTTCGGACTCACGAATGCGCCAGCAGTTTTCATGGCTCTGATGAATCGTGTGTTCCATCCGTATCTTGATTCTTTTGTTGTAGTATTCATGGAAGACATCTTGTTATACTCTCACACTCGACATGACCATTCCACCCATCTTGAGATCGTATTGAGTACACTGAGGGAGCATCGGCTATATGATAAGCTCTCAAAGTGCCACTTTTGGATGGACCAGATTCACTTCCTGGGTCATATCATCTCTGAGGAAGGAGTTTCAGTAGACCCAGAGAAGGTAAGAGTAGTGGTTTCCTGGGAGCATCCTAAGAACGTGTTTGAGATACAGAGTTTCTTAGGGCTGGCTGGTTACTACAGACATTTCATACAGGACTTCTCCCGCTTAACAGACCATTGACAGGTATGAATAAGAAGGGTGTGAAGTTATTTTGGTCAGAAGCTTGCGAGATAGCTTTTCAGGACCTAAAGGGAAGGTTGACATCAGCACTGATCCTGATACTCCCAGATCCAGGGAAGAGCTATACAGTTTACTGTGATGCATCAGGTATTGGGCTGGGAGTAGTGTTGATGCAGGGTGACCGAGTTGTTGCGTACGGGTCTCGACAGTTAAGGCCACATGAGAGGAACTACCCGACGCATGATCTCAAGTTAGCTGCAGTTGTACATGTGTTGCGTTTTTGGAGACATTATCTATTGGGGGAACATTTTGTGGTTTTTACCAACCACAAAAGCCTCAAGTATACCTTTACTCAACGTGACTTGAATATGAGGCAGAGAAGGTGGTTTGAGTACCTACAGTCCTTCGATTTTGAGCTTGTCTATACACCTGGTAAAGGTAATGCAGTATCTGATGCACTGAGTAGGAAGACTCAGATACAGGCAGTGTAGGAGGCCAGCGGTGAGTGGTAGCTCATGGATTTGTTCTCTAAGATGCATCTAGAGGTGCATGACAGTCAGGGGAAGACTTATCTTTCATCTTTAGCTGTGACTTCTACCCTCCTGGATAGAGTAAGGATGAGACAGCTATTTAATCCAGAAGGCCTAGTTCTACGGGAGTCGGTGGCAGGTGAGGACCCTTCTCCTGGTTGGACGATAGGCGACGATGAGGTTTTGCGTTTCCATGGAAGAGTATGGGTTCCAGGGGATATATGTAAAGAGCTGATATGAGAGTTTCATGCTTCAGCTTGGGTAGTTCATCCCAAGCTTACCAAGATGTACCGAGACTTGAGACGTCAGTACTGGTGGCCGGGTATGAAGAGAGATGTAGCTGGTTTTGTTACGAGATGTTCCACATGTCAGCAGGAGAAAAAGGAGCATCAGAGACCAACTGGGCTGTTACAGCAGTTACCCATTCCAGAGTGGAAATGGGATGATGTCGGGATGGATTTTGTGACTGGTTTGCCGAGGTCACCTCGTGGCAATGATGTTGTGTGGTTTGTTGTGGACAGACTCGCGAAGGTAGCACACTTCTTGCCGATCAAGGAGACTTTAGTGTTGACGAGCTCAGAAGGCTGTATATTCAAGATATTGTACATATTCATGGGGTCCCTCATTCTATCATTTCTGATAGGGACGCTCACTTCACGTCTCATTTCTGGCAGATTTTTCAGAAGGCATTGGGTACACAGGTGCTTCTGAGCACAGCCTACCACCCCTATACCAATGTCCAATCAGATCGTACAATACAGGTGCTAGAGGAAATGTTGTGTGCATGCATCCTAGACTTTGGGGGCTCTTGGGAGAAGCATATACCCTTAGTCAAGTTTTCCTATAATAATAGATTCCAGGCGACTATTTAAATGGCACCATACGAGGCTTTATATAGTAGGCCATTCCGTTCACCCTTGTGCTGGATAGAGGCAGGTGAGGTAGCTTTACTGGGGCCACAGCTCATGAAGGAGACTTCTACGCAAGTCCAGTTGATTCAAAAGCATATGGCTACCACACAGTCTCATCAGAAGTCTTATGATGATCGCCATATACGAGCTTTGGAGTTCTTGGTCCAGGATCAAGTTTTTCTACATGTTTCGACGAGGCTGGGACACAAGCGGATCAGGAGACAGGGTAAACTTTCACCACGGTATGTGGGGCCATTTGAGATTCTGGAGAGAGTCGGGCTGGTTTCTTATCGGTTGCAGTTACCGAAGCGGTACCGAGCCATGCACGGCGTCTTCCACGTATCTCAGTTGTGTCGTTATCATTCAGACTCGTCTCACATCTTTCAGCCCGAGGAGGTTGAGTTGTAGGAAGATGCGTCCTTTGATGAGAATCTGATCCGTATCGTTGACAGGAGCATGAAGGTTCTCCGAGGCTGGTCAGTTCCTCTCTTACGGGTGCTATGGCAGCATAGCCGAGTGCAGGACGAGACCTGAGAGCGGGAGGCTGACATACGTTCTCAGTGGTCGGAGTTGTTCGCGGCTATATCTTATCCACCCTTGGAAGGGAAATTCGGGGACAAATTGCTATAAGGGGGGAAGTTTGTAAGAACCTAGTTCTTATCTTTGAGGTACGGGCTTCTTCTTTTCTCTTTTCCTCAAGTTTTTTTAATAAAATATGGAAAATGGGGGAAAATCCTAAATTTTGGAAGTACACACCGTGTACTTTTTTCACACACCGTGTACTTCTGGTCGTGTAGGGATGAGTACATGGGGCATGTAGCCATGTTGGCGATGAAGGGTGTAGGAACCGACTACATGTCGTGTAGTGGTCCTTTACACGCCGTGTAGTCAGTCGGTAGGCCAAATAGTAAGGTGGTGGAGCATCCGCCAGCTGGGCGACAGTACATGCCGTGTACTCAGAAGTACATGTCGTGTACTCATGTCGATGGGTGAACAGTATGGCAGTGCCTCCAGAGGAATAGTTAAATGAAGGAAGTACACGTCGTGTACTTGGAAGTACACACCGTGTACTTTGTTTTTTTTTTTTCTTAAATCGGGCAGTAGCCTCTCCTGTTCACAGGGAAGGCTTAGAACCGGAGGAAAGAGTAGGAGTGGATGGTCGGACCTTTGGAGATCCACCGATCGAGCATCTGGAATCAGATTCCTCCTTGGATGATCTCGTTGGAACTGCGCGGGTAAGCCCTCTCTTCTCCTAGCGTGTTGCTTACCAATTATTCTCCCAACAGGAGTTATTTGAGGTTAAGAAAGTTTTTTTCTTCGTCAGATCTACGCCGTTCTTAGGCGTTTCTAGATTCGATGTTCGGTTATACCACTCGTTGGCGTATAAGGTAGGTGTCTTAGTGTTAATTTTTCCAACTTCCGTGTGTTTTGTGCGTTTTTGTGCCATGAGCCATGTTGGGGTCTCGTGTGGCTGAGACTGTTTCTATATTAAACACCTAGAATTGATTAGGTATTTAATTATGTTATTAAAATTCTGGTTGGGATCGTTGCGTGGATCTGGAACTACCCCGTGGGTGTGTTCCAATGTTTAGCCGTTTGGCCAGGATACCCAAGGGTATGCCTTAAAAGTATTAATTGTAGAATTACCTCGAGAGGAATTTCTTTTTTACTGCATACTTACATGTTGGGCATGGCCCGTTTACCAGTTATTCTGAGGGTAGTGTTGTGATTAGCCTATGGGCGTTGTTCTACTTAGCCTGTGGGAAACTTCTTCCGTGCCTATGGGTAGATGATTCTGTGCCTGTGGGTGACACTAAATATGCCTGTGGGAAATATCCCTGTTCCTGTGGGAAAATTCCTGTGTTGGTTTCGCTTTACCTGAGGGTGGGAGTTTACGTGTCTGTGGACATTTGGTTGTTTACTTAGAATATTCACTGTGGTGGTATTTTAAATTAAATGACTAAAAAGAATATTAAAATGGAAATATAACTGGTTGAGTTAGTTACTTTTCAGTACTATTTACCTTACTGCATTTGACCATTGCTTACTGTCATTGCATGCTCACACGCAGTTGGGCACGGGCCTTTGGTGGATGCCTACTAGGAATGTTTTTCTCACACCCTGTTTGGGTCATACTTTTTGGCCCAAATAGATTACGTTTCTGCAAGTGTGGATAGGGGAAAGATTCCATATACAGGTACTTGACTGTTGCTGAGGAGTATGAGGGCATGGGACCGAGCCTGTGATCGCGATGTCGCTGCCAGCTCTTTGCTTTGTTTTACTGTACCCTGCTTTTGGTTGTACTGTATTGATGTATAACATGTTCTGGATGTTTTCTTAGAACTTGAGACATGTAGCATCATTATTTATCTACTGTTGGTTATATCCACTGTTGTTGTTATTTCAGTTGTGTATGGTTTACTGATTCCGCTATTTCATGTATGTTTTATTCTGTATTCCACTGCGCTACACTTTGACAAATGAGGGCATAGTTTCCCCATTATCAGACATGGGCCCTCGCTGCTAGTCGGAAGCCTCTGGAGTTTGGGGAAATGCGCTTGAGGTCACGTGGTGAATCGGGTTTGGGGAACCTGTTGCGTGGCACCCGGGACCGGGACGTTACAAAGTGGTATCAGAGGGGTTCTTTTCTTTGACTTACTATTTTGTGCCATAGTTAGGGATAGGACGAATGGTAGTTGGTAATAAGCTCTGCCCGGGCGTAGCTAACCCGTGTACAGGGAAAAGCCAGTCTACCTCGTATTTTTCAATTTTCTGATTTTGAAAATTTTACAGTTGATATGTTTTCACCGTTAGGTGACGCACTTGAGATTGTGCTGTTATAGTTTATTAATGGATTCTATTTAGTTGCAACCCGATGAGATGAGGGTATGCCATCTCATGCATCATTAGGTACATGCTAGAAATCACATGCCATGCATAGTTCCATGCCATGTAGGTGCATTAGAAATTGCATGTTGTTGTGATAGTTGATGTATTAGAAAAGCATGTTATTGTGATAGCTGCTTGATAATTACCTGCTATGTGATAGGGTAATTTTATTTAATCCTGTTGATAGAATGGACGCCAAACTTTGGTTTTTGGGGAGTATGGGCCCTCACTGACTGGAATTTGGTGGATCATTAGATGGTTATTTTGTTATAACATAGATAAGATGTAAAAATTTGATTCGTGGGGAGTATGGGCCCTCACAGATCGGAATTTGACACTTAGGTGTTGTTTTTCAGTGTTTTCTGGGTTCTGGAGAAGTTTCTGTGGCATACTGTCCGGAAACCCAGTATAAAAGTCGTGTAGTATTTTAGACACGCCGTGTATGGCCTTCTGTTCGGGAAGAAAAATGAACTTTTTAATTACACACCATGTACTCTGAGTACACGCCATGTAGTCTCTTCCCGTGTCACAAACCATGTGGGTGGCTACATGAGGTAGGGAAGAGCTTGGGTAAAAACACGCCGTGTACCGAATGTACACATTGTGTAGTTGTGACCCGGAGTCTGGTCGTGTAACTAACAATACGGGTCAGTGAACTTTTTTACAGAACACGTCGTGTTAATAATGTACACGTCATGTAGTGTGACCTGGGGACTCGGCTGTGTAACTAACAACAGGGGACAATCTCACATCTCCTTGAACACGCCGTGTACCTGTGGGACACGCCGTGTAGTCTTGTCTGAGGACAGACCGTGTGGACTTAGCCGTGTGACTGGGAAATGGGGTGATGTACACGCTGTGTGTGGGTGTAACACGTCGTGTAGTTGTAATCCGAGTAGTCGGCCGTGTCACAAACGACACGAGCAGTTGGAAAATAACACCATACACGCTGTGTAGTCAGCATACACGCTGTGTAGTCAGCATACACGCCGTGTAGTTTTTGTTCAACAGGAGCCGTGTGGCTTAGCCGTGTCGAAGGACCCAGGCAGGGGAAGGGAAGTTAAGTACACGTCGTGTAGTCAATATACATGTCGTGTAGTCTCGTTTTGAAATTTTTGAATGCCTTATTCCTCTTTTTCCCTTTTGGGTTCCTTCATTTCGTTCTTTGATAATCTTGAATCTAAGGTGTGTTTTTGACCTTGTAGTGTCATGCCGCCTAGATGACCGCGCGTTGTTTTCCAGGAGAGCGGCGATGACTATACTCCAGAAATGGTGGACCATAGGCTACTAGTTGATCCTCCAGTAGAGCCAGATGCGGCGCCAGCTGTTATACCGGACACAGGCGCGGAGGCGCAGTTCCGTGAAGGCTTTATTCGGTTCATGCAGACCTTTCAGGGAGCATCGTCGGCTACCACATCTATGGCTGAGCTTACATGTATCTTCCAGCAGCAGCATCTGCCTATGTTTTCATGGTATAGTGGACCATAGGCTAGGGAGTCTTGGCTGGGGTCGATGCAGAATATTTTTGAGCATCTTGAGACACATCCAGGGAGGAGGGTCAAGCTCGCGGCATATATGCTATGTGATTCTGCCAAGAGGTGGTGGGATGTTACCACCCAGACAGAGCATCACAGAGACATGGTGTGGGAGGATTTCCAGGCAGTCTTCTATGACTTCTTCTTCCTAGAGATGCTGAGGGCAGATAGAGCTCGAGAGTTCATGAATCTGCAGTAGGGCGCTATGTCAGTGATGGACTATTATTCTCGT